>JARQOC010000003.1:645606414-646806414 GCA_033576535.1 Allobates femoralis
AAAAGCACAGGAGATCAAGGTGATAGTTAAGCACTAGGGATGAGCGAGTATGCTCGGCGCTGCTCGTTACTCGCACGAGTATCCCGGTACTCGGGGTGCTCAGCGAGCACCGAGTACCGCCGAGATGCTCGGACTGCTCGCTAATAATTAGCAATCTGACACAAATGCACTGCTCCCTTCAGTGCACACAGTGAGCTGGCACCACACAGCGAGCAGATTAATTGTTAGGATCCCTCTGGGGGCCACAGTAAGGTGTTATATGTTGCGGCGATTTGAAAAAGCCCCCCTCCCGCCCTTTCCCAGAAATACTTATTTTATAACCAGAAGTCTGTGGGCGGAGCCTGTCACTGACTTACATTGGGCTCGGTGCTCTGGCCGAGTACACGAGTATCTTGAGATGCTCGGCCAGAGCACCGAGCACCCGAGCACCCGAGCATTTTAGTGCTCGCTCATCACTATTAAGCACTAGTGATAGGCGAGTAGCAAAATGCTTGGGTGCTTGATCCAAGCACTGAGCCCAATGTTAACCTATGAGAAACTCGAGCATTTTTCCGGCAGCACCACTGGCGCTCTGCAGAAAGCCTAAAAATGTCACAAATGTACAAGAACAGTGCTCAAATGACATGGGAACAGCATGGGGAAGACCCCTGTAACTGTCACATGGGGGAAAGGAAGAATCCCGTGTTCTTCCTCCCGTGTGACATATTACTTCCACTTTAGCAGCATGTGCGGCAGCTTCAGGCTCTTGTACATTCGCTGCTAAAATAAAATCCAAGTGAACAAAAAAAATTATAAAATACCATACTCACTTGTCCACAGACTCCCTGAACACGTCCGATCGGCTCCAGAACCTGCCAGTAATCAGCTGATGCTGTCACCTGAGAGCATCAGCTGATTGGGAAGTCCTGCGGTAGAAAGCTAGCTTTTTCCCGCCCGGCCGGTTTAAATGATCAGCTAATGCTGTCAAGTGATCATTTAAACCAGCTGAGCAGTAAAAATCCGGCTTTTTACCGGGACTTAGACAATCAGCTGATGCTTTCAGGTGACAGCATCAGCTGATTACCGGAAGATCCTGGAATCAAGAGGACATGTCTGCAGTGAGGTGAGCATGTTTTTTTTTTCTACGGATACATCAGCTGATTGTTTAAAAGCCGGCTAAAACAATCAGCTGATGTGTCATCTCATTCAAGTCCTTGAACCTGATGTTGATCATCTGATCGGTTTGCCGGTCAGAAAACCGGTCAGATGACATTGGATCCGGATAGGACCCTTGACTACGTCGGGAGGGGGGGGGGGGGGGGGGAGGTTCTTTTGTTCAATAAAGTTGGAGTCACTAATTGTGTTGTGTTTTATTTTTAATAAAAATATTTTTCTCGGTGTTGTGTTTTTTTTTTTTTTTTTTTTATCTGATTACTAGAATTCATGGTGACCACCGAGGTGGGCTTCGCCCTATTTTTGTCTCCAGCCAGGTACAAATAGGCAGCTGGAATATGCAGCGCAGGGTGGCCCAAGCTTTCTGGGTCCCCTCGCTGCAAATTGCAGTCCGCAGCTGCTCCAGAAAATGGCGCGTTCATAGAAGCGCCATCTTCTGGTGCCGGGTGGCTCACTGAGTAATGATGGGGTTAGGGCTAGCTGTGTATTATCACCTGTCCCTAAGCCTGAAATTGAAGGTGTCATGCCAACATTAGACACGGCCACCATGAATTTTCTAGTAAATCAGATAAATAAAAAAAAATATCACAGAAAATAATATTTTTATTACAAATAAAACACAACACAATTAGTGACTCCATCTTTGTTGAACAAAAGAACCTCCCTCCTTCGACGTAGTCCTGGGTCGGGGGTCCAGCGACATCCAATCCTGCCAGCAAACCAATCAGGTGATCAATATCAGGTTCAAGGACCTGAATGAGATTACACATCAGCTGATTATTTAAACGTCGGATAAAACAAACAATCAGCTGATGCCTTAGTAAATATAACATACATTAATATATATTATATTACATATACACACGTACACACACACATATACACACACACACTCTCTCTGCAGACAAGTCCTCTCGGCTCCACGATCTGCCAGTAATCAGCATCAGCTGATCATTTACACTGACCAGGCAGGACAAAGCCGGCTTTCTACCACGGAACTTCCCAATCAGCTGATGCTGTCAGGTGACAGCATCAGCTGATTACCGGCAGGTCCTTGCAGTAATTGGACGTGTCCCGGAAGTCTGCGGACAGGCAAGTATGCTATTATTTTTTTCCCCTCGTATTTCACTTTAGCAGTGAATGCACAGAAGCCTAAAGTGAAAGTAACATGTCACACGGGGGGAGGAACGAGCACAGCACCGTCTGATATAGACCTGATAACGCTGTGCGGCCAACCAATCACTGTAATGCCACAACCAACATGGCTGTGGCATTATAGTATGTGGCAGCCAATCCCTGTATGTGGGCTGGTTCTGTAAAGAGTGCCAACATGCAGGGAGGGGGAGCAGAGCATCTGCCTGAGCATCTTGCCAGTAATCGGTGCTCGGGATGCTCACCGAGCATCCAGAGTACTGAGATGCTCGGGCGAGCACCGGCGACTATGCTCGCCCGAGCATCCAGAGTACTGAGATGCTCGGGCGAGCACCGGCGACTATGCTCGCCCATCCCTATTAAGCACTTTAGGGGAATGAGCCTCATGATGAAGTATGCAGAAGGCTTCCTTGGTCAGAAGTATTTTGGCCTAGTCCCCCCCCCCCCGCTCTTGTTAAGACATACAGGCTAAATGATGGAAGAGGGATCAAATGGTTCCTTCTCCGCAATTTTGTTTACAGGTATCTGCATCCTATGAATTGAGATAAAGGTGAGCGCATGGTGCAGTCCACAGACCATTGTTTCTAGCTTTTTGGTCGCATTGGTCAACGAGCACAACAGATCTGTCTTAGCATACGAGTAAGTAACATCTTTTACATGTGAGTGAAACCACTGGATTTTCCTAGAGAAGATGCTTCTAGATACTTCAGTGTCATTTTTGTCCTTCCCGCGACATCCACAGTACACATACAGCGTCGTGGGAGTTGCGTTCCCACAAACTGCAATGTACATGTACGGGGCTACAATCGCAATGGTTCACATGCGGTGTCGGCAAAAACATCAGCAGCTCAGCTTTAATAGCCGACGCCCTGCTGTAATGCCCATGATCAGTACTAGCACAGATTGCAGGTGTTTAACCTCTCTAATGCCGCTATCAATAATGACAGCAGCATTGATCTGCTTGTAGAGGGAGGGAGCTCCATGTCTGCTCCAATTGGCACAACATGATTTCAATTGCATTGTGCAGATAGTCTCCATGATGACCCTATGCCGAATAATGGCTGTAGGGTCAGCCGGGTATCGAGGCCTGTGAGGTCCTGCCTTGAGCAGGACCTGACACCCTTCTTGCCCATGTCTAAGGCCCGTTTCACACATCTGTGCATCTGGCACGTATGTGGCCCGTGCCGACACATGCCGGAGGCACGGACATATGGTCCCCTATGGCCCCCTTCAGATGTCCATTATTAGGCACGGACCGTGTTGCTGTGTGGAGCAGATGCGCGTCTGTGGGCGCCACAAAGCGACATGTCCGTTTTTCAGCAGAACCATGGACCCATTAAAATCAATGGGTCCATGCAAAAACGTCCCGCATACGGATGACTTCCATATGCACGGACCAAAACCAAAATTTTTAAAAGTTAAAAACAAAAGGATTTCATACTCCCCTCCCTCCAGTGCTGTCTGCTCCTCTCACTCTCACTTCCAGGGCTGCTAATTAGTCTCATCTAATATTCACTGCACTGACAGCTGCGGCAGCCCCAGAAGAGAGAGGAACAGGAAAGGAACAGGCAGCGCTGGAGGTAGGGGAGTATGAAATGACAGGCTGTCCATGTGCTGTCCACAGATCCACGGATAGCAAACAGACAGCACACGTATGTCACACGATGTGTGACACCACAAAAGCATCGCCCCCAAAATGGCCTGTATCACACATCCATGTTTAACACGGATGTGTGAAACAGGCCTAAATGCAGTGATTTAATGTCCTGATTAGGCTGGTTTCACACTGGCGTTTGCAAACGCCGCTCACCGAATGCAGCCAAACGCTTGTGCACATAGGTTCCTATGTTTAACATGGGAACGCATGTGCCTGCGTTTGGCTGCGTTTGCGCTCGGATGCGCACAATTTGTGCACCCTCCGAGCGCACTCTGGACGCAGCCCTGTTGCATTTTTTGTGCGGTCACTTGATTTATCAGCAAGCGCCCGCAAGCACACAAACCACACATAAAAGTCAATGGATCCTCAGTGTCGTCCGCATGACACCGCAGGAGAACGCTGCGGATCTAATTGAAATCTCCCAGTGGCCACCGCTGATCACCAGCGGCCACCGGGAGAGAATAGCTACAGCCGCCACTGCTCTCCCGCCGGTATCAGCGGGGAGAAACAGCTGATCTGACAGCTGTTTAAATCTCCCACGCTGACACCGAATAGGTGATGTCGGCGCGGGAGATTTGAAGCAGCGATCAGCTGTTTCTCATCTCCTGCACCGATATCACCCTATTCGGTGTCAGCGCGGGAGATTTAAACAGCTGTCAGATCAGCTGCATCTTCAAATCTCCCGCACCGACACTGGCGGGAGATCAGCTGTGGCCGGGAGGAGGAGATCTCTGCCGCTGATGTCCTCCTCCCGGCCACCCCCGAGACAGCTGATTGGCTGCCCGGGCACCATACTAATGTGAACACATGCGGAGATTCTCCGCTGCGTTCACATTATTATGGGCTGCGTTTGCACTGCGTTTGCGTCTCCATGCCCTGCGCATGCGGACACAAACGCCAGTGTGAAACCAGCCTTAAAGCAGGGAAATTTGATGTCACTTCCTGGGACTAAGTAAAATAAAATGTTTTAAAAATTTAAATCACAAAACAAAAGAAATGAAAAAAAAAAAATACCAATACATATGTATACATGTAAAAGCATTTTTATTTCCACTTTTTTATTTTTCATATCACCCAAAAAAGTGGAATAGAACATAATTAAAAAGTTGCATGTAAGTAAAAAATAGTATAGCTGAAAAGTCATCTTGCCCCACCTCAGCTCCATCTGCAGAAAAAAAAAAAAAAAAAAGCTATAGCTTTATGGTGGGTTTACACACACCAATCATTGTGTCCAATAACTGAACAGATCTCTGGTTGCAGTGAAATCATGGATAGATTGCTCCATGTTGTACACAGCCACAAAATGGAACTATGTGTCCATGATTTCACTGCAACCAGAGATTGGTTCAGATATTGGACACAATGATTGGTGTGTGTAAACCCACCATTATAGTGATGCAAAAACAATTTTTTTTCTCTATAAAAGAGTTTTTATTGTGTATGCAGCAAAACAAAAAACTACATAAATGTGATAGGCTACATTCACACTTTGCATTTCTGGTCTGTTTTTGCTCATGACTTTTTGTAGCCAAAACCAGGAGAGGGTAATAAATACAGAAGTGGTGACGTGTTTCTATTAGAGTATGGACACACCGGCGTGAAAGTCGGACGACTGCAATGCGAGTTTTTCTTGCATTGCAGTCGGACCAATGTTAATCAATGTCGTAGAGCACATTTGCGAGGGTCTGGCATTTTTTTCTTGTCCGCATCACGGACGAGAAAGCAGTCACAGCATGCTGCGACAGTATGTGATTCATGAGCGAGACTCGCCAATGCAAGTCTAAGGGTCCAACAAAGCGCAGGGACAGCGATTTTAACATTGTGTTTCTCACTGGGAAAAGAATACACAGGATAGATAGAATAGGTAGATCGGGTTCACCTGTCTCCCGCGGCTACTTCCGAGCTGACTATTAAGCTAATTACATATTCACTGCACTGTCAGACATACAGCCAATCAGAGAAGCTCCCACTGCTTGAGAGCTTCTGTGATTGGCTGTTGTAGTCAGAGTGGATTTCCTCAATCTGGACAGTGATTCTGCTTGGTTGCCATACACATTAGTGTATGGCAACCAACCTGGCCTTAAAGGATGTAAAATAAGTATAAAAAAAAAAAATGCGTGGGGCTTCGTAGCAGTTTTAAGTCTAGCCTGATGAAAGCAGACAGCTGTGAGCTGCTACCCTCAGCTGCCTAATTTTCCCTTGGCTGGCAAAAAAAAAAAAAATGTGTGGGCTTTGCCCTATTTTTTGTTGCCAGACAAGGTAAAACTAGGCAGCTGAGGGCTGGTATTCCCAGCGGGGTGAGGGCCCATTGTTATAGGGCCCCCCCACGCTAAAGAACAGCCCACAGCTGCCCTTGGGAATGGCGCATTAATAATAAGCACCTTACCAGGC
The DNA here is from genome assembly GCA_033576535.1 of Allobates femoralis. Taxonomy (NCBI): domain Eukaryota; kingdom Metazoa; phylum Chordata; class Amphibia; order Anura; family Aromobatidae; genus Allobates; species Allobates femoralis. The sequence continues at coordinate 645,612,767 of JARQOC010000003.1, forward strand.
TCTTCCAGGAACCCTGGTGGCAGTGGCATGCTGGGAAAAAAGGGGTTAATACCAGCTTTGTTATAAAAGCTGGTATTAAGCCCGAGATACTTAATGTCAAGCAAAGTTTGTAAACTACACTAATGTGTATGGCAACAAGCAGAATCACTGTTCAGATTGAGGAAAAGCACTCTGACTACAGCTCTCAAATAGTATGCGCTTCTCCGATTGGCTGTTTATCTGACCATGCAGTGAATATATAATTAGCTTAATGGGCGGCCCCGGAAGTAGCAGCGGGAGACAGGTGAACCCAATCTACCTATTATAGCATCTGTCTATTGTATTCAATCACTCTATTCTGTCAACTCTTTTCTCACTTTATATAGCATGAGAAATGCCATGTTAAAATCGCATTACACACGGACAACACACTGACGGCACTCGGATGTGATCCAAGAAAATGTTGGACACTCGCATAGCAGTTGGATGCAAATGAGCAAAAATCGGATGACACTTGTCCAACTCTCAGATACGTCAATCTGATCATTTTATACACGCCAGTGTGTTTCCAGCCTTATACTTTTGCTCTGATTGTTCCACTCCTGATTTTGGCTACAAAAACCGATGAGCAAAAACAGACAAAAACACAGTGTGAATGGAGCCTTAAATTTTACCACAGTGTAAACGTTATGAATAAAAAAAAATAATGAATTGCCCTTTTATGTTCATTTTGCCTCCCCAAAAGGAAAATAGAAAGTAATCAAAGAGTGGTTTGTGTCTGAAAATGGTAACAATAAAACGTCAACTCATCCTGCAAAAACAAAGCCCTCAAAAGACAGATGACAAAAATACAGAGTATTTATAGCTCTCAAAATAAGGCAATGCAACACTTTTTTTTTTTTTTTTTTTTTAACAAAAAATAAGTCTTCTTAGTGTGTGATAGCCAAACAAATAAAATACTGTATAAATCTGGAATTGTTGTAATCGCACTGACGCAAAGAATAAAGTTACCTAATTAGGGATGGGCGAACCCAAACTGAAAAGTTTAGGGACCGTTTCCAACACCTAGTGCCTGCTCACAGACCTCGAATGCGGACTTCCCTGGGAAGTCCGTGTTAGTTTGGGTGTGGGGGAGCTGTGAAAAAAATTTATTTTTATACTGTACTTTCTGGTATCTGAGCATCCTCCCACTTGTACTTCCAGGGCCGTTCCATAACGTCCTGGGTATTCATTGCTGAAGGATTGGAATAAATAAATCACAGATACTGTCACAGAGAATGGGCATCTGTGATTTGCAGCATGCCAAAGAAACACTCACCGACTGCAGCCAAATGAAATCTAGCAATGCACTTAGCAGGATGTCAAAGCCACCAGGGCCGCTGAAGAGTTGGGTAAAGTGCCTGAAAATGGCACTACAAATGAATGCACCATTTTCAGGGAAGGCTGCAGGCTGCGACTTTTAGCGTGGGGGGCCCAGAATGCTTGGTCCTTACCACGCTGAGAATCCCAGCCCCAACTGCCTGGGTTTTTACCTTAGCTTGCAATCAAAAATAGGACGAAGCCCACACATTTTTTTAAATAATGAAAAAAAAAAATAATTGGCTTCTCAGTAATTTGATTGCCAGCCAAGGTAAGGCCAGGCAGCTGAAGGTGGCAACCCATAGCTGTCTGCTTTATCTGCACTGAGAGTCAAAAATACAGCCAAGCCCTACATCATTTTTTTTTTTTTTTTAATTATTTTTACAGTAGTATGATAGGTAGACAGTAGTCAATAGGTGAGGGACAGAACAGCCAATCACAGATGCGGTTGTAGCGACCGGTGGTAAGGCCGCGGTGTGTGTGTATGATCTTTCTCAACAGAATCCCCATACTCAGATTTAACCGGTAGTAACATTTCTTTACTGTAAAACATATTTATATCACAATCAACCGAACTATATGCGCACTTGTATATATTAGAGTCTCTGGATCTTCACTTCTTCCGGGTACGCAGAAAGAAAAGAAAACACAACAATGAAGGTATCTTTCCCTAACTTTCCCTAAAATCACGTACCAGTCTTATCACAGAAGAAGATGTCGCTCCCACGTAGCAGGCCTGGGGATCTCCTCACTCTTCTTCTTTGGTCTCCTTCTGCAGGTAACAGTCTGTCTCTCCCAGTCTCAGGGCACACAGAGCAACAGCAGAAGGGAGATCACAGCAGTACAAATGGCTCCCTTATGTCGGTCACGGCCCCTGCACAAGCACTCTGGGTGCACGGCGGGCAAGGTTTTGCAGAGCGGCCAGAGTCACAGCACCAAAGTCCAGTGGCCCAGGATCAGTCACAGGGGCTTCTGCGGGGTGATTTTTCCGGCAAGGTGTTGCAAAGTAGCCCTCTTTCAACACACATCCACAGGCAGATGTTCTCTTGTTCAACTCTGTGTCTGTACTAATCTCCCGCCCTCTCTCCTCCTCAGCACATGGCTGTTGGGGGAGGGGAGCAGCAATCAAAGCTGTTTTTTTTCTCTCTGCAGTCATTTCAGCAATTGTCCACAAGGGGGCAGTGGCGGACTGTGCACAGCTCATTTCACTGTCAATTTCGATAATACAATCTGAATTGTACACCTCATTACACGGTCACAGAGAATGGGCATCTGTGATTGGCTGTTTTAGAAACCTGAAAACAGCCCATACATTCTAGCATATACCCTCATGGGAGATGTTAAAATATATGGCCTTTTTTCAGGTTACTCAAAAAACTTTTCTTTTTCACGGTTCAGTGTTTTAAAATTCTGTGAAGGATCTGTGGATTTAAAATATTCACCAAACTCCTTTATAAATTCCTTGAGAGGTATTGTTTCCAAAATGGTATAATTTGGGGAAGACTGAGCTGGTGCTATTCTAGAACCATGGGGGATCACCAAATGCGATATGGCATCTGCAGCCTGCCACATCTGCTCTCGAAAAGTCAAATGGTGCTCCTTCCCTTTTGAGCTCTTCGGTGCTTCTGAACAGTAGTTTTTCACAACATATAGGGAATCTGTGATCTCAGGACAAATTTTTCAACTAGTTGGGTGGTCCATTTTTGCCTGTTACACTTGTGAAAATGAAAAAAAATAATAATTACTTATCGGCAGAGATGGGCAAACCTGAACTGTCAAGTTCAGGGTCCATACCAAACACCTACTGTTCAGACACACACCCTGAATATGGACTTCCCTGTGAAGTCTGCATTACTGTTTGTGTTCAGGGATTGGGAGGGCTGTAAAAATACACAAAACATTGATAAAACGCCTACTCTCTGTGACAGTGTCTGTGATTGGCTGTTATGCCCCTCACCAGTGAATAATCAGGAAGGTAATGTAATGAGCAGCTCCGGAAGTACAAGCGTGTGGACCCTGGTAAGTATAAACTGATGTTTAATCAATGGTTTGTTTCCTTTTACAACCGCCTAGCCATCATTTCATAACTTTAAAGTCCAGGTTTAAAGTTTGGACTCAAGTTCAGGTCAAGTCCTATTCTGAACCTGGACTTTCTTTTAAAGTTCGGCCAGATTCGCCGAACGTGAACATCGGCGGGTTTGCCCTCTAGCGGCGTGTTTGCCCGATACTAAGGCTACGTTCAACACGCTGCATATTTGCAGCCCTTTCCTGCATTTATGCGGTGCTTTTTTACGCGTATGTAAATGCAGTGAAACGCAATTGTGGAAACGCAGTTCAGCAAAATCGGTTTTGCTGAAATGCATGCATATGTTGCGCTTTTGCGTGTTTCTTAACGCACACGGTTTCACTGCAAAAGCGTGTGCGTACAAAGAATAGATATGTCAATTTTTTGCACTTTTCTGCACGCTTTTCCCATTGCCTACATGTTAAAATGGGCTCGGGAAAGGCGCGCAGAAAAAAAGCGCTCAAAAGCGCAATGTGTGAATGCAGTTGTGCTTTTTGCCACGCAACCGCGTAAAAAAGGTCAACTGCAGAAAAAAAGTGAAAAAAATGTGAAATGTGTGAACGTAGCCTAACCGCTAATTTGATTTTCCTGAACTATGACAGCACCATACAGAGAGACAGGATCTGCCCCGGGAATGTGAAGCCTACAGAATTAAAAAGCAGACCCTCTCCATAAGCCTCAGTGTATTTAATGGTGCAGCCATCTGTTATGCTTTGTAAAGACACAAAACATACTTCCTCATATCCACGGAGAAAATAAAAAAATAAAAAATAAATTAAACACATTTACACACCTAATTAATATCTGGAAGATATTCTACCACCAGAAATGTTAAAGGGGGTATTGGCACGGTGTTCTCATGGTTCATGAAAAGAAATTACCAGTAGGTAATTATCTTTATCTTACATCGCCATGGGATAAATGGAGTTATAATAATGAATAATAATAATCCTGACAGCTCCATACAGAGATTAAAATAGAAGAAATCCCTGAGGAGGAACAAACGCTGGAAGAACTTTCCTTTCATAGGATAAGTGGGTATTCCAGATCCAACCTGTAGCATCTAAAGAAAGTAGAAGCTGAAGACTAGATGGCTGTCCTGCAAATCTAGTCGACAGAAACCTCTTTCTGACCAAAAGGTGGTCATGGCACTTATACAGTGAGCTTTAATATTCTGTGGGGGTTCTGGCCAGAGGCAGAGTAGGGCAAGGTTATGGCCATTCTAGTCCACCTAGCTATAGTGACTTTAGTACTCGCTTACCTTTATTGGGACCCTGGAATTATACAAACATGAATGAAGAATTTTGCCAGGTTTCCATGACCCCAAGATATTTAAGGAAGTATTTTCTGATATTTAAGGAATGGAAGACTACCTTGCCCTCAAATTTTAGATTCTGATGGAATGTGTTAAGTGCAACCAATCCAATCCTGCATGTGTAAGCGTTACATTGCTAGGTTTGTGCATTGTCAGTAAAGTTAGTTTAAAGAAAAAGGGGAACACTCCTAGAGGCTCATACACAGGAAATACCATGTGACTGTAACCAGTTTCCTGTGTCTGTGTATGTGAAGAGAAGCACAGCAGCTTGCTGATGCTGCAAAGGGACATTTAAGATGTATATTCCAGTTTCCACAAAGTCCTTCATATCTATCTGTTTGTTGCTAATTAAAGCTAAGTTTGCTGTCAACACGCTTTCAGTGAATCCTGAATAATCCGCTGCAAACAGATTCTCACAGAACAAAGGAAGGACTACTTGAGACCTCCTGCATGTGTATGAAGAAATTTTCCTAGGCAACATGGTGAATGAACCGACATCACCCTACAGGTTAGAGTGTACAGTGCGGTTACAGTGTAAAGAAAACAATTTTTTTATTATTTTGTTCCACTTTCCTACTATTCTTGCGAAGAACCTTAAGGGTTAAACTTCCTGAATGGGGTTTATAGACTGAGGGGGTAATATTTTTATAATGGGGTTTTGTTTAAGGGTCCCCTGTCGGAAAATACCCAAATTCACTTCAAAAGTGAAATTTATTATTTTTTGCAGTATGACTTGAGGGCAAAAAAAATATGAAAAATATGTTCATAAACAAATCATACCTTCCTAAATTTACTACCATGATGAAGCAAAATGTGTCTAAAGAACAATCAGAGAATTACTGGGATGTATTGAGTTCCAGAGGTATTACACTGGTAACACTGGTGAGAATTGACAAATTTGGTCTGGTCAGAAAAGTGAAAACAGGCTTCAGCGTGAAGGGGTTAAAAGATGCTTTAAGTCCGAACATATACAAAGCAACTTGTTTTTAGGTAGAAATGCATATGTTCAATCTTTTGAATGTTTAGTGCACATATTATTATTATTATTTATTTATAGTGCACCATTAAATCCATGGTGCTGTACATGAGAAAGTTACATACAAACAAGTCAAAAATACATTGAACAAACTATCAGTGACCGACTGGTACAGAGGGGAGAGAGGACCCTGCCCTTGCGGTCTTACATTCTACAGGGCAGTGGGGAGAGACACAGTAGGTTGGGTCTGTTCTGGTGGTGGTGGAGCGCCAGGTCCATTGGTGGTGAGTTGGCACCGTGGTCATTGCAGGCTGTAGGCTGTTCTGAAGAGATGGGTTTTCAGGTTCCGCTTGAAGGTTCCAAGTGTGGGGGACAGTGGGACGTTTTGGGGTACAGAATTCCAGAGAATGGGGGATGCTCAGACGAAGTCTTGCAGGCGGTTAGATGAGGAACGTACAAGTGTGGAGAAAAGAAGTAGGTCTTGGGAGGATCGAAGATTACTAGTTGGATATCGGGAGATTAGTTCAGAGATACAGGGGTTAGACAAAATAATGGAAACAACTGGAAAAATCAACAAAAGTTAGTTTAATATGGTGTAGGTCCACCTTTTGCTGCGATTACAGCCTCAATTCTCCGAGGTATGGATTCATACAAGGTGATATCATTGGCCCGGCGGATCTCCATGAAATAGCACTCCAGATCATCACAGAACTTCCGCCATGTTTTATGGTTAGGAGAAGGCAGTCTGGATGGAATGCTTCTTTCGTCTGTCTCCAAACGTACACTCGGCCGGAGGTCGGAAAATGAGGTAAATGATGATTCGTCAGAGAATTCACATGTTTCCACTGCTTGAGGGACCAATTCTGGAGGTTTCTACACCACTCTAAAACACTTGAAAACATTTGTCATTGAGAGCAGCGGTTTTCTAATTGCAGCTCTTCCGTGGAATCCAGATTTGTGCAGCTCCCGACGAACAGTTTTCGTGGAAACTGGGTTCTGTAGGTGTTCATTAAGCTCAGCAGTGATTTTCGGAGCCGTGGTCTTGCGATCCGCTCTCACAATTCGCTTTAGAGTCCGACGGTCTCTCTCAGTCAACTTCGACTTTCGGCCGGGCCTGTGCTTTGCTGCGGACATTTTTTCCTTCTCTTTCAAACGCAGTCATTACTTTGGAGACAGGACCTCTTGACACACCAAGCATTCGGGCATTTTCTGTTACACTAGCGCCTGCCATACGAGCACCAACAATTTGGCCTCTTGAAAATCCGAAAGGTCTGCCGCCATTGGTATCAGGTTCTCATCAATGTTCTTACAATTCGGCTAAACAAACAGTTAATTTACATACACATATCACTTAGCACAAAATCAACTACAAAACATTAACATATGTCACGGTTTGTATGTGTATAACATGTTCAAAGATTATGATGCCAAAACGTTAGGCGTTTCCATTATTTTGTCCAACCCCTGTATATGAGGGGGACAGATTGTGGACGGCTTTGTAAGTCAGTGTTAGTAATTTGAATTGGATACGTTGGTGAATTAGGAGCCAGTGGAGGGATTTGCAGAGGGAAGAATTGGAGGAATAGCGAGGAGAGAGTTGGATTAGTCAGGCAGCAGAGTTAAGGACAGATTGGAGAGGTGTAAGAGTGTTATCAGGGAGGCCACATAGGGGAGGTTGCAATAGTTGAGACGGGAGATGATGAGGGCATGCACTAGTAGTTTAGTAGATTGAGTTTTGAGAAAGGGATGGATTATGGAAATATTTTAGAGTTGAAGGCGGCAGGAGGTGGCAAGGGCTTGGATGTGAAGTTTGAAGGACAGGGCAGAGTCAAGGGTTACTCTGAGGAAACGGACTTCAGGTACAAGGCAAAGTGTGATGTCATTTATTGTGATAGGTCTGGTAAGGAAGGTGTGCGAGATGGAGGAAAGATGAGGAGTTCGGTTTTGTTTAGGAAGCAAGAGGAGAAGGAGGATATGGCTGATAGACATTCTGGGATTCTGGAAAGGAGAGAAGCGACATCTGGGCCAGAGAGATAGATCTGAGTGTCATCAGCGTACAGGTGATACTGGAAGCCATGGGACTTTATGAATTGTCCCAGACCAAGGGTGTAGATTGAAAAAAGGAGTGGGCCCCAGGACAGAGCCTTGAGGGACCACAACAGAGAGGGGATGGGGTGAGGTGGTTGTGTGGGAGTGGGAGACACTAAATGTGCAGTTCGAAAGGTAGGAAGAGATCCAGGAGAGGATGAGGTCAGTGATGCCAATGGAAAAGAGGATCTGTAATAGGAGACAGTGGTCGACTGTGTTAAATGCAGACGACATGTCTAGAAGGAGTAGGACGGAGAACTGTCTGTTAGCTTTGGCCATGAGTAAGTTGTTAATAATTTTGGTCAGGGCAGTTTCAGTGGAGTGGTTGGGATGGAAGCCAGATTGAAGGTTGTCAAAGAGAGTGTTGGATGAGAGGTGGGATGGAAGTACAGCGTGGACATGCTTTTCGAGAAGTTTGGAAGCAAACAGCAGCAGGGATATAAACCGGTAGCTGGATGTAGAGGTCATACCCCGGGGACTGGGATACTCAGAACCGGGCCCATGTCGTCTTTCGGGGCTGCGGGGTGTCACAGTGACGTGAGGTGTGGCAACAAAAAATGGGAATAGGAGTTTTTTTTTTTTTCAAATAAGTTCACGACACCACCCGAGGGTTGTGGCCATTGTGGGCCACTGCTGCCGTTCAGGCCTCTGGGGATGATGGTGGTGGCAGGCAGCTGGGATGGTGAGCCCTCCATGGGTAGGGCTTTTTTCCCCAGGGCAGGTGCAGAGAGAGAGGCTGGCATGTTCCGCTATTGCCAGCAGAGTTCAATGTCACTAAAGCCTGAGTTACATGCTTCAATGTCCCAGCAATTCCACCAACGATCAGGATCTCTTGGACATTAAAGGCTGATCGCTGGTGAGCTGTCACACAGGCAGACTCACCAGCGATCCAGACCAGCGAGCACGCTGGTATCCAAGGTATACAGTGGGTAACTCAGTGCTGCGCGGCGCTTAGTTACCCGCAGTTTACCTTGGATACCAGCTCCCAGCATTGCTGTGCAGAGCTAGGAGCTCACTAATAGTTGGTCTCCCGCTGTCACACTCAGCAACGTTCAGCGGGCGACCAACGATAGATTTATGAACCAGTTCATAAATTTGCGATCAACGACTTATCGTTGATCAGTGTCACACGCAACGATGTCGTTTAGATATCACTGCAACGTCACCAAACCGGTGACGTTGCAACGATGTCATTACCGATATCGTTGTGTGTGAAGGGCCCTTTACAATCAGGCTGCGCCTGCCTGCGCTGCAATTCAGTCGGTGGCTCCGCAGGTGAGCTCCTTCCTCTGTCACGCAAATAAGTCTCGTACACAATGTCCTGAGTTCAACCAGGTACTTTAATCCAACTGCACAGTTCTCTTTACAACAAGTACACAAGCAGCTCCGGCCACCTGTTAGTAGCTGGGCCGGTTTGCTAGGGGCACCCCCTTTCTAGTACCATAAAAGGCCTCTACTCAATCCGGTGCACATACTCCAGTCCAGCGGTCGCGGGCTTCTCAAAGGGGCTCCCTTCCGGGACTCCTAGCCCTAGTGTGATGGCCTTTCCAACGTTCGTTGTGCCGGGGGTTTGAGTTCGGGGGATACAGTCTCTTCACCCTGCCGGTTATTTTGTGGCTGGGGCATACAGCGTCCTACCACTTCAACAGGGCCGGCACCCTGGTGCCGCCCCGGTCCCTCAGTGTCACCGTTGGCTAGTAGACACCTTAGACCTCATCTGCTCTTCCTCGGTACGTAGTCTGGGATCCGTACTGACCATACGGTGGCACAGGCCACCGGGTTCGGGTTCTTCCTCTCTGGTGTTATAGTTTCTCGGCTTGCTAGGACTCTCGGCTTAGGAGTTCTGTTCTTCTCCCACTACAGCTTGCCAGGAACTCGAACCTGAACTTCTTTTCTGTGTCTCTAAGTTCTCCTAACTTAATGTTCCTGGGTTTTACTGCAGTTCCTCCATCCCTTCCCAGGTTCTTCCTCAACTCTCCACCTTCCACTTGACTCCCCCCCACTAGCCCTTGCTTGACATGAAGTACTGGGTCTAGGGATTGGGGGATGTGTTATGTGTTGGTGCGGGGTGACCAATTTACCAATCCCAGCTGCAGTATCTCTCAGTGGACACTGGTCCACAGGGGCGCCACATATAAGTGGGGTCCAAGGATGGCTTCTTTAAGATAGGTGTAATTGTTGCGTGTTTGAAAGCCGAAGGAAAGGCACCAGACGTTAGTGAGAGGTTGAAGAGGTGGGTTAGGGCTGGGATACATGTGGTGGTGAGGTTGGGGGAGAATTGGGATGGGATGGGGTCCAGTGCACAAGTGGTGAGGTGTGATCTGGAGAGGAGGTGTGCAAGTTCTCCTTCAGTAATGGAGGGGGAGGAGGGTTAGTGGGGGAGTGGTCTGGTATACATGGGGGTTGTGGTGGTTGGGTAGCAAAGACTTGTCTGATCTGTTCAATCTTCTTGGTGAAGGGTGTTGCAAAGTCTTCTGCAGAGATATGAGAAGTAGGAGGGGGCAGTGGGGGGCAGAAGAGGGAGTTAAATGTGGTGAATAACTGCCTGGGTTTGTGGGACAAAGATAATATGAAGATAATGAAGCAATTCTGTTTAGTGGTGGTGAGTGTTGACTTGAATTTGAGAAGTACTTGTTTGAATGCTGTGTAGTTTTCATGCGAGCGTGTTTTCTTCCAGCACCGCTCTGCAACCATAGATGCTCGCCGCAGATTTTGAGTGGTGTGTGTACCATGGTTGTCTGTTGATTTGTCATGTTCTGCCATGGAGAGGGGCAGCTGCATCAATAACTGATTGAATGTAGAGTTGTTGAAGTAAGGATATGGATGATAGCGGTAAAATGGTGTTGGAGAGTGTGTGAGCTTCAAGATGTGTGAGGTTTCTGGGGGGGTGTGCAAGTTAGTAAACATGAGTGGCAGGTGAGGACAAGAATGAGAAAGTGAGTAGATGGTGGTCAGACAGTGGGAGAGGGGAGGTTGTGAGTTTAGTTAGGGAGCAGAGGCAGGTGAAGATGAGGTCTAGTGTATGTCCATATGTATGGGTGTCTGTGGAGGACCATTGAGAAAGGGCAAAGAATGAAACAGGAGTTCGGAGGCTGTGGACTGGTGGGTGTCAATGGGGATGTTGAAGTCGCCCATTATGATGGTGGGAATGTCAGCAGAGAGAAAGTATAGGAGCCAGATGGAGAGTTGGTCAAAGAAGGCAGTGGTTGGGCCTGGGGGGTCGATAAATGAAGGCCACTTGGAGGCCAGAAAGAGAGTAGATACGGACAGAGTGCACTTCAAAGGATAAGAGGATAAGGAAGGGAGGAGGAGGAATTGGGTTGAAGGTGTAGTTGCTAGAAAGGAGAAGACCCACTCCAACATGTTTGTTACCAGTGTACATCACATAGTTATTTTCAAATGAGTACAAATTTAGTTCATCCAGAGTAGTAGGTTACAATTGGAGATCTGCTAATTAGCATAGACTTTACATTATGGCCATGGTCATTACCATCCTTGTACAGACAGTACGACCATGACATGACCTGTGCTGAAGGGGGGAGCCCACTGACCCCAATGCCTACTTTGAGCATGCACATTCAGCTGAAATGTATTGCTGTCCAGAGGTCAGTCGGGTTCCCGTATCGCAGTACATGCCACTAGTCAAATGAGAGGCCGGCAGTTTATGTCGTCACGCTAGACTTTGGCATTGCATGGCAGTGAAGACATAGCAAGCACACTAATGTCAGCTGCCAGCCTCTGAGCTTAATACAGAAAAGGACACTGCGCTTCAAGGGAGTGAAAGACGACTAGATTTTTTTTTTTTCTTACTACGGTAGTTAGAGAACAGTGACAGAACCGGGAGCATGTATAACAAAAAGGGCCATGGATGGGGGACACATATGCTTGAAAGGAGCCAAGGATAGGGAAACATATACCTGGAAGGTGCACAGGGGACATAAATATCTGGAAGGGGGTCTAGGATGGGAGACATTATAGCATAATTAAGAGGTAGTTGGGGAACAACGCGTATGTCTTCATATGATTTAGAATGCTACAAGGACCCATACATCTTACCAACATGCAGGAGGAGAACAGGACTCGAGCCTAATCGGACTCTAGTTACGTCACTGGATATGATCCTCAAGTCAAATGCTTAAAGAAAAAGATCACTACCAAAACTGTAATCATTGTAATACAATGAAGTGATAAGACCTGACAAGGGGAGATAAAGAATGTGCCAAAACCATTAACACCACATCTAACAACTTCAACACTTCAAGGAATAACTGATTTGTCCAGTGTCACGAACGTGAAAGATCTCTCTGATCAACTGGTGAAACTGCTCAGGACACTGATTAATTCCAAGGTACTTGTTCTGAAAACAGGGATTCACCAGATCTACTGAATAAAATATCCAATAATGAACGTAACAAGTGATGGCAGTGTAGTAAAAAAAAAATCTAAGTATGGAAAAAATGCAAAAGCCTGTAGTTAATTTTAGTGCAATTTCTTACATTTCTTATATTTTTTAAAGTCCTCGCCGCCCCGGCTGCAAAACCCACCATGCCTTTTTTAAAATTCCTGTCCCTCCTGTGATTGGCACTTGAGTGACAGCTGCACTCGCACCTGTGCTGTGGAGCGGGCGTCCGTGCATGGTGCCGACGTCTCGCGAGATTTGTGAAGTCTCATGAGACGTCAGCACTGTTCAATGGAGCGCGGACACCAGCTCCACTGCACAGTCGCGAGTGCGGTTGTCAATCAAGCGCTGATCACAGGAGGGACGGGAATTTTAAAAAGTGCAGGGCAGGTTTTGCAGCCAGGGGGGCGGCGAGGACATAATCCACCTGGACTAAATAGCAGCCTCCCGGACTCAATAGGAGGACAGCGCTGGACACAATAAAAGTTATTTTCTGAGGTATGTGGGGCACGTCTGGGCACAGAGAGGTTATTAAAACCCCATGTACATAATGTGTAAGCTGGTGGGCACTGTTTCAAATGCCCAAAGGGGGCGACAGGTTCCCTTTAAGCGGGCGCAATGTACAGACAACAATATAATGTAATATGTAGTTCACAGTTACAGAAGGGGTGAGGGCCCTGCTCACAAGCTTACAATCAACAAAGACATAGGGGGACATAGTAGGTAGGACATGCTTGTTGGGTTTGTTTCAGTTCTCATTGTTAAAAATAGGGATTTTTCATATGAGGCCATATGCTCCAGTCATCAGCCAGTACTGTCTATATGCACTTAACTGCTATTATTTTTAGGGAGGAGGTGAAGACACACGAGTAGGAAGTAGCATATTGTGTTTAATATTTAGAATCAGGGGGGGCGTGGCCTGACGTCTGACCATGATGGCTGCTTAATACAGGAGCTCTGAGACCCACAGGCTTTGAAGCAACTTTCAGCACTCATCTGAGATTTTACAACTGACCATTTCTGCACTAATTGCCTCTGAATGCTTCAGACATTGATGAAGGAGATTTGGAGCACTCTCGGACCAGAGATACCCCGCCTGTAACCCCTTCTATCAACACGAGTGGAATCCATTGCCATCCACCTGCATTTACCAGAGATTTGGGGAACATTGGGCCACATCAAGTAAGATATTATATAGACTCATTGAGCAAAGGGCTTATTTTGACTCTGCAACGACATAAACTGTCGTTTCCACCGATTGGATCACCCTCCCCCTGGCCCGCCACGAGGCACCGTCCCACGAGGACTTGTTGAGCTGCTCTGGAGGGGAGGATCTTGGGCCTCTCTACTCTATCCGCCCTCACTCACTACTGAGATCTCCCGCGCCGCGGGATATTAACACCGAGCACCTTACACCGGCGTGCCGTTGGTGTTACTAACGGAAGCGACTGCAGGAGAGGTGGGACGGCCACCTCAGAACAGCTGACCTGCGGCGGAGACGGAGCTCGCGACAGAGCGGGAAGAAGTGACGGGAAGCTCCCTTGCAAACGGAGCACCCGGGAAAGGAGGATAGACACCGCAAAACGGCTGATCATAACTGAGAAGGTGAGAGAGTTATCATGCTGTGCAGTACCTACTCAAGGTAGCACACAACATCCATAGACTTTACAGACTGGCCCTTAGAATAGATCCACACTTAACCCTCTGTGCTCTGCAACATTGAGATATCCTACTCTGCATTACCAGCTAATAAGCTCCTGACCTCAGTGCTACCACTGTTCTATCTCTCTGTATAAAACTTCACTGCAGGAATCTTCCCAAGTGTTAAGAATCCCTAAAGCTCCTATCAGCAGTGTAATCCAACTAACACCCCTGCTGCACCTGCTGGGCACTTAATGGGCAAAACTCGTCCAGACCCACGCTCTTCATCTAATAGACTGACTGCATTTTTTGCCCCCACAAGATCCCAGGTCGAGAAGATACCCAAAATGGCACACCAACAATCCTCCCCACAACGCTCCACTCGTTCCTCACGCCGAAACTCCACAGCCTCCACCTCCTCCACTCAATCGGGCACGGGTGCTCAGGCTGAGACTCCAGTCACTCATACAGCTATGAGGGACCTCCTAGCGGGGCTTCGCACCTCGTTACAGGAAGATATGCGGAGCATGATGGAGGGATTGAGGGGAGAGGTCAATGATCTTTCCTCTCGCACAATCCATTTGGAGAGTAAAATGGGAGAATTGGTGCGCTCGCATAATGAACTGCTTGATGCCCACTACGCCCTGCAGGATAAACTGGAGAAAACCACCCTCAAAACACTAGATCTTGAGGATAGATCTCGCCGAAACAATGTGAAATTGCGAGGTATTCCAGAGAGCGTTCCCACCACTGATTTGCGAGACTTATTACAGAACTTCATTGCTGCAATACTTCCCGACATAAGGTCTAAAGACATCATTATAGACCGGATTCACCGCCTTCCAAGGCCCTCAGTGATAGATCCTGCTCTACCTAGGGACGTCCTCGCTAGGATACATTTCTACGAGATTAAAGAGGACTTTATGCAAGCGCTTAAGATGGGAGCTAAGGTACCGGAAGCCTACCAACACATAGCTGTATACCCAGACCTCTCGGCCGGTACCCTTGCACGTAGAAGGGCCTTTCAAGAAACCACAAAGTCTCTGAGGGAACGTCAAGTGGAATATCGCTGGGGATACCCTATGAAACTTATTATTAAAAAAGATAATGTCTCACATGTGTGCCACTCCCCGAAACAGGCGGAAGATCTACTGCGACGATGGGATCAGCTCCCCAATAGACCATCTCCACGTCCCGAGTCTGAAGACCATGCAGAGCCGGAACCAGTTATACAACACTTGGAACCTATTTGACTATTGCTGTGAGCATATGTTTATATCTACCCTGATAGCCTGTGGGGACTCTATTCCTGCCTTTTCTGACTTTTGAACACTTCTTATTCACTTTCTCTTGGAACTAAACTTCCCTATCTAGCACACTACATTTTTCTAATTCTTCATCTGATTTGCCATTTGTTTCCTCCCTCTTTCTCTCCTTCTCTTTCCCTCTCCTTTCTTTTCCCTTTTTTCCTTCTCTTATCCACTCTATTCTCTCGCTTAACTTTATTATTACATAATAATAATATATATCCCTTCCCTTTCCTTCCTCTTCCTTTCTCCTTTCTCTTATTTCCCTCTACCTCTACTGTTCTTTTCTACTACTTTCGCTTTTTCTCATCTCTTTTATATTCTGCCAAGTGTTCTGGTGGGATAGATAGCCCCAGTAGGTACGTTTCTAGTACCTCCTTTTTGGATACTTAATGTGTCCCTTTCCTTCAATATTGAAGAAGAAAGAAATTCAGAATCTGGAGGATCCTTACCATTAGGGATACCTACTCCTTAAATTTGTTACGTTACAGATTTATATTGCTAATTTGATTTTGTCTGTATTCCCCTATCCTTACCCTTCCTCCTCCCATCCCTTCTTTCCCTGTTCTATAATCTGTCTTGTTAAGTGTTCCTAATTCCTCCCTGTGACCATGATGTGTATATCCGAACCTATGCTCCTTGTCTCCTCTCTCTTTTGATTCCACAGCTTACTTTATATGCAAGTTATTGTGAACTAGACATTTACTACTTCATTAACAGATTCGGTTACTTCTGTAAGCCTCACCATGAGCATCAAGTGTGTCACCATTAATGTAAATGGGTTAAACTCACCCGTAAAACGATCCCTGGCTTGGTTGCAACTCAAAAAACTACATGGAGACGTTATATTTCTCCAGGAAACCCACCTGCTAAAAGGTGACAATCATCGAATGTCATCAGCGTTGTTCCCTTTTCAATACTTCGCAAATGCTGAGGTAAAGAAGGCAGGAGTGGCAGTTTTTATCCACAGATCCCTCTCCTTCAGTCTAGTTGACCAGTTCTCAGACCCTCAAGGTAGGTACTTAGTGGTGGTAGGATACATCAACGACACTCTATACTCCTTGGTTTCTGTCTATGGCCCCAACGTCAGACAACGACATTATTTTCGCTCTTTATTCCCTAAATTGAATTCCCTTACTAAGGGCCTCACTGTTATAGCGGGTGATTTTAATCTCCCAGTAAACAAACAATTGGACTGCTCAGCCCCCTCCTACTGCCGTGGTGAGATGGGTAACCTGATTTCAGCTTATCATCTTCACGATATATGGCGATACTCTCATGGGGAGGAAAGGGACTTTACCTACCAATCATCACGTCACCACACGTACAGCCGGATAGATTATTTTCTGGTTAATGACCCCCTTCTCTCCAGATGCCAAGCGTCCACTATTGGTAACATCACCTGGTCGGACCACGCGCCTGTCTCTCTACAACTTACTGACTCCGCTCAAGTCGCCCCGACCTCGCTTTGGCGATTGAATGAGTATTTACTAGCTAATCCTGACCATGTCGCTGGAATATCTGACCAACTTAAAAATTACTTTATTGTAAACGAGAGTAAACAGACGAACCCTGAAATAAACTGGCTAGCTCACAAAACGGTTATTCGAGGATTTTTTATTCAATTAGCCTCCAGGCTTAAAAGAGAAAGAGAGGCCCAGATTAAATCTCTCACGCTTAAAATAGCAAATCTGGAAACCCTACACAAACAAAATCCCCTACTGTCGACATATGCAAACCTTTCCAAAGCCAGACAAGACCTCCGCTCGCTTTTATTAGCTAAAGTAGAGTTTAACCTTAAAAAAAGCAATGCCAAATATTACGGCATGGGCGACAGGGCAGGGAATATCCTAGCCAGGAGAATTAGGAAAAAACAAACAGCCTCAAAAATTTCCCATATGATTTCTTCAACGGGACAAAAATTAAAAACCCCTTATTGATAACAAAAGAATTTCAAAAATATTACGAAAAACTGTATAATCTTCACACTGACCCACAAACGCCCCAACCCTCGAGAGAGGCGATAAACGAATTTTTGGATAAAGTACAACTTCCTTCCCTAACATTCGCCCAACAATCTGCTTTAAACGCCCCCTTTTCAGAATTAGAAATCCGAAACGTCATCAAAACTATGAAAAAACATTCGACTCCAGGGCCTGATGGGTTTCCCTACCTGTACTATACTTCCTTCACTGATCTACTAGTACCACATCTACTAACATTATTTAACTTCTGGAGAAGTTCAGGGGAGATTCGCCCTGAAAGCCTAGAAGCACTAATCTCCACAATCCCAAAACCTGGCAAGCCTCCCACGTCCCCAGGGAATTTTAGGCCCATCGCACTCTTAAACTGCGATTTGAAAATCTACGCAAAGCTCCTGGCGACTCGACTCATGGGGGTTCTTAACTCCCTAATCGGCTTAGATCAGGTCGGGTTTATCCCAACTAGACAAGCATCTGATGGAACCAGGCGCATTGTAGATCTCCTGGAGATTATGGAAAAGAGCAATGCCCCTGGTGCACTCTTGTCTTTAGATGCTGAGAAAGCGTTTGACAGAGTGCACTGGGGGTATTTAGTAGAGGTGCTAGAGAGATTTGGTATTGTTGGGGACATTAGGAGGGCAATTATGGCATTATATACTCACCCCAACGCAAGGGTGCGAGCTTCGGGTTTTATCTCCTCCACGTTGCAGGTAACAAATGGCACAAGGCAAGGATGTCCTTTATCCCCACTCATCTTTGCCTTGATTATGGAACCGCTGGCGGCCAGGGTGAGAGCGGACCCTGGTATTTCTGGCCCGATAGTGGGGAATATTGAACACAAAATAGGGCTCTACGCCGACGACATTATCTTTGTTTGTTCCAATGTGGAGGAGACCATTCCCAACATAATGACGCTGTTAGCTGAGTTTACAGCAGTCTCATACTATAAACTCAATGCTTCTAAGTCTCTTGTTTTTCCCATCAACATCTCTCAATCTCAAAAACTCCTGCTCCAGTCAAAGTTTCCCTTTGTGTGGTCTCCTTTGGGGATTACATATCTGGGACTTCAAATAACACAAACTAAAGACATGGTGCGTCGCAACTTTGAAACCCTCTCTGGTGAAATCAGAACGGGATTGGATTCTCTTAAAACCCTATATCTCTCATGGATTGCCAGGATTCAGATCGTAAAAATGACATACTTACCCAAAATCCTGTACATCCTACGATGTCTTCCTTTACTTTTTTCCAAACGTCTTATCACTTGTTTACAATCATCATTGAATCGCTTCATATGGAATTATAGAGCCCACAGGATAGGAGCCAGAGTGCTGATGACTCCAGTGGCTTTGGGAGGAATGGGGGTCCCAGACTTACTCATATTACTCTGCAATCCATCTATCCGTAGCAAGAGCTTGGTGGTCAGATGGAACCTCTCCGCTTTGGAAACAAATTGAGCAAACCTTTGCTCCACGTAACTCCACCAGACTGTTGCTTGAAATGACTCTTCTCAGGCCCAAACACGACGTAACATTTCTGAGATCTATGACAGCCCTGCTGGACGTGTGGTGTCGACATAACCGAAGCACGCTTGGGTTCTTACACTACCATATCTCCCTGCTGGCAGTGGAACACTCGGTGGAGTCCCTTTCTCTCTCCCACTGGAGAGATAGAGGCCTGACAGATCTTCGCCAGATTAGAGAAAATTCTGGGGTGAAACCTTTTATTGAACTGATGGAGACCTTTGATGTCCCCCGCACCACATTTTACCGCTACCTGCAAACGCGTCACTTTCTAGATTCCTTGCATCTCCCATTGGTGGACACTGGGGGCTTGGATGGCTCGCTGCAGAGACATTTCAAATCCTCACATTCAAATGATCATGGGATTGCTCTCCTTTACCGAGCACTGACCACAGCTAATAACACGGCTAAACTCTCCTATATGTTGAAATGGGAACGATACCTGTCTTTTGAATCTGACCTTCCAATCTGGCAAGAGGCTGCCTCACGAGCTGCAGCATACTCTAAATGTATTAATCACTTTGAGCAGATCAAAAAAATCCATATGGACTGGTACATTACCCCATTGAAAATATCACGATTTTCAAAACAACTCCCCCAGACGTCGCCAATGTGCTGGAAACAGTGCAAACAGATAGGATCCACCCCTCATCTCTGGTGGCATTGCCCCAAAGTGAAGGATTTTTGGAGAGACATTGAGGCTCTCCTCATTACCCTTACGGGTATTATGTTTGAACTGATGGCACCTTTGGCGATACTGGGCATAGGACTTGAGGAATGGCCGTCCCCGGTCCGCCCGATGGTGGCGAACGTTCTGATAGCCTCTCGCAAATGTCTGGCAGGACATGTCTTCTCTTTATAAAATCTGGTTATTTCACAACGAGACAACACTATGGTATGTCTCCTACCTATCGTATGACACAAATTCAGTTTTCATTAGTACCTAATAATACAGTAAATGTGAATATCATCTGGTCTACCCTCCTTGTCCCCTCATATCCCCCTTGTGTATTGCTGACCCCCTCCTTTCCCCTTTTTATTGAATGATTTCATTGGTCTCTCGCTAACCTAGACTTCATTTTCCCACTCCTCTTTTTCCCCCTCCCTTTCGTACCCCATTGTTTCCCTATCCCCCCCCCCCCCCCCTTTTATATTTAGACGATAAGGTGTTTATGGCGCATGAGCTAACCCGCCTGGTTAGGGTGGCTTGTTCGCTTTGTTGTATTACAAATTGGAATTTGCAACTTTTATTGACCTTCAAACTTTTGAATCGCTTACTGATTGATTGTGACAAATGTACAAAGATGTTTATTTTAATTGCAAAATCACAAATAAAAATGGTTTAAAAAAAATATTTAGAATCAGGGAAGAGGGAAAAATTAGGTTAGGGAATGGACGTGATAGATCTATCTAAAGAGAGATGTTTTTAAGGCACGCTTAAAAACATTGGTGTGGCGCCCCGCGGCCAGGCTGCCACAAATTCTACTGCATATAATCTATATGTATTATTGACTCACCGTAGCCGGGTTCTCAGATCTCAGGCGATGCTTCACTGTCACGGTTCCGTGCCTGAGGCTGTGGGGCCCGGTGGTCAAATGGATGGGTTGCGGAAAAGCGGAATAAAGTCTTATTTGTGATGCCACCTGTGGGTGTCTGGTGATGGCACCGGCACTGCTTAGGCCCCCGGGGGATGTGCGGCAGCTAGATGGAATGCTCCCCACAGGATGAGCAATAATTCCCGGGGCCAGGAGCTGCACTGAACGGAATACGGCAGCTCAGCTAGTTTAGTGACTGCATGAGTTAATAACAGTTCTGAAAGAAAGGCACTGACACGATGCTCCTCTGCAGTGGGTCTTTACTGTAATTTTGGTACAGTACACGGTAATACAGTTCTTTAGGTAACGGACCTGGTGGTCCCAGTGATGAACAGTCTCTGTCCAAAGCTACTAACTGTCCTTTTTGTTGCCGTCGCTATCTTGTTGCACCAGGTTAGGATACTGGAGTTTCTCTATTGGATTGCCTGCTCCATGTTTTTCAACCGGCTACAAAGGGTCCTAAACTCTGTGGCGGGTATCCCCCTGGTAAGACTGCAGAAGTTGTGGATATAATGAGGGGCTCCTATAAAGCTATTCCGTCACTCCAGTTTTGTAGTACAGCGGTGGACGACTGTCTACCTCGGAACCGGTATCCGGTAGGACTGGGCATGGGTGTCTTTGAACCCGTTGCTTGATTTGCTTGCCCACTTTCTCGTCTGGGTCACCGCTTGTTGGTGCCCTCCCTATTAGTTTCACTTTTCCTCTCTGGGCTGCACGGCACTGTGCAAGCTCCTGTTCCTCTCCTCTCTTCCTGAACTCGACTCCTAACTCCCCTTTTTTCCCCACACACTAAACATCCTACACTCCTCCCACCAGGACCTGATTGGTCCTCTACCTCTAGATGTTGCACGTAGTGTTTGGAGCCTTGGAGTTAACCTGTTCATCACCGAGACGGAAGATATTGCATCTTCAGTAAGGGATGCAATACCCTCCTGTGACGCACTCGTTGCGGGGCGCCACATTATCATGCCTGGAGATAAGTCGAGGACATATTGCTGAGACCCCCCCAAGTACACCCAACATATCGGAACTTCATGCCAGGAAGTGCTTGGTGGAATAGACCCACCTATAGGGCAGTCCCCACTTCTGACTGAAGGGAGGAGTTAGGTAAGGGGTGGGAGACAACTAGGAGGGCTCTAGTTTGTACTGAGTTGCTTGACAAAAAGAATGAAACGTGGAAGGAAGTTCTAGGCCGAAGGCTTGGCGAGACAAATCTGCTGCCAGCTGTTGAAGAGCTAGAAGAGCTAGCTGCAGGAGGGGTACCAGCCCCCAACTTGATCAGGGATACTTCAGGACCGGTCATGAAGCCGGAGGTCACTGGGTCTTTATGTCCAGTGGCTACTTTTGTGGACCTTTCCGAGGCTCATGTAGGGTCAGAGGACAAAAACCGTTGCTCGCAGGACCCACAGCTACCTGCCTGGCAGGGAATGGCAAGTACAGACACTAAGGAGAGGAAAGTGGTAGCATAGTGTCTGAACTGGAAAGTCAGCTGGAAGGTCATATACTCCATGTCTCAGCAAGGTGGATTCCAATTATCTCTGGGCTGGCAAGGTTGTGCTCCTGGTGAATATTGTACCCTGGCTAATCTACAATTACGCCAAGTAAAGGGTAAGAGCCACAAAGACTGTTGTGGTCGGCGCCTTCCTGCGTCCTCCTTGGTCTACCACTTGGCTGTCCTACCATCTTCCCTTGGAGGTCCTCACTGTGGCTCCTGGCCACCTATGGTCAAAACTCCAGCTATTATCGCAAACTATTAGCTCCCCTGTAAATAGGGCCACAGCTTCTGGGGACTAGTGTCGTGAACTGCTTCCAGGCAGCTTAGTACGCCCGGTCCTTGGGCCCACGACATCGGGGCTAGAAATTGTTTGCAGTGTTTGGGGTAGAGCATTCCAGCATGAGAAAAATCTTGGAGACGGATGTGAGAGCTTCGAATTATGGGTGAAATTAATCTGATATCAGTTGCAGAATGGGGGACAAGGATAGGGTGATAGACAGAAATAAGGGATGAGATATAGGGGGGGGAGCAGAACTGTGGAGAGCTTTGTGGGTGAGAGATAAGTTTGTACTGTATCCTGTATTGGATGGGCAATCAGTGCAATGACTGGCATGAGGCAGAGGTTTCAGTGAAGTGGCTGGACAGAAAAATTACCCTAGCTGATGCGTTAAGGATGGACTGGAGTGGACAAAGTTTAGTTGGAGGGAGACCGATCAGTAAAAAGTTGCAATAGTCCAGGCAAGAATAAGGGTGACAGTAAAGGCCACGTTACACACACAGATATATTGATCACAGATCTCTGGTTGCAGTGAAATCATGGGCACATTGTTCCATTGTACACAGCCACAAAATGGAGCAATGTGTCCATGATTTCACTGCAACCAGAGATCTGTGACCAATATCTGAACAGATATCTGTGTGTGTAACGTGGTCTTAAGTGTTTTTGTACTTCAAAGGATGAGATATGGTCAAATTTTAGAGATTTTTTTTAGGTGCATGTAACATGAGCTAGTAAGTGATTATTAATTAATTGTAAAGGATCGAGGAGACCATGTTAGGCTGGTTTCACACTGCAGTTTTTTACCTGATCAGGTTTGTGTGTCAAAACCAGGAGAGGAACTTGCAGAGAAAAACTATAATTGAAGGATTGACACCTGTTCTGAGTTTTGGAGACACTCCTGGTTTTGACACACAAACCTGATCGAACCTGATCAGGGAAAAAACTGCAGTGTGAAACCAGAGAGAGTTAGTGAATTGGACGGGAGTGGATTAAGTGTTCCATGAGTTTAGAGATAGAGGGAAGATTGGAGACCAGTCTGTAGTTAGCACTGCAGTTCTTGTCAATGGATGTTTTTTGATTAGGGGGACAATGAAGTGTTTGAATGAAGAGGGAAAGATACTGGATGAAAGAGAAAGCTTAAATATTTTAGTTAAGCTGGCTTCACACCACGACAGCCCCGGACCGGTTTTTGGCCCCATAGCATCCTATGGGGCCAGATGGAGCCGGATGGCAGCTATCTGCCATCCGGTTTCCATCCCTCCGCAAGAATCCAGGAGAATTCGGATTTTTCTCCCGGACAAAAAAACGTTGCTTGCGTGGTGTGAAGCCGGCCTGAGATAGGTAGTGACAGCTGGGGAGAGGAACTGGAGGAGATGTGAGGGAATAGGGTCACTAGAGCAGGTTCTTGAGCAAGGAGCCAGGTAACTTCTTCTGTAACTGGCACAAAAATGAGCTTGTGGTGCACGAGGGAGGGGGATCCAGGCTCTGAGGGGATTGTGCGCAAATATCCTTGTGAATGTGATTGATGTATGTAAGAAGAAAGTGGTAGCAGAGAGCTGCAGCACATCCATATGTTGCTGTACAGAGTTTTACTGCCTCGGCTCCCGTGAGCCATATACGGCAGTTCCAGAGATATGGGTGGATGTAAAAAAACAAAACAAAAAAACAAACCTGTCCTCACGACTAGTTTACAATCTTTGACAAAAGGACAGTGGTTATTGTTAATGATAGAGACTTCTAAAGGCCTCCCACACAGGGTCATGAATAGGTTCCACTATATTATGGAGGCATTTTCAATTAGAAGAATTGTGGACCCCTAGTGCTCTTCTATATTCCTCTGTGTACAGAGACTTTTTACGTTTGTGTGACCATTCTGTTGATGGTGTACTCTAAAGACAATATTTTTTTCATTCATCTGGGTTGGGAAATAATAGTGCAAAGACGCTGCAAGAATTGAAAAATGCAACATGTGCACAAAACGTCAGGATTCTCATTGACTTTGATGGCTTAAGATTTGGAATGCAGTTTTGCAACAAAAAAAAAAAAACAAAAAAAAAAAAAAAAGCAAAAAACAGTGTGCACAAGGCCTTGAAAGAAATAGGTCACCAGGTTTTGCTAACTAATCTGAGAGCAGTATACTGTGGAAACTGCAATATGTCACTTACTGGGCTGCTTTCTTTAGTTTTAGTAACATCACTCTATTATCAGCAGTAGATTATAACTAGGGCTAGCAAACCTGCTGTCAGGTAGTCAACTATATTCATGAGCTCTGTATAACCCTGCCCTCACCACTAAGCTTTCAGAAGGAAGCAGTCCATTAAAGGACATCACTGGAATCGGGGTCTCTGTCTCTACATCATGGTGATTTCTGATGAGCTAGCAAAACCTAGTGACAGATTCTCTTTAAACAGTAATTTAAAAATGATCGATCTCAGCATGATCATGCAGAGAAGTGTTGATTGAGTATTTCGTGGCGCGATCACCGCAAGAGCTCAACACAACTGACATTTTTTAGTGTAGTGTATGATCAAACCCAAAAAACAAAACAAAAAAAGTAAAAAATCTGGTATCTGCGTAGCCGCACCGACCTTCAGAATAAAGCTGTTTAATCCCCTATACTGCACGCTGAACTGCGTAAAAAAAAAAAAAAAAAAAAAAGTAGAGATTCTTGCCCTGCTGTTGATTTGTTCATTCTGTATCGGCCCAAATGTCCTGAGCTCTATGCTGAGCGCTTACACCAGGCTTTCCGTGTAAATCTCCAAAATATGCATCCCAGAAATAAATCAACACTATGCACCCCTAATCCAGAAACTTCAGATGATTTCAACAAATCGACATCCTCATACCTATCCTGACTAGGATGTATTAATTCAATAAAATGGGAACACTGCCACATTTTTTATACCTATTTAGATTCTCTACCTATAGTAATACCTAGTAAGATCTTTTCAGACATACAGTCACTAACCTCTAAATTTGTTTTGCATGAGAAGTGCCCCAGGATATCCCAACGAATCATGTGCTATCACAGGCGAAAAGGAGGATTATCACTTCCCAATTCTCCCTATATAATAAGGAAGCGCAAATAGCGCAATTATCTACAATCTCTTCTCCATCAGAGAAGCCTAGATGGATTGACATTGAAAATTCCTATATCACACCACACTCCATCTCGGGTTTAATGTTGGTGACAGGTCAATTTCCTACTATACTCTATATTTAACCTTCCCTCACCAAAAGAAAAACTCCGGTGTATGGAGCAATCATGAGAAAATGATCATAAGGCCACGTCACACGCATCAATCTTATGAGCGATATTGTTAGCGATCACGTGCACGCGCGATCGCTAACAATATCGCTCACATCGCTGGTGAGCTGTCACACAGGCAGACTCACCAGCGATGTTGAGCAGCGAGATCGCTGGTAACTATGGTACACATCGGGTTACTAGGCGCCGCGCGGCGGTTAGTAACCCGACATTTACCATAGATACCATCTCCCAGCATAGGCTCTGCCGCTGGGAGATCGTTCATCGTGGTGTCACACACCACGATGAAGCAGATTGATCAAGCGTTTATCGCTTGATATGAGGTCCTGCTCACAAATCTGCGATCAATCAATCAAGCGATTTTACATTGTAAAATCGCTTGATTACACGCAGCGACGCACAGACGATATCGCTTAAGCGATCAAAAAAGCAGATCGCTTAAGCGATATCGCTCACAAGATTGATGCGTGTGACGTGGCCTTTAGAATCACTATGTCCATTGATAAATGGAATCAATGTTGTGATGTCTTAGCCTGCTTTCACACTGGTTATTTCCAAATCCGTATGGATCCTTGAATTTCATGGAACCACATGGACAGGCATGGATCTGTGCCAACGGATGTCCAAAGACCGTCTTTTTAACAGATCCGTCATCAGTTACCAGATAGGGGTGGGAGGAGCAGTACCTTGATTCTGAGCATGCTCAGTACAGCAAAACAGATCTGCTTCATGGATCTGTTGTTTAAAGTATCCGTACGTATCCATCCTCCATAGAGCTCCATTATAATTTCACATGGACACCAACGGATGCGAGTCTGTCCATTGGTGTTCATGATGTTCAAGTAGGTTCAAAAACGGAGCAGTTTCCGCTTCTAGGTACATGAAAATTGAGTACAACAACAGACCTGTGACAAAATGGAGAAACATGGATGGCCACTTTAGAACCAATCTGTGCCCATAGGAGAACATGGGAGGACATAACGGATCCATGGCCATCTGTTTCAAAACAGATGGACACAGATTTGCAAATTTGCCAGTGTGAAAGCAGCCTTGTCAAAAGGTAGTACAGATCTGTGCACAGAACCGTGCACAGATCCGTGATTGTCCAGGACTATACATGAATTTCATGTAACCACTTGGATTTGAAAATATGCCAGTGTAGCGATGGCTGGGAGGACCACCGCGGTGCAGAATAAGGTACGATACACAAGACGGGAGTGCAAACCACAAGGGTGAATTTATTAACAGGCGGGGAAAGATGTGAAGAAGGAAGGTTCAAGCAGGGGTAAACAGTGGCAAACGAGATTTAACAAACTTTTCGCTTTCTCTAGTTGGTCCGCTCAATAGCACGGTTCTCCAACTATCACAAGTTAAGAGCACACAGATAAATTCACAACAACAAGGTACAATGCTACTCTACGTGTAACCTTTCTGGCCTCGCTACACAGGCCACACGGCTGCCGTGTTCTACCTACTGAAACCTATTCTACCCTGAGAGGTGCACAATATTCAACTCACAGTGATGCAGGGATTTGGATGCAGTCCTGAGGGCCCCCAACAACAGCAGTCTTATCCGAAGGTGCACACGGCTCCTGTCTCGAGTCGATGAGCTGCAAATCTTCTCCTTGCTTCAGGTTCTCACTGGATCCCAGGCATGTCTGTGTCCCACTTTCATTTCACACGAACACTGCAGTCCTTTCCAAAACACACAGAAGGTCTCTCCCTCTCTACACATAAACGGGCTGTTCCAAAAAACACACTCTCCAAAGGGGGGAAAACAGGACATACCATCATCCCACAGCTGGGGGGGTTTCTGTCTCTTAAAGTGCCAGCGTGTTTCTTACGGTCCCACACAGGCAGGGATTTCTTAAAGTGGCAACGCTTCTCTTACTGTCCATAGCAGTAGCCCCCCAATACCAGTATGGCTGGCTTCACATTTGCTTATGCTGCGTTCCCATACGCAGTCAAACGCATCCGCACTGCGTTCCTATGTTTAACATAGGAACACATAGTGCTTGCGTTTGCTGCGTTCGGGTGCGGATGCGGACGATATCTGCTCCTTCCGGTGTCCAGCATCTGCACCCGGGACGCAGCCAGTTGCATTTTTTTGTGCGCTCGGGGAGCTTGGAAAATCAGCAAGCGTCCCAAAACCTGCATTGTCTTCAATGGGTCCGCAGTGTTCAGCGCTTGACAGCGCAGGAGAACGCTGCAGACCCATTGAAAAATCTCCCGGTGCCCGGCGGTGATGTCACAGGAGATCACAGACGGCCACCGGGAGATCAGCTGAACCACTGCTATCCTCTTCCTCCCCGCCGCTGGTAATCTGCTAGTGATGTCGGCGGGGAGAACAGCTGATCTGACAGCTGTTTGAATCTTCCCGCGCCAACATCTCCTCTCGGTGTCGGCGCGGGAAGATTCAAACAGCTGTCAGATCAGCTGTTCTCCCCGCCGACATGTCCCGGAGCTTACCGGCGGCCGGGAGGGGGAGATCTCCGGCGCGCTGATCTCCGCCCCCGGACACCGCTGATTGGCTGCTGGGCTCCACAGTGATGTGTCCGCAGGCGGACACATCTTTCGGCCCTGCTTTGCACTGCGTTTGTGTCTGCATGCCATCAGCATGCAGACACAAACGCAAATGTGAAGCCAGCCTATGAAAGCAGCCTTACTGGTGCATCATTGAAAGTCTTACACAGATCCTACTATGTCCTGGTAAAACTACAGAAAATTTACCCCAAAGTCACAGATAGATGTTTCAGGGGGTGCAACCCCCAGGAGACATGAAACATATTTGGTGGACCTGTCCTCAGTTGATAATATTCTGGCAGGAGGTTATATCCCTTATTAGGCTGCATACTCATGATCAGTATACACAGCGTTTTGCATGTAGCATCTTGCCGCTGCATAGTACAGTATAAGCATAGTGGATGGGATTTCAAGAAATCCCATCCTCACTATGCTTAACCCGACCACAGCGTTCTGACAGCTGCGGTGCGAGTTGCCGGTATTCCGCTTCTCCGCAGCATGTTCATTTCATGCTGCGGAGTTGGAAGCGGCTCCCATCGGGTGACTGTAGGGAGAAGCCGCCCTGCACCCGCCACACATGGTGAGTACAGGGCGGTTGCGGTCTCCCTGTGGCCACCCGCGGCTTCACTCAGGTCCGGAGGAGCTGTGTCCAACATGTAGCTCCTCCGGACTGTGAGCACACAGCCTTAGGGATCTTATGGGGGAGTCTGTCCAGTTTGATCCAGCAATAATACTGTTTGGAGACAGGCCATCTGGTCTGACTAATAAAACCTTAAACCTACTCAATTTCATGACTCTGGCAGCCCAATTTCACATTGCTGCTCAATGGAAAACATCAATTCTTTCTTTATCTTTTAGTGAAAAAAATAAAATCAGATAATATAATGATTTATTAACGCATTGAAGCCAGTTAAACGGATACCATGGAATTATTTTATGCTGTCTGGATTTACTGGATAGACTCCCATCCTGACCTCAGTCCTAAGTGTGTTCCCTTAGTGATTTATATGGAAAGATAAGATTCTACTTTTTATTTCTGATCTGAGCTTTTAACTTAGCATGGTTAATATGATATACTGTAATGCTACATAAGGAGTATACTCTGCTTAGTGACTAATACTAGAGGCGCTAATTGCACTAGTTACTGGTACTTCATAGTGTATAAAGATTCTAATTACCAGGATGTTATTCCCAATTAAAAATCCCCATCCCCCACGTTCCATTCTGCCTTTTTTATTGTATTT
Organism: Allobates femoralis; assembly: GCA_033576535.1. Lineage (NCBI taxonomy): Eukaryota > Metazoa > Chordata > Amphibia > Anura > Aromobatidae > Allobates > Allobates femoralis. The sequence continues at coordinate 645,641,806 of JARQOC010000003.1, forward strand.
CTAGGTTTTTTTTTTCTGTTTTCACGTGGTAATTGTCAGAGTATAAACCATAATGCTTGTTACTCCCCCCTTCCTCCCTGTGTGGGGAAATCATTATACACTGAAGTTTATATTCGATGTTGTAAATAAAAAAATAAATAAATAAAACCATTTTGAAACTAAAAAAGGCACAAATGAAGAGAGGAATTTTGTGCAAACAAAAACAAATGCAGTAATGAATCGGGTTCTTGGGCAGCTAAAAACAAACAAGAAGAGCAGATTGGTCTAACTACCCCAATACAGAAACTAAGGGTACCGTTACACGTCGCAACATTGCATATGCAATTTACTGGTTGCAGTGAAATCATGGACACATTGTTCTATTTTGTTGCTGTGTACAAATGTAACAATGTGTCCATGATTTCACTGCAACCAGCAAATTGCAAGTGAAATTGCATGCAATGTTGTAATGTGTAACGGTACCCTTAGGGTCCCGTTACACTTGGCGACTTTCCAACAATCCCGACAACAATACGACCTGGTAGGGATCGCTGGAGCGTCGCCACGTGGTCGCTGGTGAGATGTCAAACAGTCAGATCTACTCAATGATGCAGCAACGATACGGCGACCCGTATAACGACCTCAGCGGTCGTTGGGACCCTGTCACACAGCAGCTAGTCTGACAACTCAGAGTCGTGGCTGAGTCATGAGCCGCCAACGAGGTCGTGGTTCAGGCGTCAAGCACACCGATGCATGCTGACCAGCGGGAGCCAGACAATCAAAAAATGCTCCAGACCATTCCGACACGATCGGCGATGTCACTGCGGGGCCCTGGTCACTGATACATGTCAAACATAGTGAGATCGCTGGCAAGGTCGCTGTTGCGTCACAAAACCTGTGACGCAACAGCGATCTCGCTATGTGTGATGGGGGCTTTATGTTGGCAAAAAAACTACTCTTAAGTAGTTAAGCTACTCTTATGTGTATGGGAGACTATTGTCAGCAAAGATATCGATCTGATTTGTCCAATTTTGACTGCCATCGTATTGTGGTCCCGTAGATGAGCTGCCACTTGAGACAGGGGCGGACCGTCACCCCCGGGGGCCCTGGTGCAAATGAGGACCGGGGGGGGGGGGGGGGGTTGGGGGATGGGATGCTGGGAGAGCAGAGCTCTCTTACCTGCTGCTGGGAGAGCCGCGCTCTCCTGCCTGGTCCTGCTGGGAGAGCCATGCTGCTGCTGGGAGAGCCGCGCTCTCCCGCCTGGTGCTGCCGGGAGAGCCACGCTGCTGCCGGGAGAGCCGCGCTCTCCCGCCTGGTGCTGCTGGCAGAGCTGCGCCGGATGGTCGTAGGAGCCGGAGAGGAGGGGCGGGATTAGGCAAGGGAAGCAGGAAGCTCTCTGCTACCCTTGCCTGGCCCTCCTCTCCTTTGACGGCGGCTTGTGGGGGTTGGCTGGGGGTACCCCTCCAGGCTTGAAGGGGCCCCCTAACCGGCCAGGGCCCTGGTGCAGCTGCACCAGCTGCACCAGTGTAGTTCCGCCCCTGACTTGAGATGTCTGGCGGTAGCTTTCTTATTAAGTACCGAGGAGCGTTCATCTTGATCTTCTAACTGCTATACTTTGGCTGCAAAACTGAAATGATTGAAATTCTCTCTCTTCTCGGATTTCAGCTCTATGGAAGAGGAAGAGAGACAAACAGTACATCCTACTAGGGGCAGATGAGAGCACAGTGAAGATAGCAGTTCACTTATGTATGTACATGTGAATGTGATGGATTGCGATAACAACTTTGGACTTGTAAATCCCCCACCTTGGATGTGTCCCCACAGTCCCTATTTCTAGTTCCTACAGTACACCTGCTTAAGCAAAACTCATAAGCAAGTCATGTATGTAATAGCTGCACATCACAAAAGTGCCAAAATAAACAAAATTTCCACTTCGTTATAAAAGGCAACAAACTTTATACTTTGCAATTTTGGAGTCAATATCTCTTCTTGGATAAGCAAATCCAAAAAATGCACATCAACTATATACAGAAAGCAGGGAGTAGAAGATTGGAAACTAAAATGAAAAAGTTTTTTTTAAAAATCCATGAGGACTTTAGATCCTCAGCTCAAGCAATTACTTTTGTTAGAAAAACAAGTGTTAATGGCCTTGACAATGCAGCAGCTATTGTCTGTTTGATGTGGGTTTATGTGTTAATGAAGCTGCTGTCTGATATTTAAGAGTGTTCAATCCACAAGCAGATGATGGGAGCTAGGGGAGTCATCAAGTCAGGGAAAGATGCCATACCCCTTCCACAAGACGTTTAACACCTCTTTGAGTGCTCCCAGCGGGAAGTAATGCCTATTGATTGGGATAGATTAAAGCTGCCAAGAAATGGGTTTCCTGAGGCTGGGAAGAAAAGTGAAAATGTGGAAGCTCTATTGTAATGTGAAAAAGCATCAGACTGCATTGAAATAGATCTATGGGATTTGGAGGGAGGACGTTTATCTATGTTAGGCGGCCGTCACACGCTAGGATATCTCTAGCGATATTGTAAGCGATCACGTGCACGCGCAATCGCTTACAATATCGCTCACATCGCTGGTGAGATGTCACACAGACAGACTCACCAGCGATGTGGAGCAGCGATCTCGCTCGTTACTATGGTACACATCGGGTAACTAGGCGCCGCGCGTCGCTTAGTTACCCGACGTGTACCATAGTTACCATCTCCCAGCATAGGCGCGGTCGCTGGGAGATGGATCATCGTGGTGTCATACACCACGATGATGCAGATCGTTGCATCGTTCATCGCTAGATCTGAGAACCGAACCTCAGATCAGCGATGTCACGATCAAGCGATTTCAAATCGTAAATCGCTTGATTACATGCAACGATATCTTGCCCGATATCGCTTAAGCGATCAAAAAGGAGATCGCTTAAACTATATCGGGCAAGATATCGTTCCGTGTGACGGCCGCCTTAGGCTGGCTTCATACCATGGTTTTGTTCCTGTCCAGGGGGGTCCTGTTTTTTGCAGGACCACACAGACAGGAACAGACAGGTCCAGATTGTAAACTTCGGATGCCATTTCTGACCCCGGATCCGGGATTTTGAGGGATCTGAACACAGAAAAAGCTGGGGGAATCCGAGCCAGGCAAGTGGTGTTGGCACTGTTACTTTCATTTTAGCAGTGTATCTACATACCGATCGGTTTCAGCGGGCAATTTAAACTGCTCAGCTGATGCGGTCATGTGACACACAAGCTGATTGGGTTGCCACGCCCCTTTCTGGTCAGCTGATTAAGGTCCTTTAGCCATCGGAGGTGTATGCCGCGCATCACAGGACACTCGGCAGACAGGTGAGCATTTATTTTTTTTATTTTTAACCATTCCTTCACTTACACTGCTAAAGTGAAATTACGGAACAGAGCATGCTCAGTACACTACAACCGTATCCAGGAAACTATCCCGCTTTTTCCTGGATCCGGCACATATAGAACTCCCATGTTATAGGCGCCAGATTGCCCTGGATTCGTTTGTACCAGTTTTTCACCGGAGCCCATAATTGGAGCAGTCTCCGATTTTGGGGCCAGGAAAAAACAGTATAGAAACGAAACTGGGACTGAACTGGCAGAATCGGATGGCCATTTATGGCCAATCCGACACCATAGGGACACATGGGAGACAAAAAAGGATCCTGTTATGTCCTTTTCAAAACAGACAGAACAGAATCCCAAAAAACGTGGTGTGAAGCCAGCCTTACCTTCTTTTACAATAGATAGTACTCACTGTAGGTCTCCCTGTATACCTGAATGACTGTGGTAATCAATAACAGCCATTTCTAGATGGAAATGATGGAATCTAGTAGTGGTACATGGGTGTAATAAAGCTCAAATGTTTATTGAATATGGACTTACTCACATTGGGTTTGTGGGTTTTTCCAGTGCAGAGCCAAAGTTATGATGGGTGAAAAATGTATGGGGTTTCCCCTGGGCCCTATACTTTATTAGGTCCAAAGGCCTCTCTGCCATTTAAAAAAATTCTAAAAGGATACAATTAGTGTATATAAAAAGACTATGCACCCCTGTTTAAATGCCAGGTTTTGTAATGTAAAAATAATTATTTAAAAAAAAATAATTTTAGAACTTTTTTCACCTTAAATGGCACACATCATTTTGTACAGTTCAATTGAAAAATATACTAAAATCTTTTCAGGTGGAGAAAAAAAGTTCAAATTTGGTTGCACAAACATATACACCCTTGGGGTACACACATTCTAGCTTGTAACAAGCTAGTAACATTTACTAGCCCCTCATCTAATGGTGGATTTACACACACCAATCATTGTATCCAATCTCTGAACCAATCTCTGGTTGCAGTGAAATCATGGACAGATTGCTCCATGTTGTACACAGCCACAAAATGGAACTATGTGTCCATGATTTCACTGCAACCAGAGATTGGTTCAGAGATTGGATACAATGATTGGTGTGTGTAAACCCACCATCACCAATGTCTAACAAATCTGCACAACCAGGTACCTTCCCATCTGAGATGTTACAAGCCACAATACTTGTTATCCCCAAAACTAAAGGCAATTTAGCTTTAGTAAAAAACAGACCCATATCTCTCGTCAATTCGGACATCAAAATTTAGTCAAAAATCCTAGCTAACTGATAAAAAATTAGCAGAATCAATTGGAAATATCTGTCACTTACCTTCATAAAGTTAGGTTCAGCAATCAAAAATTGAAGATTTATGGCCTTATACTAGTCTCCCTCTGCAATAATCTATGTCATTTGCCACCTCTCCAAAGCTTTTGAAAAAACTAAGAGCACTCAAAGTTGCCCCCTCTCCCCTCTACTATTCGTCCTCATATTAGAACCACTCGCTGAATATTTTAGAATGAACCATGCAGTTAAGGGACTCCCCAGCAGAAATCACAACTTCAAAATAGGTCTCTTCGTGAATGACATTCTTATCCCTATCTGACCCATTACCCTAATAAAACACTCATCCCTACTGCTGGAAGAGTTTACAAAAGTCTACTACTACAAAATGAATGCAAGCAAATAAAAGATTTTGGATTTTTACATCAAAATTGAAATATGAAAATTGCTATTAATGACCTCTCATCCTTCAAGTGGGAAACAGCTATCTAATACCAGGGAATTTCCCTAACCAGAAACTCCAGCTCTACCATTGCAACAAATTTGAATAATAATATTCTAAAAACTATCTCCCGGGGTTTGGCAAGATCACATCATTCAAGATGATCCCACTACATAAAATTTTATACCTATTTTTTTTTTACTAATCAAACATAGTCAAGCCTGGATAAAGCATAACAATAAGCCTGCTTAGGTGGAACTAAAACTGTCATTGAACAATTATAAACCTCTAGGTTCCTCACTATTAGAACATATCATTTAGGCTCCATTCACACTGTGCGCTTTTGGTCTGTTTTTGCTCATCAATTTTTGTAGCCAAAACCAGGAGTGCAACAATTCGAGGAAATGTATAATAGAAACATGTGCTCCACTTCTGTATTTATTACCCACTCCTGGTTTTGGCTACAAAAAGCGATGAGCAAAAACAGACCAAAAACGCACATTGTAACTGAAACCTAAAGGGACCGTCAAACGCGTCAATATCGCTGCTGCACGTGACGTTGCAGCGATATTGACGCGTGTGACAGGGCGCATCAACCAGCGTTAAATCGCTGGTTGATGGTCGCCAGGTTTTCGTACTGGACCGAAAACATGGTGATTGTCGCCCGGTGTACATGCAGCATTGCTGCATGTGACACCGGGAGACGCGATCAGCCAGCTCCCAGCGTCTCTCAGCAAGCGCTGGTATCCATGGTAAACTGCGGGTAACTAGGCAGCGCGCGTTGCCTAGATACCCAATGTATACCTTGGTTACCAGCCTTCACGGGCTGGGATCCAAGGTGCACAGTCGGTAACTAGGGTCCCTAGTTACCCACTGTGTTCCTTGGATACCAGCCTGTGAGTGGAGAAGGCTGGTAACCAAGGTATACATCGGGTATCTAGGCAGCGCGCGCTGCCTAGTTACCTGCAGCTTACCATGGATATCAGCCTGCAGACATCGTGGAAACGATATTTAAATCATTTCCATGATGTCGCTGGTCCACTGATCGCTGGTGAATCTGCCTGTGTGACAGCTCACTAGCCATCAGCCGTCAATGTCGCCAGCGATCAGATCGCTGACGACATTGACGTGTGTGACGCCGGCTTAAGCCTCACCTACTCCTTCCAAAATCCCTGACTATTTCAGCTAGAAAAAAACCTTGGGACCTCCCATAGCATACTTTACAAATACGACCAAATAAAGAACTTAACCTTATCCTTTGTAGATCTGACCTCCCAGACTAAAACCACAGAAACTTAAGGGGGTGTCACACGCGTCAATATCGCCTGCACGATATCGACTGCACGTGACGTTGCAGCGATATTGACGCGTGTGACATACTGCATCAACCAGCGATAAATCGCTGGTTGATGATCGCCAGGTTTCAGAACCAGCTCTGAAACCTGGCGATTGTCGCCCGGTGGACACGCAGCATCGCTGCGTGTGACACCGGGAGCGAGCGATATTCCAGCTCCCAGCGCCTGTCACAAGCGCTGGGAGCTGGTCTCCAAGGTACACTGCGGGTAACTAGGCAGCGCGCGCTGCCTAGATACCCGACGTGTACCTTAGTTACCAGCCTCCTCCGCTCACCGTGTGAGCGGAGGAGGCTGGTAACTAAGGTACACGTCGGGTATCTAGGCAGCGCGCGCTGCCTAGATACCCGACTGTGTACCTTAGTTACCAGCCTCCTCCGCTCACCGGGTGAGCAGAGGAGGCTGGTAACTAAGGTACACGTCGGGTATCTAGGCAGCGCGCGCTGCCTAGTTACCCGCAGTGTACCTTGGAGACCAGGCTGCTCCCGCTTCCAGCAGGCTGGCAGCGGGAGCAGGACATCGTGGAAACGATATTTAAATCGTTTCCATGATGTCACTGGTCAATTGATCGCTGGTGAGTCTGTCTGTGTGACAGCTCACCAGCAATCAGCCGTCAATGTCGTCAGCGATCAGATCGCTGACGACATTGACGCGTGTGACACCCCCTTTAGAAAACCAAAGGATTAAAACTATCCAGGACCTCCACAATGGATCAGAATTTAAAATCTTTTCAAACAATTAGCTATGCTGATAACTTAACGAATTGAGGTTTTTTTTTTTTACTATTTTCCATTTAAATAAAAAAAAAATTGGCCTATCATCTAATGAGCACTCAAGAGAAGTGGCGAGTACTCTTTACTGTAATGTTTATCTCTTTTAGAGATCAAAATGCATATGCGAACATTTTAATAAGGCTGGCTTCACACCACGGTTTTGTGCATCAGGTTCTGTCCGGTTTGAACTGGACAGAACCTGATCCAGTTTTGCCTCCCATGTATGACTGGCTTCACACCATGGTTTTCTGCTTTCAGGTTCTGTCCGGTGTTTTGCAGGAAGGACCGGACAGAACCTGACATCTCCGGAAAAACAGAACCGGAGGGCAAATATGCCCTCAGATCCTGTTTTCTGCCGGATTCATTTGCAAGCAGCAGCTGTCACTGTCCAGTGCTGAAATTTCAGCCCTGGAGCTCTCCAGGTGCTGAAATTCAGCGGCGGTGGCTTTTAGTAGCCGCCGCGGATTTTAGAAGCCGCCGCATCAGCACCCTGCAGACGGTCCAATTTTATGTCGGATCTGGCGCCCATAGACTCCCAAGTTATGGGGCACCTGATCGTGCAGGACGAGAGGATCCAATTTTGTCAGATTTTTGCCCTGGACACAAACGCTTCAAGCTGCGATTGTGTCTGGGGCAAAAAAATGAAACGTGACGGATCCTCCCAGACAGAACAAAACCGGATGCTAAAGAGCTGCCATCCCGCCCCATAGGGAAACAATGGGGCCAAAATTGGACCCGGGACAGTTCGGTTCACACTGGAAGCCGGCCCAGGGCTAGCTTCACACCACGGTTTTTGTGCATCAGGTTCTGTCTGATTTGAACTATGGCATCCCGGACCAGATTGGTACTGCTCCCCAAACAGAAGGTGTAGTGCCTCCGTAGATGTGGATGAGGAGGAAAATACAGAGTCTGCACCCAATACATGCTCATAGGACACCTTAGTACAGGGGACTGGTATTCAGTAGGTCCCAGGGAGTGGACCCTAGAAGAGCAGGAAGACAGGAGTGACAGTTACAGACAGTAGTCAGTCAGACGGTGACAGAAAGAGCACAGACGGACGCAGGGGACCCTGCGGTCGTGACAGGAGGGCACCTCTAAGGAGAGAGGTGACCCAGACAATGGAGGGAGGACACTCCAGGACTGCTTGGAGCCGGCTGGAGAGTCCCGGTCAACATCGGTAAACCAGAACTGAGGCGGTTTGTTAACTGTTCATCCCAAACCGCAGACCAGCAGGCGGAGGGCCTAAAGTAGGAGCCACAGCACCACAAGACTAAAACCCACCTCTGTCCCAAATTGGGTTCAAAACACTAACAAGGGAAAGGACTAAATACCGGTGATGGAAGGGATTGTCTTCTCACCGCTCCTGTCCGTACCGGAAAAGAGTCAGAAGTTGCCCTTTAGTAACAGATTTGGGCACCGGCGATCGGGCTCTTTAGTGTGGTTGACAAGAGAGCTAAAGCAAAACACAGACTAAGACTTGAGAAAGCCTTGCGAAACGGTCGTAGGGGGGGCCACAACTGAGGGCACTGACTGGACCAGGGAACAGCACTAAACATTATGGGTGAGTAAACCAGTGATTGAGTGATTGTGCCTCCACTGATTTCTCTATGATAATGAATGAGACCAACCACTTGGTAATATATGGTGTAAAATTTGTGTTACCCTGAGTGTGCAATCACTCTCTTGTGGTTCATATCTGGATTCATCCACACAAAAAATACTTCATTTTTTAACGGTGTACTGTCTGTTACTTTATATGTTTAATAAAGTGGTAACTTTTATGAAACATCAACTCCTTAGTGCTTGCACTTATTTTGTAGATTGATGGAGTGTTTCCTATATAGTCCATTAAAAACGTGCCCTTACAGTGGACGTTTATGAAAACCATGAAACTGATGAATGTGTCAAGGCATGTTATGGTTTTGAAGCCTTTGCTAAGAAAGTTATTGTAGAGACACCACTGACAGACTCTGGAAAAGCCTCCAAAGTCTGCGGCTACGACCCCCGGTGAGCCCGACTGTACCGTGTACCCTTATCATCTGGTACCAGTAAAGAACTGTTTGAGCAGATCTGGTGTCCGGCCTCCTTTAATCCATCACCTGGGAGGCTCCTGCAGCACCACAGAGCCAAGGACTACGACTCCTCATCCACCCCGCTGCCCTGAGGGAAAGCTCCGCCTGTGGGGAGATGTACTACCAAAGCTGCTTCACCATCACCTCAGCGGCCGGCTGCAGCGCTGGTAACCACATTACCAGGTACCACAGGTGGCATCACGTTTACCTATCATCAAGTTCCCCCTCATCCCCATCAGCCAATTGAGTGCCCAGGGTACGGAACCAGGAGCCGACCATCCGTGATCCCCACCGAAGCCACCGTCCCGGTATCAGAGTAACTCCTTCCCTGCTGGCCTGAGTCATGGCCATCCATCCGATTTTGTGTTTACTGTGCCTGATTAGGTTTTGTCCTGTTTTTCATCGTGCACAAAACTGTAGCCTGCACCGGTTTTGGGCTCCGGTGTGTAGGGAAAAAAAAAAAAAAAAAAAAAAAAGAATCACACAAAACCGGCTTCACACCACGTTTTTTTGGGTCCGGGGCTGTCAGGTGTGAACCCGACAGCCCCGGACCCGATTTTGGACATAAGGTAGCTCTAAGGTGCCGGATAGGGCCAGATGGCAGCGATTTGCCATCCGGATTTGTCCCTGTCCGGCAGTATCAGGCTGCATTCGATTTTTGCCCCAGACACAAAATTGGAGCTTGCAGCATGTGTGTGTCCGGGGCACAAAGTTAAACAAAACTGGATCCTCCCGTATCTTCCCAGATCCGGCGCACAATAACATGGGAGTCTATGGGCACCGGATCAGACAGAAAATCTAATCCGGCTGCTGAACTTCAGCACCTAGAGAGCTCCTGGCTGAGATTTCAGAACCACGGCTAGCTCCCTGCTAGACGCATTTCTGACATTTCAGCAAGTGACAGCTCCAGCAACCACGGAATGCCGATTCCGGCAGAAAACAGGACCGGAGGGTATATTTGCGCTCCGGTTCTGTTTGTCCAGAGCTGTCAGTCTGTGTCCGGCGATACTTCCTGCAAAACACCGGACACAGGCCAGCTTCACACCACGAATATTGAGCTGTCAGGCTAAGGCTAGCTTCACACCACGATTTTTGCACATCATGTTCTGTCTGGTTTGAACCAGACAGAACCTGATCTGGTTTTGCTTCCATCTATCCCTATGTTGTCGGATTGGTCCTATTTGACCATCCGGTTTTGTGTTTTCTGTGCCTGATCAAGTTTTGTCAGGTTTTTCCCGGTCATCAAAACCGGAGCCTGCAGCGATTTTGGGCTCCGATGGAAAAAAAATAAATAAATGGACAAAACCGGACAGAAATTAATCCAGGGCGAAACGGTGCCCATAACATGGGAGTCTATGAGCGCCGGATCTGGGGAATAAAAAAAATAGTAATTAAAAAAAAAATAAAATAAAATATCGGATAGTTTCCTGGATCTGCTTTGTTGCACAGCGCATGCTCAGAAATCCTGCCATCCAGATTTAAGTACCATAGACAGCAGTATTTCATGCACAGGCTCAAAATTCACCACCTTGTACAGCGAGAGCAGACACAGGCAGACTTCAGCACCATGGACAGCAGCAGAAAACGAATCCTGAAAAAAAAACAGGAGTGGAGGGCATATTTGGCCACCCCGTGCACATCCTGTGCTATCAGGTACTGTCCGGTGGATCCTGCAAAATACAGGATCCACCCTGACAGCCCATAACCGTTGTGTGAAGCTAGCCTATCCCTATGTTGCCGGATTGGTCCTATTTGGCCACCAGGTTTTGTGTATTCTGTGCCTGATCTGTTTTTGTCAGGTTTTTCACTGTCCCAAAATCAGAGCCTGCAGCATTTTTTGTCTCGGGTGCAAAAAAAAAAAAAAAATCGGACAAAACGGGATCAGGCGCAATCCAGTTTCCATATAATGGGAGTCTATGGTGCCAGACCCGTGAAAAAAAAAAATCAGATTGTTTCCCGGATCTGTTTTTTTGCACAGAGCATGCATGGAAATACTGGCATTTTAACTTCAGCACCATGGACATCAGTATTTCATGCACAGGCTGTGAATTCAGCACCAAGGACAGCAGCAGAGCACACACAGGCAGACTTTAGAACCATGGACAGCGTCAGAAAGCGAAACCTGTAAAAAAACAGGATCTGAGGCCATATTTGCCCAAACTTTCTGCATATCCTGCCTCTCAGGTTCTGTCCGGTGGATCCTGCAAAAAACAGGATAAATCCTGACAGACAAAAACCGTGGTGTGAAGCCGGCCTAAGAATCATCTTTTTTTTTTTTTTTTTTTTTTTTAAAAACCACCACACATTATCAGCTGGTAGCAGGGCTTTAAAAAGGTCTTTCACCCTGGAGCAGTGGATGGGTTGTATTAAAATCTCTTATTCATCCAGCATTTGTTTTTCACTCCATTATCATTTTTTTTTTTATTCTCTCCAGATGGTAGTATACACCTATGAGGTAAGCTATGTCCTCTCTAGGGGTCTTGCCTCTATGCTGGTGGGGGTGTGACCAAAGGGGGGGGGGAAATCTTCGACTTTTCTAGAACTACCCCAAACTCACTAGCCTATGGAGAAATGTAAACTCGCTAATCAACCTAATCCACACAAAGAATAGTGTTAACACCTCAAATGGCACTTTTCTCTTGATTTAGAAGATATAACCTATAACCTAGTGATGAGCGAGTGTCATTGTTACTATTCGTTACTCGCATGGATACTATGGTATTCGTGATGCTTGTTATTTGGCGAGTAACGCTGGTGCTCATGAGTGCTGCGTCAATCATGAACGATCTGATACATATTGCCAGCTCCCTTCAGTACACAATGAGAGCTGGCACCTCAGGGAGAGCAGATTGAATGTTAGGCTCTCTCTGGGGGGGCACAGCAAGGTGTTTTATGCACCGAAATCTCAAAAATAATGCACGTTTTGTAGCCAGATGTGTGTGGGCGGAGCCTATCACGAATTGACCAACATTGGACTCTCTATTCCGACTAGTATGCAAGTATTATAAAGTACTCGTTACAAGTATAGTGATTGCGAATATTTTGCTACTCACCCATCACTAATATAAACCCTAGCTCTAGACAAATATTAATTCATATATTTTTGACACCTAAAAATCTCATAGTGACTAATTGGAAAAGGGAGTCTGTTCCCACAATCTTCGAGATAGTAGGGAATCTCAAACAATTTCTCAAAGTGACATACTATTGCCAATAATTATTTAGAATCTTACTATAGAAAGGTGAGAACCTTGGAATGACTACCTTCTGAATGTCCCCCTTAGGTCCATCACATTTTTGCTATAATATATGTTTCTCATGGTACTGATTACTTTTAACTTTACTCACTATATCTATAAATCTGTAATAGTAATAGTGACAGTAGTAGTAATTTATTATATGGTTGCCTGTAGTATAACTTTCTACATCTAGATTAGCTCATTACTGTATTGGTTTACTACGATGTTCTCCTTTCTTCAATCCTTTCCCCTCCCCCACAATAAATTTAAGTTATTTCCTCCCCCTTCCCTCCCCTCCACAACCTTTTCCTTCCTTTCCTGTATTTTATCCTAATCTAGTACACAAGTTAAAAATGTCCACATTCACTACAAATAATTTGAGGTTTTTGTATCCTGAATTTAATTGTGACAAATGGTTCCCATGCTTTTCCCCGTGTATTGCATTTAACATGGGATTGCAGGCCCCACTCCTAATATTATAAGCTAAACAGAAGATATAAGAATAACACCAGGCATTGGTTGGCATGAAATGGCCGGGAGGCTTTTAATAGGGTTACCTTTAATAAATAATCCATGTATATTAATTAAAACGTTTTCCATAAATAATGTTTTTTCAACTCATTAAACTCCAATTTGTAAAGTCCTTTAAAACCATTATAACGACCGATTTGAAAATAGAACTTTCCCCTCATTAAAAGCCTGATGACAGGGAAATTGGGGAACAGAAGTAAAGAGGTGATGGGTGGGCGGGTGCATTTTTCTTCGTCTCCTCAGAGACACTAACTGAAAATTCCTGTGGGCGGGGCATAACTACTCCACTCTCCCGCTCTTTTCAAACCAATCAGGTGCAAACTTATCAGACAAGCAGGACAGCCAATCACAGCGATCACCTGCTTCTGTTACCTCACAACAGGGACTCTTAACCCTTTACCATCTATCATGAGGCTACCTCATGAATATTAAGGCTCCTATAATGACAAACACATGTTAGGAAGAAGCAGATACCTCAATATGTTACCAGATAACTCAATTGGGGGCCACAAGCCCATGCAGCCCCCACTCTAGGCGATTAGGGGGCTCAACATTCAATGAAAAGATTTAAAGAATAGCTTGGACGAGTGCTACCTGATGTTTCTTCAATGTTATACTATGGGGTTTTATTTCATGCCAATTAAGCAGGAGTAAAAAAAAGTAATAGTAGTTACAATTGGCAGTGTATAATTGATGGTATGCACCCATGTAAGTCTATGGGTGCGTGCAGGGCCGCACCGTCCATTGGACAGTGTGAGCCCTGTCATTCAGGCGGCAGCAGGCAGGGGGAGCGGCAGTGCAGAAGGGGGCGGCGCCTCATGCACACAGCCTCCCCCTGTCATGGCGCCGGCCGCTCACCCCGCGCGCCGCAGGTAAGCGGCGACCAGCCGGGGGACAATCACAGAAGGGGCGGCAGTGCTGGGGTCCACTAGCATACCCCCAATAAACCCCCCCCGTAAACGGTGCCGCGGCTCAGGCGGCAGTGGGGCTTGGTGCACCCCTGGGTGCGTGCAAAACATTGGACTGTACTCGCATGTCATGATTGCAATCCAATTTATGCCAGCACAGAAAATAGAAAAGATGGAGAAATTAAGTTCTCACTCTTCTCCACAATTGTGTTCCTATTTTTGTACACAAGAGTTTAGTCTCACAGTAAAATGACACGTCACGCACACCGATCAGACTTTGCATACTATATCCAATTCTCTCACATGATTTCATGTTACTTTTGGCAACACATATCTTGGTTGTGGTTTCTTGCAAAGAAAAATCACCCATCTTGCCATTCTTCTCCACTAGCTAGACATGAAGAAATTGTAATGGTGGGGTTACACATCCCGATATCGCGGCGATATCGGAGCAAACGACGCGGGAGCGCGCATTTAGTGCACGTTTCTCCCTGCATCGTATCGGCAGTTTACACGCCGCGATATCGGGATGCAACGTCCCTCCGATGTGTACGCCCACCAACCCAGGAACGACCATTTAACATGGGAGTGAATGGGTGACGTCAGCGTACACATCGTAGTTGGGCTGTCACACGCTGCGATGCTGCTACAACGGCCATGCGATATCGGGGAGTTGAATAGCTCTGCTATTCAACTCCGATATCGTTTTGGCATCGTTCCAGCATCGCGTTGTACGCTCAAACCGTACAACGCGCACACAATATCGGGTCCAACTCGCGATCCACATGACTTTTTGTCGGAGTTGGGTTGGAGTTGGACGCCAATATCGCGGCGTGTAAACCCACCATAAGACTGTTGTCAACTGCAGTACTTAACAAAGAAGAAATATATGCGCCACATGGTGAAACTCCGTTATAATTAATGACTAGGGAGGAATTACGCTCACCTGGAGGGGTTGTGCCGGAGCCCCGCCCCCTTTCATGTCGCGGCCAGGCTCTTACCAAGACAGCAACCTGAGAGGGGCGTGCATAATTACAAGGCAGCAGCAGACAGGCCCCGCCTATTTGCGGCTTCCTCAGAAAGAGAGAACTCACACAGGACAAAGTAATATAACTTTTTCTCTTTATACAAAAGCGATTTTTCTGCAAAAGGGATGGCTAGAAATGATAAGAGGGGGTGCAGGGACAGGTCTAAAGATGCGGGGGGGTCAGTTTGTGGGTTTAGGATCACTTTAATGATGTTTTAGGTCTCCTGGCAGACTTCCCTTATCAATTTTTGAGGGACATTCAGTTTTTGGTAATGCCACTAATGTTCCAAACTTAAGCCACTACTTAATTTTATTGTACCATTCTCCACTGACTGATTACTTTCAATGGTAAGATCCCTTTGCTGTGCTGTAAACAGTTTATGGACCTTGGCTTTTGATGTAAAACGCAACTAAGAAAATGGCAGGAAAAGCTAACATATACTTACCTTAAATTGTCCGTCATCCACTTCCATCCAGACGTCCCCGAATCAAATTAAGTCACCACGCCGACTGGAAGTACACCAACCGCTATACTGGAACACCCAAGTAATGGCGGCTGTGGCTGCACGGAGGTTGGTATGCAGGCAGCCCCGCGGCGATGTCCGGCGAGGGACACACACACCACATACATACACAGACATGCATGTACAGACACTCATATACATATATGTACACACATGCATGTGTTGACATTCTTGTACACAGACATGCATACACACAATATAATGTCCCCACACGCACATACATAGGCACGTACATACACACAAACACGCATATTCACACACGTACACAGACATACACACAGTATAATGTCCCCATCCACACACGCATACACACATGCAGATACATAGGCACACATGCATACACACATTATAATGTCCCCACATGCACAAATATGCACACAAATACAAGCATGCACACAAACACATACATACATACACGTATACACACAGTATAATGTCCCCACAGGCACATTCACATGGACACATGCAAGCACGCACACACACAGTAAAATTCACACACACACGCATATGCACGCGCATACACAGACATACAGTATAATGTCCCCACATATACGCACATACAAGCATGCACATACACACAAACACGCCACATACACATGCATGCATATACACAGTATAACGTCCATACATGCACATGCAAACACACATGCCGATACACATACATACACACACACACACAAACATGCATACACATGCACATTCACGCACACCCATATACATGCGCATATATTCACATATGCGCACATGTGCACACACAAACATACAGACACATACGTACATGCACACATACACACATACACATGCACATACACACGCGGAAGCAATCTCTGGACACTCAGGTATACAAAGATGGCAGCTGCGTAGTGCATCACACCGCCCCACTGCAAGATTTCAGGATTACGTCGGAGGGGAACTTGGTGGAAGCTAATAAAATGGATAGCGAGGAGTTTCTATTTTGTATGTAATAAAACATTTCTCTGTGTGAGGCTTTTTCCTCTTTAGGCTGAAGGCACACTGTCGTGCGTGATTGTGATGGTGTCCACGGTCCTGAAGGTACGCGGGCAGCATTTTCCGGCATATTCAAACTCTGCAGCTGTCAAAGCCGCAGAGTATCAATGTGCTGGTTTCCCAGTACAGTAATTAATCATCTTGCACCGCTGTGTCAGTATCACCTCCATAGTCTGTGGCAATAAAACTCCGGAGCGCAGACAATGGAGGTGATGCTGACATCCCCAGCATCATGGATAGCGGCGGCTTCACTACGCAATTTGCTTAAGTAGCTGGGCCAGCTCCTCAAAGAGGACGCTGCCCAGCACTGTGCATACGCAAATTGCGTAGTATAGCGCGCTGACAGCAGGAGCCGCCAGCTTTCTGTATTCATTACAAAAAGCCGACAAATGCCGGCAAAGCAAATATTTATGCCATTAACCCCTGAACCACCAATGAATTTAGGCACCATGTCTCTAGGGAGGGTGGTCACTCCCTAGAGACATGGTGACAAGTTATTTGCCACATATTAACCCCTTATTACCAGGGCGCATTGCCGCATATGCAGCATCTGTGCTCATATGCCGCACAGATGCTGTATATGCAGTTTAACCTCCTAAATTTAAAAGAGGTGCCCAGCAGCTGGGTTTGTCATAATCATCTTGCACCGCTGACACAGTGGCGCAAGATGATTAATTACTGTACCGGGAAACCGGTAACAAGAATATAACATCACATGGTGCGAGTATCGTACCATGTGCTGTGTGGGTGCGCGTTTGACTCGCACCCATATACTTTTACTGGCCCCTCACGCGAGGCGACTACACTTGCATTGCCCTCGCAAAATGAGTGTAATGCGTGAAAATCGCATTGATGTGACCTGTATCATTTAAAGATACAGGTCCGAGTGCAATGCGATTTTTTCACGCATTACACTCGCGAGTTTTGCGCCAGTGTGCCTTCAGCCTTACTGAAAGTATTGCTAATGGCCAGCTGCCATACTGATGGCTGACATTAGCAATATGGCTTGATATCAGCTGCCAAAAAAAGGCCGACGTCAACCCCTTTATTACAAAATCTGCCACCGCTAACGGCAGCTGGAAGAGCAGGGTAACAGCCAAGTTTTGGTGTCTCTCATGGAGGCGCCAATTCTGGGGCAGCTGCTGGCTGCATTTTTCAGTGTGAAGGGCCCAGAATACTTGGGTCTTAACCCAGCTAGGGGTTGGAATTCTCAGTGTGTTACCTTGGATGGCAACAGAAAATACGGCGTAGCCCACACAATTTTTTTTTTTTTTTTTTAGTTATTTAAATAACTAAAAAATATATATATAGAACTTCCCTGTATTTTTCATTGCCAGCAAAGATACACCAGGCAGCAGGGGTTGGCAGCCAGCAGCTGTTTGGTTTACCTGTGCTAGCAAGAGAAAATACAGCGAAGCCCTACATATTCTTTACAAGGAAATTAAAATAAAGTGTCAATCTGGCAATCTACCGTATTTTTCGCTTTGTAAGACGCACTTTTAGTCCCCCAACTTTTGGGGGAAAGTGGGGGATGTGTCTTACAAAGTGAAAGTTGTGCTTTGGGGGAAAGTGGGGGATGCGTCTTACAAAGTGAAAGTTGTGCTTTGGGGGGGGGGGGGGTTGGGCGGCTCAGGAGCGGTGTCCGGGGGCTGGATGGGGCCAGGAGCAGGCTGCAGCTGCGGGCTCTTGTCACGTGGGGCCGCTCATTATCTCCTGTAATATGCACTGCATCCCGCTGTCAATCACCAGCAGGAGCAGCCCATATTACAGGAGCCGGGTCCGCAGCTGCAGCCTGTATGTATAGTCAGTGATTTCCACGCTTGCATTGCGTGGAAAGCACTGACTATACCATGGATGTGATACTCACCTAGCTTCACCGCTGCCTGCTGACCGCGCTATCCCCGCTGTCGGTGCTCTGCGGCATCCGGGTGCTGTGAGCGTCGCTGCGAGTGACGTCATCACCGAGCGGCGCTCTCAGGACCCGGATGCCGGCAGAGCACAGATGGCGGGGATATCGCGGTCAGCAGGCAGCGGTGAAGCTAGGTGAGTATGTGCGCATAGATGGGGGGCTGCACAATGGGGGCTACAGTGCCTGCAGTGGGGGCTGCACAGTGGGGGCTACAGTGCCTGCAGTGGGGGCTGCACAGTGGGGGCTACAGTGCCTGCAGTGGGGGCTGCACAGTGGGGGCTACAGTGGGGGCTACAGTGCCAGCAGTGGGGGACTGCACAGTGGGGGCTACTGTGCCTGTAATGGGGGGCTACTGTGCCTGCAATGGGGGGGGGCTACTGTGCCTGCAATGGGGGATATATATATATACCAGTATTGACATATATATGATTTGTAAGACGGACACTGGCATTATAAGATGGACCCCATTTAACATAAAATTATTTTTTTCTCTTTTCCTTCACCAAATTTGGGGGTGCGTCTTATAATCTGGTGCGTTTTATAAAGCGAAAAATACGGTATTTAAAAACCTGTTTCTGGGGTAGGGGTTTAATAATAAAATACATTTATATTTACATTTATTGGGAGAGAACACGGTGGGGGAGGGGGGCGGGGGGAAGAGACACAGGGGAGAGACGGCTGCTGCCCCCAGCGCCACTGAGCTGCCTCCATCGTGATGTCACCACCATCCCTATGTGATAGCATCGGGCCCACATCTAGTTATTCTATAAGGCTGGAAACACACTGGCATGTGAAAAAAAATGGTCTGATTCATGTATCCGAGAGTCGGACGAGTGTCGTTCGAGTTTTAATCCGTTTTGCATCTAACTGCGATGCGACTGTCCGACATTTTTCTGAGATCACATCCGTATGCAATCCATTTTTTTTCTCAGTAGCTATTTACTGTATAATCATCCATAGACTTGAATTGGCGAGTCTCATGTGTGAATCGCATACTGTTGCAGCATGTTGCAACTGCTTTCTCAGACAAGAAAAAAAAAAATCCCAACACTTGCAAATGTACTCTCAGACATTGAGTAACATTGAATTAAACTCCCAAGAAGAAGCACTATTACCATCAATACGCGAAACGTGCGTTGGAGTCCGGCACAGAAGGGGTTCCCCCTATCTCCTAGCACTTGAGCACTTTATTTGGTATGCTATTTACTATGTATTAGATCAGTTATGATGATATGACTGGGTACATGGGAGGGTGTTTTTTCAACCCTGTGTCAGTGACAGTGGATCTGGGCAGAAATAGATGACCTCATTGATGTTACTTCACAATTTATAATCTGTTATTACCAGCCACTGTGTCACACTATTCTTATATGATCTAGATGTATCCAGTGTAATGAATCTGTGAGCTCTGTGAGCATTTTTCTATATACATTCAATTACTGTACCTGTATATTGTGCTGTGCTTTTTATTTATCACCATTGATATACCTTGTTGTCCCTCAATAAAAGTATTTATATGTTTTCAAGCACTTTATGGCTCCACCTTTCCTCCTGTTACATTGAGTAACATTGGTCCGACTGTCCGAGTTTCACGCCAGTGTGTCTATACCCTAACAGCTAAACTTTATATGGAGTTAATCAGAATCACTTCAAATAATGGTGCCATGTACTCACTAATACTTAACACGAGTTTAAAGGGAACCCTTCACCAGGTTTTCCCAATATTCAGTGGCATGCAAAAGTTTGGGCACTACTGGTCAAAATTGCTGTTATAGTAAACCGTTAAGAAAGTAGAAGATTAAATAATCTTTAAAAAGGCATAATGTTAAAGATGACATTTCCTTTGTCATTTTATCAAAAATGTATTTTCATCTTTAACATTTTAAAATTACAAAATGGAAAATGCGTTAATACAAAAGTTTTGGCACCCTTGGAAATTTGTGTGCTCTGATAACTTTCACAAAGGTTTCAGACCTTTATTAGCCTGTTAGGCATATGGCTTGTTTGAAAAGTCCAGATGGTGCAAATTTCACAGCTTTATAAAAACCTAGCCTCTAACCCTGTGCCAAATAACAACGCAGTAGAAGGTTACAAAAAGATAGGAAAGCTTTTGTAAGTCACTCTTTCCTCAGTTCGAAATGTAATTAAGAAATGGCAGTTAATAGGAAGAGTGGAGGTCAAAATATGGTCTGGAAGACCAAGCAAAATTTCAGTGAGAGCTGTTTATAGAATTGCTAGAGAGGTAAATCAGAACCCCAGCTTGACTGTAAAAGACCTTCATGAAAATTTAGCAGACTCTGAAGTTTTGTGTACTGGCTAGTCCCGATGCATGCACAGTGTGCATATAGAAGCCAAGCCATACATGTCATAAGCCCCGAAAAGCACTGGGTCGGTCATGAAGGTCCGGCCGGTGCATTATACTACCAGAGGATGCGGGAATTTCAAATGGAGGAATATCAGCAGAAGGAATGATGACACCCAACGGGGCGTGCCGAGAGCCAGCGAGGGGGGAAGGCGGATAGAATGGAGCCCTGGAGAGCGCCTTTCCAGTCTCCGGATGGAGACTACATGTAAGGGCTCGGACACATTCTCCTAGTTACATCCGACTTTGACGGACAAGATCCTGAACGGCTACTCTCTCTCTGGACGGGGAATGTCAGCTGCTTGGTTTCTGTGCAGCATCGCATTCCCTGTCCAGAGAGGGAGAGGCCGTTCAGGGCACTGCTCCAGCCTGTTCCGAGTCTCGTCCGTCAAACTCGGATGAGAGTGTCCGAGCCCTCAGTTTACAAGTCATTTTTCTGAAGCTTTATAGGGCACTTTTAGGTCAGAGGGGGATCGTTAGGGATCAGCTCACAAGGTGCAGGGACAGTTAGTGGTAGCATGGTGGGGGGGGGTTAAAGTAGAACGAGCTGACAGGTTCCCTTTAAGCTTAGCACTTACAGGAAGGGTTTTGCCAGACAAAAACATATTAAGGTATACCATCTTTATTTACAGGCAACTTTTTGATTGCGTTTTATTCTCCCTTTTTTTTTTTTTTTTTTACGGAGGTCTGATGAAAAAGCATTGTTTTCTGCCATGTTTTTTTAAATATCTTTTTTATTAAACTTTTTCAAAGACAAATACATACGTATATAGTAGAAAACAGATCAACAAGCTGTATCACAAGAGCTATTATTTTCCAAAAATGTGTTATTTCCATCAGTATACATGTTATAAATTTTAAAGTCAAAATAAGTATTAACCCTCAATATCGTGCATTTCCTTGTACCTGCAGGTATGTGGCCACACTCAGCATCCCTTTATCATTTACCATCAACCTACAATTTCAATCGCCCTAGGTTTCCACTTATGTCCTCCAAGAGGTACCATGTGGACTGCGCAAAAGGACTAATCACCTGTAAAATGTCCTCTCTCGTCAATTTGTTTTCAATAAACAACCTTCATTTTCTAATAAATTTGTCTGTCCATTTGTCTTTGTTTCCTTTGGCTTCTCATTTCTCAACATTCATATTTTGTTCTCATACCTATTATCAAATCATTTTCCCCTGGAAGCGAGTGTGTCAACCAGTTTCGAAGGAGAAGACGTTTAGCTAGTAGGGCTATGACATAAAATAGATACGGCACCCCTTTCCCTTTCCTTATGCCTTCGGTGTAATGGAGAATCCAGCACATAGGGTTAAGATCCATCTCCATCACGCAAGACTCTTTGGTGAGTCTCTGAACCAATTTCCAATAATCCTGAGTTGCCCGACAGCTCCATATTATTATTATTATTATTTATTTATATAGCGCCATTAGGTTCCATGGCGCTTTACATGAGGATGAGGGAGACAAGAACAAGTACACTAAATCTAGGCGATCAGGACGTACAGGTTCAGGAGGGGCAGGGACCCTGTCCACGAGGGCTCACAGTCTATAAGGGTGGGTTAGGATACAGTAGGATGGGGGAATGTCAGGTATGGGGCGTTCGCCTGGGTCTCATGGCAGGTTGTAGGCTTGACGGAACAAGTGAGTCTTCAGGTGACACTTGAAGCTACTCAGGGTAGGAGAGTGTCTGACGTGTTCGGGTAGGGAGTTCCAGAGTAAGGCAGATGCCCGGGAGAAGTCCTGGACTCGGTTGTGCGAAGAGGTGATGAGGGGGGAGCAGAGGAGGAGTTCTTGGGAGGAGCGTAGGTTGCGTGAGGGTAGGTATCGGGAGACTAGGTCGGAGATGTATGGAGGGGCCAGGTTGTGTATGGCTTTGTATGCCATGGTTAGTGTTTTGAATTGGGATCTCTTGGAGACGGGGAGCCAGTGAAGGGCTTGGCAGAGGGGGGAGACAGGGGAGTAGCGGGAGGACATATAGATGAGTCGGGCAGCGGAGTTGAGGATAGACTGGAGAGGTGTGAGGGAGTTAGCCAGGAGGCCATTGAGAAGGAGGTTGCAGTAGTCAAGGCGGGAGATGATAAGAGCATGGATGAGTGTTTTAGCGGTGTCGTGGGTGAGGAAGGAGCGGATCCGTGAGATGTTCTTGAGCTGGAGCCGGAGGGATGTGGTGAGGGCCTCGATGTGGGGTTTGAAGGATAGGGAGGAGTCAAGGATTACCCCGAGGCACTTGGCTTGGGGGACTGGGGAGAGGGCGCAGTCGTTGACGCAGATGGATAGGTTGGGAGGTGGGGTGGAATTTCTTGGGGGGGGAAGACTATGAATTCAGTTTTGTCCATGTTGAGTTTAAGGAAGCGAGCAGAGAAGAAGGATGAGATGGCGGAAAGGCATTGAGGGATTTTCGAGAGTAGGGAGGTGATGTCAGGGCCGGACAGGTAGATTTGGGTGTCGTCGGCGTAGAGGTGGTACTGGAGGCCATGGGACTCGATAAGTTGCCCTAGGCCGAGAGTGTAAATGGAGAAAAGTAGGGGTCCAGGACCGAACCTTGGGGGACTCCGACAGAAAGGGGGTAGGGTGAGGAGGAGGTGTGGGAGTGGGAGACACTGAAGGTTCGGTCCGCTAGGTATGAGGAGATCCAGGAGAGGGCAAGGTGGGTGATGCCAAGGGATTCCAGGATCCGGAGAAGAAGGGAGTGGTCAACCGTGTCGAAGGCGGCAGACAGGTCAAGGAGTAGCAGGATGGAGTAGTGGCGTTTGTTCTTGGCGGTCAGTAGGTCGTTGGTGACTTTGGTCAGGGCTGTTTCGGTGGAATGGAGGGGTCGGAAGCCAGACTGCAGGTGGTCAAAGTGGGAGCATCAGGAGAGGCGAGAGGACAGTTCGGAGTGGACATGTTGTTCAAGTAGCTTAGAGGCGAATGGGAGAAGAGATATGGGGCGATAGTTAGAGACAGAGGTAGGGTCAAGTGAGGGTTTTTTTAGGATGGGTGTGATTAGGGCGTGTTTGAAGGCCGAGGGGAAGGTACCAGTGCTAAGTGAAAGGTTAAAGAGGTGGGTGAGGGCTGGGATGAAAATGGAGGTGTGGTTGGGAATGAGGTGGGATGGGAGCTGGTCGTGGGCGCTGGTGGTGAGGTGTGATTTTGACAGGAGGGAGGAGAGTTGGTCTTCAGTTATGGGGTGGAAGTGGCTGATGGAGGAAGAGGGCAGTGTAGGTGGGAAGGGGAGGTGTGGGGATAGTGGACCGAAGCTGCTTCTGATCTTGTCGATCTTCTCCTTGAAGAAGGTCGCAAAGTCTTCAGCAGAGATGAGGGGAGAAGGGGGAGGAGCAGGTGGGCGAAGTAAGGAGTTGAAAGTTTTGAAGAGCTGTTTGGGGTTGCGGGACAGAGAGGTTATAAGGGATGAGAAGAACACTTGCTTGGCGGGTAGCGAGTGCCGTCTTGAAGTCAGTGATGGATTGCTTGAACAGAGCAAAGTGCTCGGGGGTGTGAGACTTTTTCCATCTCCTCTCGGCGACTCTGGACGCCCGTCTCAGGTTTTTAGTGAGGGTGGTGTGCCAGGGTTGCCTGTTAATGCGTGGAGCATGGAGAGTGAGGGGGGGCGGCTAGGTCGAGAGCGTTCGTTATGGTGGTGTTGTATAGGGTGGTGGCAATGTCAATGTCGTCAGCGCAGGGTAAGTCGGTGAGAGGGAGGAGTGATTCAGAGAATAAAGGAAGATCAAGATCTTTTAGGTTTCGGCGAGGGTGATCAAGTTTGCGGAGAGGGGGTAGTGTGGCAGGGGAGGAGAGGGCGGAGAAGGTCAACAGATGGTGGTCGGACAGTGTGAGTACCGAGGTTGAGAGGTTAGAGAGGGAGCAAAGGCGGGTAAAGATGAGGTCAAGCGTGTGGCCTTGTTCGTGGGTGGGAGAGGAGGACCATTGGGAGAGCCCTAGGGAAGTGGTCAAGGAAAGAAGGTTGGAGGCGGCTGGGCGGGGAGTGTCAATGGGGATATTGAAGTCGCCCATGATGATGGAGGGGATGTCAGTGGAGAGGAAGTGAAGTAGCCAGGTGGTGAAGTGGTCAAGGAAGGAGGCGGTAGGTCCGGGGGGGCGGTAGATGATGGCTATTTGGAGGTTGCAGGGGGAGAAGATTCGGACTGAGTGGGCTTCGAAGGAGGGGACAGTGACGGATGGGGGCTGGGGGATGGGGCTGAAGGTGCAGGAGTTGGACAGCAGTATGCCGACTCCACCGCCGTGTTTGCCAGAGGGACGAGGGGTGTGGGACAGGCTGAGGCCGCCGTAGGATAGTGCAGCAGGGGAGGCCGTGTCGGAGGGGGTGAGCCAGGTCTCGGTGAGGCCAAGGAACGACAGTTTCCTGGAGATAAAGAGATCATGGATGTCGGGGAGTTTGTTGCACACTGAGTGGGCATTCCAGAGTGCGCCGGGTAGAGCGGTAGGTGGGGCATGGGTTGGGGGAATGGGTCTGATGTTGGTGGGGTTGCGAGAGCTAGTGGTGGTGAGGTTGCGAGGGTTGGCGGTGGGTCGCGGGATGAAGGTTGTTGTGGGGATGTTGCGGGGGGGGCCAGGATTGGGGGAGATGTCACCGGCAAGGAGGAGGAGTAGGCCGAGGGTTAGCAGGTGGGAGCATGAGAGCTTGCGAGGCGGGCGTGCTTGTTTGATGATTGAGGATTGAAAGTGAATGAAAAGGTCGGTGAAGTGGGTGAGGTGGTTCGGCAGGATGGAGGGTGAGAGCAGTATTTTGTTGCTGGGAGGGGGGATAAGTGGGGGTAGTAGGAAGTGGAGAAGGATGGTAGTGAGAGTGAGGAGTAGCGGGAACTTTGCATACAAAGAACAGGGAGTGAGTGTGGCAGCAGGGGTCAGAAGCAGAGTGGGGAAAGTTGTGGTAGTGGGTGAATGGTCATCAGTGGGGAGCGGTCACGGGATGAGGTGATGACCAGGGGATGAGATGTAAGGTGGGGGGGTCGGATGGGAAAGTTGGGGGATCAGTCGAGGCAGTCGGGATTGACAGAGGCGATTGCTGGGGTGGCTGATGGAGCAGCCGTGGGACAGGTGAGGCATCCAGGGGTCAGTCCGGGGTGGGATGCCACCAAGGTATGAGCTACAGTCCAGGGGAGATGTGGATGGGGATGAGATCTAGCAGTCCTGGACAGGATGGTGGAGCCAAGGACAAGGTGATACAGCCAGTATGGGGAGAAATAGTAGTCAAGAGGAGGTCAGATGGCTGGGGAGGAAGGGTGGACTGATGACTAGTTCCTTACTTGTGGAAGGGATAGCAGGAGTTAATATGAGATGAAGTAGTAAGGGTGGTAGAGATTAGAATGGAAACATTGTGGGGGGATTTATATTTCTTTACCTGCCAGTCTTTTCTAGTCTATTTCTAAGTATTGTACTTAGAAAATGTACTTTGAAAGATGTAGTTTGGAAGATGCATGGATCAGACAAGTCTGGATCAGACTTGTGGTTCTGAATAAATCTGTAGCTGAAGAGGTTTCAGGTGTTGATGAGTGGCTGGGTGTGGATGAAGTGACCAGATGATGGGGGGTTAGGCAGAGGTAATAAAAAAGGGGAAGGGGCTGGAGAACTAACTCTAGGTCATGCAACAGTGATCATGAGTAATGGTAAAAAGCAGACACATGAAAGGTAAGAAAATATCAACATATATAGATATTATAAGCACAGTATCTAAGCAGTGAGATTTGCAAAGCTGGAGAGATGGGTGGAAGTTCACAGAGCGTACCTAACACACATTATATGCCATGTATTATGTCAGTTTTCTCTTCATTACATTCAGGGCATTTCAAGGATCTATCTGGATGCGACATAGTGGGGGGGTTTATTAAATCTGCAAATCACTGCATTATGCAGAATTGGCTGCCCCTCCATTTTTCGTTTAATATAGCCCTTCAACATTTGCCCAGCCTTTTAGAATATTCTCTACCATGTCTTCCTCTTGTAAAAATCTTACCCATTTAGTAAAGAGTTTGTCTGAACCCGAGGGAAGTAGCGACTCTCTAGTTTGTCTGTATACAGTAGATATGTTGACCTCTCCTATATCCCTGTTACCGAATACGTCAAAGTCATTAGTTCCTGCCTCTCTAGGAACCTCAATGAGTTTCTGCATCACATGGAACGCAACTGCTTGTACTGCAATATTTGGTATTTATCAAGATTGTACTGTTCGAGCACTTTCGGACCCTGCAGCCATCTGCCTGGTGAATCAGGTCACCCATCCTTGTCACTCCTTGTCTTCTCCAATCTGTGTGTAGCGACCGGTGGTAAGGCCGCGGGTGTGTGTGTGTATGATCTTTCTCAACAGAATCCCCATACTCAGGTTTAACCGATAATAACATTTCTTTCCTGTAAAACATATTTATATCACAGTCAACCGAACTATATGCGCACTTGTATATATTAGAGTCTCTGGATCTTCACTTCTTCCGGGTACGCAGCAAGAAAAAACACAACAATGAAGGTATCTTTCCCTAACTTTCCCTAAAATCACGTACCAGTCTTATCACAGAAGAAGATGTCGCTCCCACGTAGCAGGCCTGGGGATCTCCTCAGTTTTCTTTGTGGTCTCCTTCCGCAGGTAACAGAATTTTTCTTTTAATGTCTCTCCCAGTCTCAGGGCACACAGAGCAGCAGCAGAAGGGAGATCACAGCAGCACAGAAGTCTCTCTCATGTCGGTCACGGCCCCTGCACATGCACCCTGGGTGCTCGGCGGGCAAGGTTTTGCAGAGCGGCCAGAGTCACAGCACCAAAGTCTAGTGGCCCAGGATCAGTCACAGGGGCTTCTGCGGGGTGATTTTTCCGGCAAGGTGTAGCAAAGTAGTCCACTTTCAACAGACATCCACAGGGAGATCTTCTCTGGCTCAACTCTGTGTCTGGAATCATCTCCCGCCCTCTCACTTCCTGGGTAAACAACAGAGATGGTGGGGGCTTTCCACCCTCTGTGATTGTACAGTCCACTGATGCCCCCTGGTGGACAAGTGCGGACTGTGCACAGTTCATTTCCATATCCATTTCTATGATACAGTCTGAATTGTACACCTCATTACATGTGAATAGTTTGCTTTCCCTTCCCAGGATGAAGTCAGTATGTGCCCATGAATTTAGATATAAATTACCATGGAGAGTATCTAAATATTTTTTCCGAACTGCCTTCCAGGCCATGAGAGTATCCTTGAAGACCAGGGAACATTTGATATATTCCAGTAGGCCCTCTAAAAGGTGCATGTAGGAGCGACATCTTGTCCCATGGTTTACAGAACTCTGTTTCCAGGGCACAATCTAAGTATCTGGAGGTACCCCTTGCCCAATCATATGGCGTAGCAAACATGCCAAGTTCTAACTCCTCAGGTTCAGCAAACATACCCCTCCCCCCCTTGTCTTTGGGTAGCATCAGTGTTCTCGCCCTTATTCTCGGTCTCTTCCCCTGCCAAATAAATTTTGAGAAAGCTTTATTCAGTCTATTGCAGTCAACATTCTTAATCAGGAGAGGAATGGTCTGCTTTGGGTATAATAGCCTAGCAAAACTCACCATTTTCAGTAAGTGACATCTCCCCATAAAAGGATAATGGTAAAGCCTCCCATCTTTTTAACTCTCAATTTTCTCTTTCAGGAGCTTGTAATTAAGCGAATACACGAAGCCCAGAAGTCTGCCAATATGACGACGTAGGTATTTCAATAATGTCTTGGCCTTTGGGATGCCCATAATATTGTCACCACCTCCTAGACCCCTCCCCTCCTTTAACAAAAGTAACTCACACTTTGTCCTGTTTAATCTAAATCCCGAAAACGACTCAAATAGGTCCACGTTATATAATAAAGCTGGCATGTCCCTTATTGGGTTGTTCATAAACAAGATCACATCGTTGGCAAATAACGCTGATTTAACCTCCTTGTTGCCCATCTTCATCCCTTCACCAGCGTTACTCGAGTTAAGATATCTGGTTAGTGGTTCTATCACCGGGTTAAAGAGCAAAGGAGACAGCGGGCACCCTTGCCTCATCCCTTTGCTGAGTTTGAAGGAATCAGAGAGAAAACCTGCCGTATAAACTTTTATGCGTGGATTCTGGTAAAGTCCAGAGAGAAACTCTCTGAATGGCCCCGTTATGGCTATTTTATCTAACACCTTACCCAGCCATGGCCACCGAACATTATGAAAGGCTTTTTCAGCACGAAAAGTCACTATGGCGGCAGGGCCGGATTTAAGAGGTGGGTGGCCCGGGGCCCATTTTGGAGGGAGGCCCACTTTTCAATGCAATAACACAAAAAGAAACGAATGCAAGTTTATTTACAAAAATCATTTATGCAGAGTAATTCAGGTTACATTTTTTTTTTTTTTTTTTTTTTTAAACAATCCAGCCACTTTCCTTGATTTTTGTGCCGCAAAATCACTAATGGTGTCACTAAAGTCTAATTCACACAATATATATGACTCGATGCTCATGATAGCCAAATTTACAAGTCATTCCTGCTTCATGGATGGAAAATCGGTTTTCAACTATTTTGAGTTTTGAGAAGGAACGCTCACCACTGCAGTTTGTTACCATCAAAATTAGATATATCCTTAAGGTGGGTTTACACGTTGCGATATCGGCGTCCAATTTCAATGAAAAGTCACGTGGTTCGATCGTTGGAGCCGAAATCGTTGTATGGTGTGAACGTCCAATACGATGCAGGAACGATATCAATGCGATATCGGGGATTGAATGAGCGTGCTATTCAATGCTCCGATATTGAATGGAGATTGGAGCCGGATCGTGCTGTGTGACAGCCCAACTCCGATGTGAAGTTCAACGTCACCCATTCACTCCCATGTTAAATGGTCGTTCCTGGGTTGGGGGGTGTAGACATCGTACGGACGTTGGATCCAGAAATCGCAACGTGTAAACCTCCGATGCGATGCGGGAGAAACGTGCACTAAATGTGCGCTCCCTCGCCATTGAATTGCGATATCGGAACGATATTGCAACGTGTAACCCCACCTTTAGAGCTCTCTCAATATTTGGGAAAGTGTCCCGCACACCCTTTTCCATGATAAGCTTGTCATCTGAATAAGACCTGATGAGTTGCTCTGCTGCCGTGTTGCCGTGTGACAGCTAGCCTGCGATGTCAGAAGCGAGCGCGTACCCGCGCTTTGCTTCAGACATCGCAGGACATATTAACAAGTATATAGAAGGCTCAACGTATTCAATGGTGGGTGCTCCAGTGAAAAAAAGGTCCAATATAATAGTATAGACTGGGCACTCCAGATAAGAAAATGCGCACGTCACAAGAGGTATTGGTGAGAAAAAACGTGTTATTTTTCACACAGCACATAGACCAACGTTTCGGCTCGCAGGCCTTCCTCAGGATACATAAATAGTACTGGTGATAAGGATATCAAGTGGACTGGGTATGGACAGCCAGTAAGATTTCAGAAACACATCTCCCCTGCTCACAGAAGAGACACATCACAGGTCTCTATTGCGCTTGAGCATTGCCTTTATTCATTAGATAGAACCTATTCTTTTGAGATGTGCCCTAGTCCTGTATCTTATCAGTAAGTGATTACCTACAACTGGTAGATTTTACCAGTTTCTGAAATCTTAGTGGCTGTACATACCCAGTCCACTTGATTTTTTTGCTTCTCTTTGAGGACTGTTACATAAGTGTTCCTAGTGAATCCTTTAAAAATCTACATATCCTTATCACCAGTACTATTTATGTATTATGCATATTATGTATTATGTATTATGCATTATGCATATTAGCCCCCCCCAGTCCTGTGTGCTGATCCAGTCCGCGGCTGTCTGGGTCATCCCGGACAGCACCGGACCGGATCACGCCGCAGTGTGAAGTCGGCCTAAGCGATATCGTTAACGATATTGAAGCGTGTGACATGGCCTTTACTCTTTCCTGATGGAAAACTCTTGCTAAAATTTGGATTACTCCACACAAAAATACTAATAGTCAATGTATAACCCTGGCTGTGGGTTCCATGGGTTTTACTATTTAAGGTCTCTTTCACACATCCATGCAAAAAAAAGCAGGTGTGTGAGGGGCTGTTTTTTTCCCCACTTTTGTGTCACTCGCTGTGTATCATCTGTGTGCTGTCCATGTGACATCCGGATAGCACACTAACAGTATGTCTGTATACTTACTTGTTTCTGGTGCTACTGTCCACTTGCGTCCGGATCCATTGTAGTAGTCAGTGCAGTGAATATTACATGAGCTTAATGAGTGGCCTTGGATGTGTGACAGCAGCATTGTTGGAGTCAGGTAAGTATAACTTTTTTTTATACTAAAAACATTTGCTCAGGTGTGTCAATGGCACAAACCCATTGACCTGAATGGGTCTGTGTGCCAATGCTGTCGCCCCAAAACAGACATGTCTCAGTGTGGAGCACACGGAAACACAGACATGTGCAAGGGACTATTAACTAACATTTGTGTACATGTGGCTACACAGACAAGTAAAAGAGGCCTAAAGGCCACTTTACACACACAGATATCTGCGTCCAACTTCTGAACAGATCTCTGGTTGCAGTGAAATCATGGACACATTGTTCCATTTTGTGGCTGTGTACAAGAAGTTGGACACAGATGTGTGTGTGTGTAAAGTGGCCTTAAAACTAACGTATCTATCCAGGAACAAGTATTCTGCACAATGTAATATACCACATTGACAATGAGCCAGGACTAACCTGAAGAGCTTGTAGTTTATTCACCAACATCAGTCACTGAATATTAATGAGACTCGCTTCAGAGTGCAGCACCAATCTGCCTCCACATCAAACTATCCCAGAAGGCTGTGCCCGCAGGACTCATTACAGAAGCTCTGCTGCAGGTGGGAGCTCCAGACCTCATTTAGGCCTCATTCAGACAGCTGTGAATCACCTACATGGCCTGTCTTTTTTGGGCCCGTCACACGGGGAGATATCGCCGGCGATGTCGCCGAGATCTGGCTGTTCAGGTGATGTTGAAGCGACATCGCCTGTGAGTCGCCGCGTGTAACAGGGCGATTGAACGGCGATGATTCTCTCGTTCTGAGTTCAGAGATTTCCCAACAGTGTCGGGAAATCAGGCGACGTAGCTTGAGCGATCCGTATGCCTACTGCTGTGTGACGCAGCGATAGCAATGGCACAGGCGATGTCTGTGTTCAGGCAATCTATTCTGTATGCCACATTGACGGTGAGGTGGTGCTGTGTGACACTGCGATCTGAAAAGCCAATATCGCTTCAAGGTTGATTCAGGCGATTCCTGAATCGCTGGTTCGACCTGGGTTAACGGCAAGATTGCTACGTGTGACGTCTCACGAGCGATGCTGCAGCGATGTGCGCGTTCATGAGATCGCCGCAACATCGCCGGCGAGATCTCCCCGTGTGACGGTACCATTTATGTCATGTATACCTGGCAGCAGTTACTGTTGTGAGATGTCTAGGCAGCCAGCTGTCCACGAAAGCCTAAAGGCCACTTAAGGGCCACGTCACACACATAGATAATTGTGCAGATATTGTTCACAGATCTCTGGTTGCAGTGAAATCATGGACACATTGCTCCATTTTGTGGCTGTGTAAAATGTAACAATGAGTCCATGATTTCACTGCCACCAGAGATCTGTGAAGAATATCTGCACAGATATCTGTGTGTGTGACGTGGCCCTTACACACACACAACTTGCTGGTTGCAGTGAAATCATGGACACATTGCTCCATTTGTACACAGCCACAAAATGGAGCAATGTGTCCATGATTTCACTGCAACCAGCAAGTTGGTCAGAAGTTGGACAGATAAGTTGGTGTGTGTAAAGTGGCCTTAAGGGCCGCTTTACACACACCAACTTCTGTGACCAACTTCTGAACAGATCTCTAGTTGCAGTGAAACCATGGTCACATTGTTCCATTTTGTGGCTGTGTACAAATGTAACAATGTGTCCATGATTTCACTGCAACCAGAGATCTGTTCAGAAGTTGGTCACAGAAGTTGGTGTGTGTAAAGCGGCCCTAAGGGTACCCTCACACGAGGCGACGGTACTGCCGATTTATTAGGTGATGCAGGGGCATGGCCTATCGGCGCCGATATCGCCCCTGTATCGCCTAATGTGAATGGGCGAGGGCGATGCCATTTACTGGTCGTCTGGTTTCAGAGCAGTGCTCTGAAACCAGGCGGCCGATCTGTGGCGATGTGCACACATCGCCCCATGTAAACGGCCGCCGGTGACCTGACAGGCGATGGGAGCCATAGGCTACCATTGCACTGCATCGCCGCTGGCGTTTCGAGACACCCCAGCGGCTATGCCACCTGGCAGATCGCTGGCGCGGCGCTGGAGGTGTCGCCCCATGTAAATGGTAGACAGCGACACTGGTAGGGCGCCAAAAATGTGCGCGCTCCCGCCAGTCACCGACGACATCTCCAGCGCCGTCGACAGGTGTGACGGTACCCTAAAGGTACCGTCACATGGGGCAACATTTCCGGCCACATCGCCGGCAACTGAGGGGCGTGGCCAAGTTGCGGCGACATTGCTGGAGAGTTGCCCCGTGTAACAGGGTGATTTCAACGGCGATAGCTGCTTCAGCAACATTGCCAGGTTTCAGGAAAATGTCCTGAAACCTGGCGATGTGCCTGAATCGCCCTGTCTGACATCGCAACAGCAATTTTGCTGACAACTTCCTCCATAGACTCCCATGTTAAGGATCGCTGCCAGGGTTGAGTTTAACCCTGGCAGCGATAGTTGCTAGCAACATCGCTGATGAGTTGCCGGCGATGTCTCCTCATCTGACAGCTCACCAGCGATGTTGGAGAGCGGCCAAAAATGTGCTGGCTCCCGGGAGTTGCCGGTGATGTGGAACCGTGTGACGGTACCTTCAAGGCCCCGTTACACGGGGAAACATCGCCGGCAACTCACAGGAACGCACACGTTTGTGGCCGCTAGCCAAGATCGCTGTGCTGTTGTTACACCGGGAGACATCGCCGGCAATGCAGCAGCGATGTTAAAAACTACTATTGCTGCCAGGGTTAAATTCAACCCTGGCAGCGATTGTTAACATTAGACTCAATGGCGGAAGTTGCTTTCAACATCGCAGTAGCGGTGTCACACTGGGCGATTCTGCCAGATCGCCTGAGCTACATCGCCTGGTTTCAGGACATTGTCTTGAAACCAGACGATGTTGCTCAAGCAACTATCATCGTTGATATCATCCTTTTACACAGGGCAACGCACTGGCAATGTTGCTGCAACCTCACCACGCCCCAGAGGTGCCGCCTTAAGGCATCTTTTGGAAAATAAATAAATATTTGTACATTTTTGGGTGGTTGTTCTCTGTTTAGGAAAGCGCAGTCCTATTTGAATAGCATCGGATTTACAGTACCCAGCGATAGCCATTAGGCCTGTTTCACACATCCATGGAAACCATTTGGGCGCGGTGCTTCTGTGGTGTCACGCACTGTGTGACATTTGTGTGCTATCTGTGGATAGCACATGGACGGCCCATCATTGCACACTCACTTCCCTCCAGTGTTGCTGTTTCTCTCACTTCTGGTCCGCTGTTAGGCTCAGTTAAGTGAATATTCATGAGCCTAATGTATGGCCCCGGATGCGTGAGGAACTGTCAACGCTGGAGGGAGGTAAGTATGAAATTCTATATTTTTACACTTTTAACTTTTGCCCGTAGTCCGTGCACATGGATGTCACACGGATTACATCTGTCTGCATGGACATTTGTGACCAAAAGAGGTCCATGGTGCCGGCAAAAAATGGACATGTCGCCGTGTGGAGGACACGGACATGCATCTGCTTCACAAGGCAACAAGGTCAGTGCCGAATAACAGACGTCTGAAGGAGGCCATAGGGGCGCATGAATCACCATGTCCGTGCCTCCGGCATGTGTCGGCACAGACTGCATGCATGCCGGTGGCACAGATGTGTGAAAGAGGCCTAAAGGCCACTTCACACGCTCCAATCTTAATCATGATATCGCCTGAAAAGTCATGTGATCGAGATCCTAGTACAATTTATTGATATCGTTTGTGCGGTGTCACAAGCATAGATCTCGTTGCCAATGTTAAATTTGGCAACGCACCAGCGATTGTGCGTACTACTCAGCGATCGACACCATCTAGCATCAGGAATAGGCGAAGTCGAGAATGAGATCGTTTGAGAGGTGTCACACAGCACGATGCAGCAGGTTGCACGCAGGTTAATTGAACGATGAACGACGGATTTGAGTTCCTGCTCACAAATCTTCAACCAACAATCAAGCGATTTTTCGCTTGTTTACACTCAATGACGCACAAACGATATCGCTTAAGCGATCAAAAATCTGGATCGCTTAAGCGATATCGTGAACGATATTGAAGCGTGTGACGTGGCCTTTAAAAAGTTGATGGAACTGCTGTTTACCTCCCCACCTACTTGGATTCAGCCAGTGGTGGGATTATGAATGACTGAAGTAAAAAAAACCTCTCCAAATATTTATTGTGTGAATGTGCACAAACATCTGTCCATGCTTATGGAAATATACCCTTAAGGTACCGTTACATGTAGCAATATCGCCGCTATATGGCTGGCAATTTGACGTAAGCGCGCACGTTCCGGGCACTTTTTTACACATCGACGTTGCCCTGTCACACATAGACATCTCGCGTGCGATGTTCGGCGATCCTGCATTCCGGAAATTCCCTGCCGCAGACCGGAAGCAATTTCACATAACCACATCACCGCCAAATCTGTGCGTCACACTCCTCCACCGCATCAGCGATGTGGGTGTAGAGTGTGAGCGTGCCGAGGAGACAGGCGTGGCAGAGTGTTGTACACCGAGCCTCTACCACTCCGATTGGCCAACACAACTGTGTCGCCATTGGTCAGCCTTGTTAGGAAGTCTGCCCACTACATGACGCATGTGTCCTTTCTACTATATCGCGATTCAAATATGGCGCCATAGCCATGGCCAGCCAATGGGAACGAAAGCGACCACCAATCGCAGCAGATGGGGCGCGACAAACGGAATGCTCAGGCATGCCTCTGGAATTGCTTGCAGATGGCCTGAGCGCGCTTTCTACATCGCTATCGCCCAGTCACACACCAAGAAGCGCAGAAATCGCCTGGTGGAAATCGCCTAATTTCTCAGCAGAGCAGGGCGATCAGGCAAAGCTCCACCGGCAATTTCACGTCGTAAAATCTCCCTGTCTCACGCCACTACGCACAGGCGATGTGGATTCTACATCGCCGAAATACACAAATTTACGACGATATGGAAGCCATATTGCCATGTGTGAAGGTACCTTTAGGGCTCGGACACACTCTGCTACTTACATGCAAGTCTCTCGGACGAGACTCAGAACAAGCTGGAGCAGTGACCCTGAACGGTCTCTCCCTGTCTGGACAGGGAGTGTGGAGCTGCACAAAAAGGAGAATTTTGTGTACTCACCGTAAATTCCTTTTCTCTTAGCCTCTAATTCGGGGACACAGGACCATGGGTGTTATGCTGCTGTCCACTAGTAGGCGACACTAAGCAGAATCTGCAAAAGAGTTAAGTGGCTCCTCCTCTGCAGTATACTGCCTCACCAGTTTTGTGCTAAAGCAGTAGGAGAATTAACAGAAGAAACACAAGAGTCACAGTAAAATAAGGCCTGTTGAGCAAA
This sequence comes from Allobates femoralis, assembly GCA_033576535.1. Lineage (NCBI taxonomy): Eukaryota > Metazoa > Chordata > Amphibia > Anura > Aromobatidae > Allobates > Allobates femoralis. The sequence continues at coordinate 645,678,206 of JARQOC010000003.1, forward strand.
CAGGCAGCCACATAATAACAGTAAAGTAAAGCCTGTAAACTAAACAGGCAACCAAATAATACCAGTATAAACAGGCCTGTAAAATAAACAGGCAACCACGTAATAACAGTATAATAAGGCCTGTAAAATAAACAGGCAACCACGTAATAACAGTATAATAAGGCCTGTAAAATAAACAGGCAACCATATAACAGCTCAGGAGTAACATGAGAAGTAACACCCCGAAACGGGCAACAGGGTGGGTGCTGTGTCCCCCAAATAGAGGCTAAGATAAAAGGAATTTACGGTGAGTACACAAAATTCTCCTTTTCTCCTTCGCCTCATTGAGGGGGACAGGACCGTCGGACATTCTAAGGGGGCCGTCACACGGGACGATTTTTTGCCCGATATCGTTTAAGCGATCTCCTTTTTGATCGCTTAAGCGATATCGGGCAAGATATCGTTGCATGTAATCAAGCGATTTACGATGGTAAATCGCTTGATCGTGACATCGCTGATCTGAGGTTCGGTTCTCAGATCTAGCGATGAACGATGCAACGATCTGCATCATCGTGGTGTATGACACCACGATGATCCATCTCCCAGCGACCGCGCCTATGCTGGGAGATGGTAACTATGGTACACGTCGGGTAACTAAGCGACGCGCGGCGCCTAGTTACCCGATGTGTACCATAGTAACGAGCGAGATCGCTGCTCCACATCGCTGGTGAGTCTGCCTGTGTGACATCTCACCAGCGATGTGAGCGATATTGTAAGCGATTGCGCGTGCACGTGATCGCTTACAATATCGCTAGCGATATCTCCCCGTGTGACGGCCGCCTAAAGCAGTCCCTGGGTGGAAACAGCAATGGAAGAATCACTACCGAATGAAAACAAACAAAACAACAATGCACCTACAGGTGGGCTACTGCCGTCCGGAGGGTACATCTTCCCAGACTCGTATCTGCTGAGGATCGGGTGAGAACACTAAAACGTTTGGTAAACATGTGCAGGCTGGACCACGTGGCTGCCTTACACACTTGTTGTGCTAACTCCTGGTGCCTAATAGCTCAGTAGCCCAGGAGGCCCCCACGGCCATAGGAGAATGTGCCGTAAAGAATACAGCACCATGGAATGAATGGGGCTCTATAAATAAATAATAATAATAATGATATACAGTATTCATTTATGGTTTTTTTTTTGTTAATGATGCAATGAGCACCCTGGATGGTGGATTTAAGCCCTCTGGTCAAAGTAGTTGTAGAGCCTAGCCTGCCTGCCGTGTTTACCCTTCTGGAAGAAGGAAGAGAGGTTCCTAAAGGGGACTAACCTGGACACCTAGATGCGTAGGGCTCTGACAAAGGTCCAGTAATGTAGAGCTTTCTCAACCCAATGAACTGGCGCGGGGCTCAGTGCCGGCAGAAATATATCTTCAGGGAGGTGGAAAAAAAGGACACTACCATCTTGAGGAAAAAGCGAACCGGACGTAGGACAACCTTGTCTGGGTGGAAGACCAGAAGAAAAAGTGGTTTACATGAAAGCGCTGCAAGTTCCAAGACTCTGCGGAGAGAGGTAATTGCCATCCAAAAAAAAACACTTCCTGTGTGAGAAGGCGAAGGGGAATTTCCCTTAGAATGTGGTTAGCGTAAAGCCGTGAGGACGAGGGTTAGGGCCCACGGGTCTAGTAGTCTTTGACAGGGAGGAGCAAGCCGGCAGACTCCTTGAAAAAAAGTTCTCACTTGAGGTCTGGTAGCAAGACGTTGCTGAGAGGGAATGGAAAGGGTTGAAACTTGTCCTTTGAGAGGACCCAAGGACAGGTGTGAGTCTAGATCAGATTAGATGGAACTGAGAACCCTTGAGAGGGAATAGTGCTAAGGTGAAAGACCACGAGAAGAAAAGAAAAAGATCTTCCATGTTGATGGGATATCTCTTCTGAAACCGTTCTCCGCGCTCTGATTGAGGTCGCGACAACATCGTGTGAAAACACTGGTCTCCAGGTTCACGTCATCAAATTCAGAGCTGATGAATTTTGATGGTAAAACGGGACTTGAGAGAGTAGGTCTGGACGATCTAGTAGGCGGCATGGCACATCTGCTGTGAAGTGGACGAGATTGGCATACCAAGCGTGCCTGGGCCAGTGTGTGGCCACGAGGAAGATTTGGTGACATTCCAGTTTGATCATCCTCACTACCTTGGGATAGTGGTAGCCTGGGAAAAATGTAGTGGAGTCGGAATTGGGTCCAGTCCAGGACCAGAACGTCTGCCCCCTATGACTGTGGGTCGTGGGGCCTGGCCATGAAGCTGGGAACCTTGGCATTGAGGCGTGACGCCATTACGTCCACTTCCGGAGTTTCCCAGTGATGGCAGATTTGTTTGAAGACATCTGGATGTAGGGACCACTATTCTGAGGCAATCCCTTGGCGATGGAGGAACTCCTTTTCCTAATTGTCTACAACCGATAGATTAACATCCGGTGGTACTGAGGTTGTGAATTCCGTCTAGTGAAGAATGTGGTAAACTTCCTTTATTGCCTGGGAACTGCGGGTTTCGCCCTAGTGATTGACATATGCCACATCCGTGGTATTGGCAGACTGCATCCTGAAATGGCCGTCCGCCAGAAGACGGGTGAAAGTCTTCAGTGCTGGGAATCTTGACAAAATCTCCCGAAGGTTGATGGGCATCGTTGATTCCGATCGGGACCAATTGCCCTGAGCTTTGAGATGGAGGTACAGCGCACCTCATTCTGTCCGACTCACATCGGTGAATAGTACCTTTCAACTTGGTCGGAGAGAAGACTTCCCCTGCGTACTAGTGAGTGGCCTGAGCCACCAAAGGAGAGACTGTCTGGCTGATACTGGAAGATGACACCTCCTGATGCGTGATCGTACAATCTTGTCCCATGACTTGAGCATGGATAACTGAGGAGGCCTGAGGAGCAGCTGAGTCAAGGGAATGGCTACCATTCCTGCAACTGTCCTGCCTCGGATCTTCATGTCAGCTCTGAAGGACTGAGGTGACCGCTGAAGGAGAGTGCAGACTCCTAGTTGAAGTGCCCATACCTTGTCTTGGAAAAGTCTGACCAGTGCTTTGGATGTACTGTATTTGAACTGTATTCCGAAAATACTAGAGACTGTAGTGGAACTGGCGTAGACTTGTGGAGGGTGACCAGCCAACCGAGTCCTAATAATGTGTTCACCGTAATAGAGACGCTGTGTTCGCAATCCCTGAAGGTCATGCGTTGATGAGTAAATCGTCCAGGTATGGAAGAATGACCACGTCCCTGGAACGCAGGAGAGCCATGACTAGGGATGAGCGAGTCTACTCGCTAGGACTCGTTACTCGGCGATTCTTAAGGGACTCGCTGGACTCGGTAATCGGCGAGTCTTTTAGCGAATACTCGCTCAGTAACGAGTCCAATGCAAGTCAATGGCAATCTTAGTTTTGTCAGAGTTTACTTTATCTCACTCGCTAGACTCGCTAGACTCGCTCTATCACATCGCTATATAGCTTGAATCTCCCCAAACAGCAGCGAGTCTGAGCGAGTCTACGAGTCCGAATCCTAGCGAGTCTGCGATTCCGAGTCCTGTATTCTCTATTCGGGACTCGCGAATCCAGAATCTTTTATGTTACTAGTCAGCATTGCGTGTTAGGTCAGAAAACTTGTGAAGAAGGACAAGCATCTTAGCCAATCATAGTCAGTAATGCCATAGCAGCTTTGGTTGTGTCAGGACTATGATTGGCTGCTGTCCATCGTGATGCCTATGTCATCTATGACAGGCAAGGCAGTATATAAGGCTTGCCCCCGCCATTTTGGGCACATTCCTGAGAAGAGCTGACCTAGTGCAGGGAGACTTGGAGCAGATCTAGGGACAGTTAGGCAGTGTAGGAGTCACATATAACCCAAAAGTTCTTTTCAGAACTAACAGGACGGAGTGTAGGAGTCAAGATTCCTCACACATAACCCAAAAGTTCTTTTCAGAACTACCAGGACGGAGGATTGCTGTACAGGACTGTAAGGAAGGGGAGATAGGAGCAGCCTTACAGTGAATCCAGCACCATCCTCAGAGCTTAGTTCACCCAGCTTTCCGCAGAGCTGTAATCCTAAGCTTTTTCTTATTTTTGGCACTAGTCTACCAAATAATTTTGGTGCCATTTTTCCACAAAAAATTTCCTGTGCCAGTGCGTTGCTGTACGGTGTCCTGCCTGCAGCTCGCACGGTACTTGTAAACTTGCACGCAGCCAGCACCGCAGCCTAACAGTGCCTGGTTCTGCGTACTAAACAATTTTTTCCTGTGCCAGTGCGTTGCTGTACGGTGTCCTGCCTGCAGCTCGCACGGTACTTGTAAACTTGCACGCAGCCAGCACCGCAGCCTAACAGTGCCTGGTTCTGCGTACTAAACAATTTTTTCCTGTGCCAGTGCGTTGCTGTACGGTGTCCTGCCTGCAGCTCGCACGGTACTTGCAAACTTGCACGCAGCCAGCACCGCAGCCTAACAGTGCCTGGTTCTGCGTACTAAACAATTTTTTCCTGTGCCAGTGCGTTGCTGTACGGTGTCCTGCCAGCAGCTCGCACGGTACTTGTAAACTTGCACGCAGCCAGCACCGCAGCCTAACAGTGCCTGGTTCTGCGTACTAAACAATTTTTTCCTGTGCCAGTGCGTTGCTGTACGGTGTCCTGCCTGCAGCTCGCACGGTACTTGTAAACTTGCACGCAGCCAGCACCGCAGCCTAACAGTGCCTGGTTCTGCGTACTAAACAATTTTTTCCTGTGCCAGTGCGTTGCTGTACGGTGTCCTGCCTGCAGCTCGCACGGTACTTGTAAACTTGCACGCAGCCAGCACCGCAGCCTAACAGTGCCTGGTTCTGCGTACTAAACAATTTTTTCCTGTGCCAGTGTGTTGCTGTACGGTGTCCTGCCTGCAGCTCGCACGGTACTTGTAAACTTGCACGCAGCCAGCACCGCAGCCTAACAGTGCCTGGTTCTGCGTACTAAACAATTTTTTCCTGTGCCAGTGCGTTGCTGTACGGTGTCCTGCCTGCAGCTCGCACGGTACTTGTAAACTTGCACGCAGCCAGCACCGCAGCCTAACAGTGCCTGGTTCTGCGTACTAAACAATTTTTTCCTGTGCCAGTGCGTTGCTGTACGGTGTCCTGCCTGCAGCTCGCACGGTACTTGTAAACTTGCACGCAGCCAGCACCGCAGCCTAACAGTGCCTGGTTCTGCGTACTAAACAATTTTTTCCTGTGCCAGTGCGTTGCTGTACGGTGTCCTGCCAGCAGCTCGCACGGTACTTGTAAACTTGCACGCAGCCAGCACCGCAGCCTAACAGTGCCTGGTTCTGCGTACTAAACAATTTTTTCCTGTGCCAGTGCGTTGCTGTACGGTGTCCTGCCTGCAGCTCGCACGGTACCTTCCATCTGTCTTAAAATATCTTAGCCTCTAGTGTGTACCTTTCACGAAATAGTACCTGCTACTTGTTTTACAAGCCCCCAGAAAGCCACCAGAAATTATAAAATGTCACACAAAAAACCAAATCCCAAAAAAAGTCTTGCTAAGGGACAGGGACGAGGTACAGGCATTGGTAGTCGTGGCCAACTATCCACCAGTTCGGGCAGACAGACGAGGATTGATCGATCGTTCCTCCTGTCTAACTTTCCCCGTCAGGAAAGTAAACGAGTATTGAGGCCGGAAGACGAACAGCATCTAACGTCTTGGCTGGCAGACAAGACCTCAACAACAGGTTCTTGCAGCACTCAAGGTTCCTTGAGCACTGTGTCTACTGTTGGTACCTACCATGCTGGGTCATCTAATCCACAACCTCTTCACAGTTCCTCAGACCAACAGCAGCCCCATGAAAATGTTGACACAGACATGGGTCACTCAGATGACTTATTTGGTACATATAATCCTTTACATGAATCCGGTTTGCCAGACTCCGTAGTAGATGAGATACTTGATGAAGAATTGTCCAATCATGGACAAGTTTTAGAGACACCCCGGCCACATGAACGTGTCTTTCAGCAAAGTCTTAGACCGTCTCAGGAGTTGGAGGATGATGATGATGAGACAGTGACACACTTGTCATCTGGGGAGCAAAATCTATCTTGTTATCGGGAAGATTTAGAAGAGGAAGGGGTTGATGATGAGACAACTGATCCCACGTGGAATGTTGCGATGCAGAGCCAGCAGAGCAGCACGGAGGAAGAAAGTGTGTATGTCCCACCAACAAAGGCACCAAGGCCTACTCCTCCCACCAGAACTGAAAGAGTCACCACTGTTGCCCAAAATGTGTCCACTGTGGCTCAAAATTTGTCAACTGTTGGACAAAATGTCTCAAATGTGGGCCTCAGTAATCCCTCAGGGAGTACAGTCAAGCCTAGAGGTCGGTCAGCCACTGTGTGGAAATTTTTTAAAGATGGGCCTTCTCAAGAAAATGTGGTCATCTGTACCATCTGCCATGCAAGGCTAAGCAGAGGCCACGGGAAAGGAAACCAGAGCACCAGCAGTATGCGGAAGCACATGGCTGGTCAGCACCCTATTCAGTGGTCAAAAGTGCAGCCTTCCACAACAGTGTCATCTGACCCAAAGACTGCGACGGTAACTCAGATACGTCCGTCACAATCAAGTGTTGCTGAAGCTGGTCCAGCTGATATGTACTCATCACAAGCAGCGGTTGCAGAGAGACTGAACACGAGTGCAGACAGTTCTCGGTCAGCAACATCCTTACAGTTATCAGTGACACAGCTGTACGAAAGGAAGCAGAAATACCACTCTTCCCACCCATTAGCCAAAAAAATAAATGCCCAGATAGCTAAGTTGTTAGCAGTCGAGATGTTGCCGTTTAGGCTTGTGGGTACAGACCTTTCCGTGAGCTTTTGGCTGTGGCAGTACCACGCTACTCGGTTCCAAGCCGCCACTACTTTTCACGTTGTGCCGTCCCCGCGTTACATGAGCATGTCATTAACAACCTTAAGCGTGCCCTCACCAACGCTGTAACCGGGAAAGTACACCTTACTACGGACACGTGGACAAGCAGTTCAGGACAGGGCCGGTACATCTCGCTCACCGCGCATTGGATCAACGTTGTGGAGAGTGTGCCAAACGATGTTAGTGTTACATCAAACATCCTACCCACGCCACGGATAGCTGGCACAACCTCATTCAGGGTCTCTGCATCATCCTATATGTCCACTACCCCATCTTCCGCTTCCTCGACCAATCCTCAATTGCCCTCAACATCACGGCCAAGTTGGGAGGTTTGCTGCAGTGCTTCAGCAAGACGCCAACAGGCTCTGCTGAAGCTGATCTGTTTAGGTCACACACCGCACACTGCAGTAGAGCTGTTGAAAGGTCTGAAGCAACAGACAGATGAGTGGCTATCCCCACTCCAACTCCAGACCGGTCTCGTGGTGAGCGACAATGGTCGTAACCTAGTGGCTGCACTAAAGCTCGGAAACCTTGTGCACGTGCCTTGCATGGCTCACGTGCTGAATCTAGTAGTGCAGAAATTCCTGCGTACATACCCAGAGCTATGTGACCTACTGGAGAAGGTGCGTCGAGTTTGTGCACATTTTCGTCATTCGTCAACAGCGGTTGGAAAACTTTCATTGCTTCAAAAGCAATTGAATTTGCCCAACCACAGACTCATTTGTGACATGCCGACACGATGGAACTCTACATTCCATATGTTATCGAGGATCAATGAGCAGCAGAGGGCAATATCCGAGTATCAGTTGCAACATGCCCGTCAGACCGGCAGTCAGCCACGACATATTAGTACAATGGAGTGGGTGTGGATCGCTGACACATCTGAGGTTCTTGATAATTTTGACTACTGCACAAAACTGGTGAGCGGTGATCAGTCCATCATCAGTGTCACTGTACCCATGCTGTGTCTGCTGAAAGAATCCCTCATTAATCAGAAAAATGAAGCATTGAGAGCCCAGCAGATGGCTATGGAGCCAGATTTAAACAGCGCAGTACCTAGCCAGCAAAGCCAGTATGACCAGGCAACAATGGCTCCTGAGGAGGAACAGGAGCAAGACGATGAAGAGGATTTATTTTTTGTTGGTGCCGATGTCAACCCAGATGGTACTCACAACCCCAGCTTTGTGTCTGTCCACCATGGGTGGCCTGGAGAGGAGGAGGCGGAGACAGACTTTGCGGATACAATGGGTATTGAACATCGTTCTGAGGACACTGAAGACATGACTCTATGCAGCTTAGGACACATGGCTCACTTCATGTTGACTTGTCTGCTAGAAGACCCACGAGTGATTAACATATTGCACAACGACCTCTACTGGTTGGCCACCTTTCTGGACCCACGTTATAAAGATAAATTCACCTCGCTGCTGTTTCAGTCACCACGTGGCTTGACAATTGACTATTTCAAGAGGGTTCTTGTGGATAATATGCTTCGAATATCACCGTCAGACAACACTCTGCCCATAGTTAGCAACTCTGTTCAACAGCAGCCTTTGGTCGGGGCACAATCATCCACGCTGTCCAGAAGAGATGCTGGAAAGATGTCCGCAAAGTGGGCTATGTTCAATAAGCCATCGAACCTGCAGCGCCATGTTGCTCCAGTAACCATCTCTCGGAGACAGAAACTTACCAACATGGTACAAGAATACTTAAGTGACAGTACCTGCTTCCTGACTGATGCCGCAGTCCCGTTTAATTACTGGGTCTCCAAGCTCCACACTTGGACAGAGCTCTCGTTGTATGCCTTGGAGGTGCTGGCATGCCCTGCAGCTAGTGTGACATCAGAGCGGGTTTTCAGTGCCGCTGGGGGTATCATAACTGATACCAGGACACGTCTTACTCCAGAGAATGCAGACAGGCTTACTCTAATTAAGTTTAATAGGAACTGGATTTCACAAGACTTCTTGAGCCCTGAAGACGACAGTACTCAGAGCTGAAGTGCCACGTTCAACATCAATATGATATAATTAATCATTGTATTATATTGTGTCTTTTTGGTACAAGCAGTATGTACAAGACCAGTAACGATTTGCGTAACCATGTTCCTGCAACCTGGTAATGAGGCTGCTTCATCTTAAACCAACACTACACCTTAACTTCGGTTTCATTAACCATCACAACACCTTTTCACAAGGAATCAACCTTTATTTTCTGTTAGCAAACATTTAAAAGCCCCTTGGGCTAATTTTTTGAGCCACCCTGGCTAACAAGCTGATCATGGCCCTTAGGCCTGCATTTATACCCAAAATGCAAAACAGCCCCTTGGGCTAATTTTTGGAGACACCCAGCCTAAGAGGCTTATCATGGCCCTTAGGCCTGCACTTATACCCAAATTGCCAAACAGCCCCTTGGGCAAATTTTTAGAGCCACCATGGCTAACAAGCTGATCATGGCCCTTAGGCCTGCATTTATACCCAAAATGCAAAACAGCCCCTTGGGCTAATTTTTGGAAACACCCAGCCTAAGAGGCTTATCATGGCCCTTAGGCCTGCATTTACACTAAAAATGCCAAACAGCCCCTTGGGCTAATTTTTGGAGCCACCCAGGCTAACAAGCTTATCATGGCCCTTAGGCCTGCATTTACACTCAAAATGCCAAACAGCCCCTTGGGCTAATTTTTGGAGCCACCCAGGCTAACAAGCTTATCATGGCCCTTAGGCCTGCATTTACACTCAAAATGCCAAACAGCCCCTTGGGCTAATTTTTGGAGCCACCCAGGCTAACAAGCTTATCATGGCCCTTAGGCCTGCATTTACACTCAAAATGCCAAACAGCCCCTTGGGCTAATTTTTGGAGCCACCCAGGCTAACAAGCTTATCATGGCCCTTAGGCCTGCATTTATACCCAAAATGCAAAACAGCCCCTTGGGCTAATTTTTGTAAACACCCAGCCTAAGAGGCTTATCATGGCCCTTAGGCCTGCACTTATACCCAAATTGCCAAACAGCCCCTTGGCCAAATCTTTTGAGCCACCATGGCTAACAAGCTGATCATGGCCCTTAGGCCTGCATTTATACCCAAAATGCCAAACAGCCCCTTGGGCAAATTTTTTGAGCCACCCTGGCTAACAAGCTGATCATGGCCCTTAGGCCTGCATTTATACCCAAAATGGCAAACAGCCCCTTGGGCTAATTTATCAAGGCACCAAGCCTATGCCTCCATCGTGGGCATTGCATGTACTATGCTCCTAGTACAAGCAATTCTATTGTATGGGCCAAGCACCCTGCTTTCTGAAAAAAATGTATATGAAGCCCCTTGAGCTAATTTTTTTAGGCAACAAGCCTATGCTTGCATCGTGGGCATTGCTTGGACTATCATCCTGCTGGAGCCTGGAGAAAGGTCCCACTGTACGCTCTGTAGAAAACGCGTAGACGCGATGTGTAGCAGGTAGATGTCCCAGCCTCTCACATGTGTGTTCCTAGTCTTGTTGCCATAGCGAGGCATTAAGTAACCCCCCAAACACAGGCACTGTTTATTTGTCAGCAACATTTCTATGTGGAGTCATGATTTTACACTTAGTAACCAAGGTGACTTCATGCTCCATGCGGTCTGTAAAGTACTTGCTAATGATGCTCTCTCTCCCCTGTCCTCCACGCCAAATGTCTCGGGGTAATCCTTGACTCATCCCTCTCCTTCAAGCCCCACCTCTAGTTCCTAACCAAGTCCCTGTCACTCCAACTCAAAAATATTTCAAGAATTTGCTCGTTACTCAACCCTGACACAGCTAAAACACTCATTAATGCCCTCATCATCTCCCGCCTTGACTACTGGAACCTCCTTCGCACAGGCCTCCCTGCCAACTCTCTTGCACCTCTCCAATCTATACTAAACTCTGCTGCCCGACTAATCCATCTGTCCTCACGCTACTCACCTGTCTACACCCTCTGCCAAGCCCTTCACTGGGTCCCCGCCCCACAGAGAGCTCACTTTAAAACACTGATCATGACATTCAAAGCCTTACACAACCTATCCCCACCATACATCTCCGACATGATCTCCTGATACCATCCCTCACGCTACCTGCGTTCATCCCAAGAACTTCTCCGACACTCCCCCCTCATCTCCTCTTCCCACAACCGCATACAGGATTTCTCCCGGGCATCAACCATGCTCTGTAACTCGCTGCCCCACCTCATCACTCACTCGCCTACCCTGGGAACCTTCAAGAAACACCTAAAGACTCACCTCTTCCGACAGGCCTACAACCTGCCATGACACCCCGCTACACGCCCCACGACCGACACCTTCCCCACCCTATTGTATCCCCACCCACCCCTCGTTGAATGTGAGCCCACGCGTACAGGGTCCTCTCCTGTTGTACCTCTATGACCTTATTGTCTATGTTTATTGTACTTCTCCTTGTGTACCTTATCCTCATGTAAAGCGCTATGGAACCTATCGGTGCTATATAAATAAATAATAATTATAATGATGATGACTTTAAGCCCACCCACAAAACAACCTACACATCCATTCCCTGAAAAAAGACAGACACAAAGCAGTTTTTGTAAACTGGGTATTATTCCGCCATAATGGTAAAGATGTCAGAATTTTTTTTTTTTTTTTTTTTTTTTTTGGTACAACTTTGTAAACAGTAGGAAAATATAAGAAATAATAACATAAAGAAATTGTGCAATACACATGAACAAAAAATAAAAAACAAAAAAATAAGGGGTCTACAGCTGCTGGCAGGTTGCCGCATCCTCTGGCCTTGCCAGTAAAGTGACACCATCACCCTGGTCCTGCAAGAGGTCAAGGGCCCCATGAATGGCCTCCGGCAACCCTTGAGGGTGGATCCTCTGGGCAGGTGTGGGGAAAAATGGTAGGTCCCTGTTAGGTGGCCAGTGTGGAAAGGGAGGTACAGGCCTCTGGGGTGGCACATGGCTGTCCCGGGGTGTGGGCCTGTCTTGGAGGTTGGAGTGTCTGAGTTGCCACCCCTCCAAAAAATTGAAAACCTCACCTGGGTGGTTTGGTGGGCGACTGGCGTCAAGCACAATCTGTAATGCTGACCTTGCCCGCAGTAGCCTGTGAAATGGAATTACATCCAGGAATGGTATCAGACTGTGGGCAAAGTCAGCATTACTTTGTGCACGCCGTCGATTAGGTGACCCCGGGATCAGACCATGGCTGCTGTGAGGTGGGCATCCAGGTTCCTCCTCTTGCGGCCGGACATGCCCCAAAGCTGGGGTTGGTGCTGGTGGCGGCGGTGGTGGTGTTGGTGCTGGTGGCGGCGGTGGTGGTGTTGCTGGTGCTGGTGGCGGTGGTGGTGGTGCTGGTGCTGGTGGCGGCGGTGGTGGTGGTGTTGGTGCTGGTGGCGGCGGCGGTGGTGGTGGTGGTATTCCACCAGCTTGGCCTTGCTCCTCCACTAAAGGGGCTTCAGGGGCCTCCCTCGCCTGTTCAGGCAGCTGTAGTGGTGGTGGACGGTTACCACGTCGCCTGCGGTAGTGAACCTCTCTGTGGGTAAAGGCCAAAAAAGTTTGGTGAATGCATTGCATTTGGAAACAAAAACATAGGTCAAACATTAAGTTGCACACTTTTTTGACTCTGTGTATCAGTGTATTCAGAATCAGAAATTTTTTATTATTATTAAAGAATAACTAACTGTACATAACATAAATGAATACATCACTTTGTTTGCTAATTCCCTAATAATACATAATTTTTCCCCCCTTATTAACCCCCACCCCCCCATCCCATCTAATCTAGACGATCAATAACACCAATGGTTCACATGAAAAAAAGTCCCCCTGACTTCACTGTTAACTTGACATACTTAATTTACCAAACTTTTAGGTTATATCATCTATGTAAACCAGTGAAGGGGTTCAAACGTATACAATATATATATATATAATATAATATTTAATATAATACAATATATATAATAATGACTATTCAGCCACTATCTCCATCCACTTCTTTCTCAACCCTCGTCCATGGCTCCCATATCTGTGTATTCTGTGTTTTCATTGTTGACCTTAACATTTAATTGCAGCCAATAAATTAGGACATTTTGGCTCATGGCTCAACCAATATTCTATGTGTGGGTAGTGTTGGTACTCGATTTTTTGACATTCCATTTGAAATTTAAGCATTTGTCTGCCCATTTACACTGTGCCCTGCCTTAGGCAGGACAGCTATTTAGGCACTTGAAGACACATTAGTGGCCACAAGTATAGCATTTATTTTTGTTGTAACTTTATGTGGACAAAGCTATAGCCTGACACTTAGAGGCAAACACATTCTTCAGGGTTGTTTGCCATCAGATGGACACAAAAAGACGCAGTGTGGGCGACCTTGGTTTCAAAGCACATAACCCAGATCTATAGGGCAGGTGAGCAAGACAGGAAATGTAGTCATGCAGCATAGGTGACACATGAGCATTCGGCGTTAGTGCCCTACACTCCTTGTTGCTGCCATGTATGCTAATCAGGAATGTCTCGGTAAATAAAACCCACAAAACATATGGCTTGGATTTTGAAACGACTGTAATGGACATAGAGTATGGGGTTGTTTTTGATCAGCAGGTCACACATCGTTGTTGCCAAACAAGGTGGTATTCCCAGATGAACAGTTTTACAATTATTCCAACGGGGCCGAACACAAAGCCGGGAACAGCAAGGGCAAACTTCTTGTTCCCTAAAGTACCTTGGACATAAAAGCCTGTTGCACTGAAAATATGGCCCCTTTAAGTTTGATTTTATACAGCATTAATTAACTATGTTTTTCGGAGGATTCTTAATGTGGCCATCAGTTAAAAACAAAACAATTAAATTCACATGTGGGCCCTAATATCTACACCATCACCTTGCAGGCCCAAATATACCCATGGGAAAACTGAACCACACATATTTGTAGTGATACAGAGTATGTCCTCTAATGTGTATGACTGTGTCAACAATTTGTGATGGTGTAGAAACATTTTAGTGCAAAAGGGGTATATCCTTACAACGTTACTTACCCTAAAAACACCCACAATTAAACGTGTAGGGATGTATGTGGCCCTTATGCAAGTGGAGGGAGGCCATTAGGAACTGTGAGGCACCGCCGGCATGATCCGCATGGCCGGGGTACATCACATGTAGGATCAGAGGATGATCCTGTGCACACTGGCCGGTTTTCCTGTGATGATAATACTGTGTGAACCAACCTGAACACAATGCGGTTTCATGAGCCTAATGAGCGGCAGTGAGAGTGGGATGAGATCGAGGAGTCCATGAGGAATAGGATGTAACGAGTGAGTGCTGACAACCCGGAACACAGGGAGTTAACCTGAGCTGTGTGACAGGCTGATTAACAGCAGCTGAGGGGGTGTGTCCATGTGGGAGTGGCTGGCACGATAAGAGCCGGCCACCTGAGTGATTGAGAGATTGATTCTGGAAGCTGAGATTGATTCAGATGGAAGCTGAGACCAGCCAAGTGCAGAGCAGTCTAGAGGCTCTGAGTACATGATGGGGGCATGCTAGCTCCATGCCGGTGCCGAGGTCCGGGGTCGTGTCCGCACCTGGAGGGGGAAGCCGTGGCTGAACCAGGTGGATACTGGTCCGGACGTGGGGTGAAACACGCCCGGGAAAGGAGCCTGTGGGGATGCCTGGTGGAACCTGTGACACAGGTAGCGAGACCCGGATCCGTGCCCGGTAAGAAAGCAGTTCCCGAGCGATAGTGTGAACTGTGCACCTTGTGTGCGTAAATCATGTTAGGCGAGTATAGACCGCCCTTGGGACCGACTCAGTGGAGTCCGTTAAAGGTCCTGATGAACCGGAATGTATGTAGCCCTTGGAGGCAATTGTATGTAGTGTGCCAGGCGGGCATAGACCGCCTTTAGGTCCGAGTCAGAGTGCTCAGTTAAAGGACCTGATGAAACAATGTGTTTAACTATGTGTATGAGGGCTTAGGTAATGGCCCTGAATGAGAGATGATGACCTATGTAAGACCCATGTATAATCATGTGGAGAGACAGTGACCCAGCTGGTATGGATGATGTTGGAGGCGTTCCGTCCTTGGGACGAGAGGGAGGCTTGCCCTGCTGCATGCAGAGGGTACCTGATCCCTCAACCACGACCTCAAATGGTGTGGGTGTGCCTGTGGTGCCAGAGACAGGGGTAATAGGGCTCCTAGTAGGTATCGGATGTGGTTCCCGTGTACTATGGTTTGCCAATCCCTGTAATGGGCCATAGAGGGGCCACAGTCCATGGATGTGGGCTGTGAGCAGGTGTGTAATCCATGGACGTTTGAATGATGGATCACATACGGTGTGTAAGGTCCCGGTCAGGCAAGATTCCTGACTACGGGTGAATGTATATCATCATGCTGGGGTGACTAAAGCCAGGCGGCAGGTACCGCCATTGGGACCCACAGGGCCCGTTGAGGCGTATGTAACGAAGGTCAGAAGCAGGGGTTAGAAGGGCTCCCGTATTGGGTAACGCGTGGTTAGGCGGGAGGCCGCAGCCCCACGGGTTACTAGGGTTTGCCAATCCCTGTTATGAACCCGGAAGGGTCATCATCGTACTGTAACTTATGTATAGTGTAAGTAGGCCGGAGGACATAGCCACCATGGGAGCTGTTAGTAGAGCTCCAATGGGGACAGAGATGGTTACAGGTCCCGGGTTACTATAAAACGTTATGTGCAATATAAGTGTTATGTGATGTTAAATGTAAATGTATGGTGTATTTATGTAAAGTGTTGTTAATCAATGTGATATGTGTCAAACATGCTACCCGGGTTATGTGATTAATATGTGAAAATAAACGGGTAGACATTGCTTAACCTTATAAACACGTGTTCTTGTCGTTTTGCAAGCGGGTTCCCCGGTTGCTACCTCACAGAACACATACAAATGATGCTTACGACAGGCAAACCAGACAAGGCCACACACCTTAGAGACCATTGCAGGGAAGAACATGGCTTTGTTCCACAAACATGCCAACAATAATAGCTAATTGTGAGGTCACGGAACATTGTGTCTGCCCACCCTGCTTATTTGTCCCAACGTCAGAATGTGACTATAAATGTGTATGTCCTGGATCATTGCCAAAGGTAATAGAAATCTGTTGCACCATGGCAGAAACAAACCCCAGTGTGGGTATGTAAACCAGCACACTCATTATAGAGCTTCATACGTACACTGTGTGCCCTCGTGGACAGGGTCCTCTCCTCTTGTACCTGTACAACCTGATTGTCTTCCTTTACTGTTTTTTGTAGTTAACCATTATCCTCATGTAAAGTGCCATGGAACCTAATGGCGCTATATAAATAAATAATAATAATAGTAGACAACAGTGCTGCAGACACATACCTTGGCATACGGGCCACCGGTCCAAGGAAGGACAGCCGGTCGTAATGTTTGTAGATCAGCTCTGGAGCTGCTCCCGGGTCCCCCTCTGCGATCTGTCGATGTTGTTTGCGATGTTGATCGCGGCAGCTCCTCCAACGTTTTTGAAGATGGTCAACTGTGAAATGATTTCAAACCGGGTTTAGACATGTGTAATATTTGAAACACCAAAAGTATGGGTACAAATCAACAATAACATTTTATTCATGTTGTGTGTGTAATGTGTATACAAGTCACAGTGACACGACAGTGTGGAACATCATCAACAGCATTACGGACATTGAGCTCACGTGGACACTATCACAAATGAGGCAGGACACATGTCGACGCATCGAGAAGGTAATAGTGCGGGCACCAGACTCTGCTCATTAGTGGTATTAATATACACCCAACCCCCTGGCCGTAAGAGCCAGGAGCACCAGCCCTTAAACTAAGTGTAGTGTTGTGACCCCATCCAAATATAGGCAACTATGCGACGGCGCATGATAACACATTGAGGGTCCTGTATACCCTGCTATGGGGGCCTGTATACCCACGAGGGCCCTGTATACCCACTGCTGGGGGCCCTGTATACTCACTGCTGGGGGCCCTCTATACCCACTGCTGGGGGGGCTGTAGACCCACTGAGGGCCCTGTATACAGGGACTGACTGGCACCCTACAGTTTGGGTGCCAGCCCTCCCTCACCGGTCCGACACAGGTGAGGACGGGGGTGGGGGGGGTGATGACTGGCGGCCGCCTCACAGTCACCGCAGCTCCCGCAGTCTCCTAGGGCTCGCTCCCAGCCGCAGCCTCGCGCTCCTCACAGCCGCTCACTCCCGGCCGCAGCCGCGCGCTGATGACGTCATCGCGCGGCCAGGAGCTTGCGGTTCCGGCTGCTGCTTCGGGGTCATGCGGTGCTTCATGCTCCTGCAGCCGCATGACCCGTGCCCCTGCCTGTATACCATAATATGGGGGCATGTATACTCTGCAGGGGGAGCTGTATACTCTGCTGGGGGGCTGTCTACCAGTGATAGCCGCTGTATACGAGGATGGCGGTCAATATGTTTTCACAGTTTTTGGGGGCAAAAATAAGGGGTCGGCTTATACACAGGTCGGCTTATACACGAGTATATATACAGTAAATCCAATATATTACGGGTGAACTCATTTAACTTACTCATATTGCTCTGTTCATCATGGCCACTCAGATGGAACGCAGGGTTGGGCGATCTCTCTCCAGGCAGTAGTCCTCATGATGTTATCCCCATAGTCAGGGTCTGTTGGGAGCCATAGCAGTGGCCGAGCCTCCACCAGAGGAATCAATCGCAGCGTGTTCACAGTGACACGGCCGGCCATGATAGCTCTGGGGAATGGATTGCTCTGTGTGTGCGTCTCTCAGAGCGAGTCGTTTCCTGTTTGCTTTTACAGCATGGTGTGTGCCCGAGAATCGCTTCCCCCTCCCATCATCGGCTCCAAATAAGAGAAAAACCTGCGAGTTTGGACTCGCACACTTTCAGAGACACATCAGCGATTTGGAAATAGCATTATTCGTTATTACTCGGTTCCCTATTCATTAACATTGGACTGGCTAGACTCGCAACGAGTAGCGAGTCCTGGGCTCGGACTCGTGCGGGTCTAGCGATTCCGAGTAATTTAGGACTCGCTCATCCCTAGCCATGACGACTGCCATAACCTTTGTGACCACTCAGGGAGCTGTAACCAGTCCGAACGGGAACGCCACAAATTGGTATGGTCTTTGCCGATTGCAAATATGAAAACGTCTGATAAGTGGCTGCAATTGGAATATGCATGTAGCCGTCCTGTATATCTAAGGATGCAAAGTATTCTCCGTGTTCCATGGAAATTATTATGGAGCGGAAAGAATCCGTTCAGAAAAGTCCTTCCCGGACATGTTTGTCTAGTTGTTTCAGGTCTAGCACGGGACGTACTGTACGTTTTCGTTTAGGGACAACAAAGAGGTTGGAATAGAACCTTTAAAAACGCTCTGCGTGTAGCACAGGCAAAATGACTTCCTGAATTGAGGGGCCCTTGACGTGAGTTTGGAGGGACGGAAAGGAAAAAAACGGTTGTCTGTGATCGCTCCATGTGCGTTGATCAATTTTGTGTCGATCTAGACGATGATCAGCTAAATAAATTCCCAAAACGTTGGTATCTGGATTGCTGACGGCGAATGAGGAACCGTCTGGTGCTGTGCGATTGGCATCCTCAAGGTATGGTAGCAGACTCTGATGCCTGCTGTTGAGTTCTGTCCAGCAGAACGGTGTCCCTAGGGGGAACGCTGTTGCTAGATAGGGTACCGCAATGAACGTGCCATGGAGACCCAACCCAACAAAACCCCATGTGGTAAATGGGGCGCTGAGGGTCCCGTGCATACAGTCTTGGGTCCTGTGAGACACGGCTCCATGTTCAAAGTATCGTGTTCCACTAAATATGTTTGCTGACGTTTAGCTTCTTTTCAGATAGAACATTGATTTAGAGTTCCACCAGAGATGCATCAAGGTCCGGGGTTGGACTGCGAAAACCATCAGACGTCGGAGCCATCATCCTGCTGCATGCTAGTCCTCCCATAAACTGCGCCATAGCTGCAGGCGTAATGACTGTCTATTTAGATGTAGCATTATGTGCGCTGACAGGTACTGGCATCAATGGCTGACAAGGTGGAAGGAAAAACCAAGCCGTGCTGTGTTAGGCTGCCTTCACATTTGCGGACCCCTCCGCAGCGTTCTGCAGAGGGGATCCGCAATGTGAGCGCAGCGGCCGCGAGCTCCTATGTTTATAATGGGAGCGCACGGTGCTGCGCTTGACAGCGCATGACCGTACGCACCCATTCACTCCCATATGTGATCTGTGCGCAGGCGAGACTGTGTGATTTGTGCGCAGGCATCCGCCTGCGCACAGATCACATATGGGTGCGCATAGTCATGCGCTGTCAAGCGCAGCACTGTGCGCTCCCATTATAAAGATAGGAGCTCGCGGCCGCTGCGCTCACATTGCGGATCCCCTCTGCAGAACGCTGCGGAGGGGTCCGCAAATGTGAAGGCAGCCTAACACAGCACGGCTTGGTTTTTCCTTCCACCTTGTCAGCCATTGATGCCAGTACCTGCGGAGGGGTCCGCAAATGTGAACCCAGCCTTAGTGTGTCACCTGCACTAGGCAGAGGAACTCTGCTTGCTGGGTGAGAGTCATAAGAGGTAAAAACCTCATGGTGGGTTTACACGTCGCGATATCGGGCCGATATCGTATCCAACGACGCGGGAGCGCGCTTTTTCCTGCATCGCCGGTTTACACAGCGCG
The DNA here is from genome assembly GCA_033576535.1 of Allobates femoralis. Lineage (NCBI taxonomy): Eukaryota > Metazoa > Chordata > Amphibia > Anura > Aromobatidae > Allobates > Allobates femoralis. The sequence continues at coordinate 645,697,800 of JARQOC010000003.1, forward strand.
ATATCGGGATACAACGTCCCGACGATGTGTACGCCCCCCAACCCAGGAACGACCATTTAACATTGGAGTCAATGTGTGACGTTGCCCTATACATCGGAGTTGGGCTGTCACACAGCACGATCCGGCTCCAATCTCCATTCAATTTCGGACCATTGGAGAGCACACTCATTCAGTCCTCGATATCACATTGACATCGTTCCTGCATCGTATTGGACGTTCACACCATACAACGCAGGAACGATATCGGCTCCAATGATCGAACCACGTGACTTTTCATTGAAATTGGACGCCGATATCGCAACGTGTAAACCCACCTTCAAATGTGGTATGATCATAGGCAAAGCTGTGTCACTGTGACGACACAGAATAAACACATTACATCGTTAGGGCATTCAGTCAATAACTTCCCCCCTCTGTGCGTAATGACAATAGTCTGACACCTCATCACTTCACTGACAATCATGTATAGCTGCTGAAAATAAGGTTTACAGCAGCACAGAGTATGTCAGGAGAGACGTTGAAGATCTTTTAGGGCACAGTACACTTATTGTGATGTTAGTGAGGGCAGCGCCGTGCTGCAGCAGTGTTATAAAGTTGAATACTTTAGAAAAAACTGGATTCACAGCAGCACAGAGTGTTTCAGGACAGAAATATGTCAGTCTGCCCACTTATGATCTGTACTGGCCTTCGTAGTATACTACTCCATGGTGTACAGAGGGAGGAGAAGCTGCAGCAGGGAAATATCCCTGCTGGCCTTTAGGTATATGCCCACCTAGCCTGTCATGCATGTTGTACAGAGGGAGGAGAAGCTGCAGCAAGGAATATCCCTGCTGGCCTTGAGGTATATGCCCACCTAGCCTGTCACGCATGGTGTACAGAGGGAGGAGAAACTGCAGCAGGGAAATATCCCTGCTGGCCTTCCTATATATGCCCACATAGCCTGGCACACATGGTGTACAGAGGGAGGAGAAGCTGCAGCAGGGAAATATCCCTGCTGGCTTTCCTGTATATGCCCATATATCCTGCCACACAGTGTTTTGTGCCCACAGGGGAACTTGTGGCTGTTTATAATGGTGCCCAGGCCACTTTGGCGCCGCCAGGAGGAGAAAGGAGGGGCGGGATCCTGAATGGGCGCGCAAAACAAGCGTCGAGAGGAACTTTCCGCCCCTCTCTGTGATGAGGCGCAGCATCATTTGACGTCATCCGAAGGGTGGGCGGTGGACGGGGATAGGCGGCGCCTTCCATGCTAGGCCTTAATCCGGGGGCCTAGCGTGATTTGCGGTTCCGAAAATAGCGGGGGGTTTTTCCACCGGAACCGCAGGGCTGGCAGCGAAGGAAGCCATGGAGGATCCCTATGACCCAGGTACCTTGCTACCTGCTATTCCAGGGGCAGCGCAGGGGGAGCTGGATACCTCTTCCCCTGCCTTGAGGTAGCTTGTAGGAGCAGTGCAGGGGGGAGGGGGACAGGTAGATACCTATGTCCCAGGTTCTTTGCAGGAGCAGTGCTGGGCCATGGAGGGCACTGGATGAACCCGGACCCCACCAGAATCCTGGGGTGGGTTCCCCCTGCATACGGTATCTGTCTCAGCTATGAGAGCATTATGCCCTGCGGATAAGTGCAGCTGCGCTGCTGGTACCTGTGGTGCCACAGCCTAATGACCTGTGGGTTATTAGGGGAACGTCTCCTGCTGTGCTTGCTTCAGAAGCTTGCCTCAACACACATTGTTTGTGAGCCTGTGCTCCTGCAGGCAGCCATGTAGAATCCCAGCCCAGAATACAGCTTGCGCTGTTGATACCTGTGGTGCCAGGGCCGGACTGGGACCAAAAAGTAGCCCTGGAAAACAAGCACACCCAGCCCACACACTATATAACCCATCAGCCCCAATCCGTAAATGTTGCTTTTACGTTGTCATAGACCTTACCACTTTCTTAAAGGAGTTATTTGAAGAGCCACATGTGAATGGTGCAGCAAAAGGAATAATCAACCACAGCTCCATTTACATGGTGCGACTCAAAGCTCCATTTCTCAGGATTGTGGGGTTGCAGTGGTCAGCCACATACACACACAGCCAGCCACACACACAGCCTCAGACAGCCACACAAAGACATACAGCCAGCCACACACAGCCAGTCACATGGACAGCCCCACACACACAGCCACATACACACAGCCAGCCACCCACAGCCAGCCACCCACAGCCAGCCACCCACATACAGCCACCCACATACAGCCACATACATAGACAGCCACCAGCCACACAGCCAGCCAAATAGACAGCCACAGCCAGCCACACACAGACACAGCCAGCCACATAGACAGCCACACACAGCCAAAGACGCAGCCAGCCACACAGCCACAGCCAGCCACATACAGACAGCCAAAGACTGCCATACACAGACACACAGCCAGCAACATAGACAGCCATAGCCAGCCACACACACACAGCCAGCCACACACACACAGCCAGCCACAAACACACACATCCAGCCACCCACAAACAGTCAATGCCAGTCACTCAAACAGCCACAGCCAGCCACACACAGACACACAGCCAGTCACATTGACAGCCACACACAGCCAGCCACACACCCATCCAGCCGGCCACACACATACAGCCACAAACAGCTAGCCATATAGACAGCCACCAGTCACATAGCCACAGCCAGCCACACACACACCAGTCGCACACATCCAGCCACATGCAGCCACAGCCAGCCACACACTGATACAGCCAGCCACAAACAGCTAGCCACATAGACAGCCACACACACACAGCCAGTCACACACATACAGCCACAGCCAGCCACAAACTGCTAGCCACATAGACAGCCACCAGCCACACACAGTGCCACAGCCAGCCACACACAAACAGCCAGCTACACACACAGCCACACACACACACAGCATGCCACACACATACAGCCACAGCCAGCCACATAGACAGCCACACACAGCCAAAACTAGCCACACACAGCCACAGACAGCCACACACAGCCACAGAGCCAGCAACATAGACAGCCATAGCCAGCCACACACAGACACACAGCCAACCATACATCCAGTCAGCCACACACAGCCAGCCACACACAGCCACACACATACAGCCACAGCCATAAACAGCCACACACACAGCCAAAACCAGCCACACAAACAGCCACACACAAAGTCACAGCCAGCCACAGACAGCCACACACAAACAGCCATCCACATAGACAGCCACACACAACCACAGAGAAAGCAACATAGACAGCCATAGCCAGCCACACACAAACACACTGCAAACCACACAGCCAGCCACACACATACAACCACAGCCAGCCACACACAAACACACAGCCAGCCAGCCACACAAACAGCAACAACCAGCCACATAAACAGCCACAAAGCCCCAGCCACGCAGCCTTAGCCACACACAGACATATAGTCAGCCACACACAGCCACGCAGCCCCAGCCACACACAGACATACAGTCAGCCAGCCACAGCCATGCAGCCCCAGCCACACACAGACACAGTCAGCCACACACAGCCAGCCACGCAGCCCCAGCCACACAGCCCCAGCCACACACAGACAAGTGTCTCAGATGATAGTGAAAGTTCCTTAGATGATAAAGTGCCTCATATGATAGTGAAGGTGCCTCAGAATCTGCGGCACTTTCACTAATATCATCTGAGGCTCAGATGACAGTGAAAGTGCCTCAGATGATAAAGTGCCTCTGACTGACAGTGAAAGTGCCTCAGAATCTGAGGCACATTCACTATTATCTGAGGCACATTCACTATCATCTGAGGCACATTCACTATCATCTGAGGCACATTCACTATCATCTGAAGCATTTGCACTATCATCTGAGGCTTAGATGATAGTGAATGTGCCTCAGATGATAGTGAATGTGCCTCAGATGATGAAGTGCCTCAGATGATAGTAAAGGTGCCTCAGAATCTGAGGCACATTCACTATCACCTGAAGTATTTGCACTATCATCTGAGGCTTAGATGACATTAGTGAAAGTGCCTCAGAGAGTGAAATACCTTGCCTTGTGCCTCCCTCGGCTTGCTGTCCCGCACAGGCAGCAGACAGGTCACAGGAGCCTGGAGGAGCGAGGAGGAGACTGTCAGCTGCCGGCCCGGCCGCCACTGCCTTGTTCAGGTCAGCTCCCAGCCTCCCAGTGATCCACCTTCTAATGGCCAGCGTTCTTGTGGCCGGCACATTTATCCACCCACACAGAACGTGCTGTCGCTGTCGTGATTTCGTCACACAGCACAGCACAGTACAGCACTGCCGTATATTGTGTGGTCTGCCCTCAGCCGCTGATTGGTGTGCCACTGCGTCTTCACTGTGCGACACTGCGCCTGGCGACGAGTAAGTCACTGACTCACTCTCCTCATTATGAATATGACGTATAATACCGGCAGGGCCCCGGGCGGCGGTATTGCCGGCAACTTGGCGGCCGACCCCGCTCCCCGGACCCCGCTATGCCGGCGGGCGGCGGCGGCCGCAAAATCATGTAAAAACAGCCAGACCGGCTGCGGCGGTAGGAGTGGGCGGCCCCCACACCCCGCCACCGGCCGGCCCATAGGGAGAAGTCCCGGTCCTCCTGCCTGTCAGTCCAGGCCTGTGTGGTGCCTCAGCCTAAACACCCAAAGGGTGATTAGCAGGACGTCATCTGGCAGGTAGTCCAGCTCTGACTTCAACCCAGGACCCTGAGGGAGTGAGGAAGGAAGATGTTATGCTGGGCTGTCTCAACTTAAACCCAGCAACCCAACAGTGGGAGGCCGAGAAAGGAGTACGGCATATGTATGAATTCTCACTTCCACCCAGTGCCCAAACTGTGGGTGGCCGAGGAAGGAGCATGGCGGTGGTCACGCCGGACCCACTTTTCTTCATTGGAAGAAAAAAGATGAGAAAAAATAGAGTAAAAATGGGTTGTGTGCCTCCTACGACACTAAGCAAAAAACTGGTGAGGCAGTGCCTGCTCCAGGGGTGTATACTGCAGAGGAGGAGCCACTTAACTCTTTTGCAGATTCTGCTTACTGTCACCTCCTAGTGGACAGCAGCGTAACACCCACGGTCCTGTGTCCCCCAAGGAGGCGAAGGAGAAAACACAAGCAGCTGTCATTCCCATCCAGACAGGGACAGGCCGTTCAGGGTCACTACTCCAGCCTCTTCCGAGTCTCGTCCGAGAGACTCGCATGTAAGTAGCAGAGTGTGTCCGAGCCCTTAGGCTGGAAACATACTCTCCTACGGATGAGACTCGGATTAGACTGGATCAGTGACCCTGAACGGCCTCTCCCTTTAGGATAGGAATCTCAACTTCTTTTGTTTTTGTGCAGCATCACACTCCTCGTCCAGAGAGGGAGAGGCCGTTCAGGGTCAACGATCCAGTCTAATGCTGGCTTCACACCACGGCACAATCAGATACGGGGCTGTCCGGGGTGAATCTGACAGCCCCAGAACCGATTTGCAAGCAGAACCAGAGGGCAAATATGCCCTCCGGTCCTGTTCGTAGCCGGATGCCGCAGAGCGCAGCTGAAGTAGCTGTCCCCTGCTGAAATGGTGCTGAACCATTTCACAGGGGGCAGCTTCTTGGTGCTGAAGTTCAGCGTAGCTGAAGCTGAACTGCAGCTACCAGTGTCCGGTACCCAGATCCTACTGGACTGGGCAATCCAGGCCATAGACTCCCATGTTAAGGAGTGCCGGATTGCCCCGGATACGGGAGGATCCGAATTGGGCAGATTTTTCGCCCCGAGCACAAAAATGTTGCTTGCAACTATTTTATTTTGTGTCCGGGACAAAAATCCGAATTGCTGCCATCCGGCTCCATCCAGCCCCATAGGGCAACATTACCGCAAATCAGGTCCGGGGCTGTCAGGTTAACCCTGGACAGCCCCGGACTTGATTGTACGGCGGTGTGAAGCCAACCTAATCCGAATCTTGTCCGAGAGACTCGCATGTAAGTAGGAGAGTGTGTTTCCAGCCTTAGAATACAGTCACATATGCCCTTGACACATCCAAGAGGTGTGTTTTTTTTCTCCTGGTGCTGGAGCAAAAAAGTTGAATGGATGTATTCACACATCTTTTAAAATAATGAATCTGAGGCTGGAATCACACAAGTTTATGAAAAATCTGACCATTTTTTATTCCAGGAGAGTAGCACGTGTGAAATCCATATAGACTTCTGTGTAGCATGCGATTTTATTTTCTTGCCCAGCATTCGTATGACATCTGTGTGATATCCGTATGCCCTCTCTATATAATGCGTTTTTTTTCTCAAGCTATTATTCTACAATCATTTACAGGACCATTTAGAGTGTTCTATGCTTCAGAATGGTAATGTATTTGAAGCCACTAGGATGGTCCATGTGCTATCTGTTTTTTTTTGCACCCATTGACTTGTATTGGCGAGTCTCGCACAAATGTCGGAGCTACTCGCAGCAAGCTTTTTTTTGACATCCAGAATTTGGATGAGAAAAAATCAACACAAAATTGCTCATCTACTGTTACTTATTGAATAACATTGGTCCAGGAGCAATGGGAGAATTTGTCTCATTGCACTTGTCCGATTCATATGCCCATGTGAGCGAGGCCTGAGAGTGAGATCCATGAGGCTCAGAGTGGGCCCTATTCTGATCCAATTTACTGATCAGAACTGGCCATTAGGCCTGTTTCACACAACCGTGCCTCCGGCACATATGCGATCCGAGCCGACACATGCCAGAGGCATGGACATACGGGGACATATGATCCCCTATGGCCCATTTAGACGTCCATTATTCCGCACAAACAGTGCTGCCGTGTGGAGCAGATGCATGTCCATGTGCTGCACATGGCAACATTTCTGTTTTTTGCCGGCACCACAGACTGGTTTTGGCCCAAAACGTCCATGCACACAGATGTCATCCGTGTGACATTCGTGTGCATGGACCATGTCTAAAAGTTAAAAGTGTAAAAAAAAAAATATTTCATACTCCCCTCCCTCCAGCACTGACAGTTCCTCTCACTTCCGGGGCAACTCATTAGGCTTATGAAATTCACTTCACTGAGTCCAACAGTGGACTGGAGGTGAGAGCAACAGCGGGGCTGGAGGGAGGTGAGTATGCAATGACAGGCTGTCCGTGTGCTATCCACAGACAGCACACAAATGTCACGCGGTGTGTGACACCACAGAAGCACCGCACCCAAATACGGCCTGTCTCACACGTTCATGGTTTCCACGGATGTGTGAAACAGGCCTTAATGTCTATAGGGATCTGGGAGACATAGAAGCTAACTGGAAGGCTTACAGTTGTGGCCAAAAGTATTGACACCCCTGCAAATTACGCAGGAGCCCCCTGTCAGGGGCAGATTACAGAGGGGCCCCTGTCAGGGGAAATGTACACAGCGCACAGTGGGTAAACAGGCACAGGGGGAGAGCTGGGCTATTTAGAGGCTGTGCTATATATAATTTGGAGGTTGTGCTGGGCTATTTTGAGGCTGTGCAGGGCTATATATAATTGGAGGCTGTGCTGGGCTCTATGGAGGCTGTGCTGAGCTATATATAATTTGGAGGCTGTGCTGGGCTCTATGGAGGCTGTGCTGGGCTATATATAATTTGTAGGCTGCTGGGCTCTATGGAGGCTTTGCTCAGCTATTTAGAGGCTGTGCTAGCTTATTTGGAGGTTGTGCTGGGCTATATATAATTTGGAGGCTGTGCTGGGCTGTATGTATTATTTGGAAGCTGTGCTGGGTTGTATATACAGTGTTGGCCAAAATTATTGACACCCCTGCAATTCTGTCAGATAATACTCAGTTTCTTCCTGAAAATGATTGCAATTACAAATTCTTTGGTATTATTATCTTCATTTAATTTGTCTTCAATGAAAAAACACAAAAAGAATTGTCCTAAAGCCAAATTGGATAGAATTCCACACCAAACATAAAAAAGGGGATGGACAAAAGTATTGTCACTGTTAGAAAAATCATGTGATGCTTCTCTAATTTGTGTAATTAACAGCACCTGTAACTTACCTGTGGCACCTAACAGATGTTGGCAATAACTAAATCACACTTGCAGCCAGTTGACATGGATTAACGTTGAGTCAACCTGTGTCCTTGTGTGTACCACATTGAGAAAAGAAAGAAGACCAAGGAACTGTCTGAGGACTTGAGAAACCAAATTGTGAGGAAGCATGAGCAATCTCAAGGCTACAAGTCCATCTCCAAAGACCTGAATGTTCCTGTGTCTACCGTGAACAGTGTCATCAAGAAGTTTAAAGCCCATGGCACTGTGGCTAACCTCCCTAGATGTGGCCGAAAAAGAAAAATTGACAAGAGATTTTAAGGCAAGATTGTGCGGATGGTAGATAAAGAACCTCAACTAACATCCAAACAAGTTCACGCTGCCCTGCAGTCCGAGGGTACAACAGTGTCAACCCGTACTATCCGTCGGCGTCTGAATGAAAAGGGATTGTATGGTAGGAGACCCAGGAAGACCCCACTTCTTACCCCGAGACATAAAAAAACCAGGCTGGAGTTTGCCAAAACTTACCTGAGAAAGCCTAAAAGTTTTGGAAGAATGTTTTCTGGTCAGATGAGACAAAAGTAGAGCTTTTTGGGCAAAGGCATCAACATAGAGTTTACAGGAGAAAAAAAAGAGGCATTCAAAGAAAAGAACACGGTCCCTACAGTCAAACATGGGGGAGGTTCCCTGATGTTTTGGGGTTGCTTTACTGCCTCTGGCACTGGACTGCTTGACAGTGTGCATGGCATTATGAAGTCTGAAGACTACCAACAAATTTTGCAGCATAATGTAGGGCCCAGTGTGAGAAAGCTGGGTCTCCCTCAGAAAAAGCACTAGAAAATGGTTTGAGAGAAAGCACTGGAGACTTCTAAGGTGGCCAGCAATGAGTCCAGACCTGAATACCATAGAACACCTGTAGAGAGATCTAAAAATGGAAGTTTGAAGAAGGCACCCTTCAAATATCAGGGACCTGGAGCAGTTTGCCAAAGAAGAATGGTCTAAAATTCCAGCAGAGCATTGTAAGAAACTTATTGATGGTTACCAGAAGTGGTTGATCGCAGTTATTTTGGCTAAAGGTTGTGCAACCAAGTATTAGGCTGAGGGTGCCAATACTTTTGTCTGGCCCATTTTTGGAGTTTTGTGTGAAATGATCAATGTTTTGCTTTTTGCTTCATTCTCTTTTGTGTTTTTTCATTGAAGACAAATTAAATGAAGATAATAATTCCAAAGAATTTGTGATTGCAATCATTTTCAGGAAGAAACTGAGTATTATCTGACAGAATTGCAGGGGTGTCAATGCTTTTGGCCACAACTGTATGTTTTGCATCCGTGCATCACGGATTTGTTGATTATTGATAAACTTTAATAAAAGCATGGGACTTTCCAGGGATTTCGCTTGGAAGTAAGCACATGGATGATACTTGATGAAAAAGTTGTTGTGTGTATCTCTTAAGGCCCCGTTACATATAACGATGTCCCAGCGACCCGACCAACGATTGGGTCGCTGGGACATCGTTATCTGATCGCTGGTGAGCTGTCACAAAGGCAGACTCGCCAGCAATCAGCGAGAACGCTGGTAACCAGTGTAAACATTGGGTAACTAAGCAGAGCGCTGCACTTAGTTACCCAATGTTTACCCTGGTTACCAGCCTCCCAGTGTGTACTGTGCGGTGCTGGGAGGTTGTTGATCGTTGGTCTCCCGCTGTCACACACACCGATGATGGCCGCTCAGCGGGAGACCAACGATCAAAAAGTGGTCCTGGCCATTTATCAACGATCAGCGAGCTGATCGCTGGTCGTTGGTACATGTCACACGCAGCGACTTCGCTATGAGGTCGCTGCAACATCACAAAACCTGTGATGTTGCAACAATATCGTTAGCGATATCGCAGCGTGTGAGGGGGCCTAAGGCCCCTTTCACATCAGCAATTTTTACAATTTGCGGCAAATTTTACCGCAACTGCCGGAACCGCGGCTATACCGCACTTGCCACATGCACCACAGACAATGCATGGGGCTTGCCACAAGTGAGCCGCAAGTGCGGTCGTAATGCGGCAGATGCGGTAAATCTGCTGCATCTGCCGCAAATTGTAAAAAATGCTAATGTAAAAGGGGTCTTAGGCCCCATTCACACTTGCATTTTTTTCAAATCAGGAAGATCAGTTATTTCAGTTAAAAACCTGATTCTTACAGAATCCAGTTTTTTGCCCATTCACTTTAATGATGTCAGGAAGAACCTGAAGCAACAGGTTTCTTCCTGACATCATTAAAGTGAATGGGCAAGAAACTGGATCCTGTAAGGGTGGTTTCACACCATGATTTTTGTCCTGTCAGGCTGTGTTTGGTACTTTGCAGGAGGCACCGGACACAGCCTGACAGCTCCGGACAAATAGAACCGGACGGTTAATATGCCCTCCGGTCCTATTTGTAGCCGGATGCTGCAGCGCGTAGCTGAGGTAGCTCTCCCCTGCTGAAATGGTGCTGAACCCCTTCACACTGAACTTCAGCCGCCTGTGTCTGGTTCCTGGATCCTCCCGGATCTGGGCAATCCGGCGCCATAGACTCCCATCTTAGGGAGTGCTGGATTGCCCCGGATCTGGGAGGATCCGATTTGGGTAGATTTTTTGCCCTGGACACAAAAATGTTGCTTGCAACTTTTTTATGTCCGGGAGAAAAATCTGAATTGTCCCGGATCCCCCAGACGGATGGAAACCGTATGGCAGATAGCTGCCATCTGGTTCCATCAAGCCCCATAGGGCTGTATTAGGACAAAATCGGGTCCGGGCTGTCAGGTTCACCCCGGACAGCCCCGGACCTGATTGTGCCACGGGGTGAAGCCAGCCTAAGAATCAGGTTTTTAAGGGTGGAAACACACTCTCCTACTTACATGCGATGCGAGTCTCTCAGACGAGACTCGGATCAGTGACCCTGAACGGCCTCTCCCTCTCTGAATGGGAGTGTCAGCTGCTTGTGTTTTTGTGCAGCATCACACTCCCGTCCAGAGAGGGAGAGGCCATTCAGGGTCACTGATCCGAGTCTCGTCCGAGAGACTTGCATGTAAATAGGGTAGTGTGTTTCCAGGCTTAGGCCTCATTCACATGTCTGTGCCTCCGGCACGTGTGCGGACCATGCCGGCATATGCCAGAGGCACGGACATACGGGGACACTAGTGATCAATAAATGATGTTCCAACGATCTCAGCCAAGTCGGATCGCTTGGACATTGAAGCGTGTAATGGGCCCTTAAGATTCTATGTGGGAGGGAGAGAAAGGAGATCTTCCAGCTCCTCCCGCCCCACATCCTCTGTATAGATTCCTATTAGTAGCAACCCCCTTCTCCTATCTGTCTTTAAAGGACCACTACAGCACTTCTATTTTAGCCTTAAAGTGTTGCTGTACATGTAAACCCCATGCCCCCAGTTATATACTCCCTTATGTTTTCATACTTTGCCGAGCCTACTCGGAGCCCACGGCACGGTCTTGTACCCATAATGTCTTAGACTGGTTTCACACTGGCAGATTTTAAATCTGTGTCTTTCCATTTTAAAGCGGATAGACACGGATCCGTTATAGCCTCCTATGTTATCCTATGGGCACGGATTGGTCCTAAAGTGGATACCTGTGTGTCCGTTTTTAATCATGGATCTGTTTTTGTCTGATTTTTTTCAAGCACCCAGAATGCGTACGCAGTGTGTCGGGGAAGTGTGATAACACCCTGGTATAACTATTATAATGCTGCGATTATGCTATTAAATAACTAACAACTTTTGCTTCTAAACTGCTTTGATTAGACACTAATATTGATCTCTTGATCTTAGATGCAATATTAAATGGGTTTAATGGCACCTCGCATGTCTCCAGTGAAGCCGACACTGAAACGCTCATCACGTGAGTCACGATCCCTGTGGCACTCATTGTGCATGCTCCACACCCATCATACTTCCCCGACATACTGTGCACGTGCTGGCACACGGTCCAAATGACTTCCTTGCAGTTCAATCGCAGGAAGCATCACATTTAGCTCCCGGCCCCTCTCTCTATTTAGGAGGATGAAACTCATGGTGCCACACTGCCATACACCTGACACAAGCCAGATAAGGTATCACTTTGTCTTCCCATCTATGGCATTCCTATACTCTGCTTTCATAGTATAACCACTGTAATGAATATTCAACCTTCATTACAGTCCTTGGTAAGTATACCATTATACTGAATAGTCCCTATAGACTTTGACCTCTCTCACTAAACCGCTAGCTTATATTATGTTAACCAGCCCGGGTTACACATAACGATGTCTCAGCGACCCCACGAACGATGGGGGTTGCTGGGACATCGTTATCTGATCGCTGGTGAGCTGTCAAACACTTGGGAATATGGGAGGGGAAGTAACCGGACACACACTTAGCCGTTGGTGCCTGGAAAAGGATGTCTGTAATCTCCATGGAGTACTGAATAAAAGCATTGAAAAATAATGATGAGTGTCCAGGTGCCGGTTTTGTTATAAACATTCGAGCTGTCAAACAGGCAGACTTACCAGCGATCAGCGAGAACACTGGTATCCAGGGTTAATATCGGGTAACTAAGCAGAGAGCTGCACTTAGTTACCTGATGTTTACCCTGGTTACCAGCTCCCAGCGTCTACTGTGCGGCCTGATCGTTGGTCTCCCGCTAGGCGGTCAGCATTGGCGTGTGTGACAGTGTGGCGCCCCGCAACGAGTGCGTCACAAGGGAGTATTGCAGCCGCAATATTCTCTGACACAGCAGTGAAATAGTTAACTTTGAGATCCAACCCAACATGCAACACCTAGAACAGGGGACCAATCATAGGTCCTGGGGGGTGGAGTGTTAGGGTAGTGTAGTAGAACACACACAATAGTCTAGAGAGAACAGAGAATAACCTAGACAGGAGAAGAGAATAGTCTAGAATTTGGAGAGGAGCGGGGGCTCCGCACTCCGTGCGGGCCCCTGGGCCGTCACCGGTCGGGTGTCAGCACCTGAGGCCTTAACCACCGGGATTGGGCATCATCTACACGGGTTCCCCAAAAGACTCCCGTGCCCACAACTCACAGCCGGTTCACTGGTACCGAAGCTGGCAGCAGTTCACCTCTGCCACGCGAACCAGAAGAGTGGAGGAGTAGCTTCACAGGAGCACCCCACCACCAGCCAGTTTCCAGTCGTCTAACCAGCGGTGTACCCACTGAGGGATCCAAGGCTCCCCAAAGCATCCAGAACGTACATCATGGATAGGGCATTGAAGCAGCCTCCCCGTACCCGACCTGGTATTCCCGGGCGACACTGGCAATCAAGTTAGGTAGAATGGAGGAACACTTGCGGATCTCTGAGGAACACTATCACTGCTGAGTCCACCCGGTCTACTACTCAACCACTGTATACCATGTACTGCCTGCTGGTTACAGTAAAGACCCGTTGCAGAGACTACCTGTGTCCGTGCTTCCTTATGAACTGCCTGTCCGCACAACAAGGTAACCGCAGCTGCCGCACAACATCTTGAGCAGCTCCAGCCTCCGGGGATCACCGCTCAGCCTGTGGGGAGCGTAACATCTTGCTGCTGTCCATCCCCCGGAGGTTCCGCAGCGTCGGTAGTCCTTACCGAATCTACTCATAGGTGGCGTCACGAATAAATTAAAACCCCCTTTAATCTGTTCCACCAAGACGTCTTCACTTTTGATCTGCACTACACCGGGCCCCACTACCGGCAGGCGCGGTCCACCCGTGACAAGGAGGAAGGAAGCATCGCCTGTATAAACCGGAGTCAGCCGGCCACGGTGAGTCAACAGCGGGAGACCAACAATCGAAAAATGTCCCTGGCCATTATACCAATTATCAGCGAGCTGATTGCTGATCGTTGCAGGATGTCACACGTAGCAACATCGATACGAGGTCACTGCAACGTCACAAGTTGCAGCGACATCGTTAACAATTTCGGTACGTGTAAACCCAGCTTAACTTTGCTTTTGTTTTCTTGATCTTCTACTGCAGAGCTTTATTCTAGAGCCAATTTTGGATGATTACTCTTTCACCTATACTACTTGTTTAGTCATAACCCCATGTAAGTGTTGTTTTTACATGCATCCTTTATAAGTATTTCCCCCTCCTTTGCAAGGTTTTCTCTTATTGTGGTGTTTTTTGTAGTGTTCTTGGCAGCTGTTATATTTGGATGGGTATATACATGGTTTGATAATACCTTAAGATGTATCAAGGTTTTTTTTTTTCATGATTTCATATAAACATATATTTTTGCATCAAAATATTTGTTTAACTACTAGAGAATCCACAGTGTGAGGGCTTCTTCATATATTGATGTACATTTAAATATGGATAGGCCATATTTAACAGCCAGGAATAATGTGTCCATGTTTCATTTATTTTTTCTTAATTCTGATTCTTTATCCTTCCCTAAAGGCCCCATCACACAGGGCGACATCGCCGCCAATTACATAGGCGACGTAAGGGCGTGGCCTATCGGCGGCGACATCGCTCCTACGTCGCCTCATGTAAAGGCGCCGCTGGGAGGTCGCCTGGTTTCAGAGCAGTGCTCTGAATCCAGGCGACTGATCTGGGGCGATGTGCACACCTCGCCCCATGTAACCGCCCGCCGGCGACCTATCAGGCGATGGGAGCCATAAGCTCCCATTGTCCTGCATCGCCGCTGGGGTTTTCAGACACCCCGGCGGCGATGCCGCCTGTCAACTTGCCGGCGCACGGCTGGAGATATCGACCCATGTAAATGGGGGACGGCGCCAAAAACGTGCGCGCACACGCCAGTCGCCGCCAACATCTCCAGCCCCGTCACCAGGTGTGACAGGGCCTTAAGGTAGGTAATAGTACATTTTCCTCTTCTCCCATGGAAGTTATTAATTAATCCTTTGTTGACAATTATTATAGAAAACACAGCTTGCTTTTTTATGTTATGAAGGTCCGCTGCTCTCACCCTAAATACCAGAGTAAGTACAAAAATTATTTACCTTTTTACTCTCTATTCTTCCTAGCCACTCCTGCCTCTACTTTTCCTATAAGGTTATCTCCATTACTTCATGGATATATTTTTATTAATCTTCACTTTTCCCATATCTCTATAGATTTGGATACCTCCGCCATCACTCAGTGGTGCACAGAAACACCCCACACCTGATATATATTTATCACCACTCCACATAGACAGATTTCTTCTTTAAACAGGTTGCCACCCCACGGACAGCACCATGCACTTCGGCATAATTGATAAAATTGACCTAATGGTTTATTTGACTATGTTATGTTTTGTATCTTGATTCTGTGTCTATTTAGATCTCTGATGAATGCATGTAAAGCTGAGCGTTGGATCATATCTTGTTTTTCCGTGTGTGAAAATAAAATACACCTTTTTGTAAAAATGGAAACCTCCAGTGTATTTTTCCATTTAACCAGTAGTGTGCCAGGGTACTCATATTAATCACCTCCTGTTGCAGGCCGGTGAGCTGGGTGGCAATTGAGCCAGCGGGGTCTATGGCCTGTTCAAACTGTAACACTAGCTAACTAAAAGTTTTTGATCAGGCACCTCCCATAATGGGAAGATGTCTGCCACTCTGCCTTTCAATCTGTTATCTCTCAGGATAGTTTAGCCTGCTAGATTAGACGTGACAGATGGAAGACCGAATTTGTCCCTCCACTGTAAGTAAAACAATTCTGCAGTCTGGTCTCTCTCATGAACAAGGTATGATTTCAATTTCAATTTTTTGTCTTATTACTGTATTTTTTAGCCTCTCTATTTTCAGTGTTTTATTATGAAAGCTTTCACTTATTGATTGTTTTAATTGTAATCAGCCGGTCAGCTTGTGGTTCACTTCCTATAAAAAGGTCGTCCCACAGCTGATCCAGCTAGCCTGTTGAAGCGGAAGTCCGCAAAACGGACCGTTGCTCCCCCTGCACCTCCCTGCCCAGCACCTAAGATGCAACCCGAGAAAGCGCAATAAAGCCGGTATGCATAAAAAAGATCTCCTGAGTGCCGCTGTTCTCCTCATTTTTTTTTTTCGCTCTGCAAGAAAGCGCTGCCAGCTCAGAGACACGACGTATAGAGGTTATCGCCACGAAAAAAAGGCAACCTTCCAGGACAGGAAACAAAGGGAGACCTCCCTGAGAGGCTCAAAGGGGGGTTTCTGAAGGACATCTAAGACCAGATTTAGGTCCCACACCTCTAGCTATCTCCAATAAGGGGGAACCAGATGGGAGACACCCGGAATAAAGCTCCCGACTTGAGGTTTTATAGCAAGACGGCACTGGAAAAGCACCGAAAGTGCAGAAATTTGACCTTTGAGAAAGCCGGGGGAAAGACCGGCATCCAGTCCAGAATGAAGGAAGTATAGAATTATAGGGAGAGAAAACACAAGAGGCGGGTGGTCCTGAGCCTTGCACCAAGAGAAGAAAGACTTCCTAGTGCGGTAGTAAATGCGAGTCGAGGCGGGCTTCCTAGCTCTGATCATCGTATTGATCACTTCTGAGGAGAAACTGGCCTGGGTTAAACAGCCACTCCATCAAATTCAGGGCTGTAGAGTGTTGGTGACATATTGGACCTTGTGTTAGCAGGTTCGGAAGACACCAGGGTGTGTCGGCGACGAGCCGCACTAGGTTGGTGCACCAGGAGTGCCTGAGCCATTCTGGCACTACTAGAATGATGCCCTCCATCTTGATTTTTCTCACCACCCTCGGTATAAAGGCCCGTTACACACTACAATATCGTGAATGATATCATTGCAACTTCACCGGTTTGGTGATGTTGCAGCGATGTCGAAACAACATTGTTGCGTGTGACACGTATCAACAATAAGTCGGTTGATCATTGATTTATGTCCAGGACCATAAATCTATCGTTGGTCTCCCGCTGGACAGCCAGCATCGGCACGTGTGACAGCAGGAGACCAACGATGAACAAGCTCCCAGCGCCGCACAGCATGGGCTGGGAGCTGGTAACCATGGTAAACGGCGGGTAACTAATCACTGCACTCTGCTTAGCTACCTGCTGTTTACCATGGTTACCAGCGTTCTTGCTGGTCCTGATCACTGGTGAGTCTGCCTGTTTGACAGCTCACCAGCGATCAGTTTACGATGTCCCAGCGATCCCAGCCAGGTGGGATCGTTGGTGGGATCGCTGGGACATTGAAGCGTGTAACGGGGCCTTAAGAGACAGAGGGGGAAAGACGTAAGGCAGACAAAACTGAGTCAAAGACTGGACTAGTGCATTCACATGTACAGACAGCGGGTCATGAGACCAAGCCATGAATGTGGGCACCTTGGCGTTCAGTCGCAAAGCCATGAGATCCACATCCGGGATCCCCAGCGATGACATATCTGCTGGAAAACCTCGATGTAGGGCCCATTCCCCGATGCAATGCCCTGACGGCTGAGGAAATCCACCGCCCAATTGTCGTCCGCCTAATAAGTTGGTGTCTTCCATGGATGAGGGCGAGTCAGGACGAAGAGAACCTATGGGATCTCGAACCCTTTTGGTCTAGACTGTTTTAACCGTGACTGTCAGGCCGTGTTCGATTTGTGTGTGGACTGGGTGCCCATGTCCCAGCGTGGGGAGCGGTATGTATTTTGCGACGGGCGGGAGGCCGCTCAGCCAAACGAATTCTGGAAGGAGCGAGAACGCGTCTGCTGACGTCTAACAAAAGGGCGTCTCGGCTTATGCTGGGGAAGTGAAGTACTCTTTCCTCCAGTGTCGACTGAAATTAGTTTATCTAGCCGCTCCCCAAAGAGGCGGCCGCTAAGATAGGGAAGACTAGGCAGGGATTTCTTTGAAGCGGAATCCGCTCTCCACTCTCGGAGCCAGAGCACTCTGCGAATGGTAATGGCTTTCGAGGCTGCAACGGCTAAGCAATTAGCTGAATCCAAGGATGCATGAATAAGATATTCCCCGGCAACCGAGATCTGGGCCGCAAGATCCGTCAACTCAGATGGAAAACTGCTAGCCTGTAGGGAGGGATGTAGTGTGTATCTGCCCAAGTCATGATTGCCTTAGCAACCCATACAGAAGCAAAGGAGGGTGAGAGGGACGAACCAGTCACCTCAAAAACCCAGCGAACTGTCAGTTGGATCTTTAATGGAGGATCCATCTGGCAGAGAAAGTAAGGTTCTTGCAGCTAAACGGCAAACTGGGGGATCAACTTGTGGGGAGTCTGCCCAGTCTTGGCCTAGGGCAGGGAAGAAAGGGTAGTGAGCTTTGGTGGCCTTGCGGTTCCCAAACCTTTTATCTGGATGGGTCCTATGTTTCTTTAAGAGATCCTGGAACGCAGGATGATCTGCAAAACATTTTTTGTGGGCATTTTATCCTCTTGAAAGACACAGCATGGTCTGGGGCCTCACATGGCATCGTCGACTTTAAGCGTCTGGTTGATGGCCATGATCAAATCCTCGACTATGGCCTGCATGTCAGGAGTATCTAGGTCAAAAGATACATCCGGTTCAAGATCCAAGTCAGGTCGTGGAATGCATCAGACGAGGGTGAGGCCGGTTCTAATTCCCTGATAAGGGAGGCGTGGGAGCCTTGTAAGGCTGCAGGAGCAGCGCTCCTATGGTGTCTCTTTTGCGCTGTCCTAGTCACGGATTGTTGTCTATCTCGTGGCCTGCCCCTATGTGGCGTGCTCTCATGTGCCTGAGCGTCCACCTGTGACGTTGGCTGGCCAGAGGTGCAGGGCATGGGAAGGCTCTGCAGGGCCTGGACCAAGGGGATTGTGTTAGAAACAGGTCCCATTCAGGTGGGTTAGGGGCGCAGGGAGGTGCGGTGTTGGCGGAGGGCTCCTGGACAATAATGGGGTCACAAGTCTGGCAGTGCAGAGCAGCATGTCCGCTAGGCAGCTGAGAAAGGCATGTAATGCAAGAGGCGTATGAGACCGTGTAGGTCTTGGGGGGCCTTCTTTGTGGTCTTTGAGCTCTGCATGATTATGTGGCAGAATATGTAAAGCCAAAATAGTGTCACACTGTGGGGCACAGAAGTATACTGAGACAGGGAGAGGAAGAGGGAGCAAGAGAATGAGCTGCAGCAGAGCAGCATCAGCTGAGCTCCTTACCCCAGACCTAGGGTCCAGTCTCCGGGGTAGCTTTGTGCCCAGTGGTCCGGTGTCCCCCAGGACAGAGATGAGCCCCGAGCTGGGATGCCGTGGTAACTGCAGGGATAACGGCGATGCAAGCTGCACATGAGGAAGTGGGAGGGCCGCAGAGAGGGCGCGCAGTGAGGTCTCGTGAAAAGCGAGAAGTGCCAAAAAAAGCTGGACCGCCCCTTTTGGGAAGCGGCCGGGGGCGTTCAAGCCGCAAGTGATGTCACCCGGAGGCGGGCGGACAGCCGGAGGGGGCAGGACCGCTCGGAAGCAGACTGGAGCCGGGGACTAAATTAATTGCGGCCCCGCGGAAGGTGCAGCGTCGGTGAGGGGGGGGGGCACATGGAAAGGTCCGTGCACGACATTACCACTGTATTGGGGGAGCCCTCCACCTGCACTATACCCCTTCTGATGTAGAAGGGGGCTCCCAGTTGCGGGCTGTCTCTGCAGACCATCTCAGCATGACATCTCACCTTAGCGTCCCTACAGGGAAGATGGGGAGAGACTAGAAGTGTTACCTGGTGCTGGCTACTGCAACCCATAGTCCCTTTGAGGGAAGAATGGGGAGGGCAGTGGGTCAGTTAATGGCAGCAATGCCTGCAACCCAGGGTCCTTGAGGATGGAGGATGGGGAGGGCCGGAGATCCCAGAAATGGCACCAGGCACCTTCAACCCAGTCTCCCAACTGTGGGACCTGGGGAGGACCGTAGGTTTTCTAGAATGGCACCAGACGCCTAGACCCAATTTCCCACGGAGTGGGAAAGTGGGGAGAGCTAGTATTAGCATTGAATAGGCAGTGCAGAGGGGGATACGGGGAGATAACACTCCGCATGCCCTTCTGATGGATGGTGCAAATCGGAATTGTCACCATTGTAAAAAAGAGAGTAAAAATAATGTCCCTCGTCGCAGAAGGGGGTACGTGGAGGTGACACTCCACGTTCCCGTCTGTTGGAGAGCGGTGCGCGAGGGCACCATCCCCCATCTACTCTTCATCCAGAGGGAAAAGAAAAAAAGTGCAATAAAAATAATAAAAATAGATGTGGGTCAGTAGATCGCATCTGCCTCCTACTGACACTAAGCTGAAACTGGTTCGGCTTGTGCCAGCCATGGAGTGTATACTGCAGGGGAGGAGTTAGGGTATGTGCCCACATAGTGGTTTAGTGACGTTCAAATCGTCAGTAAACCACTGGAAAATTCAAGGAGCCTAGACTCCTGAGCTCAGAAGTCACCAGCGGTTTTCCGGCGGTTTTTTTCAGTGTGTGCACAGCGTTTTACAGTCGGTTTTTCCAGCGGTTTTTCCGGCGGTTTTCTATGGAGGATTTTGTCCATGGAAACGCTCAAAAACCGCTGAGAAGAATTTACATGCTGTATGCTGCTAAACCACTGGGAAACTGCCCAACCGCTGGCAGATCTGCTCACATAAACCCACTATGTGTGCACAGCGTTTTCTAAATTACATAGGGTTACTTGTAAGTCCTAACACTGCTAATGATTTACATAAATTTAAATAAAACCTATGCTAAACCACCGGCGGTTTTCGCTGCTAAACCGACACTAAACCACTATGTGGGCACACACCCTTACTCTGTTTTTTTCAGATTCCACTTAGTGTCAGCCTCCTAGTGACTGCAGCATAACACCCATGGTCCTGTGTCTCCCATGAGGCGTTTGAGAAAAACAGATCAAAAATGCAGTGTGAACATAGCCTAAAGCTGTCCTAACACTTTTACCACACAGTGAATGGTATAAAAAAAGTTGCAAAAATCAATTTCTAAATTGCTTGTTTTGTTCACTATGCATCTCAAAAATCAGAATGGAAAGTGATCAAAGAATATTCAGTAAATCAAAAAGAAAAAGTAGCGTGGAAAATGGATTGGGATCAAAGCCAGTAGAATATAAATATAAGTATAAATATCATTTTATTAGTGAAAAATCATAACAAAAACAAGATATATGGACAATGATAAAAACAATTAAAAAAGCAGAGAACTGCTGTACAAAGTGACTGACTGCAAAGGTGCTGAAATATATACACAAGGGTGCAAATAATCACAAGTTATGACAAAAAATGGCATATACAGTACAGAAAGTGTCAATCCTGAGGCTAAGTCATGTTATTCACAATTGAGGATCGAGAGATTGATTTATAACCTGCTCACAATATCCCCATGTGTCAAATAGGGCATATACAATGGAATAGCCATGTAAGATTCACAGAGATCTCAAAGGAGACAAAGGTAAATCACATGAGCCTCAGTAAAAGAGACAGATTAAAGTCTAGCCATGGGAGATTGACTTAGCATGAGGAACACCCAATAGTTTCCATATAGTCAAAGGTGCAAGCACACAAATGGAGCAGCCAGTCGAACAAGGGACCCTCTTGCCTTGATCAAAGAATATTATTGTTACCAATAAAAATGTCAACTTCGCCCTCTGTTGGCAGAAATATGGAAAAATTATAGCTCTCAGAATATGGTGCTGTAAAAACTTTATTTTACAAGAAAAGTATTTTGGTGAGTGTAAATGCACTTTTTAGGTTTTTCAAGCGTTTTTTTTTTAACTTTCTCACTCTACATAGGACACTTGAACTTGTGATCACTTGATAGCTTGTACTATGTACTTGTGCGGCAGTATATCGTTAAATTACAGTATCTATTTAATAGCTAAATCCACGGTTTCCTATTTAAATGAATGGGTAAAATCTATACAAAAAAGTTTTGTTTTTGGAAAAGAAATTGACATACTGAGGATTTTAAGCAATGCAACAAAAGTCAATTCTAAACAAAAAAAAATGCAAGATACAGTAAACTACACAATTTGTGAACCTAGACAGACACAGTGGCATTCTGTGTGCAGCTAAATGATGCCTTCATGAGACATCTACTCCCCATGAACTCAGCCTTGTGGAATACCTCCAGAATTGTATCACAATCTATGAGAAAATAAAGCCTTAGTTTGCCTCTGTATAAAGACACACAAAATAATTGCATGGTTCTATAGGTGACATTTTGCAGATTAAACATGTTATGTGTCTTAGGGCTGAATGGCTGTAAATGCTATTAATCCAGATTATCTAGAAAGCACTTTCTAGTTTCTTGCCTTCTTCCTTTTATGATATGTGCACAAAATGGCCCCGATTCATCAAGAATTGTATTTTTTACACCAATCGTGAAGGGCTGTGCTGGCGTCAGATGCTCCCAATTCATTAAGAGTGCCACGCCGAAAATCTTGTTTCAATCAGGGTTGAGAGCAAAATTCATGGCGTAAGGAACACTGCTGCTCATCATGAATTTAACGAACAAAGAACACCCTTGTTCCAACCCAGTTCGGCCCACTTTGTCGGGGATGGACAAAAAATGGTCTGAGAACGCCAAAAGCCATAACATTTTAGAGCAGCTTCGCGTTGCCCCAAAAATTTTGCAACTTTTCAAGGTTTTTTTTTAACTCTAGAAATCTCCAGAAGAAAGTGCTAACTAAACACTCAAAAGAAGGAACATATGCATTTCTATGTAGAATAAACTTGCTGTTTATATATGTGTAGTGTTGTCTATGTCTTTTAACCACTTCATGGTTCCAAAGAAGCCTTTCTATTAAAAAAAACATACAGACCTGTCCATTCTTCAAATGCTTTCTGCTCTGAAAATGCAGTATAGATCATAACAGTAGTCAATGGAAAGGCACAATGGTCATGTGGAAGACAACAGGCACATTTTTTAAAATTTTAGCTTAAAAAAATGCTAGCAGTTTTTTCATTGTTAAATAGAGTTAAAGATCTACCTTCCTGGACCTGATATCACCTCTTTACTAACCAAAATCATACAATACCTATCTGCTGTTTCATCCTTTTTCTCTGTTCTCTTCCGAGTATAATACAAAATAATATTGTTGTACCGTGTTAGCCAGAAAAATCGATGTAAATACTTAAGTCCCAAAAAAAAGGTTGAGAAAAGTATTATAGGAGTGATACCTTTAGAGCCTTGAGCTCTGAAAGCTTACAAATATAATTTTTCTTGTTAGCCAATAAAGGTATCACTCCTATAATACTTTTCTCAACCTTTTTTTTGGGACTTAAGTATTTACATCTGTTCTCTTCCAAAACTGAACATGGAGAAAACAGAATTCATCATCTTTCCCCCCATCTCACTCCACCCCTCCACCAGACCTATCCATCAAAGTCAACGGCTGCTCACTCTCCCCAGTTCCACATGCTGTCTGCGTTGGGGTAACCCCCGACACTACTCTCTGCTTCAAGCCCTTGCCAGCTCCTGCTGACTCCAACTCAAAAATATTTCCCGCATCCGTACATTCCTTAACCAAGAATCTGCAAAAACACTAGCACAAGCTCTCATCTCCCGCCTCGACTACTACAACCTCCTGCTCTCTGACCTCCCTTGTACCACTCTCACACCCCTCCAATCTATCCTATTCTCTGCTGCCTGACTAATCCACCTAGCCCCCCGCTATTCCTCGGCCTCTCCTCTCTGCCAATCCCTTCACTGATTCCCAATTGCCCTAAGACTGCAGTTCAAAATCCTAACCATGACATACAAAGGAATCCGCAACCTATCTCCTCCATACCTATGTGACCTAGTCTCTGGATACTTACCTGCACCCAACCTCCAATCCCCACAAGATCTCCTTCTATCCTCCCCGCTAATCAATG
Source organism: Allobates femoralis (assembly GCA_033576535.1). Lineage (NCBI taxonomy): Eukaryota > Metazoa > Chordata > Amphibia > Anura > Aromobatidae > Allobates > Allobates femoralis. Next base: position 645,721,554 of record JARQOC010000003.1, read on the forward strand.
GTTCTCACAGCTGCATACAAGATTTCTCCCCTGTATACTGCATACTGTGGAATGCTCTACCCCAACACATTAGACGCTCACATACCATAACAACATACAAAAGGAACCTGAAGACCCACCTCTTCCGACAAGCCTACAATCTGAATTGAGCCTCAGTCCACTATACTGCTGTATGACTAGCTCTACCCTATCATAGTGTATTCTCTCCCATCCCTTGTAGACTGTGAGCCCTCATGGGCAGGGTCCTCTCTCCTCCTGTACCTGTGTATGCCCTGTATTGTTCATGATTATTGTACTTGTCTATGGATGCCTTTTGTTCATGTGTAAAGCACCATGGAATAAATAGCACTATAATAATAAATAATATTAATAATAAGTATGCACAAATGGAAAGGATGTCATGTGCATATACCCTAAGTGAGTTTTTTACTTTTGCCAGCTTCTAGGTGTCCTGCATATATCCAGTTGCATGTATGTCAATGATGATATAAAACATTATATATTTGTTCTCTCCCAGCTGATAATTAAGCTGCTCTTAGAATGTCTTGAAGATGAATATAATTAATATGCACTGCAATTGATTGGTATTGTGCTCATAATGTTCTACTTATAATTAACACCTGTAATAAATGTATTCCCTGTAATCAATGCATTGAAGCATTTAATTGTTTAGTAACAGCACCACCTGCTGGTGATTTCATGTATCTGTTTAGTTCATTGCAGTGTATTATGGGAAGTCTCCCAGAATGCATTGTGGTTACCTCAGACAGAAACCATTTTCATCTTCTCCTCAGATGAGACAACATGTTTAAACCTCACCTGTCTTGTTAAGTCTGTTCAAGTATAAACAGTAAAAATAAGTCCATGTAGTTTCTCATACTGTGTATGGATGAATGTATGGTTTTGTGTATCATTCAGTCAGGTATTCACCTCATCCTGTCATATCTACTATCAAAGAAGAAGGTTATACTTCAACAGCCTCATTCTTACGTAGAATATAGGAAGGTTTAGTATTATATTAATATACAAAAAAATAAAATCTACTATATAATTGTCTAGCGGCCACTTCCGTCTGAGGCCGAAATCACGCGCCAGTGCTCATCGGTTGCCGGCAGCCGCGGTGGCCAATAAGCGCTGCGTATGCAAAAGAGCTGCGCGTACAGGTCCGCGGCGAGCCAGCCGGGAAATGACCGGCGTCAAATCCCCCACCAAGCCGCAGTACGTCCCTGATTGTTCGCCACGGCAGTGGTGACCAATCAGCGAAGCGGCTCGGCTTGGTTTTGAATGCGACTAATAAGTGGCATGGCATTCAAATCGTGTGCCAAGCCGCGCTTCTCATTGGTCGCTACAGCGACCAATGAGAGACGCGGCATTCAAACTGCGCGCCAAGCTCAATCTGATTGGTCGCCACGCTTAATCCCGACCAATCAGAGAAGTGATGCGCACCCAGGCGCCATATTTAAAATACACTGAGCGGCGCACAGTGTATTTTAAATATGGCGCCAAGGTGTGCACCGCTTCTCTGATTGTTCGCCACGTTCAGCGCCGACCAATCAGATTGAGCGCTGACGCGCAGGATGCCTGTATCAGTCTTCACTCTCACTCTTGCATTTTATTCATGAAACAGAAGGCTCAGGATGGCCAGCGCTCATTGCCTGAGCCAATCCTGAGTCTCCTGTTTCATGAATAGAATGCAAGTGTCACAGTGAAGACTGACACAGGCATCCCGCGCGGCAGCACTCAATCTGATTGGTCGGCATTGAACGCAGTTACCAATCAGAGAAGCGGTGCACGCCATGGCGCCATATTTAAAATACACTGAGCACCATTTCTCTGATTGGTCGGCAAAACGCGCCGCCAATCAGATACAAGGCATTCGAACCGCGTGCCAAGTCTCTCATTGGTCGCCGTAGCGGCCAATGAGAGACGTGGAATTCAAACCGCGCGCCAAGCCGCGCTAATTCTCTGGTCGCTGCGGCCGCTGATTGGTTGCCTCTCTCAGCAGTGACGAATCAGCGGCGCGGGATTCATACTTCTCGCCGCGCCGCTTCGCTGATTGGTCGCTGTGGCGACCGATCAGAGAAATAGCACGGCTTGGCGCACGGTTTGAATTCTGTCTCTCATTGGTCGCTATGGCGACCAATCAGACGCGGCGCACGATTTGAATGCTGCGTCATAGTGTGATGCAGTTCACTCCTGTTTATAAGGCTGTCTGTTACTGTGACGCAGTTCAATCCTGTCTACAAGGCTGTCAGTCAGTGTCACGAACTTCACTCCTGTCTACAAGCCCGTCAGTCAGTGTAACAAACTTTACACCTGTCTACAAAGCTGTCAGCGTCACGAACTTCACTCCTGTCTACAAGGCTGTCAGTCATAGTGTGCTGTTCTTCAGTCATATATACATATTCTAGAATACCCGATGCGTTAGAATCGGGCCACCATATAGCATTACGGTAATATATTACACTTTCCCTTTTACTGTTTCCAAGGGCCACCAAGTATGACATGGCAGTAGAAGTCCAAGGTGTAAACTAGTGTCAGGTGTATATAAAAATGTTTGAATTAGTAATAATATATATATGTTAGCATTGTTTTCATTAAATTAGTCTTCTTGTCTCTGCAAGGCAACATCTGACATTCTTATATTTTTAGACTGAACAGTGTCATACGTGGAATACATCTGATTACTGCCACCTGGTGGTCAAAGTGCAGTATAAGCATGTATTGCGAGGCATAAAAATGCTGTATGGTAAACTGTACTGCATTAAAAAAGCATTTCCTTACATGAGCTGGTCCCATCAGTTTTGTAAAATATCACATAACTTGTGCGCTCCTCCATAATGTTGATCAGTTGTCGTTTCATTTTGTAGACATGACTGATAAGAGAATCCACAGGTTCATGTGAACTTGCAACTGGGCATAGGCTGTCATCAGGCTGATGGTAATGTAGGTAAGGCACCTAATTCCAACTGAGCATCACAGTTTAACGCCCTGTTCAAATGTACGAGTGGTACTTTCTTTTTACAGATGCCATACGTGCCCATTAAAACCTATAGTGTGGCTTATATGTCTTTTCACATGCACCGTGTGTCTATGTGATCCACATGGAGACATGTCTGTTTCTTCTTTGCAGCACAGGTAACGGGCCAATACAAGACTATGGGTCCATGTAAACATATACAGCACACAGTATAGGAAAATCTATATAATTTCATTTTCTACCTCCATCCAAAACCACAAATGCAACACGTTTGTAAAAAGGTACACAGGGATGAGTGAAAAAAACAACCGTCAATGCAGACCGTGCTTTGTATACGGATGTGTGAAGGGGCCTTATTCTGACCATGTCATCACCGCAAAGTCCGATTCTGCCCATCTTCTAATGGAGTCAGCGCCTGTCGCACCCCTTTCACATCACGTTTTTTGTGGAGCCGTGTGGAAAGATGCAGTAAATTCGCAGGATCCCCAAATCCAAAGTATCAATATTATAGAAATTTACTGAAAACATCCTAGTTCATATTTATTCCAGCAGCACATATAACACAGGCCAACCTTGCTATGTGCACAAAGGCATCAGATTCATGAGCAAAAATCTCAAGGCCAGTGCACACACACAGATATCGGAGTCCAGTATCTGAACAGATCTCTGGTTGCAGTGACATCATGGACACATTGCTCCATGTTGTACACAGCCACAAAATGGGGCAATGTATCCATGATTTCACTGCAACCAGAGATCTGTTCAGATATTGGACTCAGATATCTGTGTGTGTGAAGTGGCCTTCATTGTTAATGCTGCAGTCTCACAATAAGACAATGAGAAATTAAATATGAGAAACTTGGATAAAAGGAGAAAATACGATCAAAACCCTTGTAAATTTCTGCCACTGTCCCATTTCCATGTCTAGGGTTTGCAGGAATGAATGCACATGCTGTATAAATACCATTCACATGTTCCAAACACATTTTCATTTGCAGAAACTTCACCAACAAATCTGTTATGTAACGTTACCCCAAGGTCTCCCCCGGAAAGTTTTTATTTTTCTGGCATTTTATAATGTGTGTTTAGTGATGTTTTGCTTTTCATAATTAGATCTTAAATCCTTGAGAAGTTTAGAACTGTGAATAAAGGTACTGTCACACGTGGCGATGTCGCCAGCGACATCGCCGAAAAGTGACGTACACCGATGTCGCAGGCGACATCGCAGGCCAGCTGTCACACGGCACGACGTTGCCGGTGACGTGGCGGCGATGCGGGCGGAGCCGTCGCTCGCTGGGCTTGGCTCAGCACAGCGAGCGATCCTCAGCAACGCTGCGATATAGGCTGGATCGCGCCGCCAACAGTGTCAGACGGCGCGATCCAGCCTAATCGCTGGTCACAGGTTGACAGGTTTATGAACATGTTCATAAACCTGTCAACCTGCGACCAGCGATAATTTGCAGTTGCGTCGCGCTGTCACACAGCGCGACGCACTTGTGATATCGCCCGCAACATCGCTGTTACGTCACTTTTCGGCGATGTCGCGGGCGACATCGCCACGTGTGACAATACCTTAAGGACTACATCTGAAGCACGGCAGAGCTCCATAGTTTTATACAATACTGCATTAAAAAACGCAGGACATCTGAGCATTCTATGGTTTGAAAGGTCCCTGGATCAGTGTCGAGGTCAGTGTTCTGTGCCCGCTAGAAGGCATCCACCTGCTGGCGTCCACGGGTCCTCATTTTGTTAGCCGGCATGATGGCATTGATGTGTAGTGGGGCACACATGACATCACACCAGATCCTGCAAATGTATTCACTTATCTTGACCATTGAAACAAAACATATTTCCTTTAAAAGTGTGCACAATAAATGCAGTGTTTTAGATCTCAATATACGCTTTAACAAATGGACAAAGTTTTTAGCCATCCCTCATAAATTCTATAAAAATAAGCTTTGTTTAAAATAAACAAACAATATAACAACGTGAGAACAAAAGAAATGTACTCTCTTTATCAATTTTATGGACTGGAGAACACTTCTGTCTTCGTTTTCGCCACTTCTGCGGTGTGAATTATGATGAATTTGTCTTTTTGGCCACAGTCACGTCACGCTAAGCTCTGATGGTGTTATAAAAAGTGGCTGGAGTGGACGTAAAAACAATCAAAAATGTTGGGCAGCTATGAGCTGCACAAAAAAATGCAATATTTCCAACAGTTTTACCTTCGAGATGACAGCAGAAGCCTAAGGCCCCTTTCACATCAGCGTTTATTTGAAATCACGGCAGATGCGGTGAAAAAACTGCATCTGCCGCGATTACCGCATACCGGCTGCACTTGCGGCAAGCCCCATACAATGCATAGGCGGGCTTGCGGCAGGTGCGGTTTTGGCACTTGCGGCAGGTGCGGCCGCAAAAAAAAACGCGGTCAGCCGCGTTTTTTTCGCGGCCACACCTGCCGCAAGTGCCAAAACCGCACTTGCCGCAAGCCCGCCTATACATTGTATGGGGCTTGCCGCAACCGTGCCGCAAGTGCAGTCGGTATGCGGTAATCGCGGCAGATGCGGTTTTTTCACAGCATCTGCCGCGATTTCAAATAAACGCTGATGTGAAAGGGGCCTAAGGCCACGTGCACACGCTGAATATTTGGTGAGTTTTTTACCTCAGGATTTGTAGCCAAAACCAGGAGTGGGTGATTAAATACAGAAGTGGTGCAGGTATTTCTATTATACTATTCCTCTTATTGCTCCACTCCTGGTTTTGTCTACAAATCCTGAGGTAAAAAACTCATCAAATACTCAGCGTGTGCACGTGGCCTAAAGCTAAGCAATGATTAAGCTTTACCTCAATCCAGTATAATTACCTGCCCCATCTGTAGTGTATCCAGTCTAATATCAATCAAGCAGTGGAAGAAGAAAGGGTAGAAACACTGTCGCCATGTAGAAATCAGGATCCAGAGAATTCATTATTAGTGGATCAGTCTATTATCAAGACAGATGCCGCAGCCATGAGATACTCGTGAAAATTATATAGTTGTTTTATTTTTTTTTACAAAAATGTGCAACATTTATCTTCTCATTTGGAATCCTGTTATTTATCTCAAATATCTTTTCATATATACTTCAATTCTATTTTACAAACATCACATTCTGTATTAAAAAAATGGACCTTAAAAGAAGGCAAAGCCTGTGAGCTCCAGCGACCCTAGCAATACAAAAGTCCCATTTTCAGCACCAAGTGCAGAGCTGCAGAACACTCCAGATAAAGTGTCATCCTATATCAGCCATAAACCTCAGAGCTCAGACCGTAATCCACTTAACAGCATCAGCTACAATGTAAAACGTTCAGTGCCCTGACCCTGCTCCACAACCTGTGTATGAAACTGGCATACAATGGTCTGGCTATTGGCAGCGAAAGCAATCTGCATGCCGGCAACTGTAACATGCAAGCACAATCTGGTGGCAATCAGATGCAGACGTCTTCGGTTGGCAGTTGTTGAGAAGCTACAGCTTAAGTTCTTCATATGTCCATGTAATCATCATCCTCATCTGTGTCACTTTCCAGGGATGACTCTTGACTTGAGGTGTCTAAGATTTCAAGGGCTGGCTGACACAGAGTCTCCTTCTTTACGTTGGCAGCAGACTGAGAAGATAAGATAACCGACTGTAAAAAGAAGCAAAAAAAAAAATGTGAACGTACTGGGCACAATATTTCCTACCATCAGAGCCACCCATAATGACATTCTCATCCTTCCTTCCTTGAGATTCCTCACCTTTAGTTTCTGTTTGGTCTCCTCAGAGATGCTACCTTTGGGAGAGAGAAGGGTTGGAGTTGGAGGGGTTACGGTGATCTCTGGAGGGAATTTGGAAACACTTGAGGAGGGAATGAAGAGCTTTGGCACATGTGGGGGGACTCTTGACTTGTTTCGTGCCCCATCTGCTTTGCCAGGCTGGACACTTGGTTCTGGAGGAGGAGGTGGTCTAGAGCTGCAAGCTACAATTCAAGAAAAGGTAAAGATTATTACAATAGAGGCAAGAGCAAACATACAACAATAAAACATCCCTAAAATAACTATAGTAATTGAACAGTATCGAGAAATGGTCCGTACATTTGGCTCATCGGTTAGTAAGGATCAGAATAAACACTACAATCATATGTATAGTTTAAGTAATTTTGATCCCACTTAGCACTTCTACAATATGCTGCATGGACAAATAGCACATCAAATTTGCTCAAATTTCTGTCTTTATTTTTTTTTGCTGACTGGCTGCATGGTTGTCAAATTACCTATAATAAGGTATATAGCTGCACACTGAAACACAAAAGGGAAAACATGATCTAGAAAAATGGCTATGAGAATACTTGGCAAGGAAAATACATAAAGCTAATGTGAGTGCATGGCTATGGGGCAGGGGATTTTGCCATGTCTCTTTTCCTTACTCAAATTTTCATTAGCTTTATGTATTTGCATTTTTCAAGATCATGATTTTCCTTTGTGTATCAGTGTGCAGCTGTATACTTAATTATAAATGTGTTTTTGCAGCTAGCACCTTTACACACAGGTATTGCCGTTCACAGTCTTTTCCTTATTACTGTCAAATTACTTAAGACACTAAAGGTTTGTCTGAGCGGCACACTCCTAGCAGATGTGTGGGCACCCTAAGCTAATCCTTTCAATTAACTGTAAAGGGGGAGTCACACGCGTCAATATCGCCTGCACGATCTCGGCTGCACGTGACGTTGCAGCGATATTGATGCGTGTGACATACTGAATCAACCAGCGATAAATCGCTGGTTGATGATCGCCAGGTTTTAGAACCTGCTCTAAAACCTGGCGATTGTCGCCCGGTGGACACGCAGCATCGCTGCGTGTGACACCGGGAGTAGCGATATTCCAGCTCCCAGCGCCTCTCACAAGCGCTGGGAGCTGGTATCCAAGGTAAACTGCGGGTATCTAGGCAGCGCGCGCTGCCTAGATATCCGACGTGTACCTTAGTTACCAGCCTCCCACGCTCACCGGCTGGTATCTAAGGTACACAGCGGGTAACTAGGGTCGTTTCCATGATGTCTCTGGTCAATTGATCGCTGGTGAGTCTGTCTGTGTGACAGCTCACCAGCAATCATCTCACTGACGACATTGACGCGTGTGACTCCCCCTTAAATGTTGGCAATGTAACTGACTGTCCGTAGGACAGTGAACACTGAGCGTTACATAGCATGGTGCCGACTGGTTGGTATACCAATGTCATGCTGAGCACTCATCTATATGACAGCAAATGTCTTGGTTTAAGGCTGGGGTCACACACACAGATATCTGTGCAGATATTGTTCACAGATCTCTGGTTGCAGTGAAATCATGGGCAAATTGGTCCATTTTGTGGCCGTGTACAAATGAACAATATGTCCATGATTTCACTGCAACCAGAGATCTGCGAACAATATCTGAACAGATATCTGTGTGTGTGACGTGGCCCTAAGAGAGATTTCTTTTGCACTACTTGGTGGTATGGAAAAATCAAGCTGCAAAAAGGTTCCTGTTTGTGTCTGTAAACTCAGAAAGTGGAGACAAATTTATTAGAAAGGTCAATGCTAAAATACAGAGAATTATTACTGTGTGACAATTGTTATTGTCAATCACTAAGGAGTCACATAAATTCCTTGATTATACCTTGACTATATACTATGGGGATCCAGTAATGACCATTACTCTTTACACATTGGATGCAGAAGAATTTATCTTCAGCCTTGTTCCCAATCTGTGACCCAGGAGCCTTTAGAAAATTGGCAGAGTCTGGACGAAATCACTAGCTTCACAACTCACTGTATACTGTCAGAATTTGTATTGTGCATGTACAAGTATGATTAAATGTATATTATGGGACATATTACTAATAATATTTTTATTGATATCTCTTAAAGGGATCCTGTCACCTCCAAAATGCCTCCTAAGCTAGCAAAACATGTCCCTGCAGCATCCCATCACTAATTTCACACTCCTTTTGTCTCCTAAAAGCATCCTGTGAAAGTGCATAAAAACGTTTTAATACTTACTCATAATGGTACCTTTACACGCCGCTACCGAAGGTTAGAAACCACCGGGTGTCGCACGTGCAAGCGCGCATTCCAACGGTTCCTAACGGTACCTGATACCGCATTTACACGCCGCTACAAGGTGCTCCACAGTAGGTTTTCTCGATCCCTGGAAGCACCGACGGGTGCCACAGGTTACCTTCTTAGAGCACATTCCCTGATTTACACGCCGCTACCACAAGGGAATATGGGCGGACCTGGGCAGCAGGGACAACACATAGGCGTGCCAGAGTTGTGGATTACGAGACGCTCGTACGGTGATTGGACAATGCAATAGCTTCATGATTGGCCAGCCAGCGCAGGGAGGCTGGCTAATACATGACGCTATAGCAAATGTGTAGTGACTGGTCATCTCGTTAAATATGCCGCCCTGTACAGGGACAGCCAATGGGTACACAGTACTCCCCACCAATGATAGCTGATGGGGCGTGGTATACATGACGCTCAAGCACGCCCCAGGTAACTCAAATACCGCACCTCTGCCCCGATTACACACCGCTACCATAGGGTTTATACCTGTTTGTTTTTGAGCACGGCTGGGAAACAGGTATCCAAAGTGACCGATGGCAACAACCTGAATTACACGCCGCTACCTCGCGGTGTTTTGACGGTACAAGGTACAATTGTCTCCGCCACCCGGTGGTTTCTAACCTTCCGTAGCAGCGTGTAAAGGTACCATTAGTGATTATAATTAGCAGGGGCTATATTCTTTAGTCACCAGGGCATGTTGTTTTGCAGCCTCGAGGACCCACCCTCTCTCTGTCTGTGCTGCTGTGATGTGCAGCTGAAGGCAGGACTAATGATTTGCATTCTGTGAGTGATAGAGAGGACAATGCCTGCACATCACAACAGAACACACAGAGCCAGGGTGGATCCTGGAGCTGCAAAACAGCCCGCCCTGGTGACTAAAGAATATAGCCCCTGCTAATTATAATCACTAATGAGTAAGTATTAAAACGTTTTTATGCACTTTCACAGGATGCTTTTAGGAGACAAAAGAAGTGTGAGATTAGTGATGGGATGGTGCAGGGACATGTTTTGCTAGCTTAGGAGGCGTTCTGGAGGTGACGGGATCCTTTTAAAGGAATTGTCCCACGAAAAACATACATTTTACATCACAAATACATTTTAAAATAATAATTTCCACAGTTAGATGTGTTTAAAAAATGTTTATGTGCTGAGATAATCTTCTATATGTATCTCTGCTGTGTACTATGGAATAGCTGTGTCTGACCGTACAGGGACATGGTCTGATCATACCACATCTCCTGTGCTGAGATAATCTTATATATGTGTCCCTGCTATGTACTGTGTAATGGAAGTGTCTCACTGTGCAGGAACATGGTCTGATCATACCACATCTCCTGAGCAGGGGAGAAAGCAAAAGAGTATACATACATTACAGCACGGGATCACAGCTGAGGCTTTTTGTGAGGTAAAACATGTTTTTAGAAAGGTGAGGAAATGTTTTACATCACAGAAAGCAGTAGATGTGATCCCATGCGCTCCTGCCTGTGTACTCTCTCTTATGTCCTCGCCTCGCCAGGAGATTTGGTATGATCAGACCATGTTCCTGTAGGTCAGACACAGCCATTACACAGTACATAGCAACGACACATATACAGTTAGGGCCAGAAATATTTGGACAGTGACACAATTTTCGCAAGTTGGGCTCTGCATGCCACCACATTGGATTTGAAATGAAACCTCTACAACAGAATTCAAGTGCAGATTGTAACGTTTAATATGAAGGGTTGAACAAAAATATCTGATAGAAAATGTAGGAATTGTACACATTTCTTTACAAACACTCCACATTTTAGGAGGTCAAAAGTAATTGGACAAATAAACATAACCCAAACAAAATATTTTTATTTCAATATTTTGTTGCGAATCCTTTGGAGGCAATCACTGCCTTAAGTCTGGAACCCATGGACATCACCAAACGCTGGGTTTCCTCCTTCTTAATGCTTTGCCAGGCCTTTACAGCCGCAGCCTTCAGGTCTTGCTTGTTTGTGGGTCTTTCCGTCTTAAGTCTGGATTTGAGCAAGTGAAATGCATGCTCAATTGGGTTAAGATCTGGTGATTGACTTGGCCATTGCAGAATGTTCCACTTTTTTGCACTCATGAACTCCTGGGTAGCTTTGGCTGTATGCTTGGGGTCTTTGTCCATCTGTACTATGAAGCGCCATCCAATCAAGTTTGCAGCATTTGGCTGAATCTGGGCTGAAAGTATATCCCGGTACACTTCAGAATTCATCCGGCTACTCTTGTCTGCTGTTATGTCATCAATAAACACAAGTGACCCAGTGCCATTGAAAGCCATGCATGCCCATGCCATCACATTGCCTCCACCATGTTTTACAAAGGATGTGGTGTGCCTTGGATCATGTGCCGTTCCCTTTCTTCTCCAAACTTTTTTCTTCCCATCATTCTGGTACAGGTTGATCTTTGTCTCATCTGTCCATAGAATACTTTTCCAGAACTGAGCTGGCTTCTTGAGGTGCTTTTCAGCAAATTTAACTCTGGCCTGTCTATTTTTGGAATTGATGAATGGTTTGCATCTAGATGTGAACCCTTTGTATTTACTGTCATGGAGTCTTCTCTTTACTGTTGACTTAGAGACAGATACACCTACTTCACTGAGAGTGTTCTGGACTTCAGTTGATGTTGTGAACGGGTTCTTCTTCACCAAATAAAGTATGCGGCGATCATCCACCACTGTTGTCATCCGTGGACGCCCAGGCCTTTTAGAGTTCCCAAGCTCACCAGTCAATTCCTTTTTTCTCAGAATGTACCCAACTGTTGATTTTGCTACTCCAAGCATGTCTGCTATCTCTCTGATGGATTTTTTCTTTTTTTTCAGCCTCAGGATGTTCTGCTTCACCTCAATTGAGAGTTCCTTTGACCGCATGTTGTCTGGTCACAGCAACAGCTTCCAAATGCAAAACCACACACCTGGAATCCACCCCTGACCTTTTAACTACTTCATTGATTACAGGTTAACGAGGGAGACGCCTTCAGAGTTAATTGCAGCCCTTAGAGTCCATTGTCCAATTACTTTTGGTCCCTTGAAAAAGAGGAGGCTATGCATTACAGAGCTATAATTCCTAAACCCCTTCTCCGATTTCGATGTGGAAACTCTCATATTGCAGCTGGGAGTGTGCACTTTCAGCCCATATTATATATATAATTGTATTTCTGAACATGTTTTTGTAAACAGCTAAAATAACAAAACTTGTGTCACTGTCCAAATATTTCTGGCCCTAACTGTATAAGATTATCTTAACACAGGAGATGTTGCATGATCAGACCATGTCCTTTTACGTTCAGACACATCCATTACACAGTACATAGCAGGGACACATATATGATTATCTCAGCCCGGGCGATGTGGTATGTTCAGACCATGTCCCTGTACGGTCAGACACATCCATTACACAGCACATAGCAGGGTCACATATATAAGATTACCTCAGCACAGGAGATGTGTTATGATCAGACCATGTCCCTGTACGGTCAGACACATCCATTACACAGCACATAGCAGGGGCACATATATAAGATTATCTCAGCACAGGAGATGTGGTATGATCAGACCATGTCCCTGTACGTTCAGACACGACCATTACACAGTACATAGCAGGAACACATATATAAGATTATCTCTGAGCAAAGGAAAACATCCAATTTAACAATCCAATACTCAATAAAATGTACCTTGTTTGTGGGACAATCCTTTTAAGGGTTGACCTACTACTGGATTTCCTGCTCAATCAAATCAGGACCCAAATTAAAATAAAAACAATAACTGTGTTCTATTTGAAAAACATGGCTGCTTTACCTTGCAAAAACAGGGCCACACCCGTAAAAAGTTTCATGAGGCCTGTGTCACACATCCGTGCCTCCGGCATGTGTACAATCCGTGCTGACATATGCCAGAGGCACGGACATACGGAGACCAATGTTATTATATGGCACCTTTCACATGTCTGTGATACCACACAGGCCATGTCTCCACGTGGAGCAGACACGTGTCCATAAGCTCCACACTGAGACATGTCCGATTTTGGCTGGCAGCACGGACTCATTCGGGTCAATGGGTCTGTGCCAAAAACGTCCCGCACATGGATGTCATCCTTGTGACATCCGTATGCATGGACATGAGGAGACAGTTAAAAGTTCAAAAAGAAAGAATTTTATACTCACCTGTTTCCAGCGCTGCCTGTTCCACTTTCTTCCTGGGCCGCTCATTAGTCTCATATCATATTCACTGCTCTCAGAGCTGCAACGGTCCCGGAAAAGAGGGGAACAGGCAGCGCTGGAGGCAGGTGAGCATACGATGACATGCTGTCCGTGTGCTATCCGGATGTCACATGTATGTCAAACACAATCCGTGAAACACAAACACAAGGGCACCAAAAAATTACCTCTCTCACACGTCTCTGTTTTGCACGGATGTGTGAAATAGGCCTTAGGTATGCAGCTTTACTTAATTGAAGGAAACTTGACTGACTGAAGGTACCGTCACACATAACGATATCGTTGCCGATATCGTTCAAAAGTCACGTGTTTTGTGACGCTTGAACGATGTCGAAACGACATCGTTGTGTGTGACACTACAAACGATGAACGATCAGTCGGCTGATCGTTCATCGTTTGATTTGAGGTCCTGTCCTCAAATCAATCATTGGTCGCCCGGTGGACACGCAGCATCGCTGCGTGTGACACCGGAAGACGACCGATAAGCCAGCTCTCAGCGCCTCTCACAAGCACTGGGAGCTGGTCTCCAAGGTAAACTGCGGGTATCTAGGCAGCGCGCGCTGCCTAGATACCCGATGTATACCTTAGTTACCAGCCTCCTCCGCTCCCCGGCTGGTATCTAAGGTACACAGCAGGTAACTAGGGACCCTAGTTACCCGCTGTGTACCTTAGATACCAGCCAGTGAGCGGAGGAGGCTGGTAACTAAGGTATACATCGAGTATCTAGGCAGCGCGTGCTGCCTAGATACCCGCAGTTTACCTTGGAGACCAGCCTGCTCCTGCTTACCGCAGGCTGGCAGCGGGAGCAAGACATCGTGGAAACGATATTTAAATCGTTTCCACGATGTCTCTGGTCCATTTGATCGTTGGTGAGTCTGTCTGTGTGACAGCTCACCAGCGATCTGAACGATATTGTTAGCGATCGCGCGTGCATGTGATCGCTAACAATATCGGTCATGGTATCGCTGCGTGTGACGGCACCTTTACACTGCCACATACACCTGTGCACATGGTGTTTCAGTTACTTTTGAAAGTAAGCAGCTATGTTTTTCTAATCCCTGTCTGGTAGTGTCCATTAATCCAGATTACCTGTTTCAGAGTGACTGGAACTGGCAAAACTGGTCACTGCTTCTGGCTGCCACTGAGGAGTGTCTGATGCGGTGGTGACTGTTGCTGCTTTAGTTGGTCGGTTAGTTTGTGGGAATGATGACTCTTCTATGTGCTCTTCTTCTACAGGAAAGATACACATTAAGGATTTCAATAAGCAAAAATTGCAAACAATGTGAATTGGACAAGATAAGGTGAGAAAGAATTATTACAATGTACAGAGACTCAGACACTGGTGGCATAACAAGATAACATTATATCCAGTGTCTGTACAGTTAGGTGCTGAAATATTTGGACAGTGACATCAATTTGTTTTGACATTTTAGCTGTTTATCAAAAGACATTGAAATTACAGTTATAAATCAATATAGGCTTAAAGTGCAGACTCAGCTTTAATTTGAGAGTATTCACATCCGAATTGGAGTAAGGGTTTAGGTATTACAGCTCTTTAATATGTAGCTGCCTCTTTTTCAAGGGACAAAAAGTAATAGGACAATTATCTCAAAAGCTCTTTAATGGGGTAATCTCTAGTTAATTAATGAATTAAGCAGGTAAAAGGTCTGGAGCTGATTTTAGATACGGCATTTGCATTTGGAAATGGTTGCTGTGAACCCACAATATGTAGCCAAAGGAGCTATCAATGTAAGAGAAACAGACCTTCATTAGGCTGAAAAAAAGAAGAAATCCATCAGACAGATAGCAGAAATGGCCAAATCAACAGTTCAGAACATTCTGCAAAATAAAAAAAGAAAAGAGCACACTGCCGAGCTAGGAACGTAAAAAGACTTGGATGTAAAAAGGATAAACACACTGGGGAGTACACTTAACCCCTTCACCTCCGAGCCTGTTTTGACTCTAATGACCAAGCCATTTTTTGCAATCCTAACTAGAGGTTATAACTCGAATACTTCAACAGATACCAGTGACTCCAAGATTGTTATTTCGTGACATATTGGACTTCACATTACTTGTAAATTTAGGATGATATTTTTTGTGAAAAAATTTGAAATTTGGTGAAAATGCAATTTTTAAACTTTGAATTTTTATATCGTTAAACCATTGAGTTTTGTCACACAAAATAGTGAATAAATAACATTTCCCACATGTCTACTTTACATCAGCACAATTTTGGAAACAATTTTTTTTGTGTTCTGGAGTTAGAAGGGTTCAAAGTTCATCAGCAATTTCTCATTTTTCCAAAAAATTACAAAGCCACTTTTTTAGGGACATCCCATTTGAAGTGGAGGGCCTATATAATAGAATACACCCAAAAGTGACACCACTCTAAAAACTGCACCCCTTAGACTGTTTAAAACCACATTCAAGAAATGTAGTAACCTTCACATGCTTCACAGGAACTAGAGCAATGTGGAAGGAAAAAAATGAAACTTTTAACTATTTCTGACAATAATGTTCCTTTAGCCTCAAATATTGAATTTTCACAAGGGTAACAGGAGATACTGCACCATAGAATTTGTTGTGCATTTTCCCCCGAGTACGCCGATTCTCCACAAGTGGCAGAAAACCAGTTTGGGCATATGGCAGGGTATCTGAAGGGAAGGAGTGCAATTTGACTTTTTGAATGGAAAATCATCTGGAATCAACAGCAGACACCATGTCTGCAGATCCCCTGATGTGATGTTATGTGATCCCAGTTTTGAAACTAGAACCCCTAAAGAATTTATCAAAATGGGTAGTGAGCACTTTGAACATCCAGGTACTTCACACATCAAACCGTGAAAATGAAAAAAATATTTTTTCTTTCTACAAAAATTGACCCCAAAATTTGTTGGACAATTTCTCCTGAGTATGCAGATACCTAAAATGTGGTAAAAAGCCACTGTTTGAGCGCATGGCAGGGCTCAGAACAGAAGGAGCGCCATTTGACTTTTGTAATGCAAGATTGTCTGCGAACACCATGTCGTGTTTAGAAAGCCGCTGATGTTCCTAAATAGTGGAAACCCCTCACAAGTGACCACATTTTGGAAACTAGACCCCTCAAGCAAATTTTATAGATGTGTGGTGAGCATTTTGAACCCCCAGGTGCTTCCCAGAATTTCAGAATGGTGAGCTGTCAAAATAAATAAAAAAAAAAAAATAAATCTCATTTTCACCAAAAAATGTTCTTTGAGCTCAAAATTTTTTATTTACATAAGGACATCAGAAACAATTGTACAAGACAATTTGTTGTATAACTTCTCCTGAGTACGCCAATACCTCATATGTGCTGGAAAACCACTGTTTGTGCGCACAGCAGGGTTCGGAAGGGAAGGAGCGCCATTTTACTTTTTAAAAGCAAGATTGGCTGGAATCCTTAGCTTGTGGCACCACAAATCCCAGTGATATCACAAGTCTCAGAGATCATGCTGCAGACATGATTACTTAGGCTTGTAGTCAGAAGGTTGTCATGGCAACCTTGGGTCACCATGGCAACGATCAGGCCCTGGCAATCACATTGCAGGGACCAATCGGCAGGGAGAAGGTGCACGATCCCTCTCCCAATCCCCTAAATCAGAGGTCCCCACCTCCAGGCCTCAAGGGCCGCCAACAGTGCAGGTTTTCAAGATTTCCTTAGTATTGCACAGGTGCTAATGTGATCATCTGGATAGGTAATGATTCCAAACCATTTGCAATACTAAGGAAATCCTGAAAACCTGCACTGTTGGCAGCCCTTGAGGCCTGGATTTGGGGACCTCTGCCCTAAATGCTGCGATTGATATCAATAGCAGCATTTAGGGAGATAAATAGACAGGGACAACGCAGGGTTTGTCCCTGGCTGAGTAAGACCGCTCTTACTCAGTGTCCAGGAACAGGATGAAGCTGTGGGGAGTGGTCTCAGTCAAAACACACTCCCCCTCTGTACCATTGATCTTTGACGTAAAGGAACATCAAAGGTCGTAAAGGGGATAAAGCACGACTCCAGTGCTGAAAAAAAACAAAAACAAAACACTGTAGTGGTGCTTTAAGACAAAACTTAAGAGGCAAGCAAGACCCACAAACAAGCAACAACTGAAGTCAAGCACTACAAAGGAGGAAACCAACATTTGGTGACAACCATGGCTTCCAGACTTCAAGCAGTCACTATCTGCAAAGGATTCTCTACAAAGTATTAAAAATGTACGTTTTATTTATGGTAATGTTAAGTGGTCCAATTACTTCTGAGCTCCTGAAATGAGTTGGCTTTGTAGAAAAAATGGTTGTAATCCCTAAATGTTTTATTGATATATTATTGTTCAACCCATTTAATGAAAGTCTACACTTCAATTGCAGCTTAGTTGTTTTATTTTAAATGTAAAAAATCCACGAAGATTTGATCACTGTCCAAATATTTCTGGATCTAACTATATATTGAGTCAATTCAAAATGAGGAGTTCTTACTTCATGAGAAACTCACCACGGATGACGTGTGACACAGTGGTGCACACTCTGGACCCCTGCCCCCGACTGGTTTCAGGTGGTGATGATGATGAAGAGGATGATGAAGAAGTGGTTGGCACAAGCTTAACTTTGAGTTGGTGCTCAGATAACCGCAAAAAGTTCTCTGTGCTAAATGTGGCCAAATTGAGAGGGGTTAACTGAACTGACACAGCAGGCAAAGGAAAAGCAATTTCACGCGGGTCCTTAATAATCTTCGGGGTGCTGGGTGTGTCTGAAGGTTGCTGCATAGGAAAAAAAGTGTACTGTATTACAATTTGAGGCAGAGATAATGACCAAAAACAGAGATGAAAATTTTTTTGACAATTAGTTTCATGATTTTAATACAAGTAAGAAATTGCTGTCAATTCAAATATAGTCAAGAAAATAATAAAGCACAGTTTTGTGCATCACTGACCAGCACCACCAACTGAATCTTTATGTTTAGAACAAATCTTCATTGCACATTACTGATAACCCCATTGATATACAACATAAGCCTTAAAGCCCCATTACATGGCACAACATCAGTAACGACATCGCTGAAACGTCACGGGTTTGGAGACGTTCCAGCAACCTCGTTACGACCTCGTTGCGTGTGACTCTGGCAAGTTGTAACGATAAATCGTTGGATCGCTGATCGCAGGTTTGAGAACATATTCTCAAACCACACAATCAATGCTCAGCCAACCTGGTATATTGGTTTGTTTGTCACCGCGATAATGTCGTTTACGACTTCACCCATTCACAGCAATAGGCAGGGATCGTTTGCTGGGTTGTGCCAACGACACCTGCTCACAACATCGTTGGTGAGTTGTCCATGATATCTAGATGTGTGACATCTCACCAACGATGTCAAAACGATGTTGGAAACAACCGCGCGCCCACGAGATCTTTGCCGACATCGTTCCAACGTCGTGTCGTGTAACAGTACCTTTAAAAAATGGAAAAGCTATAGTTTTTAAAAAACAAATAACTTTAGGTATTTGTTTATGAGAGACGTGCAGCATATGGCAAGAAAACAGTGGTCCGAAATTACATTTGAGAGATGTAAGAAGCGGGGCTGTCAGTGTCCATTTTGATGGGGTCAGATTCAGGGAAAATTGTGAAGTTGGAGTCGTAGGTTTGGCATACTGTCTTCAGAGCCAGGGCTGTTGTGACGGAGTCGATATCATTTTGGTACAGTTGGATTCAGGGAAATTGAGGAGTCGGAGGTTTGGCTTCCTAACTCTACAGCCCTGTAAAGAAGCTTGTGGATGGTTATAAGAATCAATTGATTAAGTTATTTATAGAAAAGGGTGGGCAACCAAATTTAAGT
Source organism: Allobates femoralis (assembly GCA_033576535.1). NCBI lineage: Eukaryota > Metazoa > Chordata > Amphibia > Anura > Aromobatidae > Allobates > Allobates femoralis. The sequence goes on from JARQOC010000003.1 coordinate 645,740,726, forward strand.
TTAGGCTTCCTTCGACATTGTAACCATTCCCTCTTGCTACAGATTCTCTCATCTCTCGATATCACAGATTTGTCTCTATCCCGGATCTCTCGAGATCTAACAGACCGGAATTTCAGCATCTAAGGGCCACGTCACACACACAGATATCTGTGCAGAGATTGTTCGCAGATCTCTGGTTGCAGTGAAATCATAGACACATTGTTCCATTTGTACACGGCCACAAAATGGAACAATGATTCCATGATTTCACTGCAACCAGAGATCTGTGAACAATATCTGCAGATATCTGTGTGTGTGACGTGGCCCTAACTCTCACACACCACCTCCTTACCTCGCCCCCCATCTGTAGGTGTCCTCCAAGTTTTAGTTCTAGGACCCCAACTCTTCTCCATCTACACCGTCGGCCTGGGACATCTCAGAGTCCCACAACTTTCAGTATCATCTCTACACTGATGACACACAGCTCTTCCTCTCTGGACCTGACATCACCTCCTTACTAATTAAAATTTCACAATGTCTGTCTGCTATTTAATCTTTCTTTTCTGCTCGCTTTCTAAAATTGAACATGGACAAAACAGAATTCATAATCTTTCCCCCATCTCACTCCAAGCCTTCATCAGACCTATCCATCAAAGTCAATGGCTGCTCACTCTCCTCAGTCCCACATGCTCAGTGCCTTGGAGTAGCCCTTGGATATAAAACCAGTACAACAGTAAAAGGATACAAAAGCGCATATAGGATCTTATCTTTGTGACACACTGCTGTTATGTGACTAATGTCACTGCTCAACTGAATTGGTTGTGTGACACACAGCCAATATATAGCACATTGAAAGGCTGCTGGGGTAGCCACATGTTCTCATCCATTTTAATCCTTTTCCTCATTCCCATTTTTTTCACAGCCGTTCTTTTTAGATTTTCCAGATGAACTTAACTTAGTTTAGTTGAGGATCGGGTTACATATGACATAGGTGTAACCTCCCAATCCTACATCATAATCATGTGCTTTGTGTTAGCGTTCTTACTGTCTATTTAATCAGTGCCTTGTGCTAATGTATGGTTGGTTTCCTGGAGAGGAAGTGTGGATAACGCTCCGAAACGCGTAGAATGAATAAAACCACAATTGTTTGATTTACTCCATGTGAGACAGTGCGGGGGATCATATGCGAGGGGCGCTATGTCTCCCCCAGAATGCGCACTGTCACGTATTGAGCCCGGTATAGGGTGTGTGAGAAAGGGACGGTCCGCTCCCTCCGCTCCGGGTCTTGCAAGGTCCCGGAAGTAGACACGGAGTTAAAAGCCTGGTCAGGAGGCAGGGCGGGTTCCCTGTACACAGAATTGTGCCTTAGCTGCAGGAGCAGCAGAGATATACACAGGAGAGGTCTAGAGTTCCAGAGGACCGTGTGCTAGACTAACACGGCCTAGCCCAGGAGGGCTGGGAGCTCGGCGTGACCTATAACGGAGGCCTTTGGCCTGAAGGACCCGGGGTACGTTATATGAACTGTGTCTTGTGTACCCGGCTGCGACCCGGATTCCGGCTGACTGTGCCATCGCTGTGTGTACCAGCAATAAACACCGGGTCTTGTTTGAACCACTACCGGGCTCTACGTGTTTCCTGACTTGCAATCCAGGCGCTGCCCCACATATGGTGGAGAATGCGGGCAAGCAGGCCGGCCCGGTGAAAGTGACTGTTTCATGAGGCCAATGAGCGGCGCCTAAAGTGAGAGGAGCAGCCGTCAGAATAGCCGCCAGTCTTGCGGGGTGCCCGGCACTGTATGTCCATACGTAAGCCAGCCACGCTACAGTTCAGGCCTGCCGCTGATATGGAGGAAATCCTAAGGCAGCTGGTACTTACCCAGCAGCGACAGCAAGAGCAGCAGGAGCAACAGCAGAAGATGAATGAACTGCTCCTGCAGCACATCGTGGCCCTACGAGACCAGCCAGCAGTGCCTTCCCCGGAACGGCGTGAGGCCCGGGACCGGGTCCGGTCGGCCCTGCGGAAGCTGAGTCCGGAAGACGACGTAGAAGCCTTCCTCACCGTCTACGAGCGCACTGCAGAGCGAGAAGGCCTCCCGCCGGCTCAGTGGGCTGAAGTCGTCGCGCCATTCTTGATCGGCGACGCCCAGAAGGCCTACACCGACCTCAGTTGGGAGGATGCCCAGGACTACGCCAAACTCAAAGGTGAGATCCTTGCGAGACTGGGGGTCAATACTTATGTCCGAGCCCAACGGGTGTTTTCCTGGTCCTATGTGGAGTCCAAGCCGGCTCGCTCCCAGGCGTATGACTTATTGCAGTTGGTGAAACGGTGGCTCCAGCCTGAGAGCTTAACTCCGGGACAGATGGTGGAAAGGGTGGTGGTCGACCGGCTGGTTCGGACTCTGCCGGTTGCGATACAGCGTTGGGTGGGGCAAGGGGACCCGGGTACCTTGGACCAGGTGGTTAGCTTGATAGAGCGATATACAGCCACCCAGGAGTTCATACGGGACTCTGCCCCACTGCGGCAGTTACGCCGGCCTCCGGAGCCGGGTAGAGGTATTCGTTCATCTACAGGGGACTCTCCTAAAAACGTACCCGCTGAGAGGATACCCCAGAATGGGGCTGGCAGGAAACCAGGCTCCCCGAGAAGGAGCTTCCGACCCGGCGCTGCCACCGCTACGTGGTGCTGGCGGTGCAAAGGACCGGGACATGTGGCTGCCTACTGCCCACTAACAGTGGAACCCATGGACTGCGGGTTCACACGCCGGCTCTCGATGTATGCCAGCCCCGTGTTCACCGCAGAAGGAGTGGTTCCCCTAACGGCACCACATCTGTGCCCGGTGCTCGTTAATGGACACAGAGCAGAAGCTCTCTTGGACTCTGGCAGTTTGGTGACGCTGGTTCGTGCGTCCTTAATCCCCGGGTTGCAACTCCCTGGGGGATTGGTAGGGGTCCGGTGTATTCACGGGGACCTACGCGAGTATCCGACCACGGAAGTGACTCTATCCACTCCCTGTGGAGAGGTGACTCACGTGGTCGGAGTGGTAAAATCTCTACCCTACGGGACGGTGCTGGGAAGAGACTTACCGTTGTTTTGGTCCTTATGGGGAAGGAGGAGTAACCCTTCTCTGAGGCCAGGGAATCCGGGTGCTGAGCCCGACGACCCTGAGACCGGGACACCTGCCGTAGGGGTCGCCAACATAGGGCTAGAGTGTCACCCCGATAGGTTCCCGCTAGACGTATTGGCAGGGGAGGTCGAGGAGACCCCACCGCTTCCAGAGTTGGAAGTATCCCGGGGAGCGTTTGGGACAGCCCAGCTACAGGATCCCACACTGACCCGGGCCCGAGAAAGGGTAACCGAAATAAACGGGGTAGCTCAGCATCCGGGGGCAGAGAACGTATTTCCACGCATGGTGCTTAACCAAGAGTTACTCTATAGGGTGGACAAAATCCAGGATGAGGTCGTGGACCAACTGGTAGTACCGCAGCCACACCGCCGGGCGGTCCTAGAGATGGCCCACTCCCACCTGCTAGGGGGCCACCTTGGGGCTAAAAAAACGCAAGAACGCATCTTGCGGAGGTTCTTCTGGCCGGGCGTGTATGCGGATGTCCAGAGGTACTGTGACTCTTGCCCGGAATGTCAGCTGACCACACCCATTGCCACCTTCCGTAGTCCATTGGTACCTCTACCAGTTATAGAGGAACCTTTTGAACGGATCGCAATGGATTTGGTGGGGCCTATAGTGAAATCAGCCCGAGGCCACCAACACATACTCGTGGTTGTCGACTACGCCACCCGGTACCCGGAGGCGATTCCGTTACGGCACCCCACGGCGAAACTGATTGCCCGGGAGCTGTTTGCCATGTTCTGTCGCCTAGGACTACCTAAGGAAATCCTCACAGATCAGGGGACTCCTTTTATGTCCAAAGTGACCCGGGAACTGTGTAAATTGCTCAACATAAAACAGCTGCGCACCTCGGTGTATCATCCCCAGACAGACGGGTTAGTTGAGCGGTTTAACAAAACCCTGAAGTCCATGCTAAAAAAAGTGGTAGCAAAGGACGGAAAGGATTGGGACATGTTATTGCCCTATCTAATGTTCGCCATCCGGGAGGTACCACAGTCGTCTACGGGGTTTTCCCCCTTTGAACTGTTGTACGGCCGGCATCCTAGAGGGCTATTGGATGTTGCCAAAGAGACGTGGGAACAGGAACCCACTCCCTATAGGAGCGTGATCGACCACGTGGCGAAAATGCAGGACCGGATCACAGCGGTCCGGCCGATTGTAAAAGAGCACCTCATGGATGCCCAAGGTGCTCAAAGCCGCAGGTATAATACACGGGCCACCGTTAGGACCTTTGAGGTGGGGGACCGGGTATTGGTCTTAGTGCCCACCACGGAAAGCAAATTATTGGCCAAATGGCAAGGGCCCTATGAAATCCGGGAAAAAGTAGGGGAGGTCAATTACAAGGTATACCAGCCCGGGAAAAGGAAACCCGTGCAGCTATACCACGTAAATTTGCTTAAAGCGTGGAAAGACCGGGAGTGCCTGATCACGGAGGCATCCGATGTACCCGGGGACCCTTCCCCTTCGGCCCCAAGGGATGCCGAAGGGGTACGAATAAGCGACACCCTCACTAAGGCCCAACGACGGGAGGCTTGAAAGTTGGTACAGCAGAATCCCGATGTGTTCTCTGACCTGCCCGGGCGCACTTCGGTCATTCAGCATGACATTGTCACTGAGCCCCTGGTAAAAGTGCGAGTGAAACCGTACCGGGTACCCGAGGCCAGACGGCAAGCCATCGCGGCCGAAGTTAAACACATGCTTAAGCTAGGGGTGATAGAAGAATCCCGGAGCGAATGGGCTAGTCCCATCGTGCTCATTCCAAAGCCGGACGGATCGTTGCGTTTCTGCAACGATTTCCGGAAGCTGAACGAGGTGTCCAAGTTTGATTTATATCCCATGCCCCGGGTGGACGAGCTGATTGAAAGACTGGGGAAAGCCCAGTACTTCACAACGCTCGATCTGACAAAAGGTTACTGGCAGGTGCCGCTAACAAAGGCGGCCAAGGAAAAAACCGCCTTTGTTACTCCGGAAGGTCTCTATCACTACGTCGTGTTGCCGTTTGGGTTGCATGGAGCCCCGGCCACATTCCAGCGGCTCATGGACATAGTGTTAGAACCTCATCGGAAGTACGCGTCCGCCTACCTAGATGACATTATCATCTTTAGTCCAGATTGGCATACCCACTTATCCCAGGTTCAGGCCGTGGTGGATTCTCTCAGGACAGCGGGCCTGACGGCAAATCCAAAAAAATGTGCCATGGGGCTCGAGGAGGCCCGGTACCTGGGGTATGTGATTGGGCGAGGGGTTATCAAACCCCAAATAAACAAAATCGAGGCCATTCAAAATTGGCCCCGACCGGTGTCTACCAAACAGGTGAGGGCGTTCCTCGGCCTAGTTGGGTACTACCGACGCTTCATACCCAACTTTGCTGGGCGAACGGCAGCCCTGTCCGACCTGTTAAAAGGGAAGAAAGCAGCGTTGGTGCGTTGGAATCCCCAAGCAGAGGCAGCCTTTCAGTCCATGAAGTTGGCCTTGTGCGGACAGCCCGTCCTCATCAGTCCTGACTTCAAACGCGCCTTCGTTGTACAAACAGACGCCTCGGAGGTGGGGCTGGGGGCTGTGCTGTCGCAGGAAGTGGATGGAATCGAGCATCCGGTCACTTACTTGAGCCGGAAATTGTCCCCGGCGGAAAAGAATTATAGCGTAGTGGAGAAGGAGTGCTTGGCCGTTAAATGGGCCTTGGAGTCCCTACGTTATTATTTGCTCGGGCGACAGTTCCGGTTAGTTACGGATCACGCTCCCTTGGTCTGGATGCGAAATGCCAAGGAACGGAACGCTCGGGTCACCCGGTGGTTCCTGTCCCTCCAAAACTTCAATTTTACGGTGGAGCATCGGGCTGGCAAGTTGCAGGGTAATGCGGATGCCCTGTCCCGGGCACCCTGTTTGATGGCTGGGGTTCAACCCCACAAGTTTGAACCGAGGGGGGGGGTGTGTGAGACAGTGCGGGGGATCATATGCGAGGGGCGCTATGTCTCCCCCAGAATGCGCACTGTCACGTATTGAGCCCGGTATAGGGTGTGTGAGAAAGGGACGGTCCGCTCCCTCCGCTCCGGGTCTTGCAAGGTCCCGGAAGTAGACACGGAGTTAAAAGCCTGGTCAGGAGGCAGGGCGGGGTTCCCTGTACACAGAATTGTGCCTTAGCTGCAGGAGCAGCAGAGATATACACAGGAGAGGTCTAGAGTTCCAGAGGACCGTGTGCTAGACTAACACGGCCTAGCCCAGGAGGGCTGGGAGCTCGGCGTGACCTATAACGGAGGCCTTTGGCCTGAAGGACCCGGGGTACGTTATATGAACTGTGTCTTGTGTACCCGGCTGCGACCCGGATTCCGGCTGACTGTGCCATCGCTGTGTGTACCAGCAATAAACACCGGGTCTTGTTTGAACCACTACCGGGCTCTACGTGTTTCCTGACTTGCAATCCAGGCGCTGCCCCACATCCAGGACTTGTTTTCATTATACGGTAGCGCATATATGCACAAATTTTCTTTGGGCTCATTTGGAGTGACCCTACACTCTGCGCTCTCTTTCAAGCCACATACTCAAGCCCTTCCCACCTCCTGATAACTTCAAACTCAAAAATATTTCCTGGATTCGTACATTCCTTGACCAAGAAACTGCTATAAAACACTTGTGCATGCCCTCATCATCTCCCTGCTCTCTGGCCTCTCCTCTAGCATTCTTGCATCCCTCAAATCTATCATAAACTCAGCTACCCGACTAATCGATCTGTCCCGCCGCTATTCCTCAGCCTCTCCTCTCTGCCAATCCCTTCAGTGGCTCCCCATTAAGGAGAAACTGCAGTTCAAAACCCTACCCATGACGTACAAAGTCATTCACAAACTGTCTCCTCCATACATCTGTGACATGGTCTCCCGGTACCTACCTACATGTAACCTCTGCTCCTCGCAAGATCTCCTTCTCTCCTCTGTCTTATCACCTCTTCCCACAAACACATACAAGATTTCTCCCGTGTATCACCCATAATCTGGAACGCTCTACCTCGACACATCAGACTCTCGCCAAACTAAAGGTACATGAATAGCCACCTATTCCGACAAGTCTACAACCCGCAGTGAGCCTCAGCCCACAATACAGACACAACCAACTCTACCCCTCACCCATCCATTGTAGACTATAAGTCCTCGTGGGCAGGGTCCCATCTCCTCATCTACTGTATCCTCACCCATCCCTTGTAGACTGTGAGCCCTTGCGGGCAGGGTCCTCTCTCCTCTTGTACCCGTCTATGCCTTGTACTTTTCATGATTATTGTACCTGTCTAAATATTCCCCTTTTGACATGTAAAGCGCTGTGGAATAAATCGCGCTATAGTAATAAATAATAATAATTTTGTTTAGTTCATTTTTGGAGTTTTGTGTGAAATTATGTCCAATTTGCCTTTTTTTATGTTGTTCCAATACACACAAAGGAAATAAACATGTGAATAATAAAACGTACAATTGCAATAATTTTCTTGGTGAAATACTTAATTTTCTGGAACAATTTTAAGGGTGCCAAGACTTTCGGCCATGACACCATATCTATATATTATACATATGATTAGGTGAAAATTATTCATCAAAATAAAGACCCCCATATACATTACACTACCATCGGCCAAAACTGTTATTATTGACATGGCCAATAAAATATGAGGTAGAAATAAAATAAGCATATCCACTGCTGTAACAAATAAGTAAAAAGCAGTGGCACATATAAACAACATATGGTACTTAGTACACATGGATTGGTCAGTAGTCCAATGTGTATGGGGGATACAGACCGATGACTGTTAGGGAGTTTGAGGGGTTGTGTGAAAAAAAAAAAATGTATAAGGGTGGCTTCACACTTGCGTTCGCCTGCACTGCGCATTGCGGTGGGCGAATGCAAGCTGAGCGCAAGCACCGCCCATCCCTATGTTTAACATGGGGACGCACGGTGTATGCGCTCGGGTACGGATGGCTGTGCGCACCCATTGCCCGCCATGTGTGTTTTGTACGCATGCGGATGCTTGCGTACAAATCATACATTCTTGTTCGCACCATGAACGCAACCCTATATAAAGGTGTGCTTAATTATTAGGCTAATGCTTTTCCTTTGGTAAAATGGGTCAGAAGAGAAATTTGACGGGCTCCGAAAAGTCCAAAACTGTGAGATGTCTTGCAGAGGGATGCAGCAGTCTTGAAATTGCCAAACCTTTGAAGCGTGACCACCGAATAATCAAGCGTTTCATGGCAAATAGCCAACAGGGTCATAAGAAGCGTGTTGGGCAAAAAAGGCGCAAAATAACTGACCATGAATTGAGGAAAATCAAGCGTGAAGCTGCCAAAATGCCATTTGCCACCAGTTTTGCCATATTTCAGAGCTGCAATGTTACTGGAGTATCAAAAAGCACAAGGTGTGCTATGCTCAGGGACATGGCCAAGGTAAGGAAGGCTGAAAAACGACCGCCTTTGAACAAGAAACATGAGATAAAACGTCAAGACTGGGCCAAGAAATATCTTAAGACTGATTTTTCAAAGGTTTTATAGACTGATGAAATGAGAGTGACTCTTGATGGGCCAGGTGGATGGGCCAGAGGCTGGATCAGTAAAGGGCAGAGAGCTCCACTCCGACTCAGACGCCAGCAAGAAGGTGGAGGTGGAGTACTGGTATGGGCTGGTATCATCAAAGATGAACTTGTAGAACCTTTTTGGGTTGAGGATGGAGTGAAGCTCAACTCCCGGACCTACTGCCAGTTTCTGGAAGACAACTTTTTCAAGCAGTGGTACAGGAAAAAGTTGGTATCGTTCAAGAAAAATCTGATTTTCATGCAGGACAATGCTCCATCACATGCTTCCAACTACTCCACAGCGTGGCTAGCCAGTAAAGGTCTAAAAGAAGAAAAAATAATGACATGGCCCCCTTGTTCACCTTATCTGGACCCATAGAGAACCTGTGGTCCCTCCTAAAATGTGAGATCTACAGGGAGGGAAAACAGTACATCTCTCGGAACCGTGTCTGGGAGGCTGTGGTGGCTGCTGCACGCAATGGTGATCATAAACAGATCAAGCAACTGACAGAATGTCTGCTGTTGAGTATCATCATAAAGAAAGATGACTATATTGGTCACTAATTTTTTTGTGTTTTGTTTTTGCATGTCAGAAATGTTTTTTTTCTACATTTTGTGCAGTTATTAGTGATGGGCGAATCCTAAATTACTCGGAATCGCTTGACTCTAGTGAGTCCGAGCCCAGGACTCGCTACTCGTTGCGAGTCTAGCGAGTCCAATGTTAATGAATGGGGAAGCGAGTAATAGCGAGTAGTGTGCGATTTACAAATCACAGATGTGTCTCGGAAGCTTCAGCCTGAAGCAATCCTAGTTTTGCCATTGATTTGCATTGGACTCGTTTACTGTGCAAGTAATCGCTGGGAAACTCGCACAGATAAGAGTCCTGTCTGCTCTGTGTGCTGGCTGCCGCAGCTCCAGGGTCCTAGAGCCCGCCTGCTGCCTGATGTAGCAGAGCCGAGATTGTTCTCAGTCTGCTCATTCCCTGTGCATAGACATCTATATCTATGCACAGGGATGAGCAGAGAGGACACCGCGTTTTGGACTGCGTCGGACGGAAGAGGATTTTTTTAATTAAAGATGGAGTCCCTAATGGCTTTTTTTTTTTATTTCTAATAAAAAATTTTCTCTGCGTTGTGTTTTTTTTTAAAACAATTTAATAGAAATTCATGGCGGTCATGTCTAATATTGGCGTGACCGCCATAAATTTCGGGCTTAGGGCCAGCTGATAATACAAAGCTGGCCCTAACCTCTTTATTACCCAGCGTGCCACCGCCACTAGGGCCGCTGGAAGAGCGGGGTTCAGCGCCAGAGGATGGCGCTTCAATGAACGCGCTATCTTCTGGGGCGGCTGCGGCCTGCAATTTGCAGCGGGGGGTGCCCAGAAAGCTTGGGCATCCCTGCGCTGCGGATTCCAGCCCCCAGCTGCTTAGCTGTACCTGGCTAGACATAGAAATTGCGCGGAGCCCCACGCATTTTTTTTAATTATTTCATGAAATTCATGAAATAATAAAAAAAAGGGCTCCCCTATATTCTTGTGTCTGGCCAGGTACAAATAGGCACCTGGGGGTTGGGGCAGCCCGTCGCTGCCTGCTGGATCCGGCTGGTTCCAGAAATACGGCGAAGCCCATGTAATTTTTTTTTCTGAAAAATCAATAAAACAATCCTAAAAAAGGGACTGCATCTTTATTAACCCCTCGCCCATGGTCCAGGGTTAATAAAGATGCAGTCCCTTTTATTTACATTGTTTTATGGGTTTGTCAGAAAAAAATTTCACGTGGGCTTCGCCGTATTTCTGGAACCAGCCGGATGCAGCAGGCAGCGACGGGCTGCCCCCAACCCCCAGGTGCCTATTTATACCTGGCCGGACACAAGAATATAGGGCAGCCCTTTTTTTTAATTATTTCATGAATTTCATGAAATAATAAAAAAAAAATGCGTGGGGCTCCGCGCAATTTCTATGTCTAGCCAGATACAGCTAAGCAGCTGGGGGCTGGAATCCGCAGTGCAGGGATGCCCAAGCTTTCTGGGCACCCCCCGCTGCAAATTGCAGCCCGCAGCCACCCCAGAAGATGGCGCGTTCATTGAAGCGCCATCCTCTGGCGCTGAACCCCGCTCTTCCAGCGGCCCTGGTGGCGGTGGCACGCTGGGTAATAAAGGGGTTAATACCAGCTTTGTTATACAAGCTGGTATTAAGCCCGAGATTCTTAATGTCAGGCCACGTTTGACCCGGCCACTAAGAATCTCCAATAAAGGGTTAAAAAAAGACAACACAGAGAAAAATTTTATAAAAAAAAAAGCCATTAGGGACTCCATCTTTAATTAAAAAAATCCTCTTCTGTCCGACGCAGTCCAAAACGCGATGTCCTCTCTGCTACATCCCCTGTGCATAGATATAGATGTCTATGCACAGGGAATGAGCAGACTGAGAACAATCTCAGCACTGCTACATCATCTCTGTGAGCAGGCGGGCTCTAGGACCCTGGAGCTGCACAGAGAAGACAGCTGGACTCGGCTCGCAAAGTAACAGCAGTTACTTTGCGAGTTTCCCTGCTATCACTGGCACAGTAGCCGAGTCTAATGCAAGACAATGGCAATCCTAGTTTTGTCAGCGTTTGCCATTGATTTGCATTGGACTCGTGCGAGTAAACGCTGGGAAACTCGCAGAGTACCGAGTCCTGCGAGTCCCTTACTACTCGCCGAGTAACGAGTCCTAGCGAGTAGATTCGCCCATCCCTAGCAGTTATATTAGTTTACCTGGTGAAAATAAATAAGTGAGATGGGAATATATTTGTTTTTTATTAAGTTGCCTAATAATTCTGCACAGTAATAGTTACCTGCTTAAACAGATGTCCTCCTAAGATAGCCAAATGTAAAATAACCCCACTACAACTTCCAAAAATATAAAGCTTTGATATTTGAGTCTTTTGGGTTGATTGAGAACATTGTTGTTGATCAATAATAAAAAAAATCCTCTACAATAGAACTTGCCTAATAATTCTGCACACAGTGTAGAATCATAGAAAGGTAGAGCTGGAAGGGACCTCCTGGGTCATCTGGTCCAACCCCCCTGCTCAAAGGAGGATTCACTAAACCATCCCAGACTGATGTACGTCCAAGCCTCTGTTTGAAGGCTTCCATTGAAGGGAAACTCACCACCTCTCGTGGCAGCCTATTCCACTCGTTGTTCACCCTGACGGAGAAAAGTCTTTTTCTAATATCTAATCTGTGTGTCCTCCCATTCAGTTTTATCCCAATGCATCCAGTGTTTCATTGTGCAAATGTGAATAAAGCTAATCCCTCTACAGTGTAACAGCCCTTGAGATATTTGTAGACAGCTATTAAGCCATCTCTCAGTCTTCTTTTTTCAAGCTAAACATTCCCAAATCCTGTAACTGTTCAGGTCACCATTCTGGTCGCTTTTCTCTGAACTTGATCTAGTTTGTTGATGGCTTTGATGTGATTTAGATTTCTCTTTTGTTCATTCCTGTTGCATTTTGTTAATTGATAAAAAATAAACTTGCACTTCTATTTTTTAAAACCTTTATTATTTTTCAGATTTTTTCCCCCACACCTGCCTAAACCCTTTGCACAGTACTGCACATTCTTGAATGTTTTATGCACATACATAGCAGAATGACAGCTAATGGTATGCACACACATCTGTCCCACTTCTGAGCCTCACTGCGGTGACTCACTCTCCCAACCATTACGTCTCCAGAGTAGTGGCTGTTCCCAGCTGGCACAGTGCCAGGTGTCTGGGCATCACTAAGGATACAGAAAATAAAGAATAGAGAAAATCTTAAGCTAAAGGTAAGAAAAGAGTTTCATTATAAGATAGAAGGTGTCATGGCAACAGGGACACAGATCCCAGTTAAATGGAAGTCAGTGACTAGTGTAGAGACTTCCTTCTCATCTCTTCTATGGCTGTATTCATACAATACAATATGAATGAATGAGGGGAGGCAGATGATGAAGAGCCTCCTCGTAACACAGATAGCAGGTGGAGGAGGTGAGAAATGTCCCCAGAGTCCATTACAGAGAGGTACAGAGACGTGAACCTGTGAACTACAGGGATGGAGAACACACAGCCTCTAATCTGCCGAATACCTGCTGAGCAACACTTAGCGGACGCCTAGAAGAAAAGGGGTTAGGGATTTTCTGTTAAATTATTTTCTTCTTTACCTTACTGCTTACACAGCAGTTATCTCCCAGCTTTCCCACAGCCCTGAGTGACAAATTATTTATGTAGTTAAAGATTAATGTGATTGCATCCTCTGCTAGAAGGTCATTTCTAGGAATCCAGCAGCTGTAAAATTGCCTCTATTGGTTGTCACCCAGCTTTCCTGCAGAGGGAATGCTCCCGTCATGATCCTGATACTTTCTAGTGAACAATGTTCTGTGATGAACTCTTACCATAAGACCCTAAAGCACTTCCATGACATGTCAGGTTTTAGAGGCTCATGTATGTAGCGGTACTACAGCTCCACTGTAAGAAGCCATAATTGAACATAATGGTGTACGAGCACCTTTGTGTGCTCCCATTCTATACAGGGGCAAACTTCAAGGTATGCAGACACTGTATGTACAGAGGGGTGCTCCCCCAGAAATACAGGGCACAATATCTCAGTACACAAAGTCCCACTAGGCCTACATAACATGTATAGCTACATAAGAAAGACGCCGCCTAGGCTCTGAACACTGGCTCTGCCATCTGCACAAGTCCTAATTGTTTTATAAGGTCAATGCACAATGGCAGCGTGGCTGTGATTATACCTTGGCTTGGAAAGCTATGTTTTACAAATATAAAGCTAATGTGAATGCAAAATGAGAGAGGCAGCATCTGGGAAACACACAGGTAGGCAGGTTTATTACAATTTCTGCTGCCATTTCAGAACGGCATTATCAGTCAGGAAATGGTAAATCTCTCAGTACATAATGGTATCCTGAGAGCAGCCACAAGCCGTGCAGCGCTCACTGATACTGACGATTCAACAGCATTTCCTGTGTGTAGAGGAGGTGTCTCCCCGACACCGACATGAACAAAGGGCATCCCCTCCTCCACCCGGCACAGCCTGGTGTAGGCTTGTGCTAAAGAGCGCTCTCTATCCAGATGTGTGTCTGTATTGTATATGTATTGTAGATGTGTGTCTGTATTGTATATATATATATGTATTATATACACACACACACACACACATACACACAAACAATGGCATAATTTGAAGCTCATGGGCTCCAATGCAAAAGCTCCGAGGGGCCCCGAATTATTGCCAATCTTTAATAGCATTAGTATTTTTCTATAGGCCAAAAGGGACTTTTGGGGCCCCCTATTCTCCAGGGCCCAGGTGCGATTGCAACCCCTGCACCTATTGTAATTATATCCCTGCGCACAGTCCCCATTGGGGCTCACACTAAATATATATGTGTATGTAAATTTATGTGTGTGTATAACTGTGTATATAGACACAAACAGGCATATACTGTATGAATCACTAGAAGACAGTACAATACATAATCTTCTTTACATTGTAAGATTAGATGTCTTTTAATGTCAGTAGTTCCCCCACAACCAAATTGTCAGATTTTATAGATATTCTGTTATTTAAAGCTTTATCATGAGCTGAATTATATTTATTAGTGTTGTATTCTTTCTTATAGTATTTATACAGCTCTTCAGCTCAGCGCATACAGATTGTAAACCATACATTTTACATAAATGGGGCCGTCTACTGGAGATATATATATATATATATGCACACACTGCGCGTAAAAATAAAGGGAACACTTGAACAACATAATGTAACTTCAAGTAAATCACCCTTCTCTGCAATCACCCTGTTCAGTTGTGAAGCAACACTGATTGTGAATCAATTTCTCCTGCTGTTGTGCAAATGAAACAGACAACAGTAGAAATGATAGGCAGTTAGCAAGACACAACCTATAAAGGATTGGTTCTGCAGGTGGTGACCACAGATTATTTCTCTGTTCTCATCCTTTTTGGCAGTTGTTTTGGACACTTTTGTATTATGTCATTACTCTCATCCCTAGAGGTGGCATGAGCTGGTGTCTACAACCCACAGAAGATGCTCAGGTAGTGCAGCTCATCCAGGATGGCACATAAATGCGAATTGTGGCAAGAAGGGTAGCTGTGTCCTTCAGCACAGTGTCCAGAGCATAGAGCAGATACCATTAGACAGGCCAGTACACAAGGAGACATGGAGGGGGCCTTAGGAGGGCAAAAACTCAGCAGCAAGACCGCTACCTCCTCCTTTGTGCAAGGATGAACAGGAGAAGCAGTGCACAGAAGAAACCCAGGGCCTACTGCACCTGCATATTGTCTCACAATGGGTCTGAAGATCTAATCCTGGTACGTAATGGCAGTCCGGGTACCTCTGGCTAGCATATTGAAGGCTGTGCAGCATTTTAAAGAAATGCCTCCCCACATCATTACTGACCCAGTGTCAAAACAGTTACGCTGGAGGATGTTGCAGGCATGTTCTATACGGTGTCTCCAGACTCTGTCACGTCTATCTGCAGAGCACAGGGAGCCAATGTTGAATCTGCCAATCTCTGTTTTCTCTATAAAATGGCAATCGCTCTGCACGATGTTGGGTTGTAAACACGTCTGTGGGCTGGAGGCCCTGCCTCATGCTACCTCTAGGGTTGAAAGCAATGACAAAATTAAAAGTGACCAAAACAACAGCCAAAAAGGATGAAAACAGAGAAATGGTCTTTCGTCACCATCTGCAGAACTGCTCCTTTATAAGTTGTGTCTTGATAACTGCCTATTATTTCAACCTGTTGTCTGTTCCATTTGCACAATAGCAGGAGAAATTGATTCAAAAACAAGGTTGCTTCATAACTGGACAGACTTATTTCATTGGTGTGATTGACTTGGAGTTACATTGTGTTGTTTAAGTGTACTCTCTATTTTTTTGAGCAATGCATAGGTGTTAATATATATATAGTGTGTTGTGAAAGTATTTGGCCCCTTTGAACTTTTCAACCTTTTGCCACATATCTGACTTCAAATATAAATTCTAATTTTTTTGTGAAGAATCAACAACAAGTGGGACCCAGTCGTGAAGTGGAACGAAATTCATTGAATATTTTAAACTCTTTTAACAAATAAAAAACTGAAAATTATGGTGTGCAATATTATTCGGCCCCTTTACTTTCAGTGCAGCAAACTCACTCCAGAAGTTCAGTGAGGATCTCTGAATGATCCAATGTTGTCCTAAATGACTGGTAATGATAAGTAGAATCCACCTGTGTGTAATCAAGTCTCTGTATAAATGCACCTGCTCTGTGATAGTCTCAGGGTTCTGTTTCAAGTGCAGAGAGCATCATGAAGACCAAGGAACACACCAGACAGGTCCGAGATACTGTTGTGGCGAAGTTTAAAGCCAGAGTTGGATAAAAAATGATTTCCCAAGTTTTAAACATCTCAAGAAGCACTGTGCAAGCAATCATATTGAAATGGAAGGAGTATCAGACCACTGCAAATCTACCAAGACCTGGTCGTCCCTCTAAACTTTCATCTCGAACAAGGAGAAGACTGATCAGAGATGCAGCCAAAAGGGCCATGATCACTCTGGATGAACTGCAGAGATCTACAGCTGAGGTGTCCACAGGACAACAATCAGTCATACACTGCACAAATCTGATCTTTATGGAAGAGTGGCAAGAAGAAAGCCATTTCTCAAAGATATCCATAAAAAGTCTCATTTGATGTTTGCCACAAGCCACCTGGGAGACGCACCAAACATGTGGAATGAGGTGCTCTGGTCAGACAAAACCAAAATCAAACTTTTTGGCCACAATGCAAAACGATATGTTTGGCGCAAAAGCAACACAGCTCATCACCCTCAAAACACCATCCCCACTGTCAAACATGGTGGTGGCAGCATCATGGTTTGGACCTGGATTTCTTCAGCAGGTACAGGGAAGATGGTTAAAATTTATGGGAAGATGTACGGAGCCAAATACCAGGACCATTCTGGAAGAAAACCTGTTGTCTGCAAAAGACCTGAGACTGGGACGGACATTTATCTTCCAACAAGACAATGATCCCAAACAAAGCAATATCTACATGGAATGGTTCAAAAATAAACGTATCCAGGTGTTAGAATGGCCAAGTCACAGTCCAGACCTGAATCCAATTGAGAATCTGTGGAAAGAGCTGAAAACTACTGTTCACAAACGCTCTCCATCCAACCTCACTGAGCTCCAGCTGTTTTGCAAGGAAGAATGAGCAAGAATTTCTATCCCTCGATATGCAAAACAGATAGAGACATACCCCAAGTGACTTGCAGCTATAATTGCAGCAAAAGTTGGCGCTACAAAGTATTAACTCAAGGGGGCTGAATATTATTGCACGCCCCACTTTTCAGTATTTTATTTGTTAAAGAGGACCTGTCACCAAACCAGGCATGGTGATCTAATTACAGCACTGGATGCAGCATGTCTGCAGCATGCAGGCAAGGGGTCCCGCAGCACTTGAGCACCCCCTGCATGTGTAATCTGCCCACCGCTGCCAATCATTCTCTCCCTCTCCAGCAGCATTTAAACAGAGATTTTTTTTCTCTCCCAGAAAGTCCGTTTTAAACGGATGGGAGAGAAAAAAAAAAACCCTCAGTTTAAATGCTGCTGGAAAGGGAGAGAATGATTGGCAGCGGTGGGCAGATTAAACATGCAGGGGGTGTGAATCTGCCCTTGGCTGCAGCCCCTAACCACCTCCTTAATGGCTGGAGCATGTACGTTTTCTACGTGTATTATCTCGGGGTACAGGGCTGCTCAAGTGCTGGGTGACCCCTTGTCTGGATGCTGCAGACATGCTACATCCAGTGCTGTAATTAGATCACCATGCCTGGTTTGGTGACAGGTCCTCTTTAAAGTTTAAAATATGCAATACATTTCGTTCCACTTTACGATTGTGTCCCACTTGTTGTTGATTCTTCACAAAAATATTAGAATTTATATCTTTATGTTTGAAGCCTGAAATGTAGCAAAAGGTTGAAAAGTTCAAGGGGGGCAAATACTTTCACAAGGCACTATGTGTAATATATGAATATATATACACATACAAGCATATGCATAGTAAGCAAATCTATTATCCATAAGGGTCATAAGCAGAGTGCAGGAAAGTGATCATATCTGGACATTTGTTCTACCTGTGAATATGAATACTGTATCTTTAATTTTACATGTGGTCACATGGATCTGAGTAAAGGAGAGGGAAAACCCTGCCATAACAAGCTATAAGCTGCTTAATATCTACAATACTTTCCAAATCCTTGCTTGGCTTTTTCTGTGCTCTATTTCTGGTTATTTTTTGAGTCATGTATGACACCAAAACTATGCACGACACTAATGCATTTATTTAGGTTTTCTGAACTTTTCACAGTGAATTCTAAGGCCACTTTTCCATTTAGTGAAAAAACAATGTATTTTCAGCTGTGTTTTTTGGGGGCAGAGTAGATGCAAAGTAGATGTGATTTCCTGAAAACCCAGCATCCATTCAAAGACGCTGTGCTGCTTTTTCCCCATAGGCTTGTGTAGGGACCCTGGAAAGCCAAAATTGGGCTTTTAAGTCAGAATAATAAAAAAAAAGTGTTAACCAAGTGGACTATACCAGAAAACATATGGGGGAAAAAGGGTTTCTGCTGTATGAGAAAATGGCTACATGTCCTGCAGGATGACACAATGTAGTATAATGCACAACTAGGGTATTCACCACATATGGATCTGACAGCTGTATTGTATAATGGAGTATTTTAATGTTTCACACTGGGTCACTCACCTGTTTCTGGGCAGAAGCACCCATGTGAAGTTGGCAGAATTTAATAGCTTGCTCTAATGCAGCGCCTTCATCCACCTGAAAGACAAAACAATAGCTCATTATGGACTATCCTGTTAATCTGTCACTATGCTGTACATACATCATGAACTGGAAAGATTTACTTGTTGCCTGCTAAGGCTGCTTTCACATAACGATTTTCGGTCATCCGATTGTATCCGTTTCAAAACGGATACAATCGGATCCGAAATCGGACCCCATGTTCCCCTATGGGAATCGGATGGGATTGGATGTGCCACTATTGGCATCCGATTTTGCCACCATCTGATCCCTTCCGATTTAATCACGGGCACGAAATCGTAGCCTGCTACGATTTTGTGTCCGTGACTCACATCGGACAGCATCGGATCACTGCTGATCCGAGGCTGTTCCGAGGGCCCACAACATGGGAGCCTATGGACATCGGATCCGAGTTCACCTCGGATCCGATGTCGGCTCCGTATTCCCTGTCTGTCCCTGCTTCTGCTCCTCCATCTTCTTCCCTCTCCTATGCTATTCTGTGCCCTCGCTCCTCTATTTTGTGCCCCCGCTATTTTATCCTCATCTATCCCTATCCTGTCCCCTGTCCTCTTCCCTGTCCTCTCCAACGCTGCAGCACCATCAGGACTGAAGAGCCTGTGATGAGGTCACAGACCCGGTCAGCTGACGAGTCATGTGACCGGATCTGTGACATCATCACAGGTCCTTCAGTCCTGATGGTGCTGCAGCATTGGAGCCTGTGAGAGGTGATGTATGCTCCCGGAGGAGGTTTTTTTTTATTTTTTTACACACAGGGAGAGGACAGGGAAGAAGATAGGGCTAGAGGAGGATAGAATAGCGGGGGCACAGCAAAGAATAGCGGGGGCACAGCATATAGAATAGGAGAGGGCAGAAGATGGAGGAGAAGAAGCAGGGAAAGACAGGGGACTGCAGGATCCACACGGATCCTGCATAGGATAGGATCGGATGGCTATTTGCCATCCGATTGCAGGGATCCGTGCCTGTCCATGGGATCCCCCTTCAAAGTCGGATCCCACGGACAAGCACAAAAACGTTATGTGAAACCACCCTAAGAAGCACAAATGTAAGCCACACTATTACTGCTCATTTACATGCCCAGGTCATCAAACAAAATCTTTAAAATAGGCATGAACATCAGACCCTGTGTGGCGAGGTGTATGATCAGACAATATAGTTTATTTCCCCAGTGCATGGTCTCTGGTACCATATTATTGATGACACTAGGTGCGGTTTTATGTTTGTGCGCGTTCCACAATAATCCTGTGAGCGGCGCATGGGCAAAAACAAAAATACTATTTGACTGATATATGGTTTCCTGTATTAATAAAATTGCAGTCTTGTTAAAACACATTTGAACTCCACTACCTTTTTGTTCGTTGGATTACTATTTGACTGATGCAACCGTGCATACACCGCCGCAGTCACCATTATAAGGAGATCATCTACAGTGTATTCAATAATATGGCCCCAGAGACCGCGATATGCACATGCACAGACTGCAGAGCCATATTATTGAAGACCGTGTCCCCATGTCACCAAAGCATTACGCAATGCAATAATGGTGGCGGTGCAAAATTTAAATAAAGAAAGGTGAGTCAAGGGATCGGGTGGAAATAATTACAGGAGACCTGACCGGCAAAGTCTGGACCCGATTGCTCAAGCCACTGCACAAATAATGTCATTTTGGATCCTTTGATTACTCAGGAAGCAAGGGTCAGATGGCTTATCTTATGGCATGCTTTTAATCAGTATCACAGCGCCATTAGGGAACTGCCTCTAGTTTATAGTGCAAAAACCTGCTGATACATTCCCTGTAAAGAGGGCCTTTCACAAGCTTGAGCATATTAATCACATCACAGAATAGTGGTTGCAGAGCTGAGTAAAACAAAAGTTTATATTTTTTAACTTCTCTTCATTATGGAGATATTAATTTCTAAAACTTAGATTTTAATTTTGTACAAGGCCAAAAGGGCGTTATAGGATTTTCTATACTGGGGTGTGTAGTTTGTTTCACGTATTACATTACCTATTAATAAGCAGGAGGCATCATGAAGTGGGAAAAAAATAGCATGCCCATGAGATGGCCAGACCTAGCTTTTTCAGTGAGATATGTAAAGACACACAGCCCTGTTCTCCTTACTGATCTCATTGCTGGCACCTACAGTGATTACAAGCAGTGGAAAAAAGCAGAGCATAGCTGTGTGTCATTGCAAACACTTCTTGCAGCCGTCTTCTCATAGAGCTGTAAATTCTGCTCTACTCCCCTTCGCCCAACACAGCCATGAGATGAGAGCTGCAGAGGTATTTGTAACTAAACACAACCATGCTCTCCTCCCCTCCTCCACTTGTAATAACATTAAGTGTCAAGTGAGATAAGTGAGGAAGAAGAACTTTCAGTGTGGGGATACTAGAATGACCAGAGAAGAGCTGACAAAGCTGTAGGAAGAGAGCAACAAAAGATGTTTCTTTTCACATGCAGCTCTGCTCTCTTTCCCTTACACAGTCATCACTGACAGTTAAGATTTGTGTGACCTGGGTTAGACACATTAGCTGACCTTCTCTGGGAACATATGCTGTTTTTCACCCCTATATGATGCCACCTGGTTATGACTGAGCAATGTCATATATAGGGCTGTGGAGTTGGAATCCATTTTGGTGGAGTCGGATTCAGGGAAATTGAGGAGTCTGAGTCTAGTCTAAAGGGCCTGTCACACGTGTCAATGTCGTCAGCGATCTGATCGCTGACGACATTGACGGCTGATCGCTGGTGAGCTGTCACACAGGCAGACTCACCAGCGATCAATTGACCAGAGACATCGTGGAAACGATTTAAATATCGTTTCCACGATGTCTTGCTCCCGCTGCCAGCCTGCTGGAAGCGGGAGCAGGCTGGTCTCCAAGGTAAACTGCGGGTATCTAGGCAGCGCGCGCTGCCTAGATACCCGACGTGTACCTTAGTTACCAGCCTCCTCCGCTCACTGGCTGGTATCTAAGGTACACAGCGGGTAACTAGGGACCCTAGTTACCCGCTGTGTACCTTAGATACCAGCCAGTGAGCGGAGGAGGCTGGTAACTAAGGTACACGTCGGGTATTTAGGCAGCGCGCGCTGCCTAGATACCCGCAGTTTACCTTGGATACCAGCTCCCAGCGCTTGTGAGAGGCGCTGGGAGCTGGAATATCGCTACTCCCGGTGTCACACGCAGCGATGCTGCGTGTCCACCGGGCGACAATCGCCAGGTTTTAGGACAGATTCTAAAACCTGGCGATCATCAACCAGCGATTTATCGCTGGTTGATTCAGTATGTCACACGCATCAATATCGCTGCAACGTCACGTGCAGCCGATATCGTGCAGGCGATATTGATGCGTGTGACAGGCCCTTTAGTATAATCTAGTCTCAGTATACAGTCTACAGCTGTTCAGTGAAAGTTTATTTAAGAAAATTAGGGATTAAACAGCATCATGAAAAGCAAGAAACACCAGACAGGTCAGGGATAAAGTTGTGAAGAAGAGTAAAGCAAGGTTAGCTCATAAAAAAATTGTTGAAGCTCTGAACATCTCGCAGAGGAATGTTCAATCTATCATTCAAAAATGGAAGACGTTTGGCAGAATGGCAAACCCACCAAGACATGGTCATCTACCTAAACTGGCAAGAAGAAAACCATTTTGAAAACAAGCCATAAAAAGTCCAATTTGCAGTTTGCAAAAAGCCACGAAGGGAAGACATCTAGAATGTGGAAGAAGGTGCTCTGGTCAGATGAGAAAAATGTGGATCCTTTTGGGCTAAATGCAAAATGCTATGTGTGGCACAAACCTAACACTGTACATCACTCTAAAAACACCATAACCACACTCAAACATGATAGTGGGTGGCAGCATCACAGCATGCTGTGGGGATGCTTTTCTTCAGCAGTGAAATGGAAACTGGTCAGAATTGATGGGAAGATGGATGGAACTAAATACAGGGCAATACTGAAAGAAAACCTGTTAAAGGCTGCAGAAAAGACTGGGGTAGTAGGTTAACCTTCCAGCACGACAACGAGCCTAAACATACCGCCAGAGATACAATGGAATGGTTTAGATCAGGGGTCTCAAACTCGCGGCCCGCGGGCCGCATGCGGCCCCTGGAGCTTCCCTGTGCGGCCCCCAGCACTTTGGACCAAGAACCATGCTGGCGCCGGTCCAGTGCATGGTGCCGCCGCTTTCTCCGCTATAACATTACTTGCGGCCGCTTCACTGTCTCTGCCGCTCGCTCTGCCGCTTGCTCTGCCGCTCTGTAAGCTCAATACAAGCCCCTCAGCCAATGAGAGACCGCTGACGTCACCTGCGGGCCTCTCATTGGCTGACGGTGACTCGCATTGAACTTGCAGAGCGAGCGGCAGAGACAGTGAAGCGGCCGCAAGTAATGTTATAGCGGGGAAAGCGGCGGCACCATGCACTGGACCGCCGCCAGCATGGTTCTTGGTCCAAAGTGCTGGGGGCCGCACAGGGAAGCCCCAGGGTCCCCATGCACTGGTTAGTAATAAAAGTGTGTGCTAGTGTGAGTGCCTGTGAGTGTGCATGTGAGTGCCTGTGCGTGTGAGTGCCTGTGAGTGTGAGTGGCTGTGCGTGCCTGTGTATGTGAGTGCCTGTAAGTGTGAGTGCCTGTACCTGTGAGTGCCTGTGAGTGTGAGTGCCTGTGAGTGTGAGTGCCTGAGAGTGCCTGTGAGCGTGAGTGCCTGTGAGCGTGAGTGCCTGTAAGTGTGAGTGCCTGTGAGTGTGAGTGCCTGTAAGTGTGAGTGCGAGTGCCTGTGCCTGTGAGTGCCTGTGAGCGTGAGTGCCTGTGAGTGTGAGTGCCTGTGAGCGCCTATGCCTGTGTTCGTGAGTGCCTGTGTGTGTGAGTGCCTGTGTGTGTGACTGCCTGTGTGTGTGTGTGCCTGTCTTGAGAGTGCCTCTTGAGTGCCTTTGGGTGTCAGAGAGCCTGTGGGTGCCTGTGAGTGTGAATGCGTGAGGGTGTCAGAGTGCGCGATTTTGTACAGAAGTGTGTGATTATAACAAAAGTCCTTGGTGGTCCGCATTCTTCATCAGGTGGATTTACCTGATGAAGACGGCGGGCCGCCGTGGAAACACGTTGTGGTTTATTAAAGGTAATTATACGTGGCCTCCTGTGCTCTAGCACTTCTGTTATAATCACACACTTCTGTACAAATATCATATCCCCATCCTAGGTTTGCAGCAGGAGCAGCTGTGAGCCAAAGTCACCGCTAACAGAATCCAAAGGACCTGCGGTGACGTAACCGAGAACGTCACAGGGGCAGGTGATCGGCTGCTCGAGTCACCTGACTGGAAGAAGGAGCTGCTCGTGGAGGAAACCCCGACCTGCTGAGTCCGGAGCCATCCACTGCGATACGCCGAGGGTGTGCAGGGTTGCAGAACCTCCAAAGGTGAGATGTGAACCCCCCATATCTGTTATTGACGCCCCCACTAGACCACCAGGTACCGCTCATCGGTTGTGCTTCCCCCCCTTTTGTTCCACATGAGTGAGTGTGAGTGAGTTAATGTGAGTGTGGGTGAGTTAATATGTGAGTGGGTGTGATTGTGAGTGAATATGTGTGAGTGTGTAAAAAGAAGCGAGACCAGGTTTGGGATATCACTAAAAAAGGGGTCCAGCATGGGGGACATTACTACACTATGGGGGCCAGGATGGGGACATCACTACAAAAGGGGACCAGTAAGGGGGTCATCATTACAAAAAGGGACCAGCACGGGGGACATTACTACAGAAGGGGATCAGGTTGGGGATATTAGTACAAGAGGGCGACCAGGATCGGGACATTACAACAAGAAAGGGACCAAGATGCGGACATTACTACAAGAAGGGGATCAGGATTTGGACGTTACTACATTGACCAAAAAATCTGGTATTACTAAAAATGTCAGGGTACCGTCACACCAGGTGACATCGCCCCGTGTAAAGTGGCGATTTTGCACCGAAAAATCGGCTGAGAGTGGTCGCCTGGTTTCACAGCACTGCTGTGAAACCAGGCAACCACTCTCAGGTGATGTGTAAGCATCGCCCTGTGTAACATCGCGAATAGCGATGTTACAGGCGATGGGAGCCATAGGCTCCCATGTTACAGGATCCCTGCTGGGGTTTCTAGACACCCCAACAGCGACATCGCCTGAAACATCGCCAAAGCATCACCGAAGGTATCGCCGCGTCTAAACACACGACGCTGACGGGGTGCCAAAAATGTGCGCGCTCCCGTGTGTCGCCGGCGATGTCACCTAGTGTGACGGTACCCTTAGTCCTACAAGCAATGCGGCCCCCGATAAAAAATTTTTTCTATGTGCGGCCCACCAACCCAGCCGAGTTTGAGACCCCTGGTTTAGATCAAAGCATATTAATGTATGTGAATGCCTCACTCACAGTCCAGACCTAAATCCCATTGCCAATCTTTTCAAAGACTTGAACATTGCTGTTCACAGATGCCTCCATCCAATCTCCCTAAAGGTACCGTCACACAGGGAGATATCGCCGGCGATGTTACCGGCAACTGAGGGGCGTGGCCAAGTTGCGGCGACATCGCCGGAGAGTTGCCTCGTGTGACAGGGCGATAATCAGGAGAAAAATCGCCTGAGCAACATCGCCATGTTTTCCAACGTTGTTGGGAAACCTGGCGATGTTGCTCAGGCGATTATGCCTGATCGCCCTGTGTAATGCGGCAACCTGCAATGTTGCGGGCGATTCCGCCTATCTACAACATTGCGGGTTACCGCTCGCTGGGTTGCTGGGGAACTCGGCGAGCGATAGCCGCGGCAACTAGCCGGCGACATCGCCGGTAAGTTGCTCCATCTGACATCTCCCCGGCGATGTTGCCAGGGATACGCGCTCCCGCGATCGCCGGCAACATCGCCGGCGATATCTCCCTGTGTGACGGTACCTTAAAGGTACTGTCACACAGGGAGACATCGCCGGCGATATTGCCGAGATCTGCCTGTTCAGGCGATATTGAAGTGACATCGCCTGTGCGTCGCCGCGTGGAACAGAGTGACCGAACGGCGAAAAATCTCATTTTCGGAATTCAGAGATTTCCCAACAGCAGCGGGAAATCAGGCGATGGAGCTTGAGCGATCCGTATAGCTATTGTCGTGTGACGCGGCGATAGCAATGGCTCAGGCGATGTCTGAGTTCAGCCAAATGATTCTGTAGGCGTTCCCGACACTTCGTTATGCACGCCCCATATGCGGCCCACCAAATGCGTTCCTATTGGCCGGCGCCAAGATCATGTATTATTGGTGGAAGCTCCTACGTTCCCAGGGCGTCATTTTGGAGGAGCTGTCCCTTCAGCACTGCACATAGGCACCGTGTGCACGATCATTTAATATTGTTATTTTCACATCACGGCCCCACACAAGTGCGCCAGGCAAAACAAAGTCTATGATGTTATGTTCCGAATATAGTGTGCACATTGTCCGATTAAACTCCACGATATTTGTGTCCGCAGAGCAGGAAGTGGCGTTACGCCACGGCCGCGGGTTCTTGTCCCGTAGGTGCCGCAGAAGTGTTCCTTGAAGTGTCGCGCCGCCTACGGCGCCTTTAAATTTTGGCTTAAGCATTTGGTGACCAATGTATGTTGTAGGTGCGACTTCCTGACCAGATGTGTGAATCAAGTCACAATTGCCTACTGCCTCACACAAGCGTTCCGGGAGCATATTTGCCCTACGACGCCATTGTGTGGTTGAACACAACATGCAGACATCAATCTCCGCGGATGACAAATGAAAACGCTGCTGTTACGACCAATCGGAGTGGTAGGGGCGCGGTCTAATACTGTGTGGCACGCCTTGTTGGGCACATTTCGGATCACATTGCCGGTGAGGTGGTGCTGTGTGACACGGCGATCTGAAGAGCACACATCGCTTCAAGGTTGTTTCAGGTGATTCCGGAATCGCCTGATCGCCCTGGGTTGCCGGAGATATTGCTACGTGTGACGGCTCTCGAGCGATGCTGAAGCGATGTGCGGGTTCATGAGATTTCGGCAATATCGCCGGCGATATCTCCCTGTGTGACGGTACCTTGAGCTAGATCTAATTTGCAAAGAAGAATGAGCAAATATTTTAGACTCTAGATCTGCAAAACTGGTAGATACATACCCCAAAAGACTTGCAGCAGTAATTCCCCAGAAGGTGGCCCTACAAAACTATTGACTCAGGTACTAAATACAAATGCATGTGACAATTTTAGATTTATATTTTTAATATTAAAGTCTCTCCAAATATCAGTAACAACCTATTTAAACCACACAGGCAAAGAAATCAAACCATAAATGTCCATAAATTTAGTAAGATGTAATAATGAGAACTGACACACACAAAAAGTATTGAACACATCTTACTGAAATGTAATTAATACTTCGTACAAAAGCCTTTGCTGGAGATGACCGCTTCAAGATGCTCCTGTATTGAGAAACTAGTCACATGCATTCCTCAGGTGTGATTTGGGCCATTCTTTCACAGAAACACTCTTCAGATCCTGAAGGTTCATTGGGCTCCTATGAACTCTGAGCTTTAGGTATTTCTAGAATTTTCTATTTGATTTAGCTCAGGTGATTGGCTGGGCCATTCTAGCAGCTTTAATTTCTTTGTCTGAAACCAACTGAGTTTCCTCGGCTGTGTGTTTGGGATCATTGAAACTATTGGTATGGTGTTTTGGGGGCGATATGCAGTGCATTTTGGCTTCCAGATAGTTAAAAGAACAAAAGGTTTTGTACAGTGTTAGCCTACTGACCTTTTAAAAAAAATATCTACAACAGGTCCTTTCCTCAAAAGTGAAGGCTGCCTTCAGACTTGCAGATGCATCTGCAAGCATCTGCATGCAGACCGCGGCCCCTATGTTTATAATGGAGCGCACGGCGGTCTGCAGATGCTTGCAGACCGCCGTGCGCACCCATTCACTCCTATATGTGATCTGTGCGCAGGCGGATGCCTGCGTACAGATCACACACTCTCGTCCGCACCAGGGACGCGACATCTCGCGTCCATGGTGCGGGCGGGAGTGTGTGATTTGTGCGCAGGCATCCGTGTGCGCACAGATCACATATAGGAGTGAATGGGTGCGCACGGCGGTCCGCAAGCATCTGCAGACCGCCGTGCGCTCCATTATAAACATAGGGGCCGCGGTCTGCATGCAGATGCTTGCAGATGCATCTGCAAAATGCTGCAGATGCATCTGCAAGTCTGAAGCCAGCCTAAACCACTATGAATGCAGAATCCCTATATTCTAACATCCCAAATGAAGATGGACTTATCGTCTGTCAAATGTTTATTGAAGCTAAGGGGAAGCCTACTGACTCTGTATTACGGTAGCACTCAACAGATTTATCCTCACACACAACTTTTTCTCTTTCGGCAAGGTGAATTACATATAATGTACCGAAACTGCTATGGGCAGCAAAATAGCGCTCCTGTATATCAACCTTTTCATGGCTAAACTGGAAAATGACTTTTTTTGAGTCCTGCTCCATCCAACCCTAGGCCTGCTTCCGTTACATTAATGTAGTCTTAACAATATGGCCCAAGTCTACACAAAATCTTTTAAAATTCCATGACAAATTCAATACATTTCATCCCACCCTAAAATTGACATTACACCACTGAAAAATAGAAATCATCCTCCTGGATACCACCATAAAAATTGAAAATGGTTCAATCCAGACATCGATTAATCAAAAACGAATTGACCAGCCCATGAATTGACCAACTTGTGGGGGGCTATCTATCTATGCATCTATCTCACAAAGCAAAAAAAAGTTATGGAGTTGCAGGCTCCATGACTGCACTTAGCACCCTCATCACCCACAAGTGGTCTAAGGTTAAGATGGTGTCCACCCACCTAACAGTGAGACAGGGAGGAAAAGGAGGACAGGGATGTCAGCGCATGACTCATCAGACCTGGGGGCACCGTGACGGGGTTGGTGAGCAAGCAGACATTGGCCAATGTATGTACTAAGAACCCCAGAAAATAAAAATTAAGAATAATGTGTTTTTTTTTTAAAAAACGTAAGTTTTTACATTTTTTTCTCATTTTTTGCTTGTTAGCATATGTACGATATTGGTAGCAGCTGTGTGCTGCAGAGACATCTTTTTCTTGGCATGCATCTATCTCTCTATATATCAGCCTATCCATCTATTTATCCATATCTATCTATCTATATATCTCTGTATCCATCTATCTATATCTATCCATCTATCTATATGTATATATATCTATCCATCTATCTACAGTGCCTACAAGTAGTCTTCAACCCCCTGCAGATTTAGCTGGTTGACACATGCGGAATTAACTTGGCATTGTGACATTTGGACTGTAGATCAGCCTGGAAGTGGAAAATGCACTGCAGCCTAAAAGAATTTTTTTTTTTTTTTTTAAAGCGTTAAAAGTGAATTCAGAGGGTCATTTATTATTCAACCCCTCAAACCACCAGCATTCTGTTTGTCCCCCTAAAGTATTAAGAAGTAGTTTAGGCACAAAGAACAATGAGCTTCACATGTGTGGATTAATTATCTCTTTTGCCAGCCTTTTCTGACTATTTAAGACCCTCCCCAAACTTGTGAACTGGACTCATACATGGTCAACATAGGAAAGACAAAGGAGCATTCCAAGGCCATCAGAGACAAGATCGTGGAGGGTCACAAGGGTGGCAAGGGGTACAAAACCCTTTCCAAGGAGTTGGGCCTACCTGTCTCCACTGTTGGGAGCATCATCCGGAAGTGGAAGGCTTAAGGAACTACTGTTAGCCTTCCACGGCCTGGACAGCCTTTGAAAGTTTCCTCCCGTGCCGAGGCCAGGCTTGTCCGAAGAGTCAAGGCTAACCCAAGGACAACAAGGAAGGAGCTCCGGGAAGATCTCATGGCAGTGGGGACATTGGTTTCAGTCAATACCATAAGTAACGTACTCCACCGCAATGGTCTCCGTTCCAGACGAGCCCGTAAGGTACCTTTACTTTCAAAGCGTCATGTCAAGGCTCGTCTACAGTTTGCTCATGATCACTTGGAGGACTCTGAGACAGACTGGTTCAAGGTTCTATGGTCTGATGAGACCAAGATCGAGATCTTTGGTGCCAACCACACACGTGACGTTTGGAGACTGAATGGCACTGCATACGACCCCAAGAATACCATCCCAACAGTCAAGCATGGTGGTGGCAGCATCATGCTGTGGGGATGTTTCTCAGCCAAGGGGCCTGGCAATCTGGTCCGCATCCATGGGAAGATGGATAGCACGGCCTATCTGGAGATTTTGGCCAAGAACCTCCGCTCCTCCATCAAGGATCTTAAGATGGGTCGTAATTTCATCTTCCAACAAGACAACGACCCAAAGCACACAGACAAGAAAACCAAGGCCTGGTTCAAGAAGGAAAAAATCAAGGTCTTGGAGTGGCCTAGTCAGTCTCCTGACCTTAACCCAATTGAAAACTTGTGGAAGGAGCTCAAGATTAAAGTCCACATGAGACACCCAAAGAACCTAGATAACTTGGAGAAGATCTGCATGGAGGAGTGGGCCAAGATAACTCCAGAGACCTGTGCCGGCCTGATCAGGTCTTATAAAAGACGATTATTAGCTGTAATTGCAAACAAGGGTTATTCCACAAAATATTAAACCTAGGGGTTGAATACTAATTGACCCACACTTTTATGTTTAACCTCTAGACGACAGCCTTACGTCTACAGACGTCGGAAAAAAAGGGTACTAAAGCCTAGCCGACGTCTGTAGACGTTGGCAGGAAAAAGCCCTGTAGCGCCGCCCCTGGAGCGAATACCTCTAGGGTGTCAGCGTACCGATTGTAGCTGACACCCTAGAGATTAGTAATTAGCTGTTTTTGTACCCGCACCTGTAATGTGATGACCGGTAAACACCGTTTACCGGTCATCACATTACAAAAGTGAAAGTGCTCTGTAAAAAATGCTTTCACTTTGATCCGACATGAAAACACATGTCGGATCAAAGTGATCCATTAACCCCTAAGGCCCCTCGAGCCCCCCCCGGGCCCCCCACACCTCCATCCACCCCCCCACCCCCGTACCAATCAAAAATGGTGGCGGTGTGCTGCCTTCCCTGTATCTCCATGCAGCCTGACATGTCACACATGTCAGGCTGCATGGGAATGTCCTCCCCCGGTGCTCCTTAGTCCCCCTCTGGGTCCCCCAGCCTCCGGGCATCCTCCGGGCATCCCCCGGCCTCCGGGCACCGGGCACCCCCTCCCCTGATGCCTTGTGCCCGGTGCCTTTTCCCCAGAGGCCCCGCCGCCTCTAAACTCTTTGTAGGGCCCCCCCAGCCCCAGTAAATCCCCCCTCACCACTCTTACCTACCAACGATCCTGATTCCGGTCCCGCGGTCCTCCGGTCCTGGGGCTTCTCCTGCCGGCGGCTCCTGCTTCTTTCTCCTGCGGCGCTCGCCTCCTCTGTGCGCGCACCCTGGTGTGCGCGCACGCGTGCACCGCTGTTAACCCCTGGTGTGCGGCCCAGGGAATGACAGGTCATGAACTCAGTGAGTTCATGACCTGTCAGAATCCTCGGGTCACAAGGGGTTAAGTGTGCTATTCATGGTGGTCTCCACATCAGATCACCATCAGTGGTGATCTATCAGGATCCTGGGATCACCACTGATGGTGATCTGATGTGGAGATCACCATGAAGAGCACAGTTAACAAGGGGTTAAGTGTGCTGTTCATGGTGGTCTCCACATCAGATCACCATCAGTGGTGATCTATCAGGATCCTGGGATCCCATAGGGATCCTGGGATCACCACTGATGGTGATCTGACGTGGAGACCACCATGAACAGCACACTTAACCCCTTGTTAACTGTGCTCTTCATGGTGATCTCCACATCAGATCACCATCAGTGGTGATCCCAGGATCCCTATGGGATCCCAGGATCCTGATAGATCACCACTGATGGTGATCTGATGTGGAGACCACCATGAACAGCACAGTTAACCCCTTGTTAACTGTGCTCTTCATGGTGATCTCCACATCAGATCACCATCAGTGGTGATCCCAGGATCCCTATGGGATCCCAGGATCCTGATAGATCACCACTGATGGTGATCTGATGTGGAGACCACCATGAACAGCACAGTTAACCCCTTGTTAACTGTGCTCTTCATGGTGATCTCCACATCAGATCACCATCAGTGGGGATCCCAGGATCCTGATAGATCACCACTGATGGTGACCTGATGTGGAGACCGCCATGAAGAGCACAGTTAACCCCTTGTGACCCGAGGATTCTGATAGGTCATGAACTCACTGAGTTCATGACCTGTCATCCTCCTGGCAATAAACCTGCTTTTATAGCATATGGGGGATACCCCATATGCTATAAAACTGAGAATCGTCACGGGACCTCCCACTGGACTACGTCGGACCTTCCCACTGGACTACGTCGGACGTCAAAGAATAATAAAGATGGAGTCCAAATAGTGTTTGTGTTTCTTTTCTAATAAAAATATTTTTCTCTGTCTTGTGTCTTCTTTACAAATTACTAGAGATTCCTAATGGTCCGGTGTAATATTGGCCAGACGTTATGAATCTCGGGCTTAGTGCCAGCTGCGAAAAAGCTGGCATTAACCCCTTATTACCCAGTCTGCCACCGCTACACGGCAGCTGGAAGAGCTGGATACAGCACCAGAAAATGGCGCTTCTATGAATGCGCCATTTTCTGGGGCGGCTGCGAGCTGCAATTCGCAGCGGGGGGGGGGGGCCCAGAAAGCTTGGGCCTCCCTACGCTGAGGATTCCAGCCCCCAGCTGCCTAGTTGTACCTGGCTGGCCCAAAAATATGGCGAAGCCCACGCCATTTTTTTTTAAAATTATTTCATGAAATAATTAAAAAAAAAAAGGGACTTCCCTATATTTTTGGTTTCCAGCCAGGTAAAACTAGGCAGAAGGGGTTGGTGGCAGCCCGTAGCTGCCTGCTGTACCTGGCTGGACCAAAAATATGGCGGAGCCCCACATCGTTTTTTTTTTAAATTTAATAAAGAAATACAAAAAAAAAAAATGCAGGGGAGGAGACGACCAGGACACGGTGTCTCCGTGTCTTGTGCACATGCTCTAAAAGTGAGAAATTGCGTGAAAAAAAGAAAATGTTCAATATGACGTTATCAAATTCTGTGAAGTAGCTGTAGGTTCCAAATGCTCACTATACCCCTAGATATAATCCTTGAAGTGTCTAGTTTCCAAAATGGGGTGACTTGTGCGGGAACTCCAATGTGTAGGCACATAGGGGCTCCCCATATGCTGCGACATGGTGTCCGCTAACTATTGGAGCTAATTTTCCATTCAAATTGTTAGCGGACGCCATGTCGCATATGGAGAGCCCCTGTGTGACTAAACATTGGAGCTCCCCCACAAGTGACCACATTTTGGAAACTAGACCCCCAAGGAACTTATCTAGATGCATAGTGAGCACTTTCAACCCCCAGGTGCTTCACAAATTAGTCTGTAAAAAGGAAAAAAAGAAAATTTTTGTGAAAAAAAGTACTTTTTCATTTTTACGGATCAGTTTGTGAAGCACCTGGGGTTCAAAGTGCTCACTATGCATCTAGATATGTTCCTTGGGGTGTCTAGTTTCCAAAATGAGGTCAATTGTGGGGGAGCTCCAATGTTTAGGCACATATGGGCTCTCCATACGTGACATGGTGTCCACTATGAATTGGAATTGTAAGTGGATACCATGTCGTGTATGGCGAGCCCCTGTGTGTCTAAACATTACCGCTCCCCCACAAGTGACCCCATTTTGGAAACTAGACCCCCCAAGGAACTTATCGAGATGCATAAAGAGCACTTTAAACCCCAGGTGCTTCACAAATTGATCCGTAAAAATGAAAAAGTACTTTCTTTTCCACAAAAATTTTCTTTTTTAATTTTTACGGATTCATTTGTGAAGCACCTGGGGGTTCAAAGTGCTCACCACCAATCTAGATAAGTTCCTTGGGGGGTCTAGTTTCCAAAATGGGGTCACTTGTGGGGGAGCTACAATGTTTAGGCACACAGGGGCTCTCCATACGTGACATGGTGTCCGCTAACAATTGGAGCTAATTTTCCATTCAAATTGTTAGAGGACACCATGTCGCATATGGAGAGCCCCTGTGTGTCTAAACATTGGAGCTCCCCCACAAGTGACCTCATTTTGGAAACCAGACCCCCAAGGAACTTATCTAGATGCATAGAGAGCACTTTGAACCCCCATGTGCTTCACAAATTGATCCGTGAAAATGAAAAAGTACTTTCTTTTCCACAAAAATTTTCTTTTTTCATTTTTACGGATTCATTTGTGAAGCACCTGGGGGTTCAAAGTGCTCACCACCAATCTAGATAAGTTCCTTGGGGGGTCTAGTTTCCAAAATGGGGTCACTTGTGGGGGAGCTGCAATGTTTAGGCACACAGGGGCTCTCCATACGTGACATGGTGTCCGCTAACAATTGGAGCTAATTTTCCATTCAAATTGTTAGCGGACACCATGTCGCATATGGAGAGCCCCTGTGTGTCTAAACATTGGAGCTCCCCCACAAGTGACCTCATTTTGGAAACCAGACCCCCCAAGGAACTTATCTAGATGCATAGAGAGCACTTTGAACCCTCTGGGGCTTTACAAATTGATCTGTAAAAATGAAAAAGTACTTTTTTTTCGCAAAAATTTTCTTTTGTCCTCAATTTTTTCATTTTCACATAAGCAACAGGATAAAACGCATCCTAAAATTTGTTTGCCAATTTCTCCTGAGTACACCGATACCTCATATGTGGTCATAAACCACTGTTTGGGCGCACGGTAGGGCTCAGAAGAGAAGGAGTGCCATTTCACTTTTTGAATGGTAAATTAGCTCCAAAAGTCAAATTGCGCTCCTTCCCTTCTGAGCCCTGCCGTGCGCCCAAACAGTGGTTTATGACCACATATGAGGTATCAGTGTACTCAGGAGAAATTGGCCAACAAATTTTAGGATGCATTCTATCCTGTTGCCCATGTGAAAATGAAAAAATTGAGGCTAAAAGAACATTTTTGTTGGAAAAATTAAAATGGCCATTTTTTGTTTCTACGTTGCTTTAGTTCCTGTGAAGCACCTGAAGGGTTAATAATCTTCTTGAATGTAGTTTTGAGTAGCTTGAGGGGTGTAGTTTTCGGAATGGTGTCACTTTTGGGTGTTTTCTGTCATGTACACCCCTCAAAGAGACTTCAAATGTGATGTGGTCACTAAAAAAAAGGTTATGTAAATTTTGCTGGAAAAATGAAAAATTACTGATGAACTTTGAACCCTTATAACGTCCTAACCAAAAAAGTTTTTTTTTCCAAAATTGTTGCTGATGTAAAGTAGACATGTGGGAAATGTTATTTATTAACTCTTTTGTGTCACATAAAGCTCTGGTTCAACAGAATAAAAATTACAAATTTGAAAATTGTCAAATTTTCAAAATTTTGGCCAATTATTTTATATTTTCACAAATAAACACAAAAATTATCGACCAAAATTTAATACTAACATGAAGCCCAATATGTCACGAAAAAACAATCTCAGAATCGCTAGGATCTGTTGAAGCGTTCCGGAGATATAACCTCATAAAGGGACACTGGTCAGAATTGCAAAAAACGGTCTGGTCATTAAGGTGGAAATTGGCTCCGTCACTAAGGGGTTAAAATTTATTAAAATTCAACTGCGCAACATAACTTTTTGTTTGTAAGATTTATGCTTCTGTTAATAAATCCTACTCTCGTTTGCAGTTTGAAGGCTCTAACTTATTTGCATCTTATCAAACCACCTAAATCAGCAGGGGGTTAAGACTACTTGTAGGCACTGTATGTGTATATATATCTATCCATCTAAAGGCCCAGTTAGGCCCCTTTCACATCAGCGGTAAGCGCTGATCGCGTCAGTTGCGGTGAAAAAAAACCGCATCTGCCGTGGTAATCGCATAACGGCCGCACTTGCGGTTCACCTGCGGCAAGCCCCATGCACTGTCTATGGGGCTTGCGGCAGGTGCAGTATAGTTGTGGTTTTGGCACTTACGGCAGATGCGGCCGCGAAAAAAAACACGGTCACCCGCGTTTTTTTTGCGCCCACATCTGCCAAAACCGCACTTGCCGCACACTTACCACAAGCCCCATAGACATTGCATGGGGCTTGCCGCAGGTGAACCGCAAGTGCGGCCGTTATGCGGTAACCACGGCAGATGCGTTTTTTCACCGCAACTGACGCAATCAGCGCTTACCGCTGATGTGAAAAGACCCAGTTACACACAGATAATTGTGCAGAGATTGTTTGCAGAGCTCTGATTACAGTGAAATCAAATTCACATTTAAACAATCATAAGAAACAATTAGAAAATACAATACAATGCCAAAAACAACACAATACAAAGCATAATATAATACAATAATTAGAGCAAAAAATGGCAGCCCTGCTCATAAGAGCTTACAATCTAACAATATCTATCTATCTATCTATCTCTCCATATATTTCTGTATCCATCTATCTATGTTTCTCTCTCTATCTAATCTATGGCTCTAAATATATATTATTATTATTTATTTATATAGTACCATTAATTCCATGGTGCTGTACATGAGAAGGGGTGACATACAAAATTATAGATCTGGTTTACAGTAAACAAATTAACAATGACAGACTGATACAGAGGGAAGAGGACCCTGCCCTTGTATCTATCAATGCACATATCTATCGATCTTTCTATATGTCTATCTGTCTATCAATCCATCTATCACTGAATCTGTCTGTCTACTTATCTATCTATGGATTGATCTAATTTTCCATATCTATCTGTCCATCAATCTATGTGTATATATATCTAACTAGCTATCCATCAATAGCTATCCATCTATCTATCTATCTATGTGTCTATCTATGTGTCTATCTATCAATCTATCTATGGGCCTCGTCACACACACACCGATATCTGTGCAGATATTGTTCGCAGATCTCTGGTTGCAGTGAAATCATGGACACATTGTTCCATTTTGTGGCCGTGTACAAATGGAACCATGTGACCTTGATTTCACTGCAACCAGAGATCTGCGAATAATATCTGCACAGATATCTGTGTTTGTGACGTGGCCCTTTCATCCATCCATCTATCCATTCATCCATCCATCCATTTTCTATGTGTCCAGCTCTAACACAGTATAAAAGAGGAAAAATCAGGCAGCACACAAAATAAACGTTGTAAAAAAGGACTTTTAATGAGCCCTTGGTGGCACGACGTTTCGGTGGAAAAAAACACCTTTGTCAAGTACCTGACTAAGGTGGTCTTTTCCACTGAAACGTTGTGCCACCAAGGGCTCATTAAAAGTCCTTTTTCACAACATTTATTTTGTGTGCTGCCTGATTTTTCCTTTTTAGATTGATATATGGATAGATGGATAGTAACTGATGGAAAGCTACTTAGATGGATCGATACATATATATATATATATATACACACATGGATAGACAGATAGATGTCCAAACTAGAAAAAAAACAGGCAGCACTCCTACTCAGGTGGTGAAAAAGTGGATATTTACTGGATTATGGCAACGTTTCAACAAATTGCTCTGTCTTTCTCAAGCTTGAGAAAGACAGAGCAATCTGGTGAAACGTCACCATGATTCTGTAAATATCCACTTTATCACCACCTGAGTTGGAGTGCTGTCTGTTTTTTTCTAGTTTTGATATAGTTTGTGGACACTGCCCTTTCAGGTTTTGCACCATTTGTTATTTGGTAGTGCTGCCCAATTTTTTTTGATGATAGATAGATAGATAGATAGATAGATAGATAGATAGATAGATAGATAGATAGATAGATAGATAGATAGATAGATAGTCAGTCAGTCAGTCCCTGGGTGAATAAAATCCACATTTGCTTTTCTAAAGTAAGTGCTGCCGTAAATTTTCTCCAATATCTACAAGCCTTAGATTGTGGTAGGAGGGCTTTGCACCCGACCATAGGAAAATCTGTGCTGTTCTGTTTTTTTGTTTCCTTTTGTAGATAGATAGATATGGATAAATAGATAAATCCATAGATGGATAGATCGATATATATAGAGAGATAGACAGACAGGCAAACAGACAGATAGATTCAGTGATGGATAAATAGATGGATTGATAAACAGACAGACATATAGAAAGATGGATAGATAAAGACATTGATAGATACATATTATTTAGAGCCATAGATTAGATAGAGATAGATAGATAGATAGATAGATAGATAGATAGATAGATAGATAAATAATAATGAAAAAAGTTAATGAGCAGCGTTTCTTTTACAGCAGATATGCCAAGTGCTTTTCAGTCCCTGTGATGGGGATCAACCATCACCTTCATCAATACTTGCAAAAAATGAGGCTGCAGCACACAGTTTGGAGTGATTTCCTTGCCTTTATTGGCATATAGGCATAGTGAGGCGACGTTTCGGTCCTCAGACCTTCTTCCAGTGAGGCGACGTTTCGGTCCTCAGACCTTCTTCCAGCCTGGAAGGCTGGAAAAAGGTCTGAGGACCGAAACGTCGCCTCACTATGCCTATATGCCAATAAAGGCAAGGAAATCACTCCAAACTGTGTGCTGCAGCCTCATTTTTTGCAAGTATAGATAGATAGATAGATAGATAGATAGATAGAGATATTGTTGGATAGCTACTAAGATGGATAGATACATATACACACACACACACACACACACACAGATAGATGGATAGATAGACAGACAGATATATACAGTTGTGGCCAAAAGTACTGACACCCCTGCAATTCTGTCAGATAATACTCAGTTTCTTCCTGAAAATGATTGCAATCACAAATTTTTTGGTATTATTATCTTCATTTAATTTGTCTTCAATGAAAAAACACAAAAGAGAATGAAGCAAAAAGCAAAACATTGATCATTTCACACAAAACTCCAAAAATGGGCCAGACAAAAGTATTGGCACCCTCAGCCTAATACTTGGTTGCACAACCTTTAGCCAAAATAACTGCGATCAACCGCTTCCGGTAACCATCAGTGAGTTTCTTACAATGCTCTGCTGGAATTTTAGACCATTCTTCTTTGGCAAACTGCTCCAGGTCCCTGATATTTGAGGGGTGACTTCTCCAAACTGCCATTTTTAGATCTCTCCACAGGTGTTCTATGGGATTCCGGTCTGGACTCATTGCTGGCCACCTTAGAAGTCTCCAGTGCTTTCTCTCAAACCATTTTCTAGTGCTTTTTGAAGTGTGTTTTGGGTCATTGTCCTGCAGGAAGACCCATGACCTCTGAGAGGGAGACCCAGCTTTCTCACACTGAGCCCTACATTATGCTGCAAAATTTGTTGGTAGTCTTCAGACTTCATAATGCCATGCACACGGTCAAGCAATCCAGTGCCAGAGGCAGCAAAGCAACCCCAAAACATCAGGGAACCTCCGCCATGTTTGACTGTAGGGACCATGTTCTTTTCTTTGAATGTCTCTTTTTTTCTCCTGTAAATTCTATGTTGATGCCTTTGCCCAAAAAGAAAGAACATTCTTCCAAAACGTTTTAGGCTTTCTCAGTTAAGTTTTGGCAAACTCCAGCCTGGCTTTTTTTATGTCTCGGGGTAAGAAGTGGGGTCTTCCTGGGTCTCGTACCATACAGTCCCTTTTCATTCAGACGCCGACGGATAGTAAGGGTTGACACTGTTGTACCCTTGGACTGCAGGGAAGCTTGAACTTGTTTGGATGTTAGTCAAGGTTCTTAATCCACCATCCGCACAATCTTGCGTTGAAGTCTCTCGTCAATTTTTCTTTTCCGTCCACATCTAGGGAGGTTAGCCACAGTGCCATGGGCTTTAAACTTGTTGATGACACTGCGCACGGTAGACACAGGAACATTCAGGTCTTTGGAGATGGACTTGTAGCCTTGAGATTGCTCATGCTTCCTCACAATTTGGTTTCTCAAGTCCTCACACAGTTCTTTGGTCTTTTCTTTTCTCCATGCTCAATGTGGTACACACAAGGACACAGGACAGAGGTTGAGTCAACTTTAATCCATGTCAACTGGCTG
This sequence comes from Allobates femoralis, assembly GCA_033576535.1. Lineage (NCBI taxonomy): Eukaryota > Metazoa > Chordata > Amphibia > Anura > Aromobatidae > Allobates > Allobates femoralis. The sequence goes on from JARQOC010000003.1 coordinate 645,780,283, forward strand.
CAAGTGTGATTTAGTTATTGCCAACACCTGTTAGGTGCCACAGGTAAGTTACAGGTGCTGTTAATTACACAAATTAGAGAAGCATCACATGATTTTTCTAACAGTGACAATACTTTTGTCCACCCCCTTTTTTGTGTTTGGTGTGGAATTAGAGGGGATGTCAATACTTTTGGCCACAACTGTATAGATAGATGGATACAGAGATATATGGATAGATAGATAAGGATAAGTAGATAAATATAAATACATAGATGAAGGAAGGGTTTGCACACCTAAAACATCACTGCTGTGCCCATGCTGTGATACAAAATAAACCTTTTTTCACCTAAAGAAGGATTGGAGTGCTGCAACTTCATTTAGAACGTAAATACATAGATGGATAGATCGAAATATAGAAAGATAGATAGATGGACAGATTACACTGGCTGCCTATATACTATAGGATCCATTTCAAACTGCTTGCTCTCACCCACAAAGCTCTTCACAATGCAGCACCCCCCTACCTCTCTTCCCTCATCTCTGTCTATCACCCCAGCCGTTCTCTTCGCTCTGGAAGTCACTTTAGACTCACTTCTGCGTTAATCCGAACCTCCCACTCCCGGCTCCAATGCTTCTCCCGAGCTGCACTAATTCTTTGGAATGCTCTACCCCAAAAAATTAGATGTATCCACAACTTAAATAGTTTTAGGCGATCCCTAAAAACACATCTCTTTAGGGCGGCCTATCATGATCCCTAGCCAGTCATCTAGACATAGCCTATCTGCTCCGCCTCAAGTGGATCACATATAGCGGGTTGCGGCCACTTATTCTGCTCCTATCTGTTCCCCATCTCCTCAAGTTGACTATACTATCATTGCAAATGAGCACCTATACTTGTCACCCCCACCTCATTGTTAGATTGTAAGCTCTTATGAGCAGGGTTGCCATTTTTTGCTTCAATTATTGTATTATGTTATGCTTTGTATTGTTTTTTTTTTTTTTTTTTTTGGCATTGTATTATATTTTCTAATTGTTTCTTATGATTGTTTAAATGTGAACTTTGTATTGTGAATGTAAAGCGCTGCGGAATATGTTGGCGCTATATAAATAAAAATTATTATTATTATTATAGATAGATACAGATATAGATAGAGGATATTGAAGCAGGAACTCAAAAGGTGACTTTTTAATTATACATTAAAGTAATGTCACTTTGCCACCCTTCTTCCAGTTACTGTGAGGTGATGTGATCTCTCCTCACTGTGTGAGCTCACTCAGCTCAGCTTCATCAGTAGAGGAGGAGATGTTTACATGCTCAAAGATGCTCACAGTGCAGGCGCTGGGGACGTAAGGAGCAGAGGGGAGGCAGTGCCCAGGGCCCAGAAGGGGAATGATGGACAGAAGAAATTCAATTGAGAGCTTGCTAAAGCACAGACCCCCCGGTCCAATTACAGGTATGAAGCCAGATTGATAAAAGTCATTATTTCAAATTCCTTCAAATACCTTCTCAAAATGCAGCCTTAGTGCTGCTGAAGGTGGCTCTTTTACCTTCATAGGCCCTGGGGATGGGGGGAGGGTGACAGGTTCCCTTTTAGGATGGACTGGAGAGGGGAAAGTTTAGAGAGGGGGAGACCGATTAATAGAGAATTGCAGTAGTCAAAGCGGGAATGGATTAGGGCCATGGTGAGGATTTTTGTTGTTTCCTTGGTGAGAAAGGGGCAAATTCTAGAGATGTTCTTCAGGTGCAAGCGACAAGAGCGGACGAGAGATTGTATATAGGAGGTGAAGGAGAGATCAGTTTCAAACATAACACACAGATAGCGAGCCTGATGCTTAGGCGTTATCATGGTGCCGCACACTGAGAGGGAGATGTCAGATTTAGGGAGGTTAGTGGAGGGCGGGAGTAGTTTTGGAAAGGTTGAGTTTCAGATAGAGAGCGGACATGATATTGGAAACTGCAGCTACACAGTCATTGGTGTTCTGTAATACAGCAGAGGTAAGGTCAGGGGCTGAAGTGTATAATTTTGTGTTATCAGCATAGAGATGGTACTGGAAGCCAAATCTGCTGATGGTGTGTCCAATCGGGGCCGTGTAGAGAGCGAAGAGAAAAGGGCCAAAGACTGAACCCTGAGGGACCTCAATAGTGAGAAAAAGAGGGTAGGAAGTAGAGCCAGCAAATGATACACTGAAAGAGCGGTCAGAAAGATAGGATGAGAACCAGGAGAGCGGAGTCCTTTATGCCAATGGAGTGCAGCATAGAGAGTAGGAGATGGTGGACAACAGTGTCAAAAGCTGCAGAGAGTTCAAGAAGAATAACCAGAGAGTGGTCACCATTACGTTTTGCCGTCAAAAAGTCATTGGTCACTTTGATGTGGGCAGTTTCTGTAGAGTGAAGGGGGTGGAAACCAGACTGTAATGGATCTAGAAGAGTGAGTGGAGAGGTAACGGGTGAGGCGCTCCAAGAGTTTAGAGCTGAAGGGGAGATTGGAGACTGGTTTATAGTTATTTGGCAGGATGGGTCAAGAGAAGTTTTCTTTAATAATGGAGTAATGATAGAATGTTTGAAGGAGGAGGAGAAGATGCCAGAAGAAAGGGAGAGGTTGAAGATTTTGGTTAGGTGACTAGTGACGATCGGACAGAGGGACTAGAGTAGGTGTGAAGGGATGGGGTCAGTGGTGCATGTAGTGGGACGAGAGGAAGAGAGGAGCTTGGAGACTTCTTCTGTAACTGGCTCAGATATGGAGAGTGAGCCAGAGGAAATGTGGGGAAGAATGGGGGTAACAGCGCTTGGAGGCTGGGAGCTGAATTCCTGGCACATGTTGTCTATTTTCTCCATAAAGTAAGAAGCCAGATTATCAGCACAGAGGTCAGTGATAGGAGCCTACACTTTAGGACTGAGGAGAGAGTGAAAAGTGTCAACGAGTTTTTTTTGATTGTTGGATAGTGAGGAGACCAGGGTGGTGAAGTATCTAAAAATCACCATCTCCACATGTCTGACAGCTATTCCATTCCTGTGTCAGTTGAATTCCAACCAAAGTACACCTCATTCTACTTAATGTGCTTCTAATTAGGTGATCACCTGAACCAAATCTTAAAGAGGGGAAGTATAGAAAACACTGCTGTGGTCTTCACAGTCTTCTTGCAATAGGACAAGCTGGATGGTAAAACAAGTGCTAGTAATAGGCCAAAAGTAATTTGAATGAAAAAAATAACTTGGCCATGCCAAACGAGTTGAAAAGAAAAGTCTTGATTGAGGAAAAGAAGGGCTCAATTTGGGCTTTAGTAGCAGAGGGATACAGAGCATCATGATCCTCCATCCTTAAAATTTCAAAGACGGCAGTCCATTACAACAAGGTCAAGCAGCAGACATTGGGGACAACAAAGCTACAGACCGGCAGAGGGCAAAGCGTCTCTCCACTGACTGGGATGAACATCATCTTATTCGAATGTAACTCAGCAACCTCAGGATGACATTATGTGACCTACAAAAGGAATGGCAAATGGCAGCTGGGGTGAAATACACGAAAAAAACCAGTTTGTAACAGGCTCCTAGATGCAGGGCTCAAGTCATGTAAAGCTAGAAAAAAAGCCTTTCATCAATGAGAATCAAAGGAGAGCCAGGCTGAAGTTTGCCAAAGACCATAAGGATTGGACCATAGAGGACTGGAGTAAGGTAATCTTCTCTGATGAGTCTAATTTTCAGCTTTGCCCACCACCTGGTCATCTAATGGTTAGACAGAGACCTGGAGAGGCGTACAAGCCACAGTGTCTTGCACCCACTGTGAAATTCGGTGGCGGATCAGCGATGATCTGGGGATGCTTCAGCAAGGCTGGAATTGGGCAGGTTAATCTCTGCGAAGGACGTATGATTCAAGCCGCATACAAGGTTACCCTTGAAAAACACTTTATCAACCATCATTAATGCCAATGTTATAAAGTAATAACACAACAATATGACTACCTCTAACAGATGGTTCACACTCCATGGTCATATTCCAGTTTCAGATGGAAAGCATAGTTACTTACAGTATATACAGTTCCCTAATATGAGATTGTTGTAGGGCTGATTCTGTTTACCGGTTATTATTGTCGGTTATGACTACAATCACCGATATCCAGAATCTTCCCTTCCTACCGCTTTCTGTTCCTATGCTGATTAACTATATATATATATCCTGACGACTTAATGAAAACAAGTCTGTTCTAATAAATGAATATTTATTAAACACACCCAAAAAGTTTACAACAATAATATATATATATATATTCTAGATAGCACGATAACTAACAATCAATTACTGTTACAATGATGTAAAACACCCAGAGTTACTAATACCCAAGTTACCTAACTATACATGCACACTATGTTAGTTAATTACATTCATTCACCTGCCCAAAACTATCCCTGAAAATAGACAGAATATTATTAGAGAGAGAGAGAGAGAGTTAGTTACAGGAAAGATATAGAGGAGATATGATATGATACTTAGGCCAGATGGGAAGGTCCTATTCTATGGTGGTTCCAAGTAGAAAGAGAAAGAGTTCCTGTCTCAGAGTGCATTTTAACCTGACCATTAGCTGTGCACGTGACAGACACACCTCCTCATCCGTGCACTTCTGACAGGGGGTTTTAAGGGTGCACGCTCACCGTGCACTCTATTGGAATGGCCTAAAGCTTACACTATAGATTGGCAAACAATGGACATAAAGGTATCTCTAAGAAGTATTATGTCCACACTAATCACCTTGGACATCTTGGCTGCTGTAGTTTGTTAGAAGAAAGGGGTGAGAATAACCCTTTGTGCCAGCAGCCTGTAGATCTTTGATATTTAAATTAAGAGTCTTATCTGATAGCTTCCAACATTGAAATGCAAGAATGGACATCTTCTGATATGTTAATTAACCATGTCAGTAGAACAGATTTCCATCAGATACAACTGAATTGGTCAATGTTAGGCTGCTTTCACATAACGATTTTCGGTCATCCGATTGTATCCGTTTCAAAACGGATACAATCGGATCCGAAATCGGACCCATGTTCCCCTATGGGAATCGGATGGGAACGGATGTGCCACTATTGGCATCCGATTTTGGCACCATCCGATCCCATCCGATGTAATCACGGGCACAAGATCGTAGCCTGCTACGATTTTGTATCCGTGACTCACATCGGACAGCCTCGGATCACTGCTGATCCGAGGCTGTCCGATGTGCCCACAGCATAGGAGCCTATGGACATCGGATCTGAGTTCACCTCAGATCCGATGTCGGCTCCGTATCTCCCTGTCTTTCCCTACTCCTGCCTCCTCCATCTTCTTCCCTCTCCTACTCTATATGATGTGCCCCCGCTATTCTGTGTCCCCCGCTCTTCTATCCTCATCTATCCCTATCCTGTCCCCTGTCCTCTCCCGGGGTGTAAAAAAATAAATAAAACTCCTCCGGGAGTATACATTACCTGTCACCGCTCCCACGCTGCCGCACGATCAGGGCTAAAGGACCTGTGATGATGTAAGAGCCAGGTCACATGACCCGGTCAGCTGACCGGGTCATATGACTCTGACATCATCACAGGTCCTTTAGCCCTGATCGTGCGGCAGCGTGGGAGCGGTGACAGGTAATGTATACTCCGGAGGAGTTTTTTTTATTTTTTTACCCCCAGGGAGAGGACAGGGGACAGGATAGGGATAGATGAGGATAGAATAGCGGGGGCACATCATATAGAGTAGGAGAGGGAAGAAGATGGAGGAGGCAGGAGTAGGGAGAGGCAGGGGACCGCAGGATCCACACGGATCCTGCAGATCGGATGGCTATTTGCCATCCGATTGCAGGGATCCGTATGGATCCGTGCCTGTCCGTGGGATCCCCCTTCAAAGTCAGATCCCACGGACAGGCACAAAAACGTTATGTGAAACCAGCCTTAGAACTAAAATATGAAGGGACATTTATTATGGCCTATTACACCAATGTGGGCATAAATATAGATATATACACATACATGCCCTCAAAGAGAGATATATATTTATGTGTCATATTAATTGTTAATTATGCCATCACTTCCCTCTCAACAGAGATTTACAGAAACCGTGATATCCTAATACACTGCAAATGTGGACTTTTATTTTTATTTTTTTTAAACTTTAACCTGAACACCTACATTTTTTTATTTTGCATAACACCAACATATTTGGCAGTGCTGTACACAATCTTTTTATGGCAAGTAAAACAAAAAGTGTGGTATACACCATGATAAAAGGGATTAAGCACTCAGTATGGGTGTAATAATTGGATTCTACATAAACCACTTCATCAGTGTTCTCACAGAATTCATTACAAGCTCAAATAAAACATACATGTGGTAAATGAGCACTACTGACAGTGGTGGGGGGGGGGTCTCTTTTCTGCTAATGACAGAATTCAGTCTCCCTGGGTACAGTGTCAACTCCTTCTGTATTTTGGCTCCATTGGCGATATTGTGTTGACAGCTCACATCACCGCTGCAGCCAATCACTGAGCTCAGGGGTTCTGCAGTATTGATGTAAGGGGTCAATGGGATGTCAGTGCTGCAGTGAATACACCAGGATAGAAGCAGTGGTGCATGGTCAATGGGTGAGGGTGAGTACTATGTGATTTTGTTAGTTTACGAGTTCGATCATTTGGGGGCCACTTTTTTTTAACAATGGAAATCCGATTTAGTTCTGCTGTGGTCTGTGTTAGTGCTGGATAAAGATAAACAGTAGAAAAAGCTTGTAAGCACTGCACACGTTCAGCCACCGCTGCCAGACAGCAGTGGTCGCTCTCTTAGGAAACAAGTATTAAACAAAATTTACAAATTTACTAAATTAGGGGAATGGAGCAGAATTTAAAAAAATTGTAATTAGAAAGTGTTTGTAAGGTGTATGATGGTTACCATCACTTCACTGAACTGAATTATATTAGGGTCTGGAGGAAAAGCACTGGCATGTAGCTCCATTCTTCCTGGTAAATCTGCCTGAAAAGTGAACAGAGCCTAATATGTTAGTTAGTAAAGTGTTGTCTTTCTGTGGGGAAGGACACAGAATGTCATTTCCAGCAGACAGCCACTGACATTGTCATTTAAGCAGTTATTTGAACAGAATACAACATCAAATCTGAGAAAATTGTCTGAAAGTCCAAGAACAAACATCCTGTCCAATGCAGCAGATACATCAGATTGCAACAGACCAGGTGAAATGACTACACATTACCCAGGCCAAGCTTTATCACATCGTTCTATAGTAGAAAAATACAGCTTGGGTAAAATATATACCGTACATTGTGATAAAGAGGTATTGCCCTCTCTAAATCCTATCCCAATATGTAGTAGGTGTAATAATAATGATATTAGGGTCCTTTCACATCAGCGTTTTTCGCTGATCGCGGCAGTTGCGGTGAAAAAAACCGCAACTGCTGCAATTACCGCATAATGGCCGCGATCACGGCACACTTGCGGCAAGCCCCATACAATGTCTATGGGGCTTGCGGTAAGTGTGCGGCAAGTGCGGTTTCGGCACTTGCGGCAGGTGCGGCCGCGAAAAAAACGATATGCCGCGTTTTTTTCGCGGACGCACCAGCCGCAAGTGGCAAAACCGCACTTGCCGCACCTGCCGCACACTTACTGCAAGCCCCATAGACATTGTATGGGGCTTACCGCAAGTGAACCGCAAGTGCGGCCGTTATGCGGTAATCGCGGCAGTTGCGTTTTTTTCACCGCAACTTCTGCGATCAGCGTAAAACGCTGATGTGAAAGCAGCCTAAGGGCCCTTTCACATCAGCGTTTTTCGTAATTCGCGGCAGATGCGGTGAAAAAAACGCATTTGCCGCGTTTGCCGCATAACCGTTCCACTTGCGGCGCGGTTGCGGTTTTTCCCATAGGAAGTATAGGGGGACTTGCGGCAGGTGCGGCAGCGAAAAAAACCGCGGTCAGCCGCGTTTTTTTTCGCTGCCGCACCTGCCGCAAATGCAAAACCGCACTTGCCGCATCTGCCGTAAGTCCCCCTATACTTCCTATGGGAAAAACCGCAACCGCACCGCAAGTGGAACGGTTATGCGGCAAACGCGGCAGATGCGGTTTTTTCACCGCATCTGCCGTGAATTACGAAAAACGCTGATGTGAAAGGGCCCTTAGCAGATACCTCCAATTAGAAATGTAGTATAGTTCTCCTGATTAGCTGATGTGCAGGGCATCACAGCTTAGGTATCCATGGTTACAACTAATAGCAACTGTCACTATATGAGTGGTCGTAACCATGGATACCTAACCTACTGTAAGGTCCTGTACATCAGAGGTCCCCCCAACTAAAGGCTTCAAGGCCCACCAACAGTGCATGTTTTCAGGATTTCCTTGCATTTGACAGTTGGAATCACCACCTGTGCAGGAGATTGAATTACCAACTGTCAAATTTCTAAGGAAATAATGAAAACCTGGACCGTTGGTGGGCCTTGAGGACTGGAGTTGGGGACCTCTGCTGTACATCAGAGGTCCCCAACTCCAGTCCTCAAGGCCCACCAACAGTGCAGGGTTTCAGGATTTCTTTAGCATTTGACAGTTGGTAATTTCATCTCCTGCGCAGATGATGATTCCAACTGTCAAATGCTGAGGAAATCCTAAAAACATGCACTGTTGGTGGGCCTTGAGGACTGGAGTTGGGGACCTTTGCTGTACATGAGCTACCAGGAGAACTATACTACATTTCTAATTGATGGTATCTGATAGCATTATTATTACACCTACTACATATTGTGATAGGATCCTGGAGATGGGAATACCCCTTTCACATATGCGTTTTTTTGAAAATGCGTCAGATCCGGCAGATTTACTGCATCTGCCACCTAACGGCCACACTTGCGGCACACTTGAGGTAAGCCCCATGCATTGTCTATGGGGCTTGCGGCAGCTAAAAAAAATGCTGCTGACCGCTTTTTTTTTCACGGCCGCACGTGCCGCATCTGCCGCAATCGGCAAAAACCGCACTTGCCGCACCTGACTGCAAGCCCCATACACAATGCATGGGGCTTGCTGGATCGGCACCGCAAGTGCGGCCGTTAGACGGAAGATGCGGCAGATGCAGTATGCCTATGTGAAAGCAGCCTAAGTCTAATGCAAAATCTAATGGGACAGAACATGACAAGGGTTAAACGAGAGAATCCCGTTGTTCTGCTCCACACGCCTCAGAATTTATCTAGGCATAACAAAAATATATCAATTTGGCCCAGAGCATTCTATTAAAATGCCCCCAAAATTATTTTTTATAGCATATAAAGCTCAGATTTGACTGTTTTTTTTAAGACCAAGCTATTAATATAATTATCTTAAGATAATTGCAGAATAATATAAATTATATATAATCTCTAACTTGACGGGTAACTGTACTTAAAAGTGAATTTGTCAGTAGGATCAACATTCCTAAGCCGTCTATGCTGGCAGGTAGGTTATATGAAGATACATAAAATGCTACCTTTATATCTGCGATCCAATGACTAAGGGACCTTTCACATCTGCTATTTTGTAAATCTGCGGCAGATTCGGCAGATTTTGCCACATCTGCCACGTAAAGGCCGACTTGCGGCAAGCCCCATTCATTCTCTATGGGACTTGTGGTCAGGTGCGACAAGTGCGGATTTGCCGGATCCAGCAAAAAAAAAAAACTGAACTAGCAGCCCTCTCATAGTGCTGTCAGCTCTGTTGCGGAGCTGTGCCTGACTACCACTAACACTTCTATAGATTTCATCTCACACAGTCAGTGAGGGGAAGAGGTAGAACTACAGAGCAGATAGTATAGTAAAGAAAGCTACCAGAAGTGTTGGTAATGAGACAAAGCTCAGTGAGGTGAGTGGATATTCAGTCATTATATGTTTCATACTGGTCATGCCCCTTAAAATAAGAACTGAAGGCAGATTCCCAGGAAGATCTATGTTCAGGCCATAAATCTTTACAGCGCATTTACATATTAGAAAAACCGTGGATTGCTCTGGAAAAGACATTGGATCCCAGATATTAAGGCATCATATTATTTCACTTTCTATGACCCACTTGTCCATATAGTTGGATTGGAAGGCTTAATCCTACTAAACAAGATTCCCTTTAATATATATATCACACTTCTTCATACCATATTCAATGTTATTTCCCCGAGTAATAAACCGGAAAGGTACACACAGTAGCACACACTCACTACTTTAACCCTCCAGTGCTGACATATTGCTAACAGGAACGTTATGTGGACTGCTCTCCTGAATAAGGATTCTGCAGACTTGTGTTACCTTCTTGGTGTGCCATCTACTGATTTTAAGCACCAGCATCAACAGTGTCTCCTCCTCTGGTTGCCTGGAGGCATTACATATAAAGAGACATACATCATATCTCAAGGGAGTGAAACAAGTAAGAACATTTACAGAGCTGTGTGCAAAATTATAGAAGATATTCTTTAAAGAACGAGAAATGAGCTTCTGGAGGGGCTATACATTGCATACACTCATTAGGAAAAAATACTAAAGGCGAAAGTAATTGCATTTAGTCATCTTTACGTCTGTAATACTGTGGTGTAGTCTGTGCAAGGTCACAGGTGGATCCTTCAGAACGATGATCTCTCAATGGATATCATTAGGCTCAGAGAATACAGTGAAGAATAGAAATGATTTAACTCAACAACACTGTGGGCGAACACTGGATCTGACTATTTTCTATAACTGCGTAGAAAACCCTTTTAAAATGCAGCCCACTCAGTATATGTTACAGGGTGATACCTCAGGGATTACACATTACATTCTTTACAGCTGAATGAATATTGCACATTCTTTAAAGGGGTATTCTGCAATGTACACCGACCTTTACAAACCCTATTAGAGCATTATAAATCTCTGGACGCCAGACCCTTATTGGACCCCATCCATCAACTAACCAGAGTGGAGAATCTCACAAAAGGCATCTTGTCCACACAAAACCCAATGAGTCTATAGGAACCATGTAATGCTTTATTTTCCCCACTGGCTATGACCCGCCCCAGGGCCGTGGGGTACTCGGTTCCGGGCGTTGATTCACGAGGGATGTCACGAGGGCCTGTGCCCGGGCCCATGGCCCTGGTGGCGCTAAAAGTCAGTAAAAATAACAAAAATAAAAATAGTTTGTGACGCCACCTACAGTTCCAGTATGGTTACTGGAGCTGTGGGTCAGACCTCCGGGGTGATGATAGGGCAACCAGATGGTTACACTCCCTGTAGTTGGAGCAGGATCCCCGGGGCAGTTGTGGAAGATAGAAGTTGCAGGACAGTCTATGAAAGGAGCAGGATCAGGGGCAGCAATAACAGTCACCCACAGGGTTGATGTTTCCGTACCTCTACTGATGTTGGTGAGGTATAGTCCAGGGCACCATCTCTGATGTTACAGACCCGGGTGTTCTGGAAGCAGTTCGGGATATCCATACCCGGCGAATTGCGAGGCCTCCCTGCTGCGCTGTGTCTGCCTTTTGTCCTAGGCTGCCTGGAGCTAGGCCCTGACCCTCTCCTACTGTTGTCACCTGTATGGCAGGTGGTGTAAGCTCCTCTGCGGGGCACCGTTGTACTCCCTGTGGTCCCTGAGCTCTGAGAAGCGGCTTCATCTTCAGGTGCTGCTGTGGCCAGGAGATCTGAAGTCTTGTTGGCCTCCGGTCTTTACTCTGCTGGACAGTTAGATCACTTTTAGTCTCGGACTTCAGTGTCTGGGTTCAGCGCTGTTCCTCTGGGGCGAACCGGTATGGCCCCACTTCCCCTGGCAACTACTCTTTGCCTCCAACACTCACTCTTGGGTATCTCACTCTGGCTAATGGCTCTCACTGGTATGGGCTTAGCGCAGCTCCGTCACCAGGATGTCTTCACAGTCCTCTCTGAAACTGAACTGCTATAGGGGACCTCGACTGAACTTGGCTGATAGAGCTCCCCCTTCAGGTCTGGAGTGGAAGGTGTTGTTTGCGGGCTTACCTGATGTGGACATCCTTCTCTGCTCCAGGTGTATTTGTGGCAACCGAACCCTGGGGTGCCACATTGACACTGCAGAGAAAGTAAACACATGATACCATGTTTTTCCTAAAGGCTCTACCTATGATCAACTTATTATTGAAGGATACTAACAAAAATTGAATTGTCAAAAGCAGACAACACCTTTAACCTTATATTAGGTGTTTTGTGAAACAACTATACAGCACCCTTAAAGGGGAACTCCAGGAATAAACTTTTTTTGTACAGTTCCTGCGCTCCTATACTATAATGCTAAGCTGACTCTTACACTTGCATTATGTTTAGAATTAATATAAAGCACTTATTCAATAACTGCTCCTTACCAGTCACCACTCCCATAGGGGTCAATACATCATGCTTGAGCAGCTCTCGCCCCTCCCTCTTAAAAAGCTTCAGTGCCATTTGACACTTCCTTATTCCTCATTCAATCACGTGTGCGTGATGTCATATAAGATACCATCGACACATGTCTCCCCTCCTGCTCTCTGTACAGAAAGAGATCTCCAGACTCCTGCCTTAGTACAGGACTTTATGTGACATCATGCCCATGTGATTGAAGGAGGATTGAGGAAGTGTCAGACAGCGCTAAAGCTCTCTGAGAGGGAGGGGGAGACCTGCTCAATCAGGTATGATGTATTGACCCCTATTGGAGTGGTGACTGGTATGCAGCATTAGTGAATAACTGCTTTATATTAATTCTAAACATTGTACAAGTGTAACAGGCAGCTTAATATTATAGTATAGGGGTGCAGGGTCTGTAGAAAATGTTTTATCTCTCCAGAGTTCCCCTTTAACAGGCAAATTCAGCTAGTCAGCGAGGGCCTCCCTAAAATGTGGTTCATGTGACAGTATAAAACCATACAAGTTCTATACATAATGCCTGCAAGATATCTGCCTTTTTCGATTACATATTATAAATACCTCAATATAAAGGTGTTGTCCATTTTATTTTACACACAGGTCGAGGGAGATAATTTTTAATAACTGGGGCACTGGTTTTCCCCTCTTTTACGTCTTCCTTCAACTTAGTACAACCTTCCACTTATGGTGGGTTAACACGCCGCGATATCGGCGTCCAACTCCAACCCAACTACGACAAAAAGTCACGTGGGTCGCGAGTTGGAGCCGATATTGCTCGCGCGTTGTACGGTTTGACAGTACAACGCGATGCTGGAACGATGCCAAAACGATATCGGAGTTGAATAGCAAAGCTATTCAACTCCCCGATATCGCAAGGCCGTTGTACCAGCATCGCTGCATGTGACAGCCCAACTCCGATGCGTACTCGCACCTCACCCATTAACTCCCATGTTAAATGGTCGTTACTGGGTTGGTGGGCGTACACATCGGAGGGACGTTGTTTCCCGATATCGCAGCGTGTAAACCGGCGATGCGATATCGGGAAAAGTGCTCCCAAAATGCGCGCTCCCGCGGCGTTGTATGCGATATCGGGACGATATCGCTACGTGTAACCCCACCATTAGACAGCACAGCTCTCCACTTCTCACAATGGCCACAGATGGAGAGACTTGTTGTGACCACATCTGTCTCCTCCAATAAAAAAAAAAAAAAAAATCACCTTTCTGATGTAGTGTTTTCAGTGTTTTTTTTAACTGTAGGAGGCAGATGGACAGATCTGGTGCCATGCTCCACCATCAGCGACCATTTTGAGGACAGTAGAGCTGTGAAGTCTGTGAGGAAGGAGGAGGAGAACCTTTAGTACTTATATATTAGTGAGTGCCGCAAAATCATATCTTCAACACATCTGTTAACATCAACTAAATACCCCCTTTAAGGGATTTAGGTTTTGCACAGCCATTTATTTTCATAAAGTGGTAGCTGCATACATGAAACTTACTATTATTGATATTACTTCATCTTAATCACATAGTGACCAGGCTTGAATGGGGTTTAACAATAGAACAAATAAAATGTATAATTTCTGTCACTCCTCTTTGCAGTAGCAAAAATGTATTTATTCTTACACTGACATGGCTGTATGAGGGTTTGTTTTACAGAGGAAAAAAGTTATATTTTTTTACTACTATTTTAGGGTACGTAGAAATTACTTTATGTTTTGTGACATAAATGTAGAAAGAGCAAATTAAGTCACCATAATATTATGGTGGTATGGGGATGGATACCTAATATGTGAAGGTCTTTGTGTTTTTTTTTATTGGTATACGTAGTTTATCATACATATTTATACATTATATATATGTATAAATATTTTTTTTTAGGGAAATAATTATTTGATCTCTTGCTGATTTTTGTACGTTTGCCCGCTAACAAAGTCTATAATTTTAAAGGTAGGTTAATTTTAACAGTGAGAGATAGAAAATCAAAAATAAAATCCAGAAAATCACATTGCCCAATTATATAAAGTTATTTGCATTTTGCAGAGAGAAATAAGTATTTGATCCCCTACCAACCATTAGGCCGGCTTCACATTACGTTTTTTCAGCTGTCAGGCTGTGTCACCCCGGACCTGATCACACCGCGGTATGATGCCAGCCTTAGGAGTTCTGGCTGCTACAGACCAGTTAGACTCACCTAATCAACTTGTTACCTGCATTAAAGACAGCTGTCAGACTCTAACCTTTACAACATGGGCATAACCAAAGAGCTTTCTAAGGATGCCAGGGAAAAGATCCTAGACTTGCACAAGGCTGGAATGGGCTGCAGAACCATAAGTAAGACGCTGGGTGAGAAGGAGACAGCTATTGGTGCAATAGTAAGAAAATAGAGCAATTAAAGAGACTAGGGACACATTAGGCTTATGTTTATGTTCCAAACACTAATAGCTAAAAAGCCCAAATAAAGATCATATGTTTGTTCGTTAATATACGATATGTTGATTGTATATCTTGTATTGTCTACATTTTAATAAAAGGAGCTTAAAAAAGAAAATGGAAGAAATACAAAATGAATGACAATTGACATCAATCCGGGACTCCATGCAAAATCTCCCCTTGTGGGGTATTCCAGGATCATGAGGAAGGTGAGAGATCAGCCTAAAACTACATGGAAGGAACTTGTTAATGATCTCAACGCACTGTCATCAAGAAAACCATTGGTAACAAATTATGCCGTAATGGATTAAAATCCAGCAGTGCCCACGAAGTCCCACTTCTCAAGTGGAGGGCCGTCTGAAGTTTGCCAATAACACCTTCGTGATTTTGAGAGTGGTTAGGAGAAGGTGATGTGGTTAAATGAGACAAAAATTCAGCTCTTTAGATTATCTCAACTTGCCGTGTATGGAGGAAGAGAAATGCTGCCAATGACCCAAAGAACACCATCCCCACAGTCAAGCATGTTGGTGGAAAAATTATGTTTTGGGGGAGTTTCTCTGCTAAGGGCATCAATAGGACAATTGTTGAAGCCATGTACTGTAAAATCGTGAGTGACAACCTCCTTCCCTCCACAAGGACATTAAAAATGGGACGTGGCTGGGTCTTCCAGCATGACAATGACCCAAAGCACACAGCCAAGACAACAAAGGAGTGGCCTAACCAGTCTCCAAACCTTAATGTCATAGAAAACATATGGAGAGATCTTAAACTTGGAGTTGCCAAGTGACAGCCTTAAAATCTTAAAGCGAACCTGTCACCCCCCCCGGGCATCAAAAGCTCTAATAGCCACCTTCTGCAGCACTAAGGCTGCATGCTGAGAAGGTGCCTATAGGCTTTTGATGCCCTTTCTAGTATGAAATATTAAGTTAGGTAAATGCTCACTCTTCAGAAGATCGAAGACCGGGAGGCGGGGTTTCACGCTCCTCCGGCCCGCCCCCTCTTGTCAATCATTGTGCGCGCCTGCTGCTGTCTCCCCTCAGTGTGGAAAATGAACGCGCGTCTCCGTTCTCATGCACGGAGCCGCGCATGCGCTGTGCGCCCGGTGTCGACTTCTTGGACACCGGGCGCACAGCGCATGCGCGGCTCCATACAGGAGAATGGAGACGCGCGTTCATTTTCCACACTGAGGGGAGACAGCAGCAGGCGCGCACAATGATTGACAAGAGGGGGCGGGCCGGAGGAGCGTGAAACCCCGCCTCCCGGTCTTCGATCTTCTGACGAGTGAGCATTTACCTAACTTAATATTTCATACTAGAAAGGGCATCAAAAGCCTATAGGCACCTTCTCAGAATGCAGCCTTAGTGCTGCAGAAGGTGGCTATTAGAGCTTTTGATGCCCGGGGGGGGGGGGGGTGACAGGTTCGCTTTAATGATTTAGAGATGATCTGCAAAGAGGAATGGATCAAATTTCCTCCTGACATGTGCACAAACCTCATCATCAACTACAAGAAACGTCTGACTGCTGTGCTTGCCAACAAGGATTTTCCCACCAAGTTTTAAGTCTGGATGGAAACAAAGTGCTGGAGAGTTCTGAAGTGGCAGCAATGAGCCTTTGAATACCTGTGGAGAGATTTTAAAATTACTGTTGGGAGATGGCGCATTCAAATATGAGGGACTTGGAGCAGTTTGCAAAAGAAGAGTGGTCCACAATTCCAGTTGGAAGCAGCTTGTTGATTGCTATAGGAAGTGATTGATTGCAGTTAATTAATCCAAAGGGTGTGCAACCAAATATTAAGTTGAAGGTGGCAACAATTTTGTCCAGCCCATTTTTGGAGTTTTGTATGAAATTTTGTCCAACTTGCCTTTTGTTGTGTTGTTCCAATATACAAAGGAAATAAACGTATGTAACAAAACGTATGTAATTGTAATATTTTTCAGTGAGAAAAAATATATATAGATAAATATATATAGTAGGTATCTCTCTGCACAGATAGAAGTCACTTGCAGAGGTGATCTGTGTCTGTTGCTAGGCCAGGCGGAGATCGCGCCCTCGTGTGGTCACCAAGTCCTGCAGGGGCATTGACAATGCTCATCGAGTTCTCTGTAGCTGGCGAAATAGAAGACAGAGGCCGAAATAAACCACTTCTATCTTCTCCCCAGGGTCTCGACTGTGTCTGACAGGCAAAGACAGGATCTTCTCCTACTACATTGCAGGAGCTCTAACAAAGTGTAAATTTACATTGGTGAGGGGATAAACCCCAGGACCAAACAACATAAAATTATGGCACTTGGTCGTTATCATGTTATTATAATTTATTTCAAAAGCTTGGGGGTAAAAAAACAAAAAACATTGTGGCAAGTTCTATGTGTATTTCACTCTTGGAAAAGTATTTTTCAGTGGTAGGGAAGGGAGTGTTTTGTTTATATTGTTAAGATTTATGGCGCTCCAACGAGTGTCAACAAAACAATAAATAACAAGTATAATAGTATGATATTCGGAGTTTTGCTAAGGAGCCACAATTACCACTGCAGGATAACTAAAACTACATAAATATGAGTGGGAGAGGTTGTATAATTGAGGATGAATAAGCCATAAAAAGAGAAAAGAAATTAGAGGCATACAACACTAACAAAATGTTGTATGAAATTCAGTTTCCAATTGTTGCAGGATACTTTCGTTTAGGTCCATGGCCACAAGCTTTTATAACAAAATCATGTAGACATTAGCCACATTGGGGCAGGTGACATTTCGGCCTTAGTCGACCAGCCACCCGGTGAAGTTTCACCCCTATATATGTTCACAGGATGGCCAACGATAAACTAATGAGTTTAAATGCTTATATATGATATGCGCTGGTGAAAACTGGTAGGTTCATTAGGGCCCTTTCACATCAGCGTTTATTTGAAATCGCGGCAGATGCAGTGAAAAAAACGCATCTGCCGCAATTGCCGCATAAACGCTGCACTTGCGGTTATCCCCATAGAAAGTATAGGGGGACTTGCGGCAAGTGCGGTTTTGCACTTGCGGCAGGTGCGGCCGCGAAAAAAAAACGCGGCTGACCGCGTTTTTTTTCGCTGCCGCACCTGCCGCAAGTGCAAAACCGCACTTGCCGCAAGTCCCCCTATACTTTCTATGGGGATTACCGCAACCGTGCCGCAAGTGCAGCGGTTATGCGGCAATCGCGGCAGATGCGTTTTTTTCACCGCATCTGCCGCGATTTCAAATAAACGCTGATGTGAAAGGGCCCTTACTTTAACTAAATTTTGCCACATATCAGTAATAAAGAGAATCTGATGTCAAGTAATACAGAATCTGACAGGACTTTCATAGTGAAATGAAACCCAACCCCACCCCAAACGTTCACATGGCACACATGTGTTTTCCAGTGCACTAATGTAACAATGAGACAAGTAAGGAGGAAAGCAACTACCGTATACATTGTACAAATACAAAAGTATGGAGAAAATTATATAGACAAGTCTAACACAGTTAACCATGTTTGAAAGGAAATCAAAAGTCAATACTTAGGGCCCTTTCACATCAGCGTTTTTTTAAATTTGCGGCAGATGCGGTGAAAAAACCGCATCTGCCGCAACTGCCGCATAACGGTTCCACTTGCGGCACGGTTGCGGTTTTTTCCATAGGAAGTATAGGGGGACTTGCGGCAGATGCGGCAAGTGCGGTATTGCACTTGCGGCAGGTGCGGCAGAGAAAAAAACCGCGGCTTACTGCGGTTTTTTTCTCTGCCGCACCTGCCGCAAGTGCAATACCGCACTTGCCGCATCTGCCGCAAGTCCCCCTATACTTCCTATGGAAAAAACCGCAACCGTGCCGCAAGTGGAACCGTTATGCGGCAAACGCGGCAGATGCGGTTTTTTCACCGCATCTGCCGCGAATTACGAAAAACGCTGATGTGAAAGGGCCCTTAGTCTTGCTATTTATGGCCACGTTCACACCTTGAGTATTTATTGAGTTTTACCTCAGAATTTGTAATCCAAATCCAGGAGTGGGACAATTAGAGGAAAAGTATAACAGAAACAAGTGCTCCAAATCTGGATTTATCACCCACTCCTTATTTTGGCTACAAATTCTGAGGTAAAAATGTCACCAAATCCTGAGGTAAAAATCTCACCAAATACTGAGGTAAAAATCTCACCAAATACTGAGGTAAAAAGCCTCACCAAATACTGAGGTAAAAATGTCACCAAATACTGAAGTAAAAATCTCACCAAATACTGAGGTAAAAAGCCTCACCAAATACTGAGGTAAAAATCTCACCAAATACTGAGGTAAAAATCTCACCAAATACTGAGGTAATAAGCTCACCAAATACTGAGGTAAAAAGCCTCACCAAATACTGAGGTAAAAAGCCTCACCAAATACTGAGGTAAAATACCTCACCAAATACTGAGGTAAAACTCACCAAATACTGAGGTAAAAATGTCACCAAATCCTGAGGTAAAAATGTCACCAAATCCTGAGGTAAAAATCTCACCAAATCCTGAGGTAAAAATCTCACCAAATCCTGAGGTAAAAATCTCACCAAATACTGAGGTAATAAGCTCACCAAATACTGAGGTAATAAGCTCACCAAATACTGAGGTAAAATACTTACCAAATACTGAGGTAAAAATCTCACCAAATACTGAGGTAAAAATCTCACCAAATACTGAGGTAATAAGCCTCACCAAATACTGAGGTAATAAGCTCACCAAATACTGAGGTAAAAAGCCTCACCAAATACTGAGGTAAAAATCTCACCAAATACTGAGGTAATAAGCTCACCAAATACTGAGGTAAAAATCTCACCAAATCCTGAGGTAAAAATCTCACCAAATACTGAGGTAAAAATCTCACCAAATACTGAGGTAAAATACTCACCAAATACTGAGGTAAAACTCACCAAATACTGAGGTAATAAGCTCACCAAATACTCAATATGTGCCTGTGGCCTGATAGCAAAGATTATTTGGCCATTCATATTTGCCTATTGTCAGACGTATCTGTGAAAAATACTCCTGAGGATATTATGCAAAAAAAAAAAAAGACTATAATTAGTCTTACACCGGTGATGGGTTCTGTTTAGGCCCCATGGGTTCCCTGGCACAGTGGCCCCTGGGGTACCTTCCTGTTCAGGTGCAGATAAACCTGCATACTGCTTAGCCCCTGGGAGATTTGTTTACTATCTGCAGCTGTAGTTTCGGCAGCCTGAAACGTACCACCCCTTTGTGTCCGATATCACTCATAATCATGAGTTGGAGGGATGTGTTCACTCAGATGTCTCCACGCCCATTGTAAGTGACTGCCTACTATGCCAACTATTACCACCAGCAATGAGATTACAGAATTTGAAAACAATTGCAATACAAACATTATCAGATTTATCATTTCGAAATTATTATTAGATTTCTGAAGCAAATATTCATCTTTTCTACTGAAAAAGACCATAACTTTCCAGCTGCAATATGCAACACTAATTTTCAGACTTTTCACATATTTTCTATTCTTTTGAATCTCCTTCATTGCACTTTATGGATAAATAAAATGAAGGTGGCTATGAGCAAAACCGGGTATTTGGGGCAACCACTAAGATTCTTAGCTGACTGCTTTTTGCTGCATAAGTCTATACTACATTGATTATGAGAACTACACTACGGTTTTTATCCTACATGATGAATCATATTCAAAATAATCATTGCTCTAATATTGTGTACAAATATGGAAAAATCGCTGTTCAGTCAGTATAATGGCGGCCACTCCTGTTACAAGCATACAAATCCTATCTATGAGCACTCCACCGGTACAGTCAGATCTCTTCCTCTAGGACCATAAATAAAGTATTCAGCTCTTACCTGTTTGATCAGCATGTATGTTTTACTCATGATCTTTTCAATACTGGCCAAATCATATGTGGTGACTTTTTGTCCCTGCTGCCAAACACGATATGCCTCAAGGAGCAAGGTTTTGCTGCTCTCTGTGTCATCTAATAGCTTCCTCTTGCGGCTGGCTCGGTGCGGGGCATCCTCCATTGGTTGAGGTGTGTGCTGCCCACCGGGGCCTCTGCTACCTGCAGGCAGATGATGTTTAGAACTAATACTCAGTTCTTCTAGTGATAATTCTGGACCCTCCAGTCCCTTATCCTTAAGGATCCTAGCTGAATCTTTGCGATGCTGGTCCAAATGTTTTTCAGGGTGGCAGGAATGTCCATCATGGTCCATTGGTTCTGAAGACTGAGGTTTTCCAGTCTCTTTCTCAGTCCTGATTTCTCCAGTTTCCATTGCCCGAGGAGCAGACCCTTGTGCTGTGTCTTTTCCCCCATTCTCAGAGGTTCCTGATACCACCCCTTCACCTAGAACCAATTTCTTTTTGGGTGCTACATCTTTCCGGTCATCTGATGTAGGCCGGCCAGTGACGTCTGTTGTCATGGAAGCCGCTAACAACAGGCTGGGGTCTGGGCTTTTGGGATCCTAGGAAAGAGATTTAATAGTTAGCTAAACTTACTGTAATAATAATGGCAGCAAACTACATAAAGCTTATACCAGTACTTCAAAATGCAGCTTTATGCTATATGAAGTTACCAATACATTTAAAAAAAAATATTAGAGTCTGAGAGTCCTCAGTGGTTGATACCTTTTATTGGCTGAAAAGATGGTAAACATAGCAAGCTTTCAGGACACTATGGTCCATTCATCAGGCTGTTAACTGAACTGTAAATGACATCTATTGTGATTGGTTGATTCTGAGGTTAAAGGGGAACTCTGGGGAGATAATTTTTTTTGACTGTCCCTGCCCTAATACATGATGAAGCAGAGCTGGGCCCTTCAGTTCTAGGATCTATAGATCGCTTATAAATCTATAAAATCATATCTACTCCTCAGCCCTCACCCCTCCCTTAGGGGACAGTGAAATTCAGCTTCATGCTGCAGCAGTGACAGGAGGTGTCGGGGGTGTGGACCCTGGAGGCTCCAAGATCATCGTACATTTCCACACCCTCACACTTCTGTATGGGCAGGGAGCGTGGCCGCTGGCTCCATTGTCACACTACAATCTGACTCTAATGGTCCCGTCACACGGCACGACCTGGCCAGCAATGTCAGAAGCGATGCGCGGGTGCCCGCTCGGTTCCGACATCGCTGGCCAGCTGTCACACAGCATCGCTGCGGCCGGCGACAACGCAGCGATGCGGGCGGTGACATCGCTCGCTGGGCTTAGCCCAGCGAGCGATCCGCAGCAACGCTGCGGTATAGGCTGGATCGCCGCCGACATCGCTCTGGCGATGTCACACGGCGCGATCCAGCCTTATCGCAGGTCGCAGGTTGACAGGTTTTACGGTTCTTCCCGTAAACCTGTCACCTGCGATAAAACGCGGTCGCGCCGCGCGTTTACAGAGCGCGACGTCGCTAGCGACATCGCTGATACGTTACTTTTTCGGCGATGTCGCTAGCGACGTCGCCAGGTGTGAAGCCACCTTAAAACTTTCCGTGGATCACCACTATCTCTTCAGTCATAGCAAAGCATCCAGACATCTCTGGAGCACCTGTTGGACATGGTATAAACCCCAAGGTTCCATTATCAGGATTATCAGGTGCAGTATGTGCTGTGATCATGGGGCCAGCAGCCACAACCCCAGCCCATACAGAAGTGTGAGGAGGCGGGAATGTAAGATGATCCTGGAGCCCCTACGATCCACGACCCCGAAACACCATCTTCTCTCACCAGCAGCATGAGGCAGAATTTCTCTGTCCCTGATGGGAAGGGTGAGAGCTGAAGAGCATATATGATTTTATAGATTTATAAGCAATCTATAGATCCTAGAACTGCAGTGTACAGCTCAGCTTCATTATGTCGGAGGGCAGGGACAGTACAAACATTTTTTTATCTCCCTGGAGTGCCCTTTAATGTAATTTTTCTCTGATAATATGGAACATTGTTGTATACTCTTCTTGATATGATAGAAAGATTGGCACATCAATGACGGTGCGGGGAGAAGGTGTTACACCACAGCTTGTCTAATTCATGACGATCGGTGGCTTTTTCTCGAATAATGCCTCTTAATAAATCAGGAGCATCTAACGACTACATGCCCCCTTCATCAAAACTGGAGAGAAATTTGCTGGTATTTATGAATTGGGGCCTAAGTTTAAAAAAATAATCTCTCAGTGGCCAGTGTGAAAACGGCAACATTTCTATATTTTTTCAATATATACAGATTGTGAAAAGAAAAAAAACAAAGATAAAATATTGCCAAAAATGATAAATAGATGTTACACAAACCTGAATTGCTATCCTTTAAGGCTAAAACATTAACGTGAAGCCCCCATATATATTAGATCAATGTTGTCCAACTAGCCGATGCATCCAAGTTTGGCTGACAGTCTAATGTATATGATGTTGCTGGCTGTCTGATCAATGCAGAAGGTGTTGATCAGAAAAGTATGATTTCAGACATCCAACAGCATTATTCTCTGGAAGATAACCGACTGAGTGACTTGTCAACCAGCGGCTTTCTCATAGAGCACACAAGGGCGCTCCTGCATATAAGAGTCGGCTGAGATGGCTGCTGGTAGAGCAACTAGCTGGAGCATCGTTTGGCCAACAGCCATCTAATGTGTATGATTGACATTATAGAATAGCTATATACAGCTGGAAATAGACAGAAAGTCTTCTTCCATCTGGAGAAGAGCCAAGCAATAAGCACACAATGATGTGACTAACAAATCTTAGCAGAGCACAGAACTCCAAACTCTGGACCGAAAAAAAATCAGCACTTCTCTTTTCTTACCCCAGACAAGTCACTCAGCATGTCCTCCAACACTTTTACGGTAAGAACAAAAGCTCGCTGTGCCAGAACCTGCCGATCCACATCCCGCAAATACTTCCTGCAAACAAAAGAAGTTTTGCTGTGTGCAAGTATATAACATTTGTATGAAAGTGTTATATTTAGTAATGTGAATTTCTTTTAACATAGGTGAATATGAAGCTGATATAATGAACATGTTGTCACCACTACTCTTTAAAAGTTCATACTTAGTGGTTGCAAGTAATACTACACTGAGGAAAAGTCATAAACGAAGACGAAATGTGAATACAATTTATTACTACTAAATACATATATATATTATATATCCATTTTCTAGAACCATTCTAGTATTGCTTTGTACATCAACTAAAGGCCACTTTACACACACAGATATCTGTGTCCAACTTCTGAACAGATCTCTGGTTGCAGTGAAATCATGGACACATTGCTGCATTTTGTGGCTGTGTACAAATGGAACAATGTGTCCATGATTTCACTGCAACCAGAGATCTGTTCAGAAGTTGGACACAGATATCTGTGTGTGTGTAAAGTGGCCATTAATGAAAGTCTGGTAGCGGTTAAGATCTGAGTTTCTCCTTTTTTGCACCAAAAAGCTGTCAAGAAAAGGTGTGAGTGGTCCCAGGTGGAGCTAATGAACATCAAGAATGGCAAGACAGCAGCTTATCATTGAGAAGACTAGCAGAGCTGCAGTATTTTTATTGTGAGCAATGAACTCACGTGAAGGTGGGTGACCAGTCCTCTCTGTAATGGCTGCAAATGCCTGCAGCTTTTAATAACTTCAGTACAACCATTAAAACTTTAAACAAAAAAAAAAACAAAACAAAGCTCAAGGAAATCCTACTTGATCAAAAAAGCTCAAAGTACTTCCACCTACCCCGCCAGTAGGATGGTAAAGGGTTTAGTTGAGAAGATATATGGTTCAATCACGGCTGAAAATTTAGGAAGAAATTCCAATGTGTGAAAGCATTGGGTTAAAAGACAAGATGCAGCTGATTGCATCTGGGAACATTTCCCGACCATAATGATAAGCTTTAAAAGGGGAAATCATAAAACCAAGATTCATTCCGATAGTCTCAATATTTTAAGGCGTGTTATAAAATGACACAAATATTGTCGCCTGTACACATATGAATATCAGACCTGTGTTTAGACTCACTTGTGCCCTGCACGTCTATTAGATCTTTTCCTGCAGTCTGTGCCATGGAGTGAACATCTGAATAGATTATAATGTGGTACGCATATGTTAAGGATCTGAAATAAAACTGATGAGTGTGCACGTAGGGAAAATGTGTGTGATTAATAGTGGGGCTGGTACTTACTTCCCCTGGTCAGGGGTCCTCTGTAGCATACACGAGATCTTCAGCAGCGTGTTAGAGTCTTTAAGTTGAGCCAAAACGTGCAAAAGTAAAACAATGGAACGGTTCATATGAGAAGCAAAGCTGCCAGGGCGATCTATCTCATCCACTGGTATCCGCCAGATTCCCTAAAAGTCAGAAGTTAAGCAGTTAGATAAGCACAGTATGTATGTATGGATGATTCGGTGTACAGTAAGTAGCCAATTTCTGTAATCTATAAAACAAGTTAATGGTAATGCTGCAAGCCAGGTTTTACCAAGTCCCATGTGACACCTGACATCTGCAGAGTACCCAAGACCCAGGAGAAAACCTCAGAAGATGCAACTGTGTACAGTGAAAAACACAGAACTTGTCCTTTCAGTTCATGTCATTTGGATTGTGCACAAGTAAACCCCTTCAGTGCTGGAGAATATCTGACCAACACTTTATTATATGAGAGAATGGTCTCTTATGTACCGTAAACGAACGCAATTATCATTCTGCGATACAGGAATATCGTTGATGCCAGATATATGATCATCTAATCCTACTTTACTAATTCCTGCAGACCGCCATGTCTCCCTGAGCCCCATATATAATGCATTATCTAGCTGGCTCTCCTGATCGTTTGCGGGTTAGTTAGATTGTGCCTAATTAGAAAGCCACCCAAACATCTTGATCGAGCTGGCGTGGGAGGAAGGGGTGTGGGAGGAGGGAGAGGGAGACAATGGGGGATAAAAGACTAGCGTTTACTTATAATTCTCACTCTATATTTATGCAGCACCAAATGCAAGGGTGCTGGCATCTACACAACAAAGTAGGAATCTGAGAGCTAGAAGGACAAAGTCTGCAGAAGTAGACTCCTAGTATATACAGTAGATGGAAAATGTCTACACATCCCTGTTAAAAGGTTTTTGGCATGTTAAACAATAATATTTCTCTACTTTCCACCTTCTAGGCCCTGTGCACACAGTGCATTTTTTGCTTCATTTTGTAGTGCAGTTTTATCACAAAACTGCATGTAAGGGTGCTTTCACATTGCGATTTTGTCCTGTCCATGGGGGATGTTATTTTTTGTAGGACCCCACAGACAGGATCGCATGTGGCATCCTGGTGCCATTTCTGTGTCCGGGTCCTTGATTTTCACGGACCCCGACACAGAAAGGGCACTTTCACTTTAGCAATGTATATACATACATTACGGAAGTTATATAAAGTAAAAGAAGGGTTGAAAAAAAAAAAAAAAAAAAATCATGGTCACCTCTCTGACATGCCTGCAATGCCTCCATCTACCTCCCGACAGCAGGACCTGGAGGGGCGAAGCAAGCCAATCAGCTGATTGGTCACATAACCGGCATCAGCTGAGAGGTTTAAACCCCGCGCCCGCCAAAAACGATCGGTGGGTGGGTCACATGACCGCATAGCTAAGCGGTTTAAATCTCCCGCCCGCTGATTGGTTTTAGAGGGCACGGGGTTTAAACCGCTCAGCTGATGCCAGTCATGTGATCGATCAGCTGATCGGCTTGCTCCGCCCAGCCAAGTCCTTGTTGGGAGCTACATGGAGGCATCGGGGACTGGCCGGATAGGTTAGCATGAATTCTTTTTATTTTTAACCCTTCTTTTACTTAATTTCACTTCCGCAATGTATGTATCTACATTGCGGAAGTGAAATTAGACTGTACAGAGCAGTTTTAGTATACTGAGCATGCTCCGTACGCTAAAATCGGGTCCGAGAAACGATCCTGTGTTTTCTCAGACCTGTGCTCCATAGGCCCCCATGTTAAAGACCGCGGATCGGGTCGGATCTGATTCGGTCCGCTGTGCCCAAAATCGGAGCAGCCTCCCATTTTGGGTACAGCAAAAAATCAGAATCGGATCCGACACAAATTGGATGTGATCCGATGCCCATAGGGACACATGGGGACTAACTCGGATCCGTGGCTGTCTGTTTTACAATGGACAGCCACGGATCCACAAAAATCGCAATGTGAAAGCAGCCTAAATCCTTATGTCAGCAAGTCAATGACAATGCTGAAGTTTTGTTCACGTTGCTTTTTTCCAACTGCAGATTTGGTGTAGAAATAAATCTGCAACATGTCAATTATTGCAGCATTTTTCCATCAAACGCATGAAAAAAACATGGACAAAATGCATGCAAAGAATGTAGTGTTTTCCCTGCTAGAATGCGATTTGGTGCAGAACTCATTGTGTACATGCCTTACGTCACCCAAAATCTTTACTGACAAAAAGCTGAAATCATTTTAAGGGGGAAATAACAATAACAAAACTAAAATAATGCAGCTGTCTAAGTGTAAACACCCGGTTATAATTGGGAATGCGGTTGTAATCAGAATTAGCCAATAACATTTAAACTCATGTAAATAGTAGACAGTGCACAGGTGCCATCATTTACAGTGATTCTGAATAGCCCCATATAAAGTTTGTCTGTTGTTGTAGGATTTTTCGACAGTTACAATTTACAGCTTACAACACAGCAAAGGGATCTCATTCTAGAGTGTCATACCATTCAGGAAAAGGGTATGACTAAATTTAAAGGATATTAGCTATACCATGAAACGTATACCATGGAATAATGTGAAGATTGTGATCAAGAAGTGACTTAAGTTTGACACAACAGTGACATTATCTAGAACTCGTTGCCCTCACTAACTGATGAAAGATCAGAAGAAAATTGGTCAGGTATACTGCTTAGAGGTCTACACCAAAATTAAAGAAGATGCAGGAATTTACAGCAAGTACTGGTTGTGTACTGCACATGTCACCAATCTACTGAGTTCTTCATATGTCTAGAATGGGTGGAAGCCTTTTCTTACAAAGAAAAACATCCACACCTGGTCATGTTTTGTTGCTTCAAGTTGACCAAAAGCATGGTGAAAACTTGTTATTGTCTGATAATCCAAGGTTGATCTTTGTGACCATAATTCTAAAACTTTTGCTTTGTGCAAAGCTAAAATGAAAAACTCCAAAAGAACACCATACCTATGGTGAAGCATGGTGGGGCCTGCACTTGCTTTGGAGCTATTTTTCAGCAGCTTGAACTGGGGCTTTAGTCAAGTTGTGGGGAATTTTGAAACATCAGTCAATTTTCCAACAAAACCTTCTGGCCTCTGCTAAAAAGCTGAAGATAAAGAGAAATTTTAACTTTCAGCAAGTCAATAACCCTCCAAATCAACAAAAGTATGACTTCGCCAGAAAAAGATCAAAGTTTGGAATGGCATAACCAATAGAACATCTATGGGCTGACCTGAAGTTGGCTGTACAAAGGAGATGCCCTCGAAATCTGATAGATTTGGAGCTCTATTTCAAGGAAGAGTGACAAATGCCAATTCTACATGTGTTAGGTTAATAGACTCCTACCCAAAAATACTGAAGGTACCGATACACGGGGCAATATCGCTGACAACATCGCCCAAAAGTGAGTTAGGCATCGCTGTTGCTGTTGAAATAGCTAGTGCGTTGAAATGTGTGACAGGGCGATTCAACGGCGATAAGTTGCTTGAGCGGAGTTGCCACGTTTACCAACATGTTGGTAAATCCAGGCGATGTTGTTCAGGCGATCTGCTATTATCGCTCTGTGTGACACTGCAACAGCGATGTTGAAAGCAACTTCCCCATTCACTGCAATGTTAATGATCGCTTGCAGGGTTAGTGTAACCCTGGCAGCGAAAGTTGCCTGCAACATTGCAGCTGCGTTTCCGGCGATGTCTCTGCATGTAACATCTCCATTGCAATCTTAGCTAAAGCCCAAAACGTGGGAGCTCCCATGAGTTGCCGGCGATGTTGCCGGCAATGTTACCCTGTGTAACGGTACCTTGAATGCGTCTTGAATTCTGAGGCAATATCAACAAGGTATGTGATTTTTGAATTGTACAGATTGGGTGATATTACATTTGGGAAAAGTTGTAAAATCATTATTTTTACACAACAAATCTGCCATTGTATTAGGCATGTGTAGATTTTTTATATTCACTATATCATTCCACCAAGGACAACATCTGCAAGCAAGTTTGTATAATAATAATGTTCTCCCTGTGTTTGTGTGGGTTTCCTCCGGGTTTTCCAGTTTACTCCTACACTCCCAAGACATACTGATAGGGAATTTAGATTGTGAGCTCCAATGGGGACAGTGATGCTAAATGTATGTAGAGCGCTGTGGAGTTAATGGCGTTATATAAGTGAATAAAAATTATTATTATTTCTACCCTTCAGCACCCTCTCCTTCCCAGTGGTCACCTGTGTCTAAGTCATCGAGGGCTTCCTTCAGCCTCATTGACAGACTCTGAATTTGAGAATCTCCTAGCAGCAGTGTAGGTAAGTTCAGTGACATGAACTGAGTGGGATATTGACTAAAAGGGCCACTTAATATGGTGGTTATAGTGGTCTCCGCAAGAATTCCACCCCAGGGCAAGGTCCTTCCCTGGCAGGATATCTGGCTAGTCCCGTGTTTGAGACTCTTAAACGAGGTTCCACAGACTCCATTTGATATTCAAATTCCCAGGGGGCAATGCATCATGGATTTCCCTGTGTTTGAAAGCTTTAGCTGGTTGTCCGCAGTGTTTTCCTTGACTGGTCTCTCTGAGATCAGTGAGTGGTTTGTGATGTTGGTTTACCAGGCATTGCTCCCACCTAGCCAGAATCCTATCCACACTGATGAGGGGCAATACCCCGAAACAGCTGTCTGTGGATGGATACATTGGCTCTGTTAATTCCCTTGTCATATCCTTAACTCGTAACTGAGTGGGTTTTGACTAAAAGGGCCACTTAATATTTTGGTGGTCTCCGCAAGGATTCCACCCCAGGGCTAGGTCCTTCCCTGGGGATATCTGGCTAGTCCCTGTTTGAGACTCTTAATCGAGGCTCCATGGACTCCATTTGCATATTCAAGTTCAGTGACATGAGAACACATGATGTGACAGGAAGGTAATGATGAAGATTGGATGCTCTTTCTATGATGTCTGAGCAGTACTATGCTTCCTATCCCTACACTGTATAGAATGAAGGTATAGCTGCAGGGACCGCAAAGTATAAGCAGTGTTCATGGCCAGGCTACAGCAGGTACAATACAAGGCTTAGTAGATGATGTGGGGTTCTGCATGACTCCCTATAACAGTGAATGATGTTACTAGCAGCCACCATGACGAGGCAGGAATGAACACATTCCTCATGCACTTGTTTAACCAGAATAGGGGAACTTACACTGTTGCTTTTTGGTGCACCTTTGTTCTCTAAATGTCATCTAGGAATCCAACATACCCAACCTATAGCCTACAGGATAGTCAGAGCTTCTAGCGCCTTTATTTGGGTTGCTGCTAGAAAGTTCTACATTCAAGATGAAATCTGTTGAATGTATTTCCAACTGCATAACAATTCCTGTCGGAATATTGACAAGTTTGGTGGAAAAACCCACTACTGCACAATCCTCTTATCTCATAGTTAATCTGTACAGGTTTATAATACATTAATTGTCACACGGTAATCTGAGCACACCAACACAGTGCTCAGATACCTGCACTCCTTTGGCGGGGAGCTGTGCACACAAGTGGGGGGAGAGGAGGATGCCATGGACAGGTTTTGGAATAGGTTTGGCTTTTGCCTGCTGACGGACTTGAAAGGCATCAGTTCCAGACTTTAGGGAGCTAAGAGAGTCCAATGCTGCTGAATAATTCATTCTTTTCCTGTGTCTGCGCCCGCAGAGAAAACCAAACAGCAAACACAGGAACACAGCCAGCCCTGCTACTAAAGGAGGGGGAGAGAGAGATAAACAGTTACAGCATGAAGACATGAGAACTACAAGAGAAAGGAGCAGAGAGGAAAGAGAAGGACACCAGGCAAAGCAACAAAAACAGGAAAATATCAATGTGTGCAGCAACAAAAGGGAAAGTGCGCCCTGATTACTCCCCCAAGCCTGACTTCCTGCAGTTAGAGGGGTGAAGCCTGAATCTGGCATTACACAACTTTGCTAAGTCTTAGAAGACCTATTTATAGAGCAAGAGGAAAAGTCATTCAACCAAATGAGGAGAGGACCCCCCTCCTACACATCCAGACATACATACTCACAAGGAGCAACACATGGAACCAAGCCTCTTCAATCACATGCATCTGAACCAGTCCAGAACTTTGGGAAGTGGCCACCATGAAGGTTATCACACAAACATTAATCCACAGAAATGGCAATTCATTCACCTACTGTGGCATATATCATTTCATATGCAAAAGATGTAGCCATATGTATGGAGTGACCCACTTACTGACATATGTGCCATTTTCCTGGGCGGTTATGCACAGGCAAACACAAGAGCATCAATATCTGTAATGAAGCAGGAAGAAAAGAGAGGGGGAAGCAAGAAGAAGAAGCAACTCACCATCACAGTAAAGAAAGGCCCCTCCAGACGCACATCCCTCACAATGACTTCAGGCTACTCCAGAGTGGGGTGTGAGTGCAGGGAGGAGGTGGGCAGCTCAGGCCTGGCACAGCCTAGGAAGCAGCAGCAGTGACAGGCTGTCTGTATCTTGCACAGCCTTCCGCTTCACACCCACGCACTCCCCTCTTCCCTCCTGACCCTGCACTAGTCCAGCTTGTTAGTGTGTGTGGATGTGTGTGTATGTGAGCTTCCTTAGCACCACCCATAGCCTGGAGCAACCAATAACCACAGCCAGTGTATCCTCCCACATGAACACCCACGCACCCAGCCACAGAGCTAATGCACCTAGCAAGCTGTGTACATACATGCTGTGTATACAAACAAGTCTCTGTATATGCTGCACGCCTGGCACGCTGTGCACACACACTGCCTATGCATCCAGCAGGACAAGTGGATATTATGGCTGCACACAGCTAGTTAGGTGCATTAACTCAGTGACTGTGAATGAAACAAGCAGCGAATATGATTTGTAAAGTATGTAGCAATATGCAATATATGCAAACATCACAGACTATATAATGGAAGCACACGTAGGTAAATCAGCCATAGCAAAATGAAACACATACAAGACCAGCAATAACCAGCAGGCAATATGTGGACCATTATTTATCAAATATTAGCACATTATGTTTGTCGGCGGGCACGCTAACTATTACCTGGGAGCCTTTGCCATCTGCTAGGGACACATATTTGTTAGCAATAATCTAGTTTTCATTTTCTAACCAAAAATAACAACAAAATGTAATGAGCAACAATATCAGTGCCAAAACAGGGCTAACCATTACCTTGTCTGAATGATCAATGTCCATCCAATCATTACCTAAACTAGTGCGTATGATTATTAGGCATCCACATATTACCTAAACTAGTCCTGATGATCACTGGGCATCCAAACATTACCTAACTAGTCCGTATGATCACTGGGCATCCAAACATTACCTTACTAGTCCGTATGATCACTGGGCATCCAAACATTACCTAAACTAGTCCATATGATCACTGGGCATCCAAACATTACCTAAACTAGTCCATATGATCACTGGGCATCCAAACATTACCTAAACTAGTCCATATGATCACTGGGCATCCAAACATTACCTAAACTAGTCCTGTGATCACTGGGCATCCAAAGATTACCTTACTAGTGCGTATGATTATTAGGCATCCACATATTACCTAAACTAGTCCATATGATCACTGGGCATCCAAACATTACCTAAACTAGTCCTGATGATCACTGGGCATCCAAACATTACCTTACTAGTCCGTATGATCACTGGGCATCCAAACATTACCTTACTAGTCCGTATGATCACTGGACATCCAAACATTACCTAAACTAGTCCGTATGATCACTGGGCATCCAAACATTACCTTACTAGTCCGTATGATCACTGGACATCCAAACATTACCTAAACTAGTCCATATGATCACTGGGCATCCAAACATTACCTAAACTAGTCCATATGATCACTGGGCATCCAAACATTACCTAAACTAGTCCTGATGATCACTGGCATCCAAACATTACCTAAGCTAGTCCTGTTGATCACTGGGCATCCAAAGATACCTTACTAGTCCATAGATCACTGATTATGATTACCTAAACTAGTTCATATGATCATTGGGCATCCAATCATCACCTAAAAACTAGTCCTCATGATCAGTGGGCATCCAAACATTACCTAAACTAGTCCGTATGATCAGTGGGCATCCAATCATCACCTAAAAACTAGTCCTCATGATCAGTGGGCATCCAAACATTACCTAAACTAGTCCGTATGATCACTGGGCATCTATTATGCAGGGTATCAGGGAAAAAGTGCTATCAGGACCTCACTGCTGCCAAATAATTCAATCCAAATTAATTGTAACTTCCCTTCTTCATCAGGAAATTCACACCAGTATTTACCGATGAAGAAGCGGGGCGACACTTCGAAATGTGTGGAACAAACCACCAAATGTTGTGACGATTAATTTGCATTGGATTATTTGGCAGCAGTGCATTCCCGATACCACTTTTTTCCTGATATCCCACATAATCGACAGCAGCTGCCTTTAATGCGTTCATTAGTTTGTGGGTCACAACCTTACAAGGTGAGCACTATATCACTTCCCAGCTAACTCCTTCTCTTGCAGGATCTATTTGCGCTCTTTCCACAGCTTATTATTGGTTTTCACTGGGCATCTAAACATTATCTAAACTTGCCCATATAAGCACTGGGCATCTAAACATTACAATCACTGAGATCACCTGAAAATCCAGAAAAAATTAAAAAAAAAAAAAAAAAAAAAAACTGACTGGATTAACATCAATAAAAATCCACTATTGAATACAATAAGGTGACCTTAAAGGGAATCTGTCACCTCAATCTACCCCTCTCTCCTATCACTACCTGTCCCTGCACCTTCCTAGCTGTTCCCTAACCATCCCTCTCTGCCCTATAACAATTTTGATAAATGAATTTGAATTTACTTATGGTCTCCATCTAGGAGACTGGATAGGCGGGCTCCGGGCTCCATGATCCCCTCCTCGCTGTGTCGTAGCATGCCCTGCTGGGCGTCATCCCTCCTAGTGCTTTGTCGCCTCCTTTTGGAATCTCCCGTCCTCTCTGCCACTATAATGCCCGGGCCGGAACGTCATATCCAGCCCGATGCATCGAGGGCCTAATCACGTGATTAGGCCCACAATGCACAGGGCCGAATAAGGAGGCACCTGATGAAAAATGTGTGGCATGGTCCAGTCGCCAGAAAAAAACCATTACTGCGCAATTGACACTTAGTATCTCGCCTACAATACACCAAACAGCACAGGAACAAGGTTCCAAACTTCTGGAACAAGATAATTTGGAGTGATGAGACCAAAATCAAATTTTTTGGCCACAACCATAAACATTACATTTGGAGAGGTGTCACAAGGTATAGGCCTATGATGAAAGGAACACCATTCCTACTGTAAAGCACGGACGTGGATCACTGATGATGTGGGGATGTGTGAGCTACCAAGGCACAGGAAACGTGGTCAAAGTGGAAGGAAAGATGAATGCAGCACGTTATCAGCAAATACTGGAGGCAAATTTACACTCAACAGCCTGGAAGCTGTGCATGGGACGTACTTTGACTTTCCAACATGACAACGATCAAAAGCACAAGGCCAAGTCGAGCTGTCATTAGCTACAGCGGAACAAATGAAGGTTCTGGAGTGGCCATCTCAGTCTCTTGACCTCAATATCATTGAGCCACTCTGGGGAGAACACAAGCGCGCAGTTCATGCAAGAAAGCCCAGGAATTTACAGGAACTGGAGGCTTTTTCCAAGAAGAATGGTGAGCTTTACCATCTGATAAAATAAAGGGCCTCATCCACAACTACCACAAAAGACTTCAAGCTGTCATTGATGTTAGAGGAGGCAATACACGGTATTATGAACTGGGGTATGTGAACTTTTGATTAGGGTTATTTGGATGTTTTTGGTTGTCATTATGATTTAAAAGAAAAAACGCAGTAGTTTGACAATAAATAGCTTCACTCAACCACTAACCATGAGTGGAAAAAAGTTTTTGTGTTATCACTTAAATTCTCTGAAGATAGGCCAAGAAAGCAAAAAATCTGCTAAGGTATGTCAACTTTTGGCCAAAACTGTATGTTCAGCAAGGACTGCCTAACAATCTAAGGCTACATTCACACAGCGTGCAATTTTCGCACTTTTTTTGCGCGCACTTTTGCACCAAAAGTGCGCCTGCTGGCAAATTCAATGAAAATTCACTTTTGCTGTGCAGACGCTGCATACATTTACGCCGTGCATTTATGGGAGAAAGAACGAGTAAAAAGAATCAACATGTCAATTCTTTCTACTTTTTTGTGTGCGCTGTCTCCCATATGCGCAATTCCAGCGCGTACAATGGCAGCGCTGCAGGATGTGATGTCACACGGGGGAGGAAGAATCCTGTGTTCTACCCGTGTGTGACATGCCTTTTAGCTTTCGCAGTGTATTAATATACACTGCAAAAGCTAAATAAAAGTATTCAAAAATGTATTAAAAGTAAAAAAATAGAATACTTACCTCTCCGCTGACTGTTCCCAGTTACCGGGACAGGAGACATCCACGTCTGATCTGCTGCCAAGACCTTAAAGATGTCCGCACTGCTGAAATCCCAAGAAAACGATCCGGAAACCATATGTAGGTTGCATCAATATTCCATTTATTCCTTTTCCTACGCGTTTCGGCACTGTCCTAGTGCCTTCCTGAGGAAGGCACTAGGACAGTGCCGAAACGCGTAGGAAAAGGAATAAATGGAATATTGATGCAACCTACATATGGTTTCCGGATCGTTTTCTTGGGATTTCAGCAGCGCAGACACTGATACACCATTTCCCCTGAAGTAACTTCTGGATGGTTCCCACGTGCATGTGGAAGGTGAAAGTCCTGCAGCAGCTGCATTTAATGCTAAATGCTTTTACACCAGTTGTGGGTCTCACAACTGTGCTAGGTGAGTGAATTCATACCCACCACATACATTAGTGTCACTAGTGATAGGGCACTATTGCGCCTCTTGTTTCCCCCCCTATTTTTTACTTTAAGACCTTAAAGATGTGATTGGTCGGTAGTGATCATGTGATATGTGACGTGCATATCACATGATCGCTACTAGCCAATCAGAGCTGGAAGGTCCTGGCAGCTGATCAGATGTGGATGTCTCGGGTCTCGTTAAGTGGGAACAGCCGGCGGATAGGTAAGTATTGTATTTTTTTTATTTTTAATACCTTTTGATTACTTTTATTTATTAATATACACTGCGAAAGCCAAAAGTGCCTGTCACACATGTCATACGGGCAGGAACACAGGATTCTTCCTCCCCCATGTGACATCACTTCCCTCCTGTGCTTTTGGGGGAGAAATGTGGTCGTAAAAAAACGCGGTGTGTGAATGCACCGCAGTTTTTTACCTGCGCTAAAAAGCGCGGCCACAAAACGCGGCAAAAAATGCGCTCCCCAAAAGTGCAGGAAATGCGCAGCGTGTGAATGTAGCCTATGTATTTGTGAGCACTAAAGGTTCCTGCTGCCCAACATGTAAGCAAATGTTGGAATGGTTATTTTTTTATGGAGAGACATCCAATCAGCAGATTACAAATACCGATCACATACAGTGCAGACAAATCAGTTTATTGAGCGGTTTTTGCCATGTTTTCATGGTACTCTCAGTAAAGTGACATGCTTTTGCTATGCTTATGAAGTAACAAATCATATTTTGATTCAGTATTCTATCCTTTGTTGTTGGCCATTTAAAGGTTAGGTAACTGATGAATTTAACACTAGAGCCAGTTTACTCATGACAGCTGCTGATCAGCTACAGTACATCCAATTCAATTGGAGGTGTCTACCGGCTATTCTATACATGCCTATAGGAATTCCATGCAATCAGAGCGATGGTTAAAACAATCATTTTGTGCGCGTAGATCATATTATCTGCAGCATGTCACCTATTTGCATAAGATGATGTTCTGTCAATATTAAACTGAATTATTGTTCTTCAATTATCGACCTGTCTAAATGGGCCTAAAGGCTCCTATACACATTATATAAAGTCAGCCATATTGTCCAATTTCGGCATGGCCGGGACACTATCTTGTCTGTATGGGTCCAGCCTGAGTTTCAGCTGACTGGTGATGCGACAGTGTGAGTTCAATGGCCAATACCTTTCTTCTCCCAGGAAATATACCATCCAGGGTGGCAACTACTCTGCTCTCCCCATTATCCTCTTCATCACCCAAATGTTCAAGGGAACCGAGAGAGGATTCTGTTGGTGTCTAACAAGCAATTGGCCATAGGTTATCTAATGCTGATTCCCACCATGTTCCTCATCATGCTTTCACTGTGATGGGAATATTATTCAGATGTTCCACCAACATTGCCAATCACAGAATGTGGCAAACAGAGTCCACAATATGAAACTATAAACTTGTTCAGACCTTCTTTACAGACTAGACTAGTGCATGTAAATAGAAGGCATCTACTCTTCGTGTCTGTTTTGCAGACAGAAAGAATAGCAGTGCACACAGTCCCAATCAAATCCATAATTTGTGCATGCTCCCCTGAAGCACTTGTAGCTTTATGGGCCACAGACTAATGTTGTCCGAACCCGCTGATATCAATGGGTTTGGCCAATGGTCTAATGTGTAAGGGGGCACTGACTGATTGATGGTGGGAGATGTTGATCACACATGTCTAGTTTTGGGCTGCTAATTACATTGTCCTCCCAAATATAAGCTGCCGGACAAAATGAAAGTAAGGTGACTTTCTCATAGAGAACGCAGGAGCACTCGCCTGAAGAATCGCTGCTGTGTATGGGAAAGTTGGCCGAACCATCGGTTGAAGCATTGTTAGCCATCTAAATGTATGTGGCCAGCTTGAAGCACCTTAATCTGCATCAACAAATTATACAGTTGAAGATATATATCTTGAAAGCAGGAATGTCAACAGATCTCACAATGCAGACTGCATATATTATTAAATAGATCTCTGACTTGATGAAGCTGATGAATTTACTTTGAAAAATCTAAGTATTCTAAAAATCTTTGAAATCCTTTGTGAAAGTTTCCCTGCCCGATATGAAAATGAGCTCATAAAATGTTCATTTTAAATTGAAGATTCTACAGCTATTCTGACATGGATTCCCAAAGTAAGACTAAAGAGGTATTCAATAATGTATGCTGTTCTGGTGATGGATCTGCTTTACAGCTGTGTTTCAGATATTCACTGCTATAACACAGCAACATATTAATAGCACAATTTATAGCAACTATATCATTAGCAAAAATGAAAAGAAACAATACAAGAGAAAAGCTGCATTATATAGAGTTGTCTGTATGACCACCAATTAATTATTACATAAGAATTATGTAAAGCATTCACATGTTCCTGAACACAAAACTTACAGCCACAGTATTCATGCTGTTCCCGGTGACACCAACGCCCTGAACTGCTCGGTTGCAGAGCTGCACAACTCTGTCAGTGGTATAGTGACAATGGCTGGGTGTTGCTTATCTGCCGCCTATTGAAATTAACCTCCGTTGACAGAGCTATGCTGTGCAGCTTCGCAACCGAGTAGTTCCAGCTGGCAGCGGCACCAGGTACTGCACCCCCACTGATCAGACATTGAGGACCTATTTTTTAGGATAGGCCATCAATATTGAAGCCCCGAACCCCTTTAAAGAAGCACTACCAAGAATATGTTATTCCCTAAACCTGTCTAAATATTTGTGAGGTGTAGTGTAATTATGTACACAGCATTCCCGGTTTTAGGCCACGGTCACATGATCAGCATTTGGGCAGTATTTTACATCAGTAAGCCAAAATAATGGGGTGGAACAATCAGAGGGAAGATATAATAGATACATGTCATCACTTCTTCATCTTGCATCCAATTCTGGTTTTGGCTTATAAACACTGAGTTGACATACTGAATATGTGAACGTGGCCTTATCTGGATTACAGTAATACTTCGGTCCTCTTCTGACTCACATGACTTCCATTCTGACTCACCAGATCACACATGAGTTTATGTGGGAACCGGAAGTCACTTTTTAAAATCTAACATAGTAAAAGTGACATTCAGTCCAAAAGCCTCTGAGTGATCTGGTGTTAGGCTGCTTTCACACAGCGTTTTTATGCTGTCCGAGGGGATCAGACTTTTTGCTGCTCCCCTCGGACAGCATCGGATCCAAACTGATGACTGCAATCGGATGCCAAATAGGCATCCGATACCGATATTTTGCAGCATCAGCTGGATCCTGTCCCTGCTCCTCCTGTCATCTCGTCCCCCTTCTCTCTCCCTCCTGTCACCTTTGTCCCCCCGTGTCTCCCCTCTTTGTCCCCCTCTGTCTCCCCTCTTTGCACCCCCTCTTTGTCCCCCTGTGTCTCCCCTCTTTGTCCCCCTCTGTCTCCCCTGTCTCCCCTCTTTGTCCCCCTGTGTCTCCCCTGTGTCTCCCCTCTTTGTCCCCCTGTGTCTCCCCTCTTTGTCCCCCTCTATCTCCCCCCTCTTTGCTCCCCTGTTTGCAGACCTTAAAAAATAAAAAAATCTTCCTTCTCACCTCTCCGCGACACCCGCGCTGCTTCCAGCTTCTTCTGATCAACAGGACCTGGCGTGATGTCACAGTCACATGACCGGTTACCGCGGTAACCGGCCATGTGACTCAACTGTGACGTCAGGCCAGGTCCTAGAAGCACAGAGCGCAGGAGGCATCGCTGGATCGTGGAGAGGTGAGAATGAAGTTTTTTTTATTTTTAACCCTTTATTTTCAGGAGATGTCACTTCTGCAATGTATGAATATACATTAGATGGCACAGAGCGGTGTTAGTGTACTGAGCATGCTCAGTGCACTAACATCGGGTCCGAGGAGACATGAGCTGTTTCCTCGGATCCTCGCTCCATTGGCCCCATGTTATTTGGCGCGGATCAGGTCGGATCCAATTCGGTCCGATCTGACCCGCTGTGCCAAAAATCGCAGCAGGCTGCGATTTTGGGCACAGCAAAAAATCGTCCAGGATCGGATCCGACCAAAATCGGATGCCAATAAGGCCAAATCCGATGTGATCCGTGCCCATAGACTAACATGGGGCCAAAATCTGATCCGTGGCTGTCAGTTTTACAACGGACAGCCACGGATCACAAAAAAACGCTGTTAACCTCCGCCCAGAATATACACGGGGTTAAAGTGGCCTAGGCCAGATTATACCCTGGGTATATTATGGCCTAGGCCAAACTATACACTGGGGTATAAATTGAGAGCACACAGGGGCCCCTGGCAGCACACAGGGGAGTAGAGAGAGTGCACAGGGTCCCAGACAGCGTGTACGAGGCCCAAGACAGCATAAGGGGCCCCAGGCAGCGCACAAAGGTATTGAGAGAGCACATGGGGCCCCAGACAGTGCACAGGGGCCCCAGGCAG
The DNA here is from genome assembly GCA_033576535.1 of Allobates femoralis. Classification (NCBI taxonomy): domain Eukaryota; kingdom Metazoa; phylum Chordata; class Amphibia; order Anura; family Aromobatidae; genus Allobates; species Allobates femoralis. Next base: position 645,820,605 of record JARQOC010000003.1, read on the forward strand.
CTAACAGGGCCCCAGGCAGCGCATGATGGGGGGTTGAGAGCACACGGGGCCCCAGACAGTGCACAGGGGCCCCCCAGGTAGCACAAAGGGGCCCCTGGAAGCACACAGAGGTGCAGAGACAGTGCACGGGGCCCCAGACAGTGCACAGGGGGCAGAAACAGCACATGGGGCCCCGGGCAGCACACACGGGCTCCAGGCAGCACAGGGGGCCCCAGACATCACAAAGGGGTCCCAGACATTACACATTGCACAGGGGCCCCAGACATCACACAGGATTGAGTGATATACTCAAGAACGGGGCCTCAGACATCGCACAGGGGGTTCCAAACAGTGCACATGGGGGCAGAGACAGTGCTGCCTCTTTCCTCCCTTGTGCGCTGTGTCTCTGCTCCCCTGTGCACGGTCTGGGGCCCCGTGTGCAGCCTGGGGCCCCTTGCACTGTCTCTGCCCCACTGTGCATTGTCTGGGGCCCCGTGTGCTGTCTCTACCCCCTGTGCACTGCCTAGGGCCCTTGTGCGCTGCCTGGGGCCCCTGTGCACTACCTGGGGGACCTGTGCGCTGCCTGGGGGCCCGTGCGCTGCCTGGGGCTCCTGCTCTGTCTCTGCCCCCTGTGTGCTGCCTGGGGCCCCTGTGTGCTGCCTGGGACCTCGTAACTGATTATATCTCGGGGTATAGTTTAGCTAGGCCATAACATACCCGAAGGTATAATCTGGCCTAAACTACTTTAACCCCGGGTATATTCCTGGTGGGAGAGTTACTCTGGCCTGTTACACCGGCAAGTTGTAATTGAAGTAATGCGAGTTAGAAGAAAGGCTGGGTTACACAATTCAGTGTGTCAGCGAACCGATCAACGATCCGACTTGACCTACATCGCTGGAACGACATTCAATGATTGCTAGTGACGTGTCACACGTACTGATATCGAGAACGACGCAGCAACAATTCCGCGACAAGCGAACGATACTTGCAGTCGTTTGGTCGCCTACGTCATTCAGTTCTGAATAGGCGAAGTTGTAAACGACATCATTAACTTCGCCTATTGGGACGAAGTGTCTCAGGATCCGCGCTGTTGAATGAATAAACCAGAAACTGGAACACTGGTTTCAACGGGTATTCTTTATTCCTACGTATTTCGGAGCGTTACTGTGCTCCTTCTTCAGGGTCAAAAAAGCCTGAGGAAGGAGCACGGTAACGCTCTGAAACGCATAGGAATAAAGAACACCCGTTGAAACCAGTGTTCCAGTTTCTGGTTTTTCATTCAGCAGCGCGGATCCTGAGACACTTCGTCCCAATACAACTATTGTTCGCCACGTCAATCGTGGATGTGTGGGTTCTGCAGCAGCTGTATCCAGGCACGCATACTTGTTGTGTGTAACACAACTTTTCCAAGTGAGCAGCTTTCAATAAGGTTCTTGCCGATATCTGTAAGGAGATAAGACCCTATTTGCGCATTGTCTCACCCCCTATAGATCGTTAACAAGGTGTCACACACACCGATGCTGCAGGTTGGACAGACGATCAACGACTGATTCATCGTCGGTTCATAAACCTGTGATCAACGATCAGCCGACTTATCGCTGGTCGTATCGATGTGTCACACGCAACAACGTCGTCTGAACATCTCAAAACCCATGACATTTCGACGATATCTTTCACGATATCGTAGCGTGTGACGGACCCTGATGACCGATGCTGGTAACCAGTGAAGATGGTGATTGGTGAGTAATTTATTGTAGTCACACGACACTTAGATTTAGACACGTTTAGGGAATGATTTCTCTCTGGAAGTCACTTTTGTATTTAGCAGGAATGCAGTTATTCATACAAAGTTACAGAGACTTCAGCCGTCCTATCCCACCCACAATCCTGCCATTTGTACCTGTTCTGTAAATCAGATGCTGAATCACAGTTCTTAACTGAAGCTACTAGGTTACAATTATGGTGAGTGAGCTATTAATGGCCAGCACAGACTGATGGCACAACTACCAGGCCAGTCACTGAACTCTACCTGCCCTATTATCTGAAATTCCAGTAAACATTGTTGGGCACATTATAAAGGGACTATTGTTTCTCTGGTGTCTTTATTTTGTCTCACTATTACAATCTGTCAGCAGTAACTGATACTAATGTGCTTCTGAAATGCAATACAATATTGCACCTAGTATGAATCGCACAGATAGAAAAACTATTCCTGAAGAATTAATACAGATTTTCTGTACACTGATGTCAATATATACTTATTTTTTAAAAGCTTCACTCTTTTTTGGAGATCTCGAGCCATGAGGAAAGTTACACAAGGTGACAGCAGCATATATAGTATGTTAATTCTGACATGGTTTCTCAGTGAGCACACCTGCATCTTTAATTCATTCAATTTTGAAGTCTGTATTGTGAAATCTGGTTAGCGATATAAAGGGTTAAATGCCTTTATAGGGGATCTACCAACAGGATTTTTCATCCCATTTGAAGGTAAAATGATATAGGGACAGAGTCCCCGATTCCAGCGATATATCTACTTTACTGGATGTAGCAGTTTTGCTTATAAACTGTTTTAGGCCGGTTTCACATTAGAGTTTGAAACACAACGCATGCGCACTGCGTTCCTATGTTTTACATGGGAAAGCATGGTAGCTGCGTTTCACTGTGTTCAGTTGCATTTGGATGCGCATAATTTGTGCGCCCTCCTCCATCCTCCGAACGCAGCCTGTTGCATTTTTTGTGCAAGTGCACAAAAAATGCATAGATTTCAATGGATCTGCAGTGTACTCTGCATGACAGCGCAGGAGAACGTTGCGGATCACATTGAAATCTCTCCCTGGCCAATCCGCGATCTTGGCGGCGGCCGGGAGGAGGAAGATATCTCTGCCGCTGATCTCCGCCTCCCAGCCGCGCCGAGATCACTGATTGGTTGGCTGGGCACCATACTGATGGTTCACACCAGTATGGCAGCGTTTGCCCTGCATTTGCGTCTGCATGCCCTCCGCATGCAGACACAATTGCACATGTGAAGGCAACCTTACCTACTGCAGATCTGACAGTTCTCTGAATGCTGAGCTCTGTACAACCCTGCCCATACCACTGATTGACAGATTTCTGTGTACACTGTCCATAGGCAGAAAGCTACCAATTAGTGGTGGCAGCAGATATACAGTTGTGCTCAAAAGTTTACATACTCCAGCAGATTTGTTTGTTTTCTTGGCCTTATTTTTATCGAATATGAATGATAACACAAAAACCTTTTTTCCACTCATGGTTAGTGGTTGGGTGAAGCCATTTAGTGTCAAACTACTATGTTTTCTCTTTATAAGTCATAATGACAACCAAAAACAGCCAAATGACCCTGATTAAAACCTCAGTTTCTTATTCCATGTATAGCCAGCCTCCTCTAACATCAATGACAGCTTGAAGTCTTTTGTGGTAGTTGTGGATGAGGCTCTTTATTTTCTTAGATGGTAAACTTGCCCATACTTCTTGGCAAAAAGCCTCCAGTTCCTGTAAATTCCTGGGCTTTCTTTCATGAACTGTGCACTTGAGTTCTTCCCAGAGTGGCTAAATGATACTGAGGTCTGGAGACTGAGATGGCCACTCCAGAACCTTCATTTTGTTCCGCTGTAGCCAATGACATGTCGACTTAGCATTGTGTTTTGGATCGTTGTCTTGTTAGAACGTCCAAGTACGTTACGTTTGCAGCTTCTGGGTTGATGAGTGCAAATTTGCCTCCAGTATTTCCTGATAATGTGCTGCATTCATCTTTCCTTCAACTTTGACCAAGTTTCCTGTGCCTTTGTAGCTCACACATCCCCACATCATCAGTGATCCACCTCTGTACTTTACAGTAGGAATGGTGTTCCTTTCATCACAGACTTTGTTGAAACCTCTCCAAGTGTAACGTTTATGGTTGTGGCCAAAAAGTTCGATTTTGGTCTCATCGCTTCAAATTACCTTGTTCCAGATGCTTGTCTCTGTGCTGCCAGATGCTTGTCTCTGTGCTGTTTGGTGTATTGTAGGCGAGATACTTTGTGGCATTTGCGCAGTAAAGGCTTTCTTCTGGCGACTCGACCATACAGTCCATTTTTCTTCAAATGCCTCCTTATTGTGCATATTGAAACAGTTCTTTACTGTAACAGCAGTGAGACTATGGAACTCTCTGCTACATGATGTTGTACTGAGTGAGTCACTACTAACATTTAAGAAGGGCCTGGATGCTTTTCTTGAAAAATATAATATTACCAGTTATATATACTAGATTCTTTGATTGGGTGGTGATCCAGTTATCTAGTCTGTTTGCCGTATGTGGAGTGAGGAAGGAATTTTTTTCCCCAATGTGGAGCTTAGGGTGCTTTCACATTACGATTCTTTGGGATCCGTGGATGTCCGTTGTGAAAGCAAATGTGAAGGTAGCCTAAGAAAATTCTTTCACTAAACGAGCAAGCATTTTATTTGCTCATTGGGTGATTGGCAGCCTTTTTAGATACCGTATATACTCGCGTATAAGCCGAGTTTTTCAGCCCAAAAATTGGACTGAAAAGTACCCCCTCGGCTTATACGCGAGTCAATACGGTCCCCATGAGTATACAGCAGCCACAGCAGCCCAGCAGCCTCAGTAATCCAGGCCCCCCCCCCTTGCTCCGGAAACCTGTAAAGTAAAATATACTTATCACTGTCCCGCTGCCGTCCCTGCCGCTGCCGGCATAGCGATCCTCCATCTTCATCTGTCTTTTTCCGGTTTCCTCTGTTCGGCGCCGGCAATGACGTCATTGCCGGCGCCGAACACAGGAAGACAGATGAAGATGGAGGATCGCTATGCCGGCAGCGGCGGGGACGGCAGCGGGACAGTGATAAGTATATTTTACTTTACAGGTTTCCGGAGCAGGGGGGAAGGGCCTGGATTACTGGGGCTGCTGTATACTACCGCTGGGGCTGCTGGGGATGCTATATACTACCACTGGGGCTGCTATATACTACCACTGGGGCTGCTGGGGATGCTATATAGTACCACTGGGGCTGCTGGGGCTGCTATATACTACCACTGGGGCTGCTGGGGATGCTATATACTACCACTGGGGCTGCTATATACTACCACTGGGGCTGCTGGGGATGCCATATACTACCACTGGGGCTGCTATATACTACCACTGGCGCTGCTATATACTACCACTGGGGATGCTATATACTACCACTGGGGCTGCTGGGGATGCTATATACTATCACTGGGGCTGTTATATACTACCACTGGGGCTGCTGTATACTACCACTGGGGAGGCCTGTATACCACTGGGGGGGGGGGGCTGTATACCACACTGCTGGGGGCTGTATACCTGTGCTGGGGTCCACCTCGGCTTATACACGAGTCAATAGGTTTTCCCAGAATTTGGGGGCAAAAGTAGGGGGGTCGGCTTATACACGGGTTGGCTTATACACGAGTATATACGGTAGTTTGCCTATCACGAAACAGGCATTCCCTTGTAGTTATGTTTCTATCTCTAGAATGCACAGAGATAGCAAAAATGATTAGACTAAAAAAAAAAAAAAGTAGAATCAGTATACAGAAAAGTGAAATCTGTATATTTTTTACAATAGTATGTCATCTGATAAAGGTAACCACCGGTGCTAAAGTGTCTTGCTGATCAAAATACAATTGGGGTTTCACTAAAAATATATATATATATATATATTATGAAACCCCTAAAGTGGAGGAGCAGCTTTCTACCAGGGTAACTTTACGTGATTAGTTACCAAAAATAAGTGAATCAAAATTAATACTGGAGGTAGATGCACCTCACACCACTAAACCTAGACTAAAACCAACACAATCAAAAAGAACCCAAATTATTATAACATGCAAATCATTTTGGTTTGATATGCCTTTTGTTTTGCATAATATAACAATTTGGGTTCTTTTTGATTGTTTTGGTTTTAGTCTAGTTTGAGTGGTGTGAAGCGCATCTACCTCCAGTATTAATTTTGATTCAGTATATTTTTTGTTAAGCCAGTTGGCTCAACTATTATTTCAGCTCTATGCCTCTTATCCCAATTCTGTACCAAAGTCTGTTAGATGAATATCCAATATTACACGGGATATAATATGAAATCTCTTTGAATATAATTATAAAGGGGAGGTCTATTTAGTATTTTAAGTATGGACTTAACAAACTAACAAACCGACCACCCCTGCGGGTGATTCTGTGACTTCTGATGACATCACGTTGACAGAGCAGCAGATTCATTTCCATTCTGCTCTGTTGATAGGGTATTCATACTAATATACTGTTTGACAGCCTGCTTCCCATTGCCTACATGTGGGGAGCCAACTGTCAATCAACATGACGTCGACAGTCATACCTTGTTGACAGAACAGCCTGGAAAAGGAAGAGCTGCTTAGGTGATGTGAAGTAGCAGAATCACTGACATTAGTGACCGCTCTGTGCCGGCAGAGATCTGCGCTTGGCAGAACAGACTGGTAGTTGGTAAGCCCATAGTTAAAAAATTAAATTATCCCAGACAACCCTGGTAAAATCCAAAATACTTTAGCAGAATGAAGATTACAGTGACTGCATTCACTTTTTTTCTCAGCACAAGCTGTGGAAATTCACATTCCCTAGCCAACTTTTGCTTCCTCTCTTGGTGACCACCAATCTATACGTGTAGCTTTATGATCCGTGAGGGGAAGCCGAGGACAAAAAGTACTTCCGTCTAACAGCATTTTACATTACTATATAAACTACATAAGGTGCTGAGTAACTCTGTGAATGCATTTAATTGCTAAGATATAGCTTTGTTGTAGGTCAGCGCTGAGTTCACAGTTTTGCTGATTGTAACCTTAAACAGTCAGCAATCTTGGTATTAACCCCTTCATGACCTTGCCATTTTTTGCAATTCTGACCAGCGTCCCTTTATGAGGTTATAACTCGGGAACGCTTCAACGGATCCTAGCGATTCTGAGATTGTTTTTTCGTGACATATTGGGCTTCATGTTAGTATTAAATTTAGGTCAATAATTTTTGCGTTCATTTGTGAAAAAATCAAAAATATGGCAAAAATTTTGAAAATTTTGCAATTTTCAAATTTTGAATTTTTCTTCTGGTAAACCAGAGAGTTATGTGACACAAAATAGTTATGAAATAATATTTCCCACATGTCTACTTTACATCAGCACAATTTTGGAAAAAAAAAAATTTTTGTTAGGAAGTTATAAGGGTTCAAAGTTCATGAGCAATTTTTCATTTTTCCACCAAAATTTACAAAACCATTTTTTTTAGTGACCACATCCCATTTGAAGTCCCTTTGAGGGGTTTACATGACAGAAAACACCCAAAAGTGACACCATTCCAAAAACTGCACACCTCAAGCTACTAAAAACTACATTCAAGAAGATTATTAACCCTTCAGGTGCTTCACAGGAACTAAGCAAATTGGAAACGAAAAAATGGATATTTTAATTTTTCTAACAAAAATGTTCTTGCATCCTCAATTTTTTCATTTTCACATGGGCAACAAGATAAAATGGATCCTAAAATGTGTTGGGCAATTTCTCCTGAGTATATCGATACCACATATGTGATCATAAACCACCGTTTGGGTGCACGGCAGGGCTCTGAAGGGAAAGAGAGCAATTTGACTTTTGGAGCTAATTTTCCATTCAAAAAGTGAAATGGCGCTCCTTCACTTCTGAGCCCTGCCGCGCGTCAAAACAGTGGTTTATGACCACATATGAGGTATCGGTGTACTCAGGAGAAATTGCCCAACAAATTTTAGGATGAATTTTATCCTGTTACCCATGTGAAAATGAAAGAATTGAGGCTAAAAGAACATTTTTGTGAAAAAAAAGTACTTTTTCCATATTCACAGATCAATTTTTAAAGCATGTGGGGGTTCAATATGCTCACCACCCATCTAGATAAGTTCCCTGGGGGGTCTAGTTTCCAAAATGGGGTCACTTGTGGGGGAGCTCCAAAGTTTAGGCACACAGGGGCTCTCCAAACGCGACATGGTGTCCGCTAACAATTTGAATGGAAAATCACCTCAAATTGTTAGCGGACACCATATCGCATTTGGAGAGCCCCTGTGTGCCTAAACATTGGGGCTCCACCACAAGTGACCCCATTTTGGAAACTAGACCCCCCAGGGAACATATCTAGATGCATTATGAGCACTTTGAACCCGCAGGTGCTTCACAAATTGATCCGTAAAAATTAAAAAGTAATCTTTTTTCCACAAAAATGTTTTTTTCATTTTCATGAATTAATTTGTGAACAACCTGGGGCTTCAATATGCTCACCACCCATCTAGATAAGTTCCCTGGGGGTCTAGTTTCCAAAATGGGGTCACTTGTGGGGGAGCTCCAAAGTTTAGGCACACAGGGGCTCACCAAACGCGACATGGTGTCCGCTAACAATTTGAATGGAAAATCAGCTCAAATTGTTAGCGGACACCATGTCGCATTTGGAGAGCTCCTGTGTGCCTAAACATTGGGGCTCCCCCACAAGTGACCCCATTTTGGAAACTAGACCCCCCAGGGAACATATCTAGATGCATAGTGAGCCCTTTTAACCCCCAGGTGCTTCACAAATTGATCCGTACAAATTAAAAAAGAAAATTTGTGTGAAAAAAAAAGTATTTTTACCTTATTACGGATCAGTTTTTGAAGCACCTGGGGATTCAAAGTGCTCACTATGCATCTAGATAGGTTCCTTGGGGGGTCTAGTTTCCAAAATGGGGTCACTTGTGGGGGAGCTCCAAAGTTTAGGCACACAAGGGCTCACCAAACGCGACATGGTGTCCGCTAACAATTTGATTGGAAAATCAGCTCAAATTGTTAGCAGACACCATGTCGCATTTGGAGAGCTCCTGTGTGCCTAAACATTGGGGCTCCCCCACAAGTGACCCCATTTTGGAAACTAGACCCCCCAGGGAACATATCTAGATGCATAGTGAGCCCTTTGAACCCCCAGGTGCTTCACAAATTGATCCGTACAAATTAAAAAAGAAAATTTGTGTGAAAAAAAAGTATTTTTACCTTATTACGGATCAGTTTGTGAAGCACCTGGGGATTCAAAGTGCTCACTATGCATCTAGATAGGTTCCTTGGGGGGTCTAGTTTCCAAAATGGGGTTACTTGTGGGGGAGCTCCAATGTTTAGGCACACAGGGGCTCTCCATACACAACCTGGTGTTTGCCAACCATTGGAATTGTTAGCGGACCCCAGGTCGCGTATGGAGAGCCCCTGTGTGCCTAAACATTTGAGCTCCCAAACAAGTGACCCCATTTTGGAAACTAGACCCCCCAGGGAACATATCTAGACGCATAGTTAGCACTTTGAACCCCCAGGTGCTTCACAAATTGATCCGTACAAATTAAAAAAGAAAATTTGTGTGAAAAAAAAGTATTTTTACCTTATTATGGCTCAGTTTGTGAAGCACCTGGGGATTCAATGTGCTCACTATGCATTTAGATAGGTTCCTTGGGGGGTCTAGTTTCCAAAATGGGGTCACTTGTGGGGGAGCTCCAATGTTTAGGCACACAGGGGCTCTCCATACGCAACCTGGTGTTTGCCAACAATTGGAATTGTTAGCGGACACCAGGTCGCGTATGGAGAGCCCCTGTGTGCCTAAACATTTGAGATCCCCCACAAGTTACCCCATTTTGGAAAATAGACCCCCCAGGGAACATATCTAGATGCACAGTGAGCACTTTGAACCCCCATGTGCTTCACAAATTGAGACGTATAAATGAATAAAGAAACTTTTTGTGAAAAAACATACTAGTCTAGTAGTTACAATTCGCAGCATAGGGGACCCAATACATTTGAGTCTCTCCATGCTGAGGATTCCAGCCCCCTAGCTGCCAAGTTGTACCTGGCTGGCAACCAAAAATACGGCAAAGCTCCATGTCATTTTATTTGTAGAATTTAAAAAAAAAAAAATGACATGGGGCTCTGCCATATTTTTGGTCCAGCCAGGTACAACTTGGCAGCTACGGACTGCCACCAGCCTCCAGCTGCCTCATTGTACCTGGCTGGAACCAAAAATACAGCGAAGCCTATTTTTTTTTTATTTCTAGAATTATTTCTAGAAAAAAAATGACATAGGGCTCCGCCATATTTTTGGTCCAGCCAGGTACAACTTGGCAGCTACGGACTGCCACCAGCCCCCAGCTGCCTCGTCATACCTGGCTGGAACCAAAAATACAGCGAAGCCCTTTTTTTTTTTTAATTTCTAGAACTAATTTTAGAAAAAAAATTACGTGGGGCGTTGCCATATTTTTGGTCCAGCCAGGTACAACTAGGCAGCTGGGGGATGGAATCCTCAGCATAGAGAGGCCCAAGCGTTCTGGGCCCCCCCTGGTGCGAATTGCAGCCCGCAGCCACCCCAGAAAATGGCGCATTCATTGAAGCACCATTTTCTGGCGCTGTACCCACGCTCTTCCAGTTGCCCTGGTGCCAGTGGCTAACTGGGTAATAAAGGGGTTAATGCCAGCTTTTTATTGGCAGCTGGCACTAAGCCCGAGATTCATAATATAGGGCCAATGTTAGACCCGCCATTAGGAATCTCTAGTACGGTAAATAGTCAATAAATACACACAGAGAAAAATCTTTTTATTTGAAAAAAAAACACAGACACAATTCGGACTCCATCTTTATTATAAAAAGATCCGACGTAGTCCACAACGAAGGTCCCACGATGCCCGATCGCTCCGACGTAGTCCATAATGAAGGTCCCACGACGTTCGATTGTCTCCGACGTAGTCCACAACGAAGGTCCCACGCCGCTCGATCGCCTTTGCTTTCAGATCGCTACTCTGGAGCCCAATCCGCCAGCATGGTGATCGAGCTGCAGAAAGTGATCTGACACCCCGGGCGCAGTGACCCACTATGTGCATCACTGCGCCTGGGCTGCCAGATCGCTTTCCACAGCTCGATCCCCATGCATGGGGATCGAGCTGCGGAAAGCGATCTGGCAGCACAGGCGCATTGACCCACTATGTGCATCACTGCGTCCGGGCTGTCAGATCACTTTCTGCAGCTCGATGCCCATGCAGGGAGATCGGGCTGTAGAGCAGCGATCAAAGAGCCCGGGCGCAGAGACCCACTATGTGCATCAGTGCGCCCGGGCTGTCAGATTGCTTTCTGCAGCTCGATCCCCAGGATCCAGCTGCAGAAAGTGATCTGACAGCTCCAGCACAGTGATCACATAATGGTCACTGTGGATCACTGTGCTGGAGCTGTCAGATCATTTCCTGCAGCTAGATCCTCAGAATCCAGCTGTAGAAAGTGATCTGACAGATCCAGCACAGTGATCCACATTGATCACATAATGGTCACTGTGGATCACTGTGCTGGAGCTGTCAGATCACTTCCTGCAGCTAGATCCTCAGGATCCAGCTGTAGAAAGTGATCTGACAGATCCAGCACAGTGATCCACAGTGATCACATAATGGTCACTGTGGATCACTGTGCTGGAGCTGTCAGATCACTTCCTGCAGCTAGATCCTCAGGATCTAGCTGTAGAAAGTGATCTGGCAGCTCCAGCACAGAGCTGTCAGATCTGGAGGCGGTAAAGAGGAGGAGGAGGAGCGGGACGCAGTGGAGATAGAGCGGGCCGCCGGAGGGGTGAGTGGGAGAGGCGATCGCCGCTCCGGTGATCGGGGGGGCAGGAAGGGGGAAGAGGGGGGGTGACAGGAGAAGTAGGGGGGCACTTAGGAGGAAGCGGGGGCAGGCAGGAGGAAGCGGGGGCAGGCAGGAGGAGGCGGGCGGCAGGAAGAGGAAGCGGGCGGCAGGGACAGGAAGCAGGCGGCAGGAAAAGGAAGCGGGGGGGGGTAAGAAAGATGAAGAGGAGGCAGGAAAGAGAGGTGGGGGGCAGGGGGACAGGTAGAGGATGACAGGGGAGAAGATTGGAGGGTAGGGATAGCAGCGGCAGACAGGGAGCATTACAGGCGCGGTGATTTTCACTTTCACTTTTGAGTGCCAATCACCGCGCCTGTAGCCGGGGGGGTGGGGGTGGGGGCAAATCGACCCCCCATGGGGTGTTGTACAACTCCCCATGTACCTGCAGGCCGAGTGACAGGTCAGTGACACCCTCACTCGACCTGCAGGAGCCCGATCATTCCATGGCCCAGGGGGTGGGCCAAGGGTCTGGAAGGGGTTAAGGGGTTGTCAGGCAAAAATAAGTTGTCACCTATCCAAAGGATGGTAGATGACTGATTGATAATTGGAGGTCTGACCAATGAGATCGTTGGCAGAACTGGGTACTTTTATTCCTATTAGAACAGAATAGCATTAACTCCATTAATTCCCTAAAGTGCCACTGAGTTCTGTGGCTGGCTTTTTCTGACGGCCCCACAAAGAATGAATAAATCGTTGGGCGGGCATCAGACGTGCGGCTCCATATTAAACGGTAATAAAAAGTGCCCCGGTAGACAGCCATCTTTTCCGACTCCCCCAAATATAGGAGAGCTTAGCTCCCCTGAAAACAAATAGACTGTTTTTTGAAATCCCAACTGCCCACTACTTTTGTTCCCTACATCATCTCCCAGGGGCCAACACACACCAGATGATCAGGCAGTTTCCACGAAATAACTAGGTTTGCCCAACTCTCATCTCGAGTGTATGGAGGCCAAAACTATCTTTATCCAGTAACCGTGTGAATTGGCTGACAATTCTGGTTAATCCCAAATAGATCAAGCAGCCCACCAGTTCTTCTTAAAGGAATCCTGTCAATAGATTTATGTTGCCTAAATCACAGGCCACATGATTCAGAGCTTGGCTGCGCAACTTCAGCAAAGCATACGGTGGAATTTCAGTCAAAATATAGCTGGGGACCATAGAAAAAAGGCCTAGAAGAAATAACACCCAGACAGTGCCCAAATGCAGTGAAAAAGGTCACCAAAACTTTAGTTTATTCCACCATTTACAGTAATGTTTTGACCCTGGAAGGGTCTTTATCAAACTTGTTAATGACCAATCCAGGGACGAAAGGTCACTGTATATGGCAGAATAAACTAAGACTTTAGTGACCTTCTTCACTGCATTTGGGTACTGTCTGGATGTTATTTCTTCTACATTTATATGCTCCAGGTGGACCCCCTGACAAAATGATGTGCGCCTTTCTGGGTATGTATACTTAATTCCATGCTGAATAGGTACTGCAAATCATCTTTTTCCTTTGCACTGAGAGAGAACTGTCTAGAGCTCTGCAGTCCCTCTTTGGCTAATCACAGTCCCACTCCAGTTGACTGAGACAAATCGATTGGAGAAATTAGTCTAATGACTATTTTCCTTTATGCAAATTATATTGTTATATATGAGAGCTTGTTAACTTCCCAACAATGAAAGACATAAAGGGATAGAAAGACAAAACAGTTGGGTTACAAATTGCCTGATCCTTTTTTTCTCTGATGGGTAAGCATCAAGTTGAATCTTAGTTTCCTCTTTCCATAGTAATCACTTTCCTAATCATGCAAACCAAGCAAACGTATATGGCGGAGGAAGTAAAAGGGTGCTTGGGCTAAAGGGACAGCAGTCAGCTAACCAAGTCTTCATTAGACAGGTATCTAGTATGGTCAGTCTTTGGTGGAGAAGATCAATATATACTACTGAATATACATATTTGCAAAATGTTTTTTTTTTTTTTAAAAAGGAAAACCTAAAATCTCAAATGAAAATGTTGAAATTAAAAAAGAACTGAAGGTACAGTACAGCATATATAGAAAGTGTAAGTAATACAACATTTATGGTAACTGAATTCCGCCATGAGCTCATGGAAATAACCTTACCATGACCAGGTCTGGAGAGATCTGCAAAGATCAGCACAATCTGCCATTCCACTGTCACAACTTCCCCAGCTTGAAGGGGAAATCCAGCCACAGACTATAACATTAGTAAAGTCTGTGAACCTGGACTACTGTTTTGAGAAGTAAAGCACTTTAGAGAGCACCTAAGACTGCTGCTCAGACATTTAAGGTAACAGTTTGTCTTTATGTTGAGTTGAATAATATTGAGCGGATACGTAGAATATTTAGATCAATAGTCTCCAATCTGTGGCTTTCAGATTAGTGGGTAAACTATAGTTTCCAGCAGAGGTATAACAATAGTGGTTTCAGGAGTTGCAGTCACATCTGTGTCCTGGAGCCTAAAAGGTCCCATTGGCTCATATAAAAAGCCCAATACTAATAATGATCTGATTGAGTTTTACATTGGGATCTACAAACATCAAGTTACACCAATATTTTCTAGAATCCCTTGACTAGCTTCAGACATACGGTAGTAGTATCTATGTTGTCAACCTAAAGTATGTATCCTGTAGGGCATATATGAATATGGAAAAGGGGCAATAGAATTTGGCAAACCCTTGCTCACTAACTTCTATGGCGTTATGAGCACATATTTTGAGAGCTTTTTATAGAGTAGTATACTGACAATACTCCATATGGAGACTCTGTGGTTAGTGCAGCCCTGGTTAAAACCCCACCAAGGACATCTGCAAGGAGTTTGTTTGTTCTTCCTGTGTTTGCATGAGTTTCCTTCCAAGCTCCAAAGACATAGGGATAAGGAATTTAGATTGTGAGCCCTGATGGGGACAGTGAATATGTCTGTTGAGTATGATGGCCATATTTAAGTAAAACTAATAAAACATATAAAATACATGTATTGAAGGCAATCTCTCTGTAGTGTTAAATAGTTTTCCAAATTGCCAGAGCCATGACCCAGCTGTAGGATGTAGTGCGGGGTATATACATTCAACATTTTTCCTACTCAAATATGTCCAACACTTAGTCCTACAGATGGTGTGCAGTTTCTAACATTTTGTAAATCTTGTGTGACAAATACTTCTTTTAGGCTCCTTTCACATCAGCGATTTTTTTCAATCGTGGCAGATCCGGCAGTTTTGCCTCATCTGCCGCATAACGGCTCACTTGCGGCATCTGCCATGTACAGTCATGGCCAAATGTTTTGAGAATGATACAAATATTAATTTTTACAAAGTCTACTGCTTCAGTTTTTCTAATGGCAATTTGCATATACTCCAGAATGTCATAAAGAGTGATCAGCTTAACAGCAATTACTTGCAAAGTCAATATTTGCCTAGAAAATGAACTTTAACCCCCAAAACACATTTCAACATCATTGCAGTCCTGCCTTAAAAGGAGCAGCTAACATCGTTTTAGTGATTGTTCCATTAACACAGGTGTGGGTGTTGATGAGGACAGGGCTGGCGAACAATCAGTCATGTTAAGTAAGAATGACACCACTGGACACTTTAAAAGGAGTCCGGTGCTTGGTATCATTGTTTCTCTTCAGTTAACCATGGTTATCTCTAAAGAAACACGTGCAGCCATCAATGCACTGCACAAAAATGGCCTAACAGGGAAGAGTATCGCAGCTACAAAGATTGCACCTCAGTCAACAATCTATCGCATCATCAAGAACTTCAAGGAGAGAGCTTCCATTGTTGTCAAAAAAGGCTCCAGGGTGCCCAAGAAAGACCAGCAAGGCCAGGACCGGATCTTAAAACTGTTTCAGCTGCGGGATCGGACTACCAGCAGTGCCGAGCTTGCTCAGGAATGGCAGCAGGCTGGTGTGAGTGCTTCTGCACGCACTGTGGGCGGAGACTTTTGAGCAAGGCCTGGTTTCAAGGAGGACAGCAAAGAAGCCACTTCTCTCAAGAAAAAACATCAGGTGACCGACTGATATTCTGCAAAAGGTACAGGGAGTGGACTGCTGAGGACTGGGGTAAAGTCATTTTCTCTGATGAATCCCCTTTTCGATTTTTTAGGACATCTGGAAAACAGCTTATTCGGAGAAGAAGAGGTGAGCGCTACCACCAGTCTTGTCTCATGCCAACTGTAAAGCATCCTGAAACCATTCATGTGTGGGGTTGCTTCTCAGCCAAGGAAAACGGCTCACTCACAGTCTTGCCTAAAAACACAGCCATGAATAAAGAATGGTACCAGAATGTCCTCCAAGAGCAACTTCTCCCAACCGTCCAAGAGCAGTTTGGCGCCCAACAATGCCTTTTCCAGCATGATGGAGCACCTTGCCATAAAGCAAAAGTGATAACTAAATGGCTCAGGGAACAAAACATAGAGATTTTGGGTCCATGGCCTGGAAACTCACCAGATCTTAATCCCATTGAGAACTTGTGGTCAATCATCAAGAGACGGGTGGACAAACAAAAACCAACAAATTCTGCCAAAATGCAAGCATTGATTATGCAAGAATGGACGGCTATCAGTCAGGATTTGGTCCAGAAGTTGATTGAGAACATGCCAGGGAGAATTGCAGAGGTCCTGAAGAAGAAGGGGCAACACTGCAAATATTGACTTGCTGCATTAACTCATTCTAACTGTCAATAGAACCTTTTGGTACTCATAATATGATTGCAATTATATTTCTGATGTGATATAAACATCAGACAAACACAAATAAAAGCCAGAGGGCAGCAGATCATGTGAAAATATATTTTGGTGTAATTCTCAAAACATTTTGGCCATGACTGTAGAGGCCAACTTGCGGCAAGCCCCCATTCATTCTCTATGGGACCTGCGGCAAGTGCGGTTTTGCCGCAATCCGGCACTTGAGGCAAGTCAATATACAGAAGATTAGCTGTGTTTTTTTGCGATGCCGCAAGTGCCGGATTGTGGAAAAATAGCACTTGCCGCAAGTCCCATAGAGAATAAATGGGGCTTGCCGCAAGTCGGCCGTTACGTGGCAGATATGATAAATCTGTTGGAGTTGCTGTCTGAATTTATATCATCAGGTTTACGTAATCCTAGTCTACAGCATTAAAAAAGTGATCCCAGAAATAAAAATAGAAGAATACAGTTATGACTTATTAGCAGGTTTACTCTCCAATATTTAAGCTGTAATATTGAAGATCCCAATGCAGACATATGCTCCATACAAAAATACATTCACTCTCAATAAAATCGACAACAGAAGGCTTATACTAAAGCCAACATCATCAAAGCATTTCCAGAGCTGATAAAACGCATCGACTGTGTGGCTGAGTGAGCACAATTTCTAAGGAACTCGAAACTTCGTGCCAAAGACACAAGGCAGACTTTCCCTAAAAGAGCTTCATACCAAGTAAGGGTTTGTCCACATCTGTAATTCAGTCAGATAAAATAGCAAGAAAATCTCTGTATGAGGCTATATTCCTACCATCAATGATAAGAGGCTACCCTGGAACCATGAGATACCCTATGAGTCAATCATGAGAGAAATATGTCATTATGTCGTGTCTTGTAGTGAACAGAATCCATAATGTGGATATCTCTAATGGTGGGTTTACACGCTAGGATATCGTAAACGATATCCTTGGAACGATCACGTGACTGTGATTGCTCCGATATCGTTCGTGCGCTGTCACACACAAGGATATCATTAACGATATCCTATGCGGCAGAGCACCAGTTAAATAGGAGAGGAAGGAGTGAGCGATGTAGTAAAGCGGCAGGAATAGGAGCTTTTTGAACGATAT
The DNA here is from genome assembly GCA_033576535.1 of Allobates femoralis. Lineage (NCBI taxonomy): Eukaryota > Metazoa > Chordata > Amphibia > Anura > Aromobatidae > Allobates > Allobates femoralis. The sequence continues at coordinate 645,838,082 of JARQOC010000003.1, forward strand.
CGCTCATAAAGCTGTCACACTGAACGATGCTGCGTCCTGAAGCTGCGTTTATTGGACGACGAACGATAGATTTGAGGTCAGGATCTCAAATCTAGGATGAACGATCCAACGATCTTTTCATCCTATATCGTTCCTTTACAAACAACGACGCTTGAATGATATCTTTTCAACGATCACATATCTGTGACGTTTCAAGGATATTGTTCAGGATATCCTAGCGTGTAAACCCACCATAAGGCCCTTTCACATCAGCTGTTTTTTCAAATTGCGGCAGATCTGGCAGATTTACTGCATCTGCCGCCTAACAGTCGCACTTGCGGCAAGCCTCATGCATTGTCTATGGGGCTTGCGGCAGGTGCGGTATTGCCGCGGTTCCAGCACTTGAGATCGCAAAAAAAAGCGCTGCTGACCGCGTTTTTATTCACGGCCGCAACTGCCGGAACGCGGTATCACCGCATTTGCCACAAGCCCCATAGACAATACATGTTGGATCTGCCACAATTTGGAAAAAACGCTGATGTGAAGGGGCCTAATCTGGTTTTCTTCAGGAGAATCCTCATAGCAATTCTCTAAAGATGAGAACTAAATGGGTCGTCCTCCTTTGGCGACAAGTTTTTTTTTTATTCCTCAAATGCTTATTTTTGGCTAAAATTCATTTTGGTAATTGAGTTTCATTAAAACGTTTACACATTTTGCATATCATTTACTTTATTAAATCTATTGCTGGCTGCAGAATGGGTTATAGTTAACCTGTTAGCTTCCCTAGGCCTCCTAAACCACCAACATGTATTTACTGATCCATTTATACCCTCCCTAATAAACAACTTTTAGTGATTTCTGCATACGTGGAAAATGTATTTTATATTTGTGGCCATGATATGCTAATTGATGGATGACTAGTAGTGGGGGCGATGTTTTCCCCACACTAATCTTTCCACTAGTTATGATATCACAATCCTGTGGGCATGGGAGATACGATTTACAAGAGCAAAGGCAAATCTGGGCCTCTCTGGAAATGTACACTGTAGCAGGGTGTACACACTTTGGCTTCATTTGCACACTGTGCATGCCCGGGAAGGTAGCGGTGATGTAGGACACACCCAGCTGTGAAAGTTGCATAGCTGGCTAAGGCCCCTTTCACATCAGCAGTACTGTCTGGATCCGGCCGATTTACCACATCTGCCGCCTAACGGCCAACTTGTGGTATGCTTGCGGCAAGCTCCCATTCATTGTCTATGGGGCTTGTGGCACCTGACCGCAAGCCTCATAAACAATGCATGGGGCTTGCTGAATCCGGGTCACAAGTCGGCCAATCAGCAAAACGCTGATGTGAAAGGAGCCTAAGCCTTACGTGATCGCTGCCTCCGTGGGCATGTGAAGCGCACTAAGAACCCAAAATGTGTATACCCTGCGTCACTGTGCATAATCACAGAGGCAGAGATTTCCAAAGAGCCAGTTTTCACGCCACGCTTGTAAACCATGTTACTTGTGCCCACGGTGGCATAACAACACAATTAGTGGGATGATTAGTCTCAGGAAAAACATGCCCCCATAACTGGCCACCCGCAAATTAGCAAATTGTGACCGCATCTAGAAAATTGAGTTTAGGTATATTCAGCAAATCTACAGTAGAAGCCATTAAAAGAGGCTTGATAGGAAGGGTTTAATGAGATCAATAAATACATTGTTGCCATTTGGGGGGACTTGGTAAACTGACAGGTTTCCGTTAACTGACTAGATGTATGTGAGCTCCTTCTGAAAGTCCAGTGGGAGAGTTTGTAACTAACTCCATTATCTTTTTGTGAGCTCCTCTCAGCTGAAATATGACCACAGACCACATCAGGGTTGAATGTCAGGTGAAACCAAGGGCCTATAAAAGCAAAATGGTGAAAATTTATTAATAGGACTGAAATGCAAGTGTTTTTGGCCCCAAATATATGCATTTAAATATATAAAAAAATATTTTCCTAGATTTGATTGGCAACTATTTATTTATTACAAGGTAAATTCCATAGACAAGCTGATAATGAATTTAGATTGTGAGCTCCAGTTGTGACGATGATGATAATGTCTGTAAAGTGATGCTAAAATAAATGGTGCTGTACGTAAAAATTAGTAAAGGGGACCTTCTAGTTATTACTTTTACTTTCTTATATATTGCCATCATATTCCACAGTACTGTACAGACATCACCATCACTGTCCCCACTGGGGCTCACAATCTAAATTCCTTATCAGTATGTGGGAGGAAACTCACACAAACCGCAACATAGAAATTCCTTGCAAATGTTTTCCTTGGTAAAATTTGAATCCAGGACCCCATCACGTGTGACTATAAAAGCTATATTTTACCCTTCAGTTGGTCATCAGAGACACCCCAATGGTCTTGACTCCTAAAACCAGTGGGACAAATAACTTTTCCGACACTATTGTGCAGAATTGTACAGAGCACGACCACGGCATGATTGTGTGCCCACTGTACCACCATAGAGAACTGTAATAAACATTCCCTATACTATTGTGCAGCACTGTACAGAACAAGACCAGGGCATGATCTGTGTGCCCACTGTACCAGCATAGAGTACTGCAATAACGTTTCCTATACTATTGTGCAGCACAGTACAGAACTTGAATAGGGCATGATCTGTGTGCCCACTGTGCCAGCATAGAGTACTGTGATAACTTTTCCTATGTTATTGTTCAGCACTGTACAGAACAGCACCAGGGTATGATCTGTGTGCCCACTGTACCAGCATTGAGTACTGCAATAACGTTTCCTATACTATTGTGCAGCACTGTACAGAACAGCACCAGGGCATGATCTGTGTGCCCACTGTACCAGCAGAGTACTGCGATAACGTTTCCTATACTATTGTGCAGCACTGTACAGAACAGCACCAGGGCATGATCTGTGTGCCCACTGTACCAGCAGAGTACTGCGATAACGTTTCCTATACTATTGTGCAGCACTGTACAGAACACATGACGGGCATTGATCTGTGTGCCCACATGTACCAGCAGAGTACTGGATAACGTTTCCTATACTATTGTGCAGCACTGTACAGAACAGCACCAGGCATGATCTGTGTGCCCACTGTACCAGCAGCAGAGTTACTGTGATTACAGCAGTTTCTATAACTATTGTGCAGCACTGTACAGAACAGCACCAGGGCATGATCTGTGTGCCCACTGTACCAGCAGAGGTACTGTGATAACATTCTTCACTTGTGCACACTGTACCAGCACAGAGTACTGCTGATACTTTCCACTGTGTGCCACTGTACAGAACAACACAGGCCTATGATTTGTGCAGCACTGTACCAGAGAGAGTACTGTGATAACATTTCACTGTGTGCCCACTGTACCAGCAAGAGTACTGCGATAACATTTCCTCTACTATTGTGCCACTGTACAGAACAGACCAGGGCATGATCTGTGTGCCCACTGTACCAGCAGAGAGTACTGTGATAACATTTCCACTGTGTGCCCACTGTACCAGCAGAGAGTACTGTGATAACATTTCTCACTGTGTGCCACTGTACCAGCAAGAGTACTGTGATAACAGTTTCTATACTGATGTGCAGCACTGTACCAGACAGAGATCGGACATTTTCTGTGTGCCCACTGTACCAGCAGAGAGTACTGTGATAACATTTCTCACTGTGTGCCCACTGTACCAGCAGAGTACTGTGATAACGTTTCCTATCTATTGTGCACAATGTACAGAACAGCACCAGGGCATGATCTGTGTGCCCACTGTACCAGCAGAGAGTACTGTGATAACATTTCCACTGTGTGCCCACTGTACCAGCATAGAGTACTGGATAACATTTCCACTGTGTGCCACTAGGTACCAGCAGAGAGAGTACTGTGATAACATTTCCCACTGTGTGCCCACTGTACCAGCAGAGAGTACTGTGATAACATTTCTCACTGTGTGCTCACTGTACCAGCAGAGAGTACTGTGATAACATTTCTCACTGTGTGCCACTGTACCAGCAAGAGTACTGTGATAACATTTCTCACTGTGTGCCCACTGTACAGCAGAGAGTACTGTGATAACATTTCACTGTGTGCCCACTGTACCAGCAGAGAGTACTGTGATAACATTTCTCACTGTGTGCCCACTGTACCAGCAGAGAGTACTGTGATAACATTTCCACTGTGTGCCCACTGTACAGAACAACACCAGGGCATGATTGTGTGCCCACTGTACCAGCAGAGAGTACTGTGATAACATTTCTCACTGTGTGCCCACTGTACCAGCAGAGAGTACTGGATAACATTTCCACTGTGTGCCACTGTACAGAAACAAACATATCTGTGTGCCACTGTACCAGCAGAGAGTACTGTGATAACATTTCCACTGTGTGCCCACTGTACCAGCAGAGAGTACTGTGATAACATTTCTCACTGTGTGCTCACTGTACCAGCAGAGTAGTAACTGTGTAGATAACATTTCTCACTGTGTGCCCACTGTACCAGCAGAGAGTACTGTGATAACATTTCTCACTGTGTGCCCACTGTACCAGCATAGAGTACTGTGATAACATTTCTCACTGTGTGCCCACTGTACCAGCATAGAGTACTGTGATAAATTTCCCACTGTGTGCCCACTGTACAGAACACACCAGGGCATGATTCTGTGTGCCCACTGTACCAGCAGAGAGTACTGTGATAACATTTTCACTGTGTGCCCACTGTACCAGCAGAGAGTACTGTGATAACATTTCCACTGTGTGCCCACTGTACAGCAAGAGACTGTGATAACTCATGTGTGCCCACTGTACAGCAAGGACTGTGATAACATTTCTGTGTGCCCACTGTACAGCAGAGAGTACTGTGATAACATTTCTCACTGTGTGCCCACTGTACCAGCAGAGAGTACTGGATAACATTTCTCACTGTGTGCCCACTGTACCAGCAGAGTACTGTGATAACATTTCTCACTGTGTGCCCACTGTACCAGCAGAGAGTACTGTGATAACATTTCTCACTGTGTGCCCACTGTACCAGCAAGAGTACTGTGATAACATTTCACTGTGCCACTGTCCAGCAATGTACATGTATAACACCAGTCTACTGTGTGCCCACTGTACCAGCAGAGAGTACTGTGATAACATTTCTCACTGTGTGCCACTGTACCAGCATAGAGTACTGTGATAACATTTCTCACTGTGTGCCACTGTACCAGCAAGAGTACTGGATAACATTTCCACTGTGTGCCCACTTGTACCAGCAGAGAGTACTGTGATAACATTTCACTGTGTGCCCACTGTACCAGCAGAGAGTACTGTGATAACATTTCTCACTGTGTGCCACTGTACCAGCAAGAGTACTGTGATAACATTTCCCACTGTGTGCCACTGTACAGACAGAGATACTGTGGTACATTATTCATGTGTGCCCACTGTACCAGCAGAGAGTACTGTGATAACATTTCCACTGTGTGCCCACTGTACCAATAGAGTACTGGATACATTTCCTGTGTGCCCACTGTACAGAACAATTATCCACATGATTGTGTGCCCACTGTACCAGCAGAGAGTACTGTGATAACATTTCTCACTGTGTGCCCACTGTACCAGCAGCAGAGTACTGGATAACATTTCTCACTGTGTGCCTTCACTGTACCAGCAGAGAGTACTGTGATAACATTTCCTCACTGTTGCTCTCACTGTTACCAGCAGAGAGTACTGGATAACATTTTCTACTGTGTGCCCACTGTACCAGCAGAGAGTACTGTGATAACATTTCTCACTGTGTGCCCACTGTACCAGCAGAGAGTACTGTGATAACATTTCTCACTGTGTGCCCACTGTACCAGCATAGAGTACTGTGATAACATTTCCCACTGTGTGCCCACTGTACAGAACAACACCAGGGCATGATTTGTGTGCCCACTGTACCAGCAGAGAGTACTGTGATAACATTTCTCACTGTGTGCCCACTGTACCAGCATAGAGTACTGCGATAACATTTCCCACTGTGTGCCCACTGTACAGCATACAGGATATCTGTGATGTACACAATCTTTTCCCCTGTGTGCCCACTGTACCAGCAAGAGTACTGTGATAACATTTCTCACTGTATGCCCACTGTACCAGCAGAGAGTACTGTGATAACATTTCCCTCTGTGTGCCCACTGTACCAGCAAGAGTACTGTGATAACATTTCTCACTGTGTGCCCACTGTACCAGCGAGAGTACTGTGATAACATTTCCACTGTGTGCCACTGTACCAGCATAGAGTACTGTGATAACATTTCTCACTGTGTGCCCACTGTACCAGCAGAGAGTACTGTGATAACATTTCTCCTTGTGTGCCCACTGTACCAGCATGAGAGTACTGTGATAACATTTCTCACTGTTGCTCACTGTACCAGCAAGAGTACTGTGATAACATTTCTCCTGTGTGCCCACTGTACCAGCAGAGAGTACTGTGATAACATTTCTCACTGTGTGCCCACTGTACCAGCATAGAGTACTGTGATAACATTTCCCCTGTGTGCTCACTGTACCAGCATAGAGTACTGTGATAACATTTCTCACTGTATGCTCACTGTACCAGCATAGAGTATTGTGATAACTTTCTCACTGTGTGCCCACTGTCAGCAGAAGTACGTGATAACATTCCCACTGTGTGCCCACTGTACCAGCATAGAGTACTGCGATAACATTTCCCACTGTGTGCCCACTGTACCAGCATAGAGTACTGGAAAACTCTACCAACACAGCCAGCAGAACTGAGAATGAGGAGATGGGACAGGCTGTAACTGTGGATTACCACTGTATGAGTAAAGCACAATACATATCAAATCCCACAACTGTAGGCTGGAGACTAACATTTACGGTACAATTACAGCCCATCCATTATAGCATAGCTGTGGCTAAGCAGCACATGTTGGTTTTCTTCCTGGCACATTGCCAGTCTCTAAAGTTGACCATCTGGTTTACCTGTATGTGAAGTGCAGAGATACGGGTCATCACCCTCCACCCACCAGTGACACGGATAACTTCTGAAGCATAATGCAGTGCTTACTAAACTTCACCAAACTGTGGCCATTTTCCCCGTCTTTGTAGCCGACAGCCCAATAAACAGGCTCATGCACACATTTGCTTTCCTCCACCCATGACAATATACATAACTTACATTGAAGAAATTAGTCTTGTTCCTCTCGTAGAAGAGCCCCTGTGCTGGCATGTGCTTCAGCTGCTGCCACGGGATACTGCTGCCTAGCAACACGTCTCTGGCCCACTGCAAGTTCTGTGGAGACAACAGCAGGATGAAGCGGGGATGCTGCTGTGCATATACATACAGATGGATGGAGAGGCTCCACCAAACATTAGCAGGTATGACTAATACAGGACCAAGTTTTGTGAAGAAGGTGACCGACCGAGGTGCCCGACAATTTACTGTGAGTCATATATTAGAAGAATAAAGGAACTCCCGGTGTATTCTTCCAAGTCATGTAATTAGTGAACTCATCCCCTGAGAGATGGAGGGGGTAGCGCTACACACCACACGCACTTCTGCAGCATGGTGGGTGGCTACGCTCCTCTCCATAGGAGGAAGAGTCCAATGTAGTCACCTGCGGGCGGCTGCACTTATTGCCAAGCAACAGGCCAAACCGGAGCCGGTGCTGATTAACAAAAAGAACGCCGGTCCGAATAATGGTTAGGAGGGCTGCACACAGGTGTCATTACCAAAGACAGACTTGGGCTTCTAAACCATAATCATCACGTGCTGAAGAGAAGCAGAGCAACTTTCTGTTACAATGTGTCACCAGCTCAAGATCTCTGCTTGTGTCTGTGAATGAGAACTTTACCCTTTACATCAGGCTCCTGTACACAGCTGAACCAGTCAGTGTAATTGTCTCCTCTAATGCCTTGATGAAATATAAAGCCTAGAGTTTAGGGTTAAAGGGTCTCTGTCAGCAAAGAATGACTATTCAAGCCAAGCACCGGTGCTCCCTTCGGGTTGCCAAACAATTAGGTACACCTTGCTTGTATTCCATCTATCTCTGCCCTTCAATGGCTTCATATAGCCAGAGCTGTCAATCAAAGAGGGGGTAGAGATGGAAAACAAGTAAGGCCCTTTCACATCAGTGTTATTTGCTGATTTGCGGCTGCACTTGCAGCAAGCCCCATTCATTCTCTATGGGACTTGCAGCAGGTGCGCAAATGCGTGTTTTGCCACGATCCGGCACTTGCAGCAGCTAAAAAAAACACAGCTTGCAGCATTTTTTTTTCAAGCGCCGCAAGTGTCGGATTCGGCAAACTGCACTTGCCACACCTGACCGCAAGAATGAATGGGACTTGCCACAAGTGTTGTTACACGGCAAACCTGCCAGATCTCCCGCAAATCTCAAATACCACGGATGTGAAAGGTGCCAAAGGGGAATGTGTGCCCATCAGTAAGGGTGCACTGGCATCTGTTCTGGGTGTGAACAGCCATTCTCCCTTTAAGACCCCCACACACATTAGACTAAAGTTAGCAGAACCTGCCTATATCAACAGGATCAGCTAACAGTCTAATGTGTATGGAGACACCAACAAATCATTTAAGGATCCAGGTTGTATGATTTCACACTGACAATCCTTTTGTTCTTCCTGAGATAAGTCACTGCCAGAAATGTCTAGTAGCGGCTCTCAGAGACTAAAAGAGTAAGCGGTAGAATGAGGGCATCTGTTTATGGGAGAAAGGGACAAGATGGCTGCCACACAAACGATTGGTTCAACCATCATTTGGCAAGCAGCCATTTTGGGTGTATCCCCCCATGACTACCACTTTAGGTCTCATTCACGCTTGTCTGCAGGCTCTGTATCTAGTTTGTGTTGCATAAAAAAAATTTCAGCTCACTGTCAAAAGGAACGCCAACACTCTGGAGCATTGAAATGTAGGGTTCAAACTTAAAGTGCATCTATCATCTGTTTTGGGGTTCTAAACCCTACCCAACACCTTTAACATAATGAAATTGGGGTTCCTGTAATCCCTTTAGAACACCTTATGTCCCCTGCATACTTCATAAATCAACTTTTAATCCGTCTTGCACTGTATGCTAATTACTTTTTAAGGTCTTATGGGGTGCTGCACACAGCAGTCATCACCGCCCGACTGCATCACCGCCCTGTTTCACGCCAACACCGTTCCATGGAAAACCAACCCCTCCTGTGTATGCAAGTGAATATACAACGACGGCATTCACAAGTCTAACGTCTGCGCAGTGGTGTGCCTCACTGTGCCTTATTGAAGAGTCAGTGATTCCACTGAGCAGGCGCGAGACTTCGGACACTGTGCGGCTGATGCCAGACCAAAGTCTTGCGGTTTCTCAGTAGAATCACTGGCTCTTCAATAGGGCGCAGTGAGGCGTGCCACTGCGCAGATGTTAGACTTGTGAATGATGTCACTGCCTTCACGTACATACACAGGAGGGGCGGGTTTTCCATGGAGCAGGATGGTGTTTGTGTGGAGTGGAGAGGGTTTTCCATGGAGCGGGGTGGCTATGTCTGCGATGTGCAGCACCCAATATGACCCTTAAAGGGAATCTGTCAGGTCAAAAATCCATATGTAACTGATATAATTTTCTAATTCCTCTCTCTAAGCTCTCTCTATTCATGTATTTCTATTATTTATATTCCCCTCCTATCTTCTGTAAATCTAAAAATAAAAGATTCATTTCATCTGTCAATCACAGTTTGTTCTCTGCTGCCCACTCCTCAAGGAATGAATATTCATGCATCACTACACTGCCCTGCCTTCCCTGGGTCTGTATGTTGTGTGACTCATTGCAGACAGAGGAGAAAGCTGTGGGAGGAGGTGTGTGTTCTTAGCACATCTGATCTTAGCTTTTGTAGCTCTGAGATCTTCATTGTGTGCATCTGAGGCATGTATGGAACGTGTGCTCAGAGATATTTGTGTTTATATAAACATTTGATCATTTGCTCAGCAGATACACACATTACATGTATGCAGGAAAACCAATGTTCATATAAACAGAAATCTTTTACAGATAGCAGACTGTAGTGATGTTACTACAAGATTTGTAGCACAAAAAATCCTCCCCCCATCCCCAGCAGCCTGCAGAAGCCTGATAAATTCAGTGTCACATCAATCACAGAGGGGAGGGGACAGAATACCAGCTTGGATAGGCGTGGATATTTAAATTACATTTACATGCTGTGACTCTCAGACTGCTCATAAGTCATGTCAATTACTTTTACAGCTGTCTGCAGGGTATTAAGGTGCTTATAGCAAGAGAACTACACAAGGTACATTAATGATATTTACATATTTTGAAAGGTCTACCCAAGCACTATTCAAGGATACTATTAGTATCATACTGAAAAATGACCTGACAGAGTCAATTTATAATTTAATTTGCATACAGTGAGGGACAGATTGAAAAGTCAATTTCTGAGGATTGCAAGGGAACGTCTGGGGATGTAAAGGGGTTACAGGAACCCCGATTATATCATGTTAAAGGTGGTGGGCAGAATTTAGAACACTCAAAACAGGTGACAGTTGCACTTTAATGTATAGCACACAAGCAAAATTCCAGCTCAACGGTGTACAGAAACATTTATTGAAGGGAAAATCCAAAGAATAATTCAGACATCAATTGTCCATAAAAAACAATGAAGATGAGAACCAGCTTCATGATTACAAATGGTTCTCAACTGAAACGCGTAGATCTACATTGATTTTGTGGATTTTTGTACAAATCATATAATGCCTGAATTTTATCCCTTGGATTTCCTATGGAATAAATGTTTCTACACATCATGAAGAGGGAACTTTTGTCTTGTCTGCTATCCATTAATTGTGTACAATATACAAACCCAGTACAATTCTTTGTAGCTTTCATACACCTATTTTTCTGTATAAAAGTATATTCACACATACTGACTTCACAACGTGCTACATTGCTATCCCAAGCCCCATTTCCCATATCCTATCATCCCCTTGATACATTAGATCATGTTCTTCCAGGGTTATTATGGTTTAGGATATGGCACTTAACGGAGAACACTTTTCGCTGCTATGTCGGGAGCAATATTTGGAAATGTGAACAACCCCTTACAAAACTGCATGTGACAATGGATACAATTATCCACTTCCTTAGGAGAAATACCGGTCCACATTTATTAATGATGGCATAACGTATGCCAAATCTTTAATTGCTAACACAGAGCAGAACGAAGCCTGGCATCACCCAAACTGTGCGAAATACCAAGAATAGGAGCAATAAAGGGAACAAAAAAGGAGATTATTGCAAGAACAAAAAGCACCAGTGAATTTATATAAGAAGATTCCATTAGAATACTGAAAAATACAAAAATGAAGCGTTATTAGATGACAAAAAGTGGACAAAACTTAAAACTAATTAAAAAGCAAAAATACAGAGGTTCATGTAAGAGCTATACAATCTCCACAGTGAAATAGTAAAAATAGAGATATAAGTAATCTTCCTCAAAAATATACAATAAGGCTGGATCCTGTAAGGAACTGGTTATTGCTCATTCATATTCAATGGAGTCCAGTAGCATCCGGTTGCTTCAGGTAGCTTCCGGTTACTGCTGGATGCAGCTTTATAATGAGACCAAAAAACGCAAATGTAAAGAATGTAAAGCATATTTACTTCTAGAGTATGCATGCATGATAGGTACTGGAACATTCAATAAGGCCAGTCAGATCTTCCTTTTCATCTTTAGGATAGGTTATGAACATTTGATCGGCGGAGGTGTGTTATAGGATACCCCTGCTGATCAGCTGTTCCCTATGGTGACGGCGGCTGGGTGTGCAGAGATGCGGAGATAGACAGCACAGCTTGCTCAACGGAATAATGGCTACGGCCAGGTACTGCACCCTGCCACTATTTGAATCAATGAGCAGCCACTATGCAGTTGATGGAGCTGTGCTGTGTGCATCCACATCCAGTGGCAGCTGGCACCGGGAACAGCTGAATGATGGGGTGCCAGGTATTGCACCCACACCAATCACATTCTGATGGCCAATCCTAAGGTTAATGTAGTCAGGAAGGAAAAGGGTGGACGGTGTATACGGACCTGTGCTGCAAGGACCAAAGGATCAGATGGTGTTCATCATTATAATTTTTATTTCCGACGCGTTTCGGAGTTAGTCCCAACTCCTTCCTCAGGGAATACCTCACTACTATTCCCTGAGGAAGGAGTTAGGACTAACTCTGAAACGCGTCGGAAATAAAAATCTGATCCTTTGATCCTTGCAGCGCAGGTCCGTATACACCGTCCACCCTTTTGCTTTCCTGGCTACGTTGATCGTTGTGGTGTGGATCCTTGCAGCAGCTACTACATTTTGCTTTGACGCTGGTTGTGTGCTACACAACCCCCCCAGGTGAGTGACTAATTAAATTTAGTCCACCTTTTTATCAATGATAAGACCCTATTGCGCTTTTCTCTCCCTTTTTCCAGTTTTTCAGTCCTAAGGTTCGGCCATCAATATAAAAGTCCCAGATAACACCTATAATGGATACCTGTATCAGGGCCGCATAAGCAGTGACAGAGCTGTTTATTGTAGGGCTACCACTTGCATTTTGTTCCACTTTGATTATCTTCTACAGTAGTGGAATTCTTATCTGCTAACTGTGTTTTTTCCTGTCCACATGAGGCTGACTGACAGCTATTACCCTATAATGTGCATTGTGAGATAGCTGTCAGTGGTGAGAGAGGCTGCACAAGGATAATGAGGCAGAGCAAGCACATGATGGTGAGGACTGCAACACTGCAGAAGTGAACGAGAGATTTCAAGAAAATATCTGGAAGTGACAACGTAAGTAAATAATCGGGGTATCTGTGACTAGTTTGTACTGCCCTCGGACATGGGTGGAGTAAACATGGTGACCGATTCCCTGAGAGTATCAAAGTCAGCTAATCTGTACTTCCACTGGCTGCAATCCCTGCTAGGTCTCAGTAGTTTCCAGGTTCTACCTACATTTTGTGATTCCAGCTGACTTTTTTCCTGTGCATTCCTACATCTTCCCACCATCTCGTCAACAGTGGCTGCACACTGTCCCTACTGCTGGTGATGTATTCCTGTTACCAAAACAAAGCAGTGTCAGATAATAAACTGTGTACAGTACGTCGGCCAAAGCATTTGTACAGCAAATATCCAGACAAACCACACTGAGCCCACACACAGAAATAATGCTGCATGCCTATAAATGAGACACATGCAAGCTGCCAGCGAAACTGGTGAAGCATGTTGTAGATCAGGGCTCCCGCGTCTCCTTATTTCCTCATTCCAGTGGGGCTAAGGTGGCGGATTATCTTTCCCTGAGTCAACATCCACTGTTCTCAATAAATTCTGGGAACATAAGGGTCTAACACGTGAAGATCAAGTGGTGAAAACAATCACCAATCCGTCACCAAATGATATATGAGTGAATTCTCAGTAAAGGGTAAACGTGGATTTATTTCTTTTCTTTTCAGATTAGCTAGAAATGTCAGTAAAGTGTGAGCAAGAAGGACCAGATTTATACAGCTGAATCCAATGGGTACCCAGGCTCTGCCACCTTAATGCTGGCCATAAACAAATTGATTTTAGATGTAAAAAAGAGGAACATAAAAACCATCAATTATCACCGTCAATCCTTTAGCAAATGTCAAGGTAAATGAGAATCAAGCCCTATGAATTTCAACATTCCTTATCGTATATTGGGCCAGCATGCCTGCTCATGATGGGACCCAACAGCAATACTACTTACCAGCAGCTATAATATATAATGTGTGTGCCAACAGCTATATATTGTGTGCACACATGAGAAAATATGTATTTTTGATTATAATTTATTTTATTATTGCACAATTACAGTGTTGATCAATGCAAAAGGATTAATAAAGCTGAAATGTGAAGTGAGGTTGCAGATCTAGAATATGTGAATAAATAATATGGCACATCTGACCCTCTAGATCGGGTGCTTGGGTAGGTTCCCAAAACCGTAACAATAAAAGAAATAGAACGAGGCACTCCCTCATGAAAGACTTTATGTAAACAGCTAATCCAGTGCATTGGTGGAAAACGTTTCGGTCATAACTAGACCTTCATCAGTCTCCTATGCTGTTGGTGAAGTGACTGTCTTGAGGAGTGATATGACAGTATCTGGAGGGTGCCCTCCGCAGTGGGCAACGCTGTTTTCTAACACACCACTCGCCCAAACAGTCACTTCACCAGCAGTATATGAGACTGATGAAGGTCTATGTATGATCGAAACGTTTCCCACCAATGCATTTGATTAGCGGTTAAATAAAGTCTTTCATCACCACAACCCTGGGAGTGCCTCATTATATTTCTTTTTGCAGGTCTAGAATATGACAACTCTGGAGGATATTGGCTCTCTAGTTGCTTCATCTTGGATTCTTCTCAAAACTTTAGCAGCTAATGTGTGGTTTTTTTTCCAACATGTTTCTTGCAACCCTGTTAACTATTCGCAAGAAAACGTTTGATGGCTCTGTGATCACACCCTAATATCTTGAGTGCTGCATACCTTTGTAAGACTTAGGGCCCTTTCACATCATCGTTTTTTGAAATTTGCGGCAGATGCGGTGAAAAAACCGCATCTGCCGCAATTACCGCATACCGGCTGCACTTGCGGCGCGGTTGCGGTAAACGCCATGCAAAGTATAGGCGTACATGCGGCAGGTGCGGCAAGTGCGGTTTTGCACTTGCGGCAGGTGCGGCAGCGAAAAAAACCGCGGTCAGCCGCGTTTTTTTTCGCTGACGCACTTGCCGCACCTGCCGCAAGTACGCCTATACTTTGCATGGCGTTTACCGCAACCGCGCCGCAAGTGCAGCCAGTATGCGGTAATTGCAGCAGATGCGGTTTTTTCACCGCATCTGCCGCAAATTTCAAAAAACGATGATGTGAAAGGGCCCTTACATGGACAATCTGTCTGGGATCTGAGATTTTTTTTATGGAGCCATAGACTTGAATGGGTGAATATCATATGATATACCCAAGAAAGTAATGCATGCTACAATCTGTTTCACACAAACAGTTGAGATGAAAGAAAAATTGTTTATCTGAACAGCTCTATTGAATAATATGGGTCATCTACTTGCAATTGATGAGTCTCGTGCACCACTCTATTGGTCATACACAAATGGTACAACCCTCCATAAGGTTGGAGCAATACAAAGAAATCCAGGAACCAGAAGTCCTCCTTTAGGTACCGTATATACTCGTGTATAAGCCGAGTTTTTCAGCCCACAAATTGGGCTGAAAAGTCCCCCCCTCGGCTTATACACGGGTCTATACGGTAATGCTGTGGGGGGAGCTGTGACCGGGAGCTGGAGGAGGCAGGAGGGGGCCGCGGTGACTGCAGGCGGTCACGTGGGGCCGCCTCATTAGTGCAATGAATATGCACGGCATCCCCCCGTCCATCAACGGCGGGGGGATGCCGTGCATATTGCACTGCACAGCCCCCCTCCTTAATATGGGTCCCCCAGTATTAATAAACAGCCCCCCCCTCCTTATCATGGCCCCCCAGGCTGCGGCAGCTGTCAAAATAACAAACAGTTTATACATCACCTTCCGACGCAGCTTCTCCGCTCCTCCGGTCCTCCGCTCGCCGGCTTCTTCTTTCTTCTTGTGCCGGTGTCATGTGACCGGGCGCAGGAGATGACGTAATTTCCTGCGCGCGGTCACAGAAGTCGGCACAACAAGAAAGAAGAAGCAGCCGGCGAGCGGAGGACCGGAGGAGCGGAGAAGCTGCGTCGGAAGGTGATGTATAAACTGTTTGTTATTTTGACAGCTGCCGCAGCCTGGGGGGCCATGATAAGGAGGGGGGGGCTGTTTATTAATACTGGGGCTGTATATACCTCTGGGGCTGCTGGATAGTACCACTGGGGCTGTATACTACCACTGGGGCTGCATATACCTCTGGGGCTGATGTATACTACCACTGGGGCTGTATACTACCACTGGGGCTGTATATACATCTGGGGCTGATGTATACTACCACTGGGGCTGCTTGGGCTCCTGTATACTACCACTGGGGCTGATGTATACTACCACTGGGGCTGTATACTACCACTGGGGCTGTATATACATCTGGGGCTGATGTATACTACCACTGGGGCTGCTTGGGCTCCTGTATACTACCACTGGGCTGCATATACCTCTGGGGCTGATGTATACTTCCACTGGGGCTGTATACTACCTCTGGGGCTGTATATACATCTGGGGCTGATGTATACTACCACTGGGGCTGCTTGGGCTCCTGTATACTACCACTAGGGCTCCTGTATACTACCACTGGGGCTGCTGGGGCTCCTATATACTACCACTGGGGCTGCTGGGGATGCTATATACTACCACTGGGGCTGCTGTATACTACCACTGGGGCTGCTGTATACTACCACTGGGGCTGCTGGGGCTGCTATATACTACCACTGGGGCTGCTATATACTACCACTGGGGCTGCTGGGGATGCTATATACTACCACTGGGGCTGCTGGGGATGCTATATACTACCACTGGGGATGCTATATAGTACCACTGGGGCTGCTGGGGATGCTATATACTACCACTGGGGCTGCTGTATACTACCACTGGGGCTGCTGTATACTACCACTGGGGCTGCTGGGGCTGCTATATACTACCACTGGGGCTGCTGGGGATGCTATATACTACCACTGGGGCTGCTGGGGATGCTATATACTACCACTGGGGCTGCTGGGATGCTATATACTACCACTGGGGCTGCTGGGGATGCTATATACTACCACTGGGGCTGCTGGGGATGCTATATACTACCACTGGGGATGCTATATAGTACCACTGGGGCTGCTGGGGATGGTATATACTACCACTGGGGCTGCTGGGGATGCTATATACTACCACTGGGGCTGCTGGGGATGCTATATACTACCACTGGGGCTGCTGGGGATGCTATATACTACCACTGGGGCTGCTGTATACTACCACTGGGGCTGCTGTATACTACCACTGGGGCTGCTGGGGCTGCTATATACTACCACTGGGGCTGCTGGGGATGCTATATACTACCACTGGGGCTGCTGGGGATGCTATATACTACCACTGGGGCTGCTGGGGATGCTATATACTACCACTGGGGCTGCTGTATACTACCACTGGGGCTGCTGTATACTACCACTGGGGCTGCTGGGGCTGCTATATACTACCACTGGGGCTGCTGGGGATGCTATATACTACCACTGGGGCTGCTGGGGATGCTATATACTACCACTGGGGCTGCTGGGGATGCTATATACTACCACTGGGGCTGCTGGGGATGCTATATACTACCACTGGGGCTGCTGGGGATGCTATATACTACCACTGGGGCTGCTGGGGATGCTATATACTACCACTGGGGATGCTATATAGTACCACTGGGGCTGCTGGGGATGCTATATACTACCACTGGGGCTGCTGTATACTACCACTGGGGAGGCCTGTATACCACTGGGGGGGCCTGTATACCACACTGCTGGGGGCTGTATACCTGTGCTGGGGTCCACCCTCGGCTTATACACGAGTCAATAGGTTTTTCCAGATTTTTGGGGCAAAAGTAGGGGGGTCGGCTTATACACGGGTCGGCTTATACACGAGTATATACGGTAACTTGATTAGTACAGAAAAATTGCAAAAGCTTCGGCTGTGTAGGGCCTTTATCAATCCACAGAAGCATATCTCTCTTTTTCTATGGCTTGATAAAGGCCCTGTGTGGCTGAAACGTGATTTTAACATCTGTTTTAATAGTTACTAAATGGAGGACGTCTGTTGCCCTGGTTCCTGGATCTTCAAGGGTCTGTGTGTTGTCCATGTGCTGTTTGATCAATAATTGGATATTACATGTCTAATTTAATCGCTTTTCTGAATGATCCTTTAAGGTAAGCAAAGTCTCTTCTTTGGCCCATTTTGCCAGAGGATTACAATTTGCTTAATAATTCTGCACACCATAATAAAGGGCGTTTGTATCCGTAGGCCTTACTCCCCCCTTCCTCATTACACAAGTATAAATCACCTGATCTGCTTCATCCAAGAAGCCTCAAAGTTTATACAGTTTGGAGTTGGAACATATGTATAAAATGAAGATATGGACAAAATACTCATTTGCCTAATAATTGTGTACACAGTGTTTACCATCAGCTCTATATTATTCAATGACTAACTCTCTAGAAGCTTGTCCTTCTAACAAGTCTATTCTGGAGGATGTAGACACAAGTGCTGCATTGGTGCTTCTAGCTGTCTGGCAAGGAGGGATAGCTATACAGACTGGGCTAGCGAACTATGTACTTACTCCTAAGGTCTTTTCTGTCAATTTGATTTGACCAAGGATAGACAAAACCTAGTAGCCAAATCAGGTACAGAAGTAAGCTTGGTAGGAGGGTACATGGGTTCGGGCTGTCCTGGTTTGGCAATGGTCTGTAGGTAGGAGGAGGGCTGTCTTATCAGTGAGTATTGTGTTTGCGGTCAGGTCGGACCTAAAATACACAACGTTTCTGCAGTTTTACAACAGATACAGACCAAGTAAAAACACATTAAAATAAGTGTTTTTTTCTGTAAATACTATAAATAAAATCAATGTATTTTACTAGGAAAAAATAGGATAGCATAACCCCAGTATCAATATGCACCAAATTTTTGTGGGCTTTTAACTTTTGATGATAGGTCATAAACCAGGCTATGGTTTTCCAGGCTGGGGTCTAACAAACTACATCTAAAGGAGAAATCTACAAAAGACATCTTGTGACATGTCCTCATTTTTATAAGACACTTTGAGACTCTATAAAGCTGCTAAACCGCTTTAGCACCAAAACGCTTGCGCACTGCGTTCCTATGTTTAACATGGGAGCGCAAGTGCCTGCGTTTGGCTGTGTTCGGATGCGTTTGCATAATTTGTCCATCCTCCTCCCGCAATCAGAACACAGCCTGTTGCATTTTTTTGTGCGGTCGCTTGTTTTATCTGCAAGTGCCCGCAAGCGCACAAACCATGCATTGAAGTCAATGGATCCGCAGTGTCTTCCGCATGACAGCACAGGAGAACGCTGCGGATCTCATTGAACTCTCTCCCGGTGGCCGCCGGTGATCAGCTGCGACCACTGGAGGATCAGCTAGAGCCTCCACTGATCTCCCGCCGGTGTCAGCGCGGGAGATTTGAAGAAGCAGCTGATCTGACAGCTGTTTAAATCTCCCGCGCTGACACCGAATAGGTGATGTCGGCGTGGGAGATTTGAAACAGCGATCAGCTGTTTCTTATCTCCTGTACCGATATCACCTCTTTGGTGTCGGCGCAGGAGATTTAAACAGCTGTCAGATCAGCTGTATCTTCAAATCTCCCGCGCTGACACCAGTGGGAGAGCAGCGGCGGTTGGGAAGAGAAGATCTTCAGCGCCGATCTCCTCCTCCCAGCCGCCCCCAAGACAGCTGATTAGCTGGCCGGGGTGCACACTAATGTGAACGCATGCAGAGATTCTCCGCTGCGTTCACATCAGTATGGGCTGCGTTTGCGTCTGCATGACATACAGATGCAGACGCAAACGCAAATGTCAAGGCAGCCTTAGAGATTTCCATCACAACCAAAGTAGCAAAAAGGTGAATTGAGCGTTTCTTAAAAATGGTGTCCGTAAAAGTATTATGACCCATGTGAAAAGCTAGATCACATTTAACAGACACTATACTACAGCTACTCTTACATTTCTTTTTTCGCTAGTTAATGGGTTAATGTCATCTTGTGCAGGAGAGCACCAGGCTTCCTGCTGGCATGGGGGCAGTGCGCTGTTTTGTGACTCACCATATAAACCAGTGCTAATTTTGTGCTGCTGACCCGAACTGTGCTTTACCTCTGCAACATAAAAGGACAGCAACTGCACCGAAGCTCACTGTATCAAGCTAAATGCACATCAGCTATTTGGCTCATTTCAAGAGCAGGGCTTACATGTTCTACTGGAAAGAACTTGTAAGCACTGCACATGTTCAGCCACTACTATTGGACTGCAGCAGTGGCCAGTAACCTAGGCAACAAGTAATTAACAATAAAAGTAAGAATTATTCAATTCTTGAGAAAGGGTGAGGGTTTTTAATGACAAGTACTTTACATTTTTACCCACTAAAGATCATGAAAAACCCATTTAAAGCACCACTCCATGGTTTTGGTTTATTAGTGCTGCAGTGGCACTTTAAATCTAAGCCCCCTGCCACATACTTACCTTTGGTGGCTTCACCTTTTACCAACTTCACTTGGGTCCAGCAGTGCCATTTTGCACCCATAACTTCTGACTGTCTGGAAGTCAGAAGTTGCGTCATAAGCTCCCAATGCATCTCTACGAAAGCCAGAACGAGGCTCTCATAGAGATCTATTGAGTTGTGACATTCAGAGCACTTCATGCAATGCTATAGAAGCGGGCAGGTCACAGATCACAGGAGACCGGCCGGGGCAACTTTGGAAACAGATTAAACGTCGAAAGTTGAGTGTTAAACAATAGTGGCAGGCGACTTACATGTAAAGCACTGATATAGCAATGCAATTAAAGAAACCGCTAGAGTAGCGCTTTAAAAATGTTGTGTTCATAAAACATGTTAATCTTTGTCAGAGATTTCATTCTTTTCAGATACAGCCCTTCTATTTTTACAGATTCCAGCTCTCCACCAGTAGGGGGAGCTCATTAAAAACAGATTTATCCTGCTGTGTTAGGTTCTAGCTCACAAATATTCTATGATTTTTGATATGAGATTACTTTTGTAAGGGCCCTTTCACATCAGCGTTTTTTTCAAATCGCGGCAGATGCGGTGAAAAAACCGCATCTGCCGCGATTACCGCATACCGGCTGCACTTGCGGCACAGTTGCGGTAAACGCCATACAAGGTATAGGCGGACTTGCGGCAGGTGCGGAAAGTGCGGTTTTGGCACTTGTGGCAGGTGCGGCCGCGAAAAAAAATGCTGTCAGCCGCGGTCTTTTTAGCGGCCGCACCTGCCGCAAATGCCAAAACCGCACTTGCCGCACCTGCCGCAAGTCCGCCTATACATTGTATGGCGTTTACTGCAACTGTGCCGCAAGTGGAGCCGGTATGCGGTAATCGCGGCAGATGCGGTTTTTTTCACCGCATCTGCCGCGATTTGAAAAAAATGCTGATGTGAAAGGGCCCTAAGAAGACAAAAATTTAAGCCATAAAGTGAATATAGGTTCTAGAAATGAAATTCCAGTATAGCTATTAGTTGAACTTCCACTTTAACCTCTTCTCAACTTTGAATGTTCTGAAATATCCAATGTCAGGTCCCTGTATAAGAGGTAGGCTTAGGGTACAGACACACATCCGTGAAACTCGGACGACTGTAGTACGAGTTAATAATCGCATTGCAGTCAGACAAATGTTATTTAATGTATGAGAGCACATTTCCGAGTGTCAGACGTTTTTTTTCTCATCCAATTCACGGACATCAAAGCAGTCGCAACATGCTGCGACAGTATGCAGATTCACGTCCGAGACTTGCCAATGCAAGTCTATGGGTCCTACAAAAATCACGGTCCACAGTTGGATCACTGTTGGACCACAGTTGGATCATCCAACTCTGATCAGAGTTTTCACAGCTGAAACAATTGCCAAGCTGATTTTATTCAAAAATCGCATGAAACTCTCGGATTGCACTTGAACCACACTCGGATTAATGTTGGATAGCTCTCGGATGTGATCTCAGATAATGTTGGACAGTACCATCACTGTTGGATGCAAAACGGATGAAAACTCATCCGACTTTTGGGTCCGTGAATCGGAGTGTTTTTTCACTCGCATGTGTGTCCGTACCCTTGGGCGAGGAGTATGCATCAACCTGGCAGATGTTGGCTGTACTGCAAAGCCAGTAACTGTCTCTAATAGTGCTGATAAAATGCTGCTGTTAATATATGACAGTAGCATTTAAACCGTGCACCATTCACCCATTGCCCCTCCCTGATATGTGATCACAGCGTAATGATAGTATGACAGCTTGGGGCCTACTGAAGGCCGCCATGCCTGCCATGACTGTGCTCCTGTGAAGAGCAGCCGGAGACCCTAATTTTTTGTATATACTGCAATACAGTGGTTCTGCAGTATACAGTTATGGCCAAAAGTATTGATACCCCTGCAATTCTGTCAGATAATACTCAGTTTCTTCCTGAAAATGATTGCAATCACAAATTCTTTGGTATTATTATCTTCATTTAATTTGTCTTCAATGAAAAAACACAAAAGAGAATGAAGCAAAAAGCAAAACATTGATCATTTCACACAAAACTCCAAAAATGGGCCGGACAAAAGTATTGGCACCCTCAGCCTAATACTTGGTTGCACAACCTTTGGCCAAAATAACTGCGATCGACCGCTTCCGGTAACCATCAATGAGTTTCTTACAATGCTCTGCTGGAATTTTAGACCATTCTTCTTTGGCAAACTGCTCCAGGTCCCTGATATTTGAAGAGTGCCTTCTCCAAACTGCCATTTTTAGATCTCTCCACACTTGTTCTATGGGATTCAGGTCTGGACTCATTGCTGGCCACCTTAGAAGTCTCCAGTGCTTTCTCTCAAACCATTTTCTAGTGCTTTTTGAAGTGTGTTTTGGGTCATTGTCCTGCTGGAAGACCCATGACCTCTGAGGGAGACCCAGCTTTCTCACACTGGGCCCTACATTATGCTGCAAAATTTGTTGGTAGTCTTCAGACTTCATAATGCCATGCACACGGTCAAGCAGTCCAGTGCCAGAGGCAGCAAAGCAACCCCAAAACATCAGGGAACCTCCGCCATGTTTGACTGTAGGGACCGTGTTCTTTTCTTTGAATGCCTCTTTTTTTCTCCTGTAAAATCTATGTTGATGAATTTGCCCAAAAAGCTCTACTTTTGTTTCATCTGACCAGAGAACATTCTTCCAAAACATTTTAGGCTTTCTCAGGTAAGTTTTGGCAAACTCCAGCCTGGCTTTTTTTATGTCTCGGGGTAAGAAGTGGGGGTCTTCTTGGGTATCCTACCATACAGTCCCTTTTCATTCAGATGCCGACAGATAGTACGGGCTGACACTGTTGTACCCTCTGACTGCAGGGCAGCTTGAACTTGTTTGGATGTTAGTCGAGGTTCTTTATCCACCATCCGCACAATCTTGCGTTGAAATCTCTCAATTTTTCTTTTCTGTCCACATCTAGGGAGGTTAGCCACAGTGCCATGGGCTTTAAACTTCTTGATGACACTGCGCACGGTAGACACAGGAACATTCAGATCTTTGGAGATGTACTTGTAGCCTTGAGATTGCCATCCTCCCTCACAATTTGGTTTCTCAAGTCCTCAGACAGGTCTCTGGTCTTCTTTCTTTTCTCCATGCTCAATGTGGTACACACAAGGACACAGGACAGAGGTTGAGTCAACTTTAATCCGTGTCTACTGGTTGCAAGTGTGATTTAGTTATTGCCAACACCTGTTAGGTGCCACAGGTAAGTTACAGGTGCTGTTAATTACACAAATTAGAGAAGCATCACATGATTTTTCTAACAGTGCCAATACTTTTGTCCACCCCCTTTTTCATGTTTGGTGTGGAATTATATCCAATTTGACTTTAGGACAATTCTTTTTGTGTTTTTTCATTGAAGACAAATTAAATGAAGATAATAATACCAAAGAATTTGTGATTGCAATCATTTTCAGGAAGAAACTGAGTATTATCTGACAGAATTGCAGGGGTGTCAATACTTTTGGCCACAACGGTATAAAACAGGTGATTGGATGATCGCAAACTTAAAGAGTAAGGCTACGTTCACACATTTGCGTATTTTGCTGCGCTTTTTTGCGCGCGCTTTTTGCCGCGTTTTTCGGCCACGCAAAAAAGCGCAGCAAAATACGCAGGGGCTTTCACACACTGCGCTTTCTTTCCCCAGAAAGCGCAGTGATGTCACAGAGGGGAGGAAGAATCCAGCTTCCTCCTCCCCTCTGTGACATGTGTGACCGCCCCATTAGACTTCACAGTGTTAATATACACTGTGAAATCTAAATTAAACAAAAGCAAGTGTGTGAAAAATAAAAAAGAATGAATACTTCACCTCTCCGACGCCTTCTCCCGGTGTCTGGTGCCTTCTGCCGCTCTCCGGTGTCCGATTCTAAGTGAGTTGTCTTCTCACAGGACCTGTGGTGATGTCAGAGGGGGGCGTTCCCGGGGCGGTCCCATCGCTGATTGGCTGCTCGCGGTCATTTGGTATCACATGACCGCGAGTGCCCGGGAACGCCCCCCTCTGACGTCACCACAGGTCTTGTCAGAAGAGATCTGACTTAGAATCGGACACCGGAGAGCGGCAGAAGGCACCAGACACCGGGAAAGGCGTCGGAGAGGTGAAGTATTCATTCTTTTTTATTTTTCACACACTTGCTTTTGTTTAATTTAGACTTCACAGTGTGTATTAATACACTGTGAAGTCTAATGGGCGGCCACAGCTGTCACAGAGGGGAGGAGGAAGCAGGATTCTTCCTCCCCTCTGGGAAAATACGCAGAAGTAGATGCGTAAACAATTGACATATCAATTGCTTACGGAGCTGCGTTTTCTCCCGGAAAACACACTGCGTATTTTTACGCAATGTCTGCACTGCAAAGTGAATTTCCCATTCACTTTGCAGGCAGACAAAAGGCACATTGCGTATTTTGAAAAGCGCGCGTAAAAAAACGCTGCAAAATACGCAATGTGTGAACGCAGCCGAAGGCTGCTTTCACATCAGCGGTAAATGTAATTTGCGGCAGATCCGGCAGATGTCGCTGCACCTGCCGGATCTGCTGCGTAACAGCCAACTTGTGGCACCAATCCGGCAAGCCCCATTCATTCTCCATGAGGCTTGCGGTCAGGTGCGGCAAGTGCGGTTTTGCTGGATCCAGCACTTGCGGCCACGCAAAAAAAATGGTGCTACTCTGTTTCCCTAAAATAAAGACACTCTCTTAGGCTGTTTTCACATCTGCGATTATTGTAATTCACGGCAGACCCGGCAGATGTCGCCGTATCTGCCGGATCCACCGTGTAACGGCCGACTTGCAGTGTAGATCCGGCAAGCCCCAATCATTCTATATGGGTAAGGCAAGTGTGGTTTTGCCATATCTGGCATGTGCGGCACCGCAAAAAAAAAGCTGCTAGCAGCGTCTTTTTTGCATGGCTGCAAGTGCCGTATTTACCAGATATGGTAAAACTGCACTTGCTGCATCTGACTGCGAGACCCATAGAGAATGAATGGGGCTTGCTGGATCGGTGCGTCAAGTGTGGCCGTTACCGCATCTGCCACATTTTTTAAAAAACACCAGCGTGAAAAGGGCATAACTGTCATTTTTTATTTTTACTTCATAAATCAAGAGTACACATGAAAATAAGAAACTTTGTAATATATCTCATCAGAATCTGTCAGAATTGATCAGTCATTATTAGAATTCTCAATTCTAGGGTAAAAAAGAGAATTTTGTTTACTTACCGTAAATTCTTTTTCTTATAGCTCCTATTGGGAGACCCAGACATTGGGTGTATAGCTTCCGACCTCCGGAGGACACACAAGGAATTACACCTAAAAGTGTAACTCCTCCCCTACTGCCTATACACCCCCTCCCGGGAGAATCCCATCAGTTCGGTGCACAAGCAGGAAGGAGGAAAGACCACCCGCGCCCAGTCCAACAGGACTGGGAAACAACCAAACGGCCAACAGGGCCAACACGCGAGGTGAAACGACACCAGGCACTAGCAGAGAACAAAGCCCCCAAAAAGGCACAGGGTGGGAGCTGGGTCTCCCAATAGGAGCTATAAGAAAAAGAATTTATGGTAAGTAAACAAAATTCTCTTTTTCTTTTGCGCTCCATTGGGAGACCCAGACATTGGGATGTTCAAGAGTTATCCCAGGGCGGGAAAAACCCAAAAGCAGGCCCATCATAAATGAGCAGCCGCTGCCTGAAGGATCCGCCTGTCCACATTGGCATCAGCCGATGCCAAAGCATGGACTTGATAATGCTTAGTAAAGGTGTGAAGACTAGACCATGTGGCCGCCTGACACACCTGAAGAGCTGAGGCTTAATGACGCAAAGCCCACGAGGCCCCCACAGCCCTTGTGGAATGAGCCTTAATACCAGCAGGTACAGGCAAACCAGAGGATACATAAGCCTCCCGAATAGGAGTCTTGATCCACCTAGCCAAGGAAGACTTGGAGGCCGGCTCACCCTTCTTCTGACCCACAGTCAGAACGAACAGTGCATCCGAATGGCGAAATGACGCCGTTCGGAGATGTAAATCCTGAGAGCCCTGACCAGATCCAAAGTATGGAGAGCCTTCTCATACTGGTGAACCGGATGCGGGCAAAAAGATGGCAGGACAATGTCCTGATTCAGGTGGAAAGGGGAGAGCACCTTAGGCAAGAACTCCGCCACAGGCCGAAGCACCACCTAATCCTGGTGAAACACCAGAAAAGGAGACTGACATGACAAAGCAGCCAACTCTGAAACTCTCCGCAGAGAAGTGATGGCAACTAAAAAGGCAAGCTTTTGTGACAGCCTGGAAAGCGAAACCTCCTTAAGAGGTTCAAAAAGCGGCTTCTGCAACGCCGCAAGGACCGAGTTAAGGTCCCATGGGTCCAAAGGACGTCTGTAGGGAGGAATGATGTGACTCGCCCCCTGAACAAACGTCTTCACCTGAGGAAGCGTAGCCAGACGCTTATCTACCGACTTCGGGGAGATGACTATCCAACCGAATGTCCGGAGAGTGTTCAAAGTGGCCGTAAGACTCAACTGACACTGTTCCGCAGACGAGGCTCTGATCAACAGGTCGTCCAGGTACGGAGTGACCGCGTGCCCCTGCAAGTGCAGCACTGCCACCATGGCAGACATCACCTTGGTGAAGATCCTCGGAGCCGAGGAGAGGCAGAAGGGCAACGCCACAAACTGGAAGTGGTCTTCTCCCACAGCAAACCGCAGCCATCGCTGGTGAGCGGGGGCAATGGGGATGTGGAGATTAGCATACTTCACGTCCACCGAAGCAGGAAGTCCCCCTGAGACAGGGACGCTATCACCGAGCGTAAGGAGTCCATCCTGAAGGGCCTGACTCTCACATGTCTGTTGAGGAGCTTGAGGTCCAACACTGGTCGAACTGACCCGTCCTTTTTCGGCATCGTGAAGAGGTTGGAATAAAACCCCCGAAACCGTTCCTCCAACGGGACCGGGATCACAACCCCGCTCTGTAGCAGTGCGTCCAGCACCCGCTGAAAAGCCGCAGCCCTTGCAGGAGGCGGCGACGAGAGGCAGAACCGAGTCGGAGGCCTCGACTCCAGTTCGATCCTGTAGCCATGAGAGACCACGTCCACCACCCACCGGTCCTGGATATGATCCTGCCAGATGCTTCCAAAGCGGGAGAGCCTGCCACCGATCTTGGACGCTCCCGGAAGAGGTGAAGGGTCAGGAGGAAGCAGGCTTGGTGACTGAGGCGCCGGCAGACTTCTTCTGCTGGGCCTTAGGCTTCCAGGACCTATGGGATCTCTGGTCCTTGTCCGAACGGGAAGAGGATGCAGAGGATGAAGCCGATTTGGAGGAGGGACGAAAGGAGCGAAATCTAGCATGCAGCTGACGCTGACCGGTCTTCTGCACCTTAGACTGCGGCAAGGAGGTGGATTTCCCACCCGTAGACTCCTTGATGAGATCGTCAAGACGTTCCCCAAAAAGTCTATCTCCCGAAAACGGGAGGCCCTGGAGGAACTTCTTAGACGTAGCGTCCGTCTTCCAGTCACGCAGCCACAACATCCGTCGGGCTGCCAGCGAATTAGCCGAAGCCACCGCCGATCGACTAGCCGATTCCATGATTGCGGATCTAGCATAGTCCGTAAACGCCTCCGCCTGAGACGTCTGGACCGCCACCTCAGGAATCCCTGAAGAAACTCCAGGGATCTCCGAGAGACAAGCTGACACCGCCTGAAGGGCCCACACAGCTGTGAAAGCTGGAGCAAAAGAGCCACCTGTGGCCTCAAAAATGGACTTCTGCAGAAGCTCAATCTGCCTGTCCGTGGGATCCTTGAGAGAGGACCCGTCCGCCACCGACATCACGGTGTTGGCAGACAACCGAGAAACCGGAGGGTCCACTCTCGGAGAAACAGACCAGCCCTTGACTACATCTGGTGGGAAAGGATAACGGGAATCCTTCTGCTTCTTAGCAAAGCGCTTGTCAGGACAGGCCCGGGGGGTCTGAACCATAGAGCGGAAGTTAGAATGATCTAGGAAAGATCCCCTGGACCTAGCCGGGGGGAGAAACTGATAAAGTTCCTCTGACACGGAAGCATCCACCGGCGGTGCAGGCGCCGTCAAATCCAACACCGTATTGATAGAAGACACTAAGTCGTCCACCAGAGAACCCTCGTCCTGGTCCTCGTCAGGAGCCCGGAAGGAGTCTAAGTCCTCCTCCCCCTCCAGCAGGGAGCCCGCAGCTCGGGAATCCGCCTGCGAGGGCGCAGGGGAAACCGCCCGGCGTGGCCATTTAGGAGGTCGCGGGGACGGTTCTGAGAGGCCAGAATTGTCGCCAGAGTCCAAACCCCTAATCGGGGAAGAACCACTCCGACGCCTACGACGTGTGGCGCAGGCCCCAGGGGAACCCTCCCATCCACCTGACAAGGACTCCTGTAAGGCTCTGGTCATAGCAGCCATAGACTGAGATACAGAGTCAGAAAAGGACTGAGCAAAAACAGCCGTCCAAGGCGGAGGTACTGTTGGATCCACCGGGCCAGGCGTAGACGCCAGTGACCCAGAACTGGGGGGTGGCTCGTGGACCAAGGCAGTGACTTGGATCACATTAGCCGGCGAAATATCAGCCTCCTGCGGGGCACAAGCCGAGCAATGAGGGAAAGAGGATCCAGCAGGCAGCTGGGCCTTACATGCTGTGCAAGCATGATAACGTGTCTGCACCCTGGGAGCTTTGTTTCTGGAGCTAGACATGGTGTCCCCTCAGTGCATCCAATGATAGATCTCAGAGGAAGGGAATTGGGGTGCAACTGCAGAAAAGGGGGGAAAATGGAGCACCACTAGCGACTGGGGTGACCTACCGGACCTTGTGTGCCCTCCAGAGACGCGCAGCCATGCAGCCAACAGCCAAGAGCAGGGACGAGGCCCCCAATATGGCCGAAGAAGCCGAGAGAGAGGGAGTGGGCCGGGAGTTTCCCCAGCCAGCGCGGGAATCAGGAGGGCAGGCCCTTTCCCCACTGCAGAACCGCCCCCTAACCTGTAAAGCAGCCTTTCCCATAGGGGACCAGGGCTCGGCCTGCCGCGGCCGGCCTTTAGAGGGGCGGGCACAAGCTTCTCACATGTCTGTTGAGGACGAGGTGCGGCTCCGCCCCATGAAGCCCCGGCGCGGCTCCAGAGACACTAGGCCGCAAGTCGGGGCCTAAATTTATCACCGCGGCCGCCTGCCAGCAGGGGGCCGGCGCACCCGCGAAAATCGCGGGAGTGACTGGCCAAGATCCCAGGAAGCCGGGGAGACAGTGCTCCACTCCCAGCCGGCCTAATGCAGCAGCAGAGGCATCCCAGACCCACACAGAGTACCTCATTGGGTGCAGGTCCGACCCGTGGATCCCTCACGCAGGCCACAGACATCCCAGGAGTCGTGGACTGTGTGATGACCAGATGGGGGCCAGGAGATCCCACTTCCCCAGAGCCCCTAAGGGATGGGAAAGGATAAGCAGCATGAGGCTCCAGCCCGTTGTACCCAAGGGTACCTCAACCGCCTCGCCCAGGGAAGAGAAGGAGACATGCTGGGATCAAAGATCCTCTTGCTTCCATCCGACACTAAGTAGTGAGAAGCATGAGTGTAGAGTGTGCCTCCTTCAACCAAAGCAAAGACTGATGGATTCTCCGGAGGGGTGTATAGCAGTAGGGAGTTACACTTTTAGTGTAATGCTTGTGTGTCCTCCGAGGTCGAAGCTATACCCCCAATGTCTGGTCTCCAATGGAGCGCAAAAAAATCTGTATTCAGTGAAGACTTTCCCATCACCGAGATAGGAGATGTCAGTGGTTACTGGTGAGATACTATATAGATAGAGAGGGTGGCGCTCTGCCTGTAGCTCCACCCTCTAGCTAATCCCCCTCCCATCATCATAGAATCTCATCAGTAACATCTGCTCTCTCCTATCTCAGTGATGGGAAAGTCTATCACTGAATACAGATTTTACTTCAGAATTGATGCAATGAAAGAGAGGAGAGCGTACATAGGGCTGTAACTATGATTACATGGAGTGCACTCAGATGGTAACACTCACCTTGTGGGTTTGTGAAAGTCACAACCAACTGGACAAGCAGAACAAATGATGTCCGCTGCAGACTCCCGTGGGATGGATGATCCAAGAGAGAAATGAAGGACGGTTTAGGACGTCTATGCTGACCATGATAAGACAGGCAGGATGCTCTATAGATCTTTTAAAGATCTATAGAGCATCCTGCCTGTCTTAACGTGGTCAGCACGGACATCCTAAACCCGTCCTTCATTTCTCTCTTACATCTTACTTTAGAATTGAGAATTCTGATAATGACTGATCAATTCTAGTAGAAAAAGAAGCAGATTTGTCTGATAAGAAATATTACAAAGTTGCTTATTATCATGTGCACGATTGATTTATAATATAAAACTTAAGACAGTAATAAAAATTAAAAATTCTAATCACTTCATTAGAAAGAAAACCAATTTAAAAACACATATACATACTTAGTATTGCTGCATCCATAAATGTCCAATCTATCAAAGTATGAAATGAACCAAACCCATATGGGAAACCCCATAAAAAGTGGGGAAAAAGTCAAACTGCCAGAATTATGTTTCTTCAGGAGCCACAACTCTGTCAAGAGATAAAGTAAGAAGTGATACCCCGATAATGTATATATAAAGATATGAGCTCCCCGCTCACCATGCAAACATCAAGCCCTCACAGCTCCACTGACATGAAAGATGGAAATGTTGCAGATCTTGAAATATCATTTCTTTTTTTTTTGTCACACATTGTTATTTTTTTTTACTACATAACGAAATGCAGAAACTTTTGGAACACAGTAATCGTACTGACGTTTCCAGTCAATTTTCATGCAAAGTCATTTTAACCACACAATGAACAACTATACGCTCTTTCCCTCCACTTTCCAGGACATTGCACGGTAAATGAATGGCAACACTCAAAGCTAGTACTCGACCTGCAAAAAGTAGGCACGAATACGGCTATTCTGGGACACAAAAAAAAGGTAGACAGTAGCTCTTGTAAGAAGGGGGAAAAAAAGGTAAAATGAAAGCACAAACATGAAAAATTGCCCATTTTGGAAGTGGTTAACCCCTTCACCCCCTCGAGATTTTTGTTTTTCTTTTTCCCTCTCCCTCTTCCGAGAGCCATAACATTTCTATTTTTCCAGCTATATATATGAAGGCTTTGTGCAGCGTGAAATTGCGAAAAAAGCGAAATTCCACAATGTTATTTTTTATTCACCATGTTTGCTATATTGTAAAACTGACCTGACGCTGTGATGCCTCGGGTCGGTACGAGTCTGTAGATACCAAACATGTATACTTTTACTGTTATCTAAGTGGTGAAAAAAAAATTCAAACGTTTGCCAAAAAAGAGAGTTGCGCTTTTGATGCCTTTTCCCGCGACCCGTACTATTCTCATGTTTCCAGACCTGTCGCTGTGTGATCGCATATTTTTTGCGCTGACGTTTTTAATGATACTATTTATGGCAACATGTGATGTTTTGATTGCCTTTCATTGCAATGTTGCGTTTATCAAAAAAATAAAATGTTGACGTTTTGACTTTTTTTCCCGTTACGCAGTTTACTGATCAGATTAAGTGATTTTACGTTTTGATAAACCGGCCATTTCTGAATGCAGCAACACCAACTATGTGTATTTTTTTAAGTTTTATTTTTTAAATGGGGCAAAAGGAGGGTGAGGTGAAGTTTTATTTATTTTTTTCATATTTTTTAAAACTTTTTACACTTTTACTTTATTTTGTTTCGTAGGGTGCCTCAACACTGCTGTGTCTGATTGCTTACGTTGTACAGAGCTGTGATGATCCACAGCTCTGCAGAGCACAAGTGATCACTTTCTATGGATGCAGGGCTTGGCGGGCATCCACAAGAAGTGAGTCGTGACTGTGACAGGGGTCCTCATCTGACCCTGCGCTGTCATGGCAAGACCGACGCCCTGTGATAGCGTCATAAGGTCGCTGATGGCTGCAGGAAATAAAGCGATCCCCACTGCAGCACTTTAGATCATGCTGTGAGTGTTTGACAGCATAATCTAAGGGGTTGACAAAGGTGGGCGGATCTCTGATCCGCCTACATCTGTTAAGGCCTGGTTACACGCTGCGATAATCGCTAACGATATTGTTGCTACGTCACCGGATTTGTGACGTTGCAACGACCTCGTACTGATGTCGCTGTGCGTGACATTTACCAACAACCAGCAATCAACTCGCTGATCATTGGTAAACAGCCAGGACCATTTCTTGATCGTTGGTCTCCCGCTGGGCGGCCAGTATCGGCGTGTGTGACAGCGGGAGACCAACGATCAACAACCTCCCAGCGCTGCACAGTACACGCTGGGAGGCTGGTAACCAGCGCCAAGCTTAGTTACCCGATGTTTACCCTGGTTACCAGCATTCTCGCTGGTGAGTCTGCCTGTGTGACAGCTCACCAGCGATCAGATAACGATATCCCAGCGACCCGATCGTTGGTCGGGTCGCTGGAACATCGTTATGTGTAACGGGGCCTTTAGCTGAACATGCTGGCTGATCAGGTCAGCCAATCCATGCAGGGAATGATGTTAGCTCAATGTGTGAGCTTGTATCAAAGGGAGGGAGGCTACCAAGAACGTACCTGTACATACATCCTTGGTCATGAAGGGGTTAAAGGGATGTGCCATTTCATATTAGACACAGCATAATGCATAGATATGCTACATGAATGATCAGTGGGGTCAGAAAACTGGAATCCCCAAAAATCCTGAGAATAAAAGCAGGCAGTCGTGGAGTGGCACTACATCCTCTTCACACAAGTGTAAAATCTCCTTCATTCTTGGGATAGTTGCATGATCCAGAAGTACCATCAATAGAGTCCTGAATCAGCGTGGCCTCAATTTCTGATCTTGTGTAATTCTTTTGCTCACTGAGCCATAACGAACAATCAACAACAATCTAAATAGTCCACTAAATAGTCTATATGATCATCCAATGGTAACATACATCATGTACCATACTTATTATCACAAGTTGAATTTTCTACCGATTAAAACAAAAGAAAAAAAATACAGTGAGTCATGCCACATACAGTATGTAGAGAGGTTAATTTGTCCAATGCTCCCCCTTCTCACTAGCACCACAAGTTCACATCATGTGTAGGCAGTGACTGTATTAACTCCAGTGTCATGGCTTGACAGATTGTGGGAGGATAGCTGTGCTCCCAGGGGTCTGCCATCCCATATACAAGATGAATCACTACAAACATACTGCCACTACCTAAGAGCTACAAACCGGAGGAACACAAGTCAAAAAAATCTGTCAATTGCTGTCAAGCATTGGCTGCTTCTAATCAGAGATTGACAGTGTATCTCTGCTAGATCAATACATGATTCAGTCTTCTCAGCATAGATAGTAGACATACAATCTGGGGAAAAAACAATCATTTGTCTAATGTCTAAATCAAGAAAACTGCAATTGTTATTTACATGGCATATAATATACTTGTACAGTGGCATGCAAATGTTTGGGCACCATTGGTCAAACATTGCTGTTAATGTGAGAAGTTAAGCAAGTTGAAGATGAAATGATCACTAAAAGGCATAACGTTCAAGATGACACATTTCCTTTGTATTTTAGGCAAAAAAAATAATATGTTCAGCTTTAATATTTTCAAAATTACAAAAAGGAAATAGGCCGATGCAAAAGTTTGGAAACACTGCATGGTTAGTACCTACTAGCACCCCCTTTCTGCAAGTATAACAGCTTGGAAACACCTTTTGTAGTCAGCCAAGAGTCTTTCAATGCACATCTGAAGGATTTTCATCCATTCTTCCTTGGTTAAGTCTTCCAGATTCCTGGGTCATGTTACATGCACTGCTCTTTTGAGGTCTAGCCACAGATTTTTAATTATAGTACAGACCAAAAGTTTGGACACACCTTCTCAAGAGTGTGCAAAGCAGTAATAAAAGGGTCATTCCATGTCAAGTGATCCAAAAATGAATATTTTTTTTCCCTGACGTCCTCATATTTTTTTAATTTTTTTTCTATATGAAGAACAACTTTAGTTAATTACAAAAAAAAAGTTTTGAAATTTTTTCTTTCAGTTAATTTTTTACAGATTTTTAAAGTTTTAAAAAAGTGCAAAATTTGGCCTGGTATGTCTTTACATTTTCTATCATATCTCGGGCTAGAAATAAGATAGAGAAACAAAATAAACACCAATATACTCAGAACTGTGCAGGCTTTCACCAGATATGTCACAAGAGGATCTTTGTTAATATTTTACCCATGTGATCGCAAGCACAAAACTTTAAAACGCATTTCCGAACAATTGGCGCGCTTTAAATATTTCAAAAACTGCCCATGTGTCTGCTATGCTTTTAGCCACATCTGTACCAAATTTCAAGTTGGGATCGCGATGGGATCATATTTTAAAATATTTTAATATTAATAGCGTCAATGGGTCATTCTATATCAAGTGATCTAAATATGAATATTTTTTTTTAACTTACGTCTTTAGATTTTTTTTATTCTTTTCCTTTATGAAGTACAACTTTAGTTAATTACAAATTAAAAGTTTAGAATTTTTTTCCTCATCGGTTAATTTTTTACAGATTTTTAAAGTTTAAAAAAAGGGTGAATTTTGGCCTGGTATGACTTTACATTTTTTTAATCTCAGGCTAGAAATAAGATAATGAAGTGGGAGAGGCATCATTTTACTCAGAACGGTAACAGCTTTCATTTGATATGTTACAAGACTATGTTTCTTTATATCAAATTCAAACTATTGACGGGCAATTGTGAAAAAATGACTGATTGTGTTCTTGGTTATATTTGTGCAGAGATTCAACTTGGGACCTGTCAAATTTATATATTTTTTATTTTATGGTTGTATGAGTTATCACAACTTATTGAATAAAACATTTATATGCAACAAAAAAGAAACACAAAAAACAAATCCCGTAAGTGCCAGGATAAATACATCTTAATCATCAGAACACAACACTCAGCATTTTCAACTTGAATGTATTGAACAAACCAAAAGAAGAAAGGTGATCATATCCTCAAGTTTGATTAAACAAGATTAAAAGAACCAAAAATGTTAACCCCTATTTATACATATAAATTTGTTTTCTATTCTATCACTAAACATGTGATTTATGAAGTGTTTAATAAGAATAGTACAGTAGCTAAATCATCGTTCTATAAATTATGAACTAATCAAACAATTAATAGTATGTTTTTAAAGTGGCATTTTATCAATTTGTCCCTTCTAGTGGGTGAAATGTAATCTTGTCCATAAACGCTTACTAGCAATCGCCATTTCCTTGTGTGTCAAAGAGTATGTCCGGCCTGTCACGGTGTTAGGCTCCGCCTGAGTTAATATCTGATTTTTGTGCACTTTTAAAATGTCTGGCTTTCTTGGATACACAAAGGATGGCGCTGGACCAGTAGGATGCAATAAAGTCAATTCTACTTCTTCATTTTCACAATCTTTGGAGAGTACAGTAGCCAGCCACCAGCGCCAATCATATTCATATTTTTCCAAAAGGATTGCAACAGTGTCTATGATAAAATGCTGTTTTTTGAGAAGTAGCAGCCATTGCTGTGTGGGAAAAATACAGTTAATATTAAGTAAGGAAGATAGGTAATAAAAATAAAGATTTACAGTACACTTGAGATAGAACTGTATTACTATAAAGTGAGTTTTAGGGCTAGCGCGCACAGTTTTTTCTGTCTGCAGATACACGCTGCAGTTTTGGCAGCTTGTTTTTCTACCAAGTTTTTACCACATATGCGTTAGTTTTTTTTAATCGCTAGTGAAAAAAATGGCAGCTTTTTTTATATAAATGATAAATGCTGTGTTTATTGCAGCGATTAAAAAGTAGTTCAAGCAGTGATTTACTCACTCTTGAGTGTTTCCAAAAACACTGCATGTGGTGAACCCCATAGAAATCAATGGGGCTGTTTTTCTGAATGATGATCCCTAAGAATAGCACTGTGTGTATTGGCCCTTAATAATAAAAGCATTAAACTATTAATATATTTACTCACCCATATTTTAGTACACAGCCTTGATGGCTTTGTACAGACTATTGTTTGTTCAGGAGTGAAGATGTCCAGACATGTCAGGACATGAAAGGTCTGAACGAGCTGTCTTACTTCCTGAATGCAGTGGGTAGACACTTAACATGATTGACAGAGCTGCTGGCCTATCATCTGCTCTGCATTCACTGTCTATCCCTGTGCTTTCTCAGGTTGAGCCCTAACAAAGCTTTTTCCTATATGTCCTCTCCTGCTTCTAAGCTGTAACATATCAAAATAATACAGTAATGTCTAAAAATAATGGATTTGATAAATATAGACCCCACGCTTTTAGACCACAGGTTGAACAGATCGGAATTCAAGATTTTTGAATTGACACTATAATAGTTAAATATTTTAAAATATGATCCCATCACGATCCCAACTTGAAATTTGGTACAGATGTGTCTAAGAGCATAAAAGACACATGGGCAGTTTTGGAAAATTTTTATTAAAACGTTTTTTTTCGGAAATGCGTTTCAAAATGTTGCGTTTGCGTTCGCATGGGTAAAAAATTAAAATTAACAAATATACTCTTGTGACATATCTGGTGAAAGCCTGGACAGTTCTGAGTAGAATGGTGTTTATTTTGTTTCTCTATCTTATTTCTAGCCCAAGATAAAAAAATGTAAAGCCATACCAGGCCAAAATTCACACTTTTTTTAAACTTTAAAAATCTGTAAAAAATTAACTGGTGAAGAAAAAAATTCGAAACTTTTAATTTGTAATTAACTAAAGTAGTACTTCATAAAGGAAAAAAAATAAAAAAAATCTAAAGACGTCAGGTAAAAAAAATATTCATATTTAGATCACTTGATATGGAATGACCCATTGATGCTATTAATAGTAAAATATTTTAAAATATGATCCCATTGTGATCCCAACTTGAAATTTGGTACAGATGTGGCTAAGAGCAAAGCAGACACATGGGCAGTTTTTGAAATATTTAAAGCGCGCCGATTTTTCAGAAATGCGTTTTAAAGTTTTGCGCTTGCGATCACATGGGTAAAATATTAACAAAGATCCTCTTGTGACATATCTGGTGAAAGCCTGTATAGTTCTGAGTAGAATGGTGTTTATTTTGTCTCTCTATCTTATTCCTAGCCTTAGTTATGAGTAGAAATGTAAAGGCAGGCAACACCGAAATTCGCACTTTTTCCGAACTTTGAAAATCATTTTTAAAAAAAATAAATTTTTAAAAAAAAATTTCTCTTCACATTTTGCATTGTCTGACATGCTATTACACAGGTCAACAAAAAAAATTTTTTTTTCTGGTGCCCAAAATATTTTAATGAATTTGGGGTATTTTTGGGGTGCTGATTCTGAATATGCTATCAGTTTTGCCAGATTGGCTCAAGTTTTTGAGATTTTTGGTATCTTATTTATAGCACTTGTTGGTAAATGCGACGCATCATCTCATTAATTTCTTTGGATTAGAACTTGAACTGAGCAGTTCTCAATATAGTTTTGTGTTAATTAGTGTTCTAAAAGTTTGTTCATAGCTTGATTTTTGCACTAACTTTATGTTTGTTGTCTGTTGTTCAGTGAAAAGCATGAACTCATCAAGAAGAAGTTGTCTTAACGATCCAGACTCATTCTGTTACATTTGTGGTGAATATACACTGACAAAACATAGAAGAAACATAACAGACTTCGTTAAAAAAGTAGCAAAAAACGTCTTTTTTTTAACACATTTTACGAAAAATCTCAAAAACTTGAGCCAATCTGGCAAAACTGATGACATATTCAGAATCAGCACCCCAAAGTTACCCTAAATTCAATGAAATATCTTTGGCACCAAAAATGCTGTTGACCAGTGTTATCAAATAACAAAATCTCAAAAGAATTAAAAATATAGAGGTAATAATCATTGGTTCACATGACATGGAATGACCCAAAAGCAAAAGGTGGCTACTTTGAAGAACCTAGAATATAAGACATATTTTCAGTTGTTTCACACTTTTTTGGTAAGTATATAATTCCACATGTGTTAATTCATAGTTTTGATGCCTTCAGTGTGAATCTACAATTTTCATAGTCATGAAAATACAGAAAAATCTTTGAATGAGAAGGTGTGTCCAAACCTTTGGTCTGTACTGTATGTTCAGATCAGGGGACTGTAAGGGCCAATGTAAAACCTTCAGCTTGCCCCTTTTGAGGCAGTCTATGTGCTTAGGATCATTATCAATTTGAAGAATCTATCAAGAAATTGCTGAAATTTTATTAAATTCATTCTTCCTTCTACCCGTGAAATGTTTCCCATGCCATTGACTGCAACACAACTCCAAAGCATAATTGATCCATCCCATGCTTAATGGTTGGCAAGATGTTCTTTTCCTGAAATTCTGTGCTTTTTTTTAATCACACATACCTTCGATTATTGTGGCCCAAAGGTTCTTCTTTAAAATGAATGTCGCTTAGTTGATTGGAAAATTAGGCTCGTCTATTTGAGCCCCCCCCCCCCCCCTTTTTTTTTTTTTAAAGACAAACGGGCAAGAGATTGGAGATGTTTCATGTTATTACTTTAATGTTCCATATGGTTGGCTGGATGCCGGGGCGGGATGGGGCTGTATACGTTGGTGGTACTCGAGGGAAGAAGTGAAGTTGTCTACTCGTAAGAATGAGTAGAGGTGGTGATATGGTTGTAGGGGGAGGGGTAGGGGAAGGGGGGGTTAGGGTCTAAGAAATATCCCTAGACTAAAGAATTTAATAGTTTGCATTACTTATAATCTGTCCGTCTCACATTGGCCCAAAATAGATCGCACACTACACTTTTGGACATTGACTGGGAAATGGCTTTCGACCCTGTGTGGGGGGGCGTCGGATGGTTAGGTGGGTCTCCTGGAATGTTAAGGGTTTGCGCTCCCCGGCAAAGCGCATGATGGTCTTGCGCCATCTTAACAGACTACATGTAGATATTGCCTTGCTTCAGGAGACCCACCTGGCTTCTGAAGACTTCTTTCGCCTTAAAAAACTGTGGGTTGGAGAGGTCTATGGTTCTGATGCAGTGGAAAGGAAAGTGGGGGTCCTGATTTTGATCCACAGATCACTTGCCCATTCGATCTTATCCACTTCAAAAGATGACGAAGGCAGGATACTACAAATGACTATACAAATACAGAATTATGTCTTTAGTATTTATAATATTTATGCCCCCAATGTCAATCAGAAACCCTTCTTTCAACAACTACAAACTAGGCTGCTAACCGATTCTGGGACTAATAGAATAATGGGAGGAGATTTTTATACGGTAATGAGAATAGAAGAAGATATACGTTATTCCACGGCTTCGATGGTAAGGTGTCAGGTGGGGAGAGGCACTTGTACTGAGAGCATTTTAGAGTCCCTTGCTGATGCAGTGGACTTGGCTGATGCATGGAGGATAACACATCCTTTAGACAGGGAGTTTACCCATTTCTCCCACCCCCATGGGTCTTGGTCCATATTAGATATGTTTTTTGTTTCACCTAGGATACTCCAGCAGATGAATGACATCAAAGTAGAGGACATGGTGATCTCGGATCATAGCCCATTGGTATTGGAGACTAGAGATACTTATGAAAAGGGTTCTGACTATCTATGGAGATTTCCTGACACGCTCACTAGGGAGGAAAATTTTGTCAATCTACTTAAGGAGTGGTGGTCTCACTATGCCGTAGACAACAAGGAGCACCGTTCTGACCCGGGTCTTTTCTGGGAGGCGGCGAAGACAGTTATGAGAGGACATGTTATGGCTTACAGCATGGGGATCAAAAAAAAAGTCAAGGAACAATTTGTGAAGGCCAGTTTGGAGGTGAGAACTTCCTATCTGCGCTATAAGACCACAATGGCTGACCCGGATAGAGAGACGTGGTTGCAGGCCAAGAGAGACTTTGATGGCTGGGCGGGAAGACGGGAAGACATTTTTAAAAGTAGGTTGGAGTTACAATTACATAAATTTGGGGACAAAGCGGGACGCTTATTAGCACGGTTAGCACGAGGCAGACATACCTCTTCCCCTATTCAGACTATAGTGGATAAACATGGCAATACCTGGACTAAGCCCAGGGATATAGTCGGAGCATTGGGTAAATTTTATGCCTCCCTCTACCTCTGATTCTGCCGGGGAAGGTTTGGAGGACAACTCCTGGTTGAGTATGATTAAATCACCAACAATTTCTGAAGAAGACATCATATTCTTAAATAGCCAGATCACGATTGGAGAAATTGAGACTTTATCAAAAATATAAGTCCAGGTAAAGCTCCAGGGCCAGATGGTTATAATGGTGCTTTTTTAAAACGCTGAGAGAGCAGGTTTCCCCGGTCCTCTGCGATTTGTACAATGCGGTACTCCAGGGGGCTCCCATCCCAGATAGGATGAACTTGGCCTATATAAAACTGATTCCCAAACCGGGCAAAATACCTACGGACCCTGCGAGCTTCAGACCGATTTCTTTGATAAATCAGGATCTGAAACTCCTCTCTAAAATAATGGCGGACAGATTGGCAATGATTCTGTCCAAACTAATACCTTCGCATCAGGCGGGATTCATTAAGGGGAGATCAACTACTACGAACATACGGAGAGCGATGTTTTTGTTGGATATCATGGGTAAGAGGATGAAGACAGAGGGGGGAAACCCAGCCATGATCACTTTGGACGCAGAAAAAGCTTTTGATAATGTCAGGTGTTCATGGCTGGGTAGGGTCTTGGACTCTATGGGCCTTACAGGACCCTTTCGACAATATATTTGCTCCCTTTATAGTAATCCCAGGGCGTGTGTGAGTATACCTGGATTTCTGTCGGATTCCTTCTCCCTTCAGAAGGGAACAAGACACGGTTGCCCGCTGTCTCCCCTTCTCTTCAATTCAGCTGTGGAACCTCTAGCTTTGTACCTGGAAAACTGCAGCAATTATGAAGGATTTAGAGTAGGAACTAAGGAGATTAAACTCTCGCTCTTTGTTGATGATGTCATTTTATATGTTCAAAATCCAGAGAAAGATCTTCCAAATATATTAGCAGATATTGAGTCACTTGGCAGACACTCCGGATTCTCCCTTAACAAGGATAAGCGAAGTCCTTTTCATTAATGTTGGGGGTGGCTCTCGGAGTGGGAAACACTTTTGTGGCTTGCCAATTGCGAGGGACAGTATTAAATACTTGGGGGTGCACTTGGCTAGGTCTCACTCTCTGACATATAAACTCAATTTTGTACCGATCATTTCAAAAATAGAACGAGAACTGGCGGGATGGGTTGGGTTGCCACTTTCTTTGTTGGGTCGTTGCCATTTACTTAAAATGGTTAGTTTTGCAAGACTACTCTATCCACCTCAAACCATCCCCATGCTGTTGAAACATACTGATGTACTGAGGCTCAATAAAGCTTTCTCAAAATTTTCGTGGAGAGGCAAGAGACCCCGGTTGGCCTTTGGTGCCTTGATGCAGTCAAAGCTGGAGGAGGGTCTTCAGCTCCCGGATATTAGAGGCTACAATTTAGCATGCATTTTGCGCAATGTTTTTGATTGGGTCAGGGGCACTAGTAGGTTTTCGGATGTTGCTCTTGAAGGGGAATGGGCCAAACCTTGGGAATTGTCCGCTCTGTTATACTCACCGCTGTCTTGTCTGCCTGCCACCCTATAAGACACGGTGATATATAGAGACACCATTGTAGCTTGCAAGGAAATCAGGAAAAAGCTCAGGCTAGCCTGGAGTGTGTCAGGGATGCTCAATCCATGGGGGTGTCTGGCCTTCCGTTGGGGCGTGAAAATTCTTTATTCAAGGCTTGGAGGGATAGAGGTATTAACACACTGAGGGATCTTATGAATATAGAAGAAAAGAGATGGATGACAGAAACGGAGGTTTTGACTACATATGATCTCCCTCAGTTCCATGCTATGCAGTACCGCCAGTTACATTATCATCTTCTCTCACATTTGCAGGACATTTCTGGGGAAGTTGAAGACAATCTTTGGTCTGAGTTGATGACCATTAATGAAGGTGATGTATCAATTACCTCATTATATGCCAAACTTCAACAGATTTTGAGACCGCTGATCAAGCGAAAAGTTTTTAACAAATGGCGGAAACTTTTCGTAGATCCTGATCTCACTTAGAAAATTCTTGAGGGTTGGGGACTGGTTAGACGGTAGATCACGAATGAAAGGTGGAGGCACTCCCAATTCAGGATTATGCACAGTACCATTCAGGGTTTCAATATCCCTCCATCCCAGACAAACCAAGGGAGGTGGATTCATTGCCCGAAATGTAAGGCATCTATGACGGACCTGGAGCATGGTCTCTGGTCTTGCCCTGGCTCACAAAGCTACTGGAGAACGGTGGAAGTATGGGCGAAGAAATTTGTGGAGATTTGGGGGAGATGAGTCCAATGCTCTG
This sequence comes from Allobates femoralis, assembly GCA_033576535.1. NCBI lineage: Eukaryota > Metazoa > Chordata > Amphibia > Anura > Aromobatidae > Allobates > Allobates femoralis. The sequence goes on from JARQOC010000003.1 coordinate 645,880,762, forward strand.
GCTGTTTCATTATCGGGCAAACTCTGATATTGAAAGACAACCGAATATATTGTGGCACTATATAGCATTGGTAGCAAAGAGAATCCCTCCTTCAACATTGGCTCAATGATAGATCCCCGGACTTGTCTCAGGTCAGATTGACCTTAAGACACACACTCACTTGAATCTATGGATACTTTACGTAACCCAAGTAAAATGGCCAAAAACTTTTTTCTCAATTGGAGAAGTTTTATTGAAAAAGAGTTCACAGATGTGGAAATAAAGACCTTTATGCGGCCCTTTCGATCGTCAGCTTGGTATGCATGGAAGATTTAGGAGGGACTTTGGGTAGACTGAGATGTTTAGACTTAAGGATGCATTTAAATCTTGCTTCACTGAATTATCTAAGTGATTATTTTCTTTTATATTCTGAATTGAATTCGACAGTAGTTGGGGATATTTCATGGGGACGGGTGAGGGGAGGGTTAAAGGGATTGGTTGTATATTATAATTTTTGACTTATGTAACTGAACCCGACTGTATTTGGACAGTCTATATTGTATTGAAGTATACTATTCATAACATGTGTGCTTGTTCTCTGACAAATTGTTCACGTTTTTGAAATTTAATAAAAATGATGGTTCAAAAAAAAAAATGAATATGTCAGCAGGATTTGCTACCGCATGCATCAAAGATTACTGTCTGAAGCCCTTCTAATACAAACAAAAAAATTGTTTCAGGAACACAGGAGAGCTGAGATAGCTGCCCCAGCCCATACCTGGCTCTTAATAGAGATTCTGGATTGACTGTGAGGTGTTAATCACAGCAGGGGGCATACACAACTGCCATGCATAGTCCTGCAATGGTAATCACAGGGTAATAAAGCCTTTAGATTACAACTGTACAAAACGTGATAAGGGAAGCACAGTTGCTTTTAGTTTTTCACCTCTGCAGCATGCTGTTCTCAGTTTACATAGCAAAAACCAGCCAACAGATTCCCTTTAACTCATTGGTACATAGGGCTTGTGTCCAAAATGCATCAGGATTCTTTAGATTATTATTTTTTATTATTATAGTGCCATTTATTCCATGGCACTTTACATGTGAAAAGGAGCATATGTAGACAAGTACAAGAATCACAAACAATTCAAGGCACAGACTGCTAAAGGAGGAGAGAGGACCTTGTCCGTGAGTGTTCATAGTCTACAAGGGATTGGTGAGGATACGAGAGGGTAGAGAGCTGGTTGTGCGGTGCTATAGTGGACTGAAGGTTACTGCAGGTTGTAGGCTTGTCGGAAGAGGTGGGTCTTCAAGTTCCTTTTGAGGGTTTGCACGGTAGGCGAGAGTCTGATATGTTGCGGAAGAGAGTTCCAGACAATGAGAGATACATGGCAGAAGTCTTGTATGCGATTGTGGGAAGACAAGATAATAGGAGAGAGGAGCTTTTGTGAGGATCAGAGGTTATGTGCAGGTAAGTACTACAAGACTAGATCACAGATGTAAGGAGGAGACAGGTTGTGGATGGCTTTGTATGTCATGGTTAGGGTTTTGATCTGGACTGTTTGGGCAATGAGAAGTCAGTGAGGCAATTGGCAGAGAGGTGAGGCTGGGGAATAGCTGGGGGACTTGGCACAGTTTAGCATAGATTGGATGGGTATGAAAATGTTAGACGGGAGGCCAGAGAACGAGAGCAGAAGGTTGCAGTAGTCAAGGTGGGAGATGATGAGGGCATGCACTAGTGGTTTTGCAAATTCTTGATTAAGTAATGTATGGATCCATGAAATATTTTTGAGTTGTTGTCGGAAGGAGGTGGGATATGTGGCTTGAAGGAGAGAGCAGAGTTGAAGGGTACCTCGAGGCAGTGAGCATGAGTGACTGTGGAGAGTGAGCAGCCATTGACTTTGGTGGATAGGTCTGGTGGAAGGGTAGAGTGAGATGGGGGAGGATGATGAACTCTGTTTTGTCCATGTTCAGTTTTGGAAATCAAGCAGAAAAGAAGGACGAAATGGCAGACAGACATTATGGGAATTTGGTGGCGGTCAGGTCCAGAGAGGTAGAGCTGCAAGTCATCATCAGTTTAGATGTCAGAACATCAATTTAGATGTTCATTTCCATACTTCTAACATTGCATTTTATTGTGAGGCACCACTTTGGCTAAAAAAGTCCTCATCTTTTTTTTAATTCTTTTGGAGAGCTGGCTGTTTTTTGGTTTGTGTATACTGCATATATAGAGAAACAGAAAAGAATAGCCAAGCACCACTGATACAATGTGCTCCAAGTAGACCCGCATACATCTCTAGAGGCTAAATGCAGGTGAAGCACAGCCATCAAGATAAAGTCCTTGAAAACATCACAGAAGAAGGAGAAAAAATGGTTGTCCAGATGAAGGCCAAAGGGGTCACCCTATTATTCATAGCAACAGAAGTTGGTTGTTCCAAGTCTGTGATTTCTACACTATTGCACCTTTACAAAATCACAACGCTTTTAAGTCCTCCAAGAAGGCTGCTCGCCCTCGAAAGGCAAATGCAAGAGAGGGCAAAATAATGCGGAGAATCTCCATGGGTAATCATTTCAACACTGCAGCTGTAATAGCTCACCAGTTCAGCACTGAATATGGTAAGTATCTGTCTCATCATACAGTGTCATGATGTTTAAAAGCATTTGGACTGAAAGCCAACTCTGCAGTGACCAAACCTCTTGTTAGCAGAAAGAATCAAAAGACTAGTCTCATCTTTGATGAGAAGCATGTTGTGTGGACTCAGTTCATTTTAGTGATGAAAGCCAGTTTAATTTATTTGGGTCTGATGGAAGACATTATGTTCATTGACACACTGGGTAAAGACTGAACCCAAAGTGTGTAAAGAAGTCAGTGAAAGGTGGTGGAGGAAGTGTCATAGTTTTGGGAATGATTTCTGCAGGAGGAGTTGGACTTCTCATACAGCTACATGGCAGAGTGAATGCAAGTGTGTATGAAAAGCTTCTTGAACAACACGTGGTTCCTTACTTGCATTCAGCACTCAATCAGCCAGCAATTTTCATGCAGGACAAAGCCCCTGTCACACAACAAGCCGTTAAAGATGTTCCTTGAAACAGAAAACATTGAAACAATGAAATGGCCGCCCAGAGCCCTGATCAAAACCCAATAGAAAACCTCTGCAAGATTCTTGGTGATAAAGTTATGGCTAAGAAACCCACAACAGTCACAGAACTGTGGAAGAGACTGGGAGAAGAGTGGTCCAATATTCCTTCTAATATATATATCATTGTTTTCTAGATTAACTTACAAATTGCTGTATGTAACAACTGATCTTAGCTGTTCAATATCTTACTGTATTTAACCTCATCTTATTCATAAATTTAAATAAAAATTAATTGAACGAAGGGTGGACCAAAATTACACCAGTTCAGTGTAAGAGACTAGTAATGTCCTTTGGCCAGAAATGTGCTGAAGTCATTCACACCAAAGGCCTGTACGCTTCCTACTACAGTGATGGTCAACCTTTTGAGCTCGGTGTGTTAAAATTTGACGAAAAACTGAACATAACTCGCATGTTGTGTCACTTCGAGAAAACCTCATAATTTTCTGATATTTGTAGCGGTAAAAACAAAATGTTATCCTGGATATGGCCCCCATTCTGATATACAGCCCCTCATGCTGGATATAGCGCCCATCCCGGTAAATTACCCCCCGTCCTGGATATGGCGCTCATTCTGGTATATAGCCCCTTGTACTGGATATAACCCCCCACCCATCCTGACACATCACCCCCCATTCTGGTATATAGCACCAATACTGATATATACTGGAATAAAGCTCCCCCTCCCCCACCCTGGTACATTACCCCACATCTTGGATATGGCCCCCATCCTGATTTGTAGCCCCTTATCCTGGATATAGCTCCCACATAGGGATTTAGCACCCCCCATCCTGGATATGGCACCCATTCTCCTATATAGCCCCTTGTCCTGGATATAGCCCCCATCCATCCTGATACATCACCCCCCATTCTGGTATATAGCCCCCTATTGTGCATATAGGTCCCATACTGATATATACTGGGATATAGCCCCCCCCATCCTGGTACATTACTCCCCCTCTCCCCCCCCCCCATCTTGGATATGACCCCCATCCTGGTTGGTAGCCCCTTAGCCTGGATATAGCCCCCACACTGGGGTATAGCACCCCTCATCCTGGTACATTACCCTCCATCCTGGATATGACCCCCATTCTAGTGCATACACAAAAATAATAAACAATGTAACTCACCTATCCCTCGTTCCTCTCCATCGCTCAAAGTGTCAACAGCCCATCGCTGATAACATAATTAGCTTTGCTGCATTATTGTGCAGCCCTTGCCCCGCCTTTGGCTACTGAGCTGACACTGTGATTACAAGCAGCCAGTGTCAATCATAGTGTCAGCATCTGGAGGCGGGATTGATTGTCAGCTTCATTAAGGTGTCACCTTGTCCCGCCTCCGGATGCTGACAATGTGATTAACACTGACTGCATGCAATCACAGTGTCAACTCACTGAAGGTGGGACAATGGCGGCACAGTAATGCAGCAGAGCAGCGGCAGGGGGAGGAGAAAACTGCGCTATGACACGCCTTGGCGTGTCACTGCTCATACACGTGTCATAGGTTAGTCATCATTGTCCTACTGATTGGTGACTGTTGTGACCTTAGCAAATTTTAGTTTTAATCTTTCTTAAATTTTTTGAGATAATGACCTTTAGGTTTTCATTGGCTGTAAACCATAATCATCAACATTTGCAGAAATGAATACTAAAAACTCTGTTTTTAAATTTTTGTATGGAATTACTGAAAAATGTTCTTTTTGATGATATTCTAATTCATTGTGATGTACATACAGTTAGGGCCAGAAATATTTGGACAGTGACACAATTTTCGCGAGTTGGGCTCTGCATGCCACCACATTGGATTTGAAATGAAACCTCTACAACAGAATTCAAGTGCAGATTGTAACGTTTAATTTGAAGGGTTGAACAAAAATATCTGATAGAAAATGTAGGAATTGTACACATTTCTTTACAAACACTCCACATTTTAGGAGGTCAAAAGTAATTGGACAAATAAACATAACCCAAACAAAATATTTTTATTTTCAATATTTTGTTGCGAATCCTTTGGAGGCAATCACTGCCTTAAGTCTGGAACCCATGGACATCACCAAACGCTGGGTTTCCTCCTTCTTAATGCTTTGCCAGGCCTTTACAGCCGCAGCCTTCAGGTCTTGCTTGTTTGTGGGTCTTTCCGTCTTAAGTCTGGATTTGAGCAAGTGAAATGCATGCTCAATTGGGTTAAGATCTGGTGATTGACTTGGCCATTGCAGAATGTTCCACTTTTTTGCACTCATGAACTCCTGGGTACCTTTGGCTGTATGCTTGGGGTCATTGTCCATCTGTACTATGAAGCGTCGTCCAATCAACTTTGCAGCATTTGGCTGAATCTGGGCTGAAAGTATATCCCGGTACACTTAAGAATTCATCCGGCTACTCTTGTCTGCTGTTATGTCATCAATAAACACAAGTGACCCAGTGCCATTGAAAGCCATGCATGCTCATGCCATCACGTTGCCTCCACCATGTTTTACAGAGGATGTGGTGTGCCTTGGATCATGTGCCGTTCCCTTTCTTCTCCAAACTTTTTTCTTCCCATCATTCTGGTACAGGTTGATCTTTGTCTCATCTGTCCATAGAATACTTTTCCAGAACTGAGCTGGCTTCTTGAGGTGTTTTTCAGCAAATTTAACTCTGGCCTGTCTATTTTTGGAATTGATGAATGGTTTGCATCTAGATGTGAACCCTTTGTATTTACTGTCATGGAGTCTTCTCTTTACTGTTGACTTAGAGACAGATACACCTACTTCACTGAGAGTGTTCTGGACTTCAGTTGATGTTGTGAACGGGTTCTTCTTCACCAAATAAAGTATGCGGCGATCATCCACCACTGTTGTCATCCGTGGACGCCCAGGCCTTTTAGAGTTCCCAAGCTCACCAGTCAATTCCTTTTTTCTCAGAATGTACCCAACTGTTGATTTTGCTACTCCAAGCATGTTTGCTATCTCTCTAATGGATTTTTTCTTTTTTTTCAGCCTCAGGATGTTCTGCTTTACCTCAATTGAGAGTTCCTTTGACCGCATGTTGTCTGGTCACAGCAACAGCTTCCAAATGCAAAACCACACACCTGGAATCCACCCCTGACCTTTTAACTACTTCATTGATTACAGGTTAACGAGGGAGACGCCTTCAGAGTTAATTGCAGCCCTTAGAGTCCATTGTCCAATTACTTTTGGTCCCTTGAAAAAGAGGAGGCTATGCATTACAGAGCTATGATTCCTAAACCCTTTCTCCGATTTGGATGTGGAAACTCTCATATTGCAGCTGGGAGTGTGCACTTTCAGCCCATATTATATTTATAATTGTATTTCTGAACATGTTTTTGTAAACAGCTAAAATAACAAAACTTGTGTCACTGTCCAAATATTTCTGGCCCTAACTGTATATATGTGTATATATGTGTATATACAGGGTGGACCATTAATATGGATGCACCTAAATAAAATGGGAATGCTTGGTGATATCAACTTCCTGTTTGTGGCACATTAGTATATGGGAGGGGTGGTGACCATGGCGGCCATTTTGAAGTTGGACATTTTGGATACAACTTTATTTAAAGGGAACCTGTCACCCGATTTTAAGGCCCTACACTATCTCTAGCTGTCCCTACACCTAGCAGCTCCCTATCTATCCCTTTCTTATCTAAAGTGTCCCTATGAAACATGTGTAAAATAAGTATAAACTTTCTGCAGTCCCTGTGGTTGGGGGACTGGGTAGGCGTGGCCTCACTTCCTTCATCACACCTTCTGGTTGTAATGCACGCCCCGCTGGGCGGCATTATTCTGTGTCCTCTCTGCCCCATTAATTGGAATCTCCCGCCCTCTACACCTCTTTGCACCGGCCAGGCGTCACATCCGGCGCGGTGCATTATGGGCCGTCACGTGATCGGCCCTAGTGCATTATGGGGCCGATCACGTGATAGACCCCAGTGCATTATTGGCTTGATCACGTGATCGGCCCCGGCTTCAATAAGCGCATTGCGCATGCGCGGAGGCGGGGCCGATCATCTCTGGAGATGGACTTGTGACCTTGAGATTGATGATACTTTTCAACAATTTTGCTTTTCAAGTCCTCAGTTCTCTTCTCCCCTTTCTGTCCTCCATGCTTAGAGTTGCGCACGCAAACACACAATGCAAAAATTGAGTTAACTTCTCCCCTTTTTAGCTAGTTTCAGGTGTTATTTTCACATTGCCCAAACCTGTTACTTCCACAGTTTTAAATAGCATCACATGCCTGAAACAAAGTTGTTTACTAACAATTTGTGAAAAATGCAAACAATTTAGGGGGTTTTATGTGACATTATGTCTAATTTGCCTTTTTTTTTCCTCATTTTGTTGTTGTATTGTTCCAACACACACATATTTATTTCTTTTGTGTATGACAAAACATGCGTAATTGCAATAATTTTCTGGGAGAAATACTCAATTAAAAAAAAAAAAAAGTATAGTATATCCCGCCTTCACTGATTAGCAGCTTTCTGTGTACACTGAGCATAGGCAGAAAGTTGCTGATCAGTGTTCTTGTTAGGGATATACAGAGCTCGTGTCTAAGAACTGGTTTATCTGCAGCAGATAAAACAGTGATTTTATTAAAACTACAGCGAGTAATCCAATAAGAGAATATATAATCGTGTTTCCCCAAAAATAAGTCACCCCCGAATATAAGTCAGGGCAGAGCTGGCGCAGAATTTTCCAATATAAGTCATACCCCGATTATAAGACAGGGTGACTTATTTTCGGGGAATACGGTATAAGACAGGGGGGGGCGCGGGGGGTGGGGGCGCTGCGCAGTATTTCCTACCTTGTCCCCCGGTCTGCTGTGCCTTGTGGTTCCCCCTGCTTCAGTTCCATCATCATTGGTGCTGGGGGCTGCCATCTTGCTTCTTCTCTCCGCCCCTGGCCAGTGATGTCAGAGCAGGCCGCGCTGTGATTGGCTAGCACCCGTGATCACGTGTCACCGGTGCTAGCCAATCACAGCGCGGCCTGCTCTGACATCACTGGCTGGGGGCAGAGAGAAGCAAGATGGCAGCTCCCAGCACCGATGATGATGGAACTGAAGCAGGGGGAACCACAAGGCACAGCAGACAGGGAATGGAGCGAGGACCCCACCGGAAGGCAGAGGACATCCCAGCACAGAAGAAGAGGATAGAGGAGGCAGCACAGCGGTCGGCACGGGGGACAAGGTAGGAAGCTGTGTGTATGTGTATATATGTGTGTGTGTGTGTGTGTATATATGTGTGTATGTATGGGTATGTGTATGTAAGTAGGCTGGTGGCTGCCAATATAAGCCATACCCCGAAAATAAGACATGGGGCCACTTTTGGCCCCCAAAAAAATATAAGACAGTGTCTTATTTTCGGGGAAACACGGTATGTATGTCAAAAGTTATGTATATGCCCACCGAGACAGCATCATTCCCTGCACATCACGGCTGATTTAATCAGCCATCATGTGCCTCTAACAGCCGCAGGTGGACCTGAGATACGCCTACGGCTGTTAATAAATTATATTGTGCTGTCAATCTCTTGACAGTGGGATTTAACAAATGCAGTCAGGTGGGGAGGCATGTTACTCCCAGCTCAATTGACGTTCCTGTAATGTAATCGCGGGGCATTGATGGCTTGTCATGACATCCAAGGGTCAGCTGATGACTCCTTTGTCTGTCATTATGATCCTACTGTGAATGCTGGCTGTGAGCTGGCATTCATAGGAAATTGCGATTTCTGCTTTTAGAGTACTATGTACCAGAATTACATTTATCTTTTTTATGACCCATCAATATTGCAATAAAATGCAATAAGAGGCGATCAAAATATGGTATTTACTACAGAATGGTATCAGCAAAAACATCAGCTCAGAGTAAGTCCTCACAAAGTCCCAGATCTTGGACAATGAAAACACTACGGGTTATGGAAGAACGTGACATTAGCACATTTTTTTTATTCCAATTTTTTTTCACCACTCAAATAAAAAAGAACCTATACATGTTTGCCATTTATGTACTCATACTGACCTGAGAATCATATTGCCATGGCAGTTTTATCATCAAATAAACATGACAAAAAAAACAATTGTGAAATTGCACTTTTTTCGCAATTTCACCACACTTGGAATTTTTTACCACTTTCCAGTACATTATATGGTAAAATAAATGGAGACATTCAAAAGTATAACTCGTCCTGTAAAAGACAAACCCTTTTAATGGCAATATTGAGGGAAAAAATAAAAACGTTATGACTCGAAGAAAAACAAAAATGTCCCGTGGGTTTTAAGAGTACTTTTCTTTTTTTCTTTAAATATATTTACAGTTTGTTACATGTTCTGAAAATTGGACGGGGTCAAGTTACTGAAATCGACCCCCATCCACCCCTCACCATCTTAATCTCTCAAAATTTACTCTGAAGGGTGCCAAACAGCAGGTAGAATGCTGTGCTCCCGCTGTGTGCATGTACAAAGCAGTATACGGGCGGGGAGACTTTCCACTGCACTCGTACATTCCCCCTGTGTGCACTGAGATCCAGCACCCTTCTGACAAGATCTTTGATAGAAGAACAGTTGTTCATCTAAACCAGGATCTTCATCTCATCAGTCCCTTAGTCAGAGCCAGTACATTCTGGGTAATTGCCCAATATGATTTCTAACCATGTAGCGAGTATAACCAACATGAATGATGTATTAAAAACCTTACACAGACACAGATCCATGTATCCTACCTGGTGAGTGAGGCTATAAGTGTACAGGAAAGCCAACCTGTACAGGCTTTTGTAGTGCTGCGGAAAACGGCTTAGACATAACTTGAATGAACTGATGCATTGCTGAATTAAGACCTTGCGCTGCTCTTCAGCACCTTCAGGTAGACACTGGGGGTATTCTGACATGTCTCCAGGTGATTCGGTTTTCTTTTTAGGGTCTCCTAATGACAGAAGAGGTGGTAAAGATCGTATAGGTGTAATGCAGGTGGGAGAAGTTTGTACGTCTGCAGAAGTTTTCATCTCCACTGAATTGGGGGTGTCTAATTGTTCCACATGTTCTTCTGTCCTTCCTGTAAGTTTGGAGTCTACAAGATATATGTAATATCAATATAACCAGTCAATATTTGTAAAATTATCAAATACATAGAAAAAATAATACAAAAACAAATATTTTTGGAGTATGATACAACCTGATGAACATATAATGAATATATAATAGTAAATGTAAATGTATATATTATACATTAAACAAAGTACCAAGGGTGAGGCAGACAAAATAGATAATAACGCAGATCTGGCCAGTGATCTAGCCACCTACTTCACAAAGATTACCTTTGTCATCTGCTGTGAGCTGAACATCTCTGTAATGTGCTGAATTGAGAACATAAATGGGCTTCTTTTCCAGGTAAAGTCCCTTGGAGCTGTCCTGCGAGCTGGCTGGCTCAGTGAATGTATCTTGTGTCGAGCTACAGTCGGAAAGGACTACTGCCATACTGTCCTGGCTGCGTTCTAAGGGAAGGAAGGCATGCCATCAGAAAGGATTGCCAGCTCCCAGACACCCCTCCACCAGCAGGCATTAACAATAAGCAGCAAGAGCAAAGGACAAGGGACAGGAAAGGACACTTCAACAAACATCCTTTCTACATCACGTTATCCTCCAATAGCACAACATTAAGAATTTTCACTTACATTAGGTACAGAGAGCTATTAGATCCAATATTATAAGACCTGGATAGACATGGGACATAGATTGTTAGATGAACGGACACAATATTTAGTAATGTGCTCCATGACAAAAGGCAAAACTGTATTATAATAGAAAAGCATCACAGATTCAGGGCAAATCTCCCCCTTTGTGAAGTGCCGCCCACTAATTAGTGTAGCCTTACTGTCCTCAAAATGGCAGTTATGGGTCATGTGACCAGACTCCTCCAATTGAAACGCAGCTTTCCCACATGCAGTTTTGTGGTTGGAAGAGGCTGGTCACATGGTTTTCTATCATCTACTATACAATATGGAAAGGGTTACTCAATAGGATCGCAAGATTCACAAAGGAGAAAGGGTAGAATTGAGCTAAAAAAAAAAATTGAACTAAAAATTGAACTGGGTGTAATGGTTACTGGAGCTGCGGTTTGCGGAGAACCCCTAACAGAGATCGGTGTGGGCGCAGGACCTCCGGTAAGTGACGCTTGGATCACCTGATTGCCCTACGTGACGCGCGAGGAGCAGGACGATCATACAGACACCAGGAGACATGTGGAAGCTCTCACTGAGGTTAACGGAGGCGCACAACTGGTACAGGTGGATTCCCCCCCCAAATACCTCTAATAGTTTACTGGGTCTCCTCTATGGGAGCGCTTCCTATTCTCTGTTTTGTATTCTATCAACTACTATGCTGGGAACAGAAAAGCTGCGCAGTCAGTGAGAAAGGCTGCACTTAGAAGGCGGCGCTTCCCAAAGGAGTAGAATCTGCAATACATTACAGTGCTCCTGACACAAGGCTGAGGCAAGCTTAAAGGGGATGTCTCATGAGGACATATGCCCTTCCAAATGGACACTGTCTAAAGGGGTTCTCCTATCAGAAACAAATAGGGATATGAAGAGAATATGCCATACATTTTTGACAGATGTGGGTGGTACATCTTCACAGGAGACGTCGTTGCTTATTAACAACTCTCTGTTAATTTCTACAGTAGATTGAGACAGGTCTCACCAATGGGAGCCTCATCTATCAAGAATGTTTATACCGTGTTAGCCAGTAGATAGAAAAATATTAGAATCTGAGAGTCCTCAGTGGTTGATAACTTTTAATGGCTAACTGAAAAGATGGTAAGCATAGCAAGCTTTCGGGACACTGTGGTCCCTTCGTCAGGCTGATAATGACACAAATTCTGAAGACACACACATACATACATAAGCAGTGTTAGATGATGTAGTAAATACGACAGGTGCTGTAAAGCAGAGTCAGGCTAGGGAGGGGGAGAGGAAAAATACTAAGATAAGAGGAACCGATTGTAAACTTTTTCTTCTAACTGTTATTGTTTTATGATTAGTGGCTTGTGGAGACTTGAAGATTCCTCAGTGAGTTGTAGAGGGCAAATAAATCAAAGTGAGACAGTTCACATAAGAAGTGTCAAAAGTTCATTGTCGTCTAACTAGAGTCTGTTGCAAGATGTGATCACCTCTAATGCCCTTTCATTTTCTATAAAAAGGCATGAATCTGATATCCCCAAATGTCCTTCCATTTTATATAAAACCCATGAATCCATGTGAAACATTTAATAATACATTTTCCCTACAGAGACTGCTGTATTGTTGGCAGCAGATTCCCTTGCCAGACCTGGGGTGACTACCCGCAGCAGACTGCAGGTGATCAACTAACCACAGGGCTGGTTTCCAGTGGTTAGTTGATGACCTCCAATCTTGAAGACCTCTGGTCTTGAAAAATAATGGTCAACACTGTAAATGTGAAGTCTTTGCATAAACTTAAAATTTGTCAATAATGGTACCTTTACACGCCGCTACAGAAGGTTGGAAACAACCGGGTGTCGGAGACAAATGTATCTTGCCATCGTCAAAACAACCCGAGGTAGCGGGGTGTAAACTCGGTTGTTGCCACCCGTCACTGTCGACACCTGTTTCAGAGCAGTGCTCAAAAACAGGTTGGTTTCAACCCGATGGTAGCGGCGTCTAAATGAGGGACAGGAAGGTTTATTCAACAACTAGTTACATCCCTGGGGCGTGACACAGCCGCCGGGATACCGCACCCCTTCAGCGATCATTGGTGGAAGCTCCTGCGTTACGATTGGTTGTCGCTGCATAGGGAGGCATATTTAAGGAGCTGACCAGTCACACTACACAATTGCAATAGCATCATGTATTAGTCAGCCTTCCTGCGCTGGCTGGCCAATCATGATGCTATTGCATTGTCCAATCATCGTACGAGCGTCTCGTAATACACAACTCTGGCACGCCTATGTGTTGTCCTTGCTGCCCCAGGTCCTCCCATATTACCTTCTGTAGCGGCGTGTAAATGAGGGACGGTGCTCTACAGAAGGTAACTTGTGGCACCCGGCGGTGCATCCAGAGATAGATTAAACCTTCTGTAGAGCACTTTGTAGCGGCGTGTAAAAGCGGTATTGGGTACCGTTTGCAACCGTTCAAACGTGCTCGTGCACGTGAGACACCCGGTTGTTTCCAACCTTCTGTAGCGGCGTGTAAAGGTACCATAAAAGTTTGAAAACATGGAATCGTTATAATTTTACTACAGTAACAAAGAAACATGTAACTAAAATAATACTGAAACAAACTTTGTGAAAACAAAAATGTGTGTCAGTCTCAAAACATTTAGCAACGACTTTACATTAGGCAATTCAATGTTACCTGGGAAGGCTTCACCCCAAGGCTGAGGCTCCTATGTGGCTGAGCTCAGTACTCCCTCCCTCGTCTGAGTGTCTGCCGGCTTCACCAGGTTCACACTGAACCCACTCCCTCTTGTCTGTGTGTCCCCGGTCTCCTCTCCTGGATGTTCCTGCTGTCTGTGACTGTGAGGAGATCAGGGATGCACAGACTGGAGGGGATAGAACGTTCTCCTGCACTCCAGTGACCAGAGAAGCAGTGAAAACCCAGTGAAGCTAGCAGCCTGGGGCTGGTAAATACTGACAGGGAGAGAGAGAGGGAGGGAAGGAGAGAGGGAGGGGGGGAAGGTTTGGCTTAGAGCAAACAGGGGAGTAATACAAAGAAACCATGCCCCATATAGTGATGTTGTGCTGTGCTTATGCTAATGTGCTGCACAGTTTTGCTGGTGTTTGATTACAGTTTTCTCTGCAATCATACATGTAAAAGGTATGATTGCACTCAGTATCCCAGATCCTGAAAGGGACTGGCTTCACTTTATAGCCCTAAAACCTGCTGGTTGATATCCCTTTAACTGTAATCCATCCTTCAGTGATGTACAGATGGTATAGGATCAGCCATACTTAAAAACCAATACAGGGGCGAGGTGCACAGCGAACAATAGACTAAAAGTATTGGAGGTGCTAAGTGCCAGTAGGTACACTGTTAAAATTTAGAGAAAAAGATTCTGGCACATGAGAAGCACACCACTGTAGAAATGGTTAACAATAAGCTTTATTAGTACAAAAGACACACAGAGTAAAAACATATTTATAAACAACAAGATGCCATGTAATTCAGCTGGGAAAGACACACAAATGATACTCCAAGCCAATCAAACCCAGTACACACAATAGGGAACAGAGTTGTCCCTGGGAATATGAAGGACAAAGCATAAATAATTATAATGAACCTGTAGGCAAAAGGTAACAAACACAGGAAATGTAGGGGGGGGTGGGGAATGAAAAAGAACATCTGCACCAAAAATGCATCAGTCACTGTGACTACCAGCAAAGTGAATGGGATTTTCAATTTGCTGTGCAGATGTCAGCGTTTTTGACAGCTGCGTTAGTGGTGCTGAAAGCGCACCCAGGAAACAATGAGTGTGTAATTTGTGATCCGTTTTTCTGCTGCGCTTACTACACCACAAACGCTCCATTACTTCCCCGGCAACCCCACAGTGAGCCCCTGTGATGTCTTCCTTCTGGGAATTGGCAGGACCTGCAGGTACGGTACTGACAGGACCTGGCCGTGTGACTCAGCCTGAGAGTCACATGACCAAGGTCCTATAAGTACTCATACTACCCGCAGGACCTGCCACTGCCAGGTAGGAACACATCACTGGGGCTCACCAGGAAGGGTAAGAAAGTGTGTGTATCTATGTGTCTGAGTGTGTCCCCTGAAAACAAAGCAAAAAAACAATAGACAGATGAAGTATTTGTGATGCTTTTTTGCAAACAGAGGATCTGTTTTTGGTGCAAAAACTGTTCCAAAATCAGATCAACAAAAACAGAGCACAAAAGCTCTGTGTGAATGAGGTCTAAATGTAGTTTGTGGGCTAAGAAACTGTGCTAAAGCTAGCTGGCCTGAATGAGATAATTACCAAGGGTGAAATCATAGGTGAATACCAGGGAAGGCTATTGAACAGACAGTGGGGCAGAGTGTGGCAGCAAGACCCCATGCGTATCGCCGCAACATGGTTTCATCTTGGAAGGCTGCCAATCTCATTAGCACAGTCTCTTAGTCCACAATGTACATTGAGAAATACTTGGGGTGTCCTTTTACATCTTTGTCCCCCCACTTTCTGTGCTTGTTACTTTTTGCCTACAGACTCATAATACTCGTTCATACTTTGTCCCTCCTACTCCCAGGGATGCCTTCATTCCCCTATTGTGTGAACTGAGTTTGACTGGCTTGGAGTATCATGTGTGTTTATATTACATACTGTATTATATCACATCTTGTTGGTATAATTGAGTGCCTCAAGTATGTTTTTGTACTAATAAAGCTTATTGTTAACTATTTTTATGGTGGTCTGCTTCTCATGTGCTAGAATCTTTTTCTCTGAATTATATATTTAAAAACCACTGACCGGTAAAGTAAAGAAGACTGGTTATCTCTGCACTATGTACCTACACTTAACAGAAAATGAACAGTCAGATCGTAAATCTGATATTTTGAAATGAGAAAAGATATACCGTACATACAAGGGGGTAAAGATCTGAGTAACTTTGATTGGCCAAAATATGAGGATAGATGACTGGATCGTAGAAACTTCAAAAAGGCAAGCTGTGTGGGATGTTCCTTTAGGAAGTGGCCCACGGAAGGAAGAACAATAAAAAAATCTACGTCATGGGAGCCCAAAGCTCGTTGATGAACAAGTGGAGTGATGGCCAGCCAGTCTGGACTCACAGAACAAGTGAAGCTCAAATAGCTGGAAAAGATCATGCTGGCCACGACAGAATGTGGACAGAACATACAGTGAATGGAGCTTGCTGACAAAGGGGATGCCATGCTGACTCCTACTCACCACTGCCTACTTAGGTAGAGTGACAATCAGAGGTGAACCATATAGTAATAGAAAACAGAAATCCAGTCTGATGAATCACATTTTCATTTACACTATGTGAACAGCCAGAGGCATAGAAGCATGTGCGCTGCTTATCTGGCGAAAATATGAGACTGGATACAGGCATGCCAGAAATGGCAGTATGGTGGTCTGGGCAATTTGGGAAACCTTGGGTTCTAGTATACAAGCGATTCTAAATACACCATCTACCTAAACTTTCCCAAAAGACAAAGGCCTCATGCAAAAGAATAACTGTTCAGAAATAAATTAAGGAACATTTATTAAAAAGTAGTTCAATGTGTTGAATTTGCCTCCAAATATTCCAGCTCTATAGTTACAAGACTCGATGTGTAAGAGCTTTACTGCCAATTTGTGGAGGAGGGGTTGGGGGACACACACATTATAAGGCAGGTGGTTTTAAAGGAAATCTGTCAGTAGGATCAAACACTCCTAAGCCATCTACTTTGGAATGTAAATCATAGGGAGCGGAATAAAAACGATACCTTGATTTTGCAATCTGATTGTCACGTAATGACTGCCTTGCAGCCTAGAAGTATTGCTGTGTTTTAAACTAAGCCTTTTTTTATCTCTGCTATGCAGTGTGCGGTTCTACAGGTGAGGTTGCTGCAGGTGTGTTGGGTGGATATGACTTATGCTTAGGTGAGCTGAGGGGCATGCCTGGGCTGGCTGCTCCCACCCCTCAGGCATAAATGGGTCAGCTCACATCCACCTGATGTCGCTGATTCAGTTCACTGCTGTTCTGTGACCCTGGAGTGCAGACGTGATCTCAAGCTGCTGCTGTTTTTCCCATTGGAGGTTGCTGGGTTCCATGGTCTGTGGGTAGAGGTAGGGGCTTATGCCTAGGGCTTCTCAGGAGTTAGGGACTTAGGCTGCTGGTTCGAACCTCCTCACCTTTAGAGGTACCTTTGAGATCAGGGCGAGTCAGGGACCCCAGTATCAGGGCCAGAGAAGGCTTCCCTGACTCCCTACGCCCAGCTCCATCCTACTTCTGGGCACCCCGACACCCCAAGCATGAAACTGATGTCTTATTCCAGAGAAATCTCTGTTTTTCTTTATATGTAAACGCTATGGGCCGGACACAAAACTGACTGAGAATAGGCCTCCAGGGATTATGTAAAATAGAAGAGGGTGTTCCCAATGTGATGTTTGAGGGTCGCTTTCGGGACTCCTGATCTCCTGTGTGATTATAACTAACACATCTGCAGATTCTGCTCAGCTTCTTTCATCTCACAGGCAGCCAGTGTTGTGATAGTGTTGTAATACAGCAGAGCTGTGAAAGTTGCAGCATATGTGTTTGTAAGAAGACAAAGTTGAGCTCTGTTGTGTGTTAATTAGCTCACACTGATAATGTCCCCTTTTATTAAAGGTAAATTATGAAGGGTAGAACCTCAAACAGATAACCTTTCTGTAGCTGGAAACTTCATTTACATATAAGAAAAACATGGCTTTCATTGGAATAACAACATTGAATCACAGATATCAAAATATCATTTTATTCAGCTTCCTATGATCTACATGTCCATATAAACTGCTTAGCAGGGTTGATCCTACTGACAGATTCCCATTAGTATTGTGCCTGATTAGTCTACATAAACTAGAAAATACAGAGCTGGGTGCATTTCAAATTTAAGACAACTATGAAATACAAAACTTTTATATTCGAATGTATATGGTAAGGCAACAATATACACTACACAAAACAACTACATAAATGCGACTTCTAACTAAACACATATCTAAAGAACAATGCTATTAAATATATTTTAGATCACGCTATAAAAAAAAAAAGCAGCAAATAAAGATAGAGGGGTAGAGAATGAAAGTGAAGGAACAGCTCTGGATCCCTTTTGGATCCCTACATAGTAATACACCCAGGCATAGTGAGGTAACAGAGGCCAAGTCTGCAGGTGACAATTTCAATCGCACAGAATTGTATTGCCCAGCTTAGCAACATTTCACACAGTGGTGGTACTTTTCCATGTCCTGCATTGGCCGACTGGCAAATCCCAACAGTGGCAAGCCCGAGTTACAGCAACAGTGGACAAAAATCCATCCATAGGTTTGGCTTGAAATTACTATTAAAAGAATATTTGGGAGATTTGGATGTCTGGAATTCAATTATTGAAGGAGACATTCATATCACTGTGTATGACAGTTCGGGAAATTAAAGCATCTGGTCTGAAAATCTTTCATGGATAGTGTAAGATTGTTTGGAAACATTAAGGATTTGATATTTTGCAGAAGACCATTAATTTTACTGGCCAAGCAAGAGGACAATCCAATCCGTCAGCATGCATCTCTCCCCCCAACAGCCAAAAGGGAAAGGGGCATTCAGGACAGTAAGAGCCTCCTCCAAACGGGACAGAATCCACCTTAGGAAACATAAAATATAATATATGTAAAACTCTACCATACAGAAATATCATCGGATGAGCTAAAATAAAGCACTGAACTTCTGACCTACTACCGCCTTAAAGGCAATGTGTAATCCAAAACAACCTATTTTTTAAATTTTAAGTTAAATGTTTTAGATTAAAAGAAGAAAAAAAAATTCTATTACATTATATGTACAGTATATTACAAAAGTGAGTACACCTCACATTTTTGCAAATATTTTAGATGATCTTTTTGGGAGACAAATCTGAAGATATGACACTTTGATACAATGTGAAGTAGTCAGTTTACAGTAGTTGTATAACAGTGTACGGCTATTTCACACACAGTGTTTTTGCTGCGTTTTGTGACGATCTGTTTTTGGTGCAAAACTACACTTAGAACAGATCATAGAGCGCAGCGTTCTGTGCGTGAATGCTGTTGCGCTTTTCACCTGCGCTTACTCACCCCGCCGCGCTCTCCTGGTGACCGCCAGCGGTATCCTCTCACCCCCAGAGGCCACAGTGATCCTGACTCTGGGACCCTACAGCCTGCCATGTGACTGGGTGACGTCGCTCGGTCACATGGTGTTGTCCAAGCTCCTCCTGCAGGTCCTGTGGTGTCGGTACAAGGGGAGAGCACTGGGGGAGAGCGGCGAGGTGAGTAAAATGTGCAGTGAAATAATGTCAAAAAATGGGCATGTGACTTCTTTTTAGAGACCAACTTTTCAGCCGAAAAAGCGGGTCCGTAAAAAGTGCAGTGTCTGAATGCCAAATAGTGAAATGCATTGACTTGGCTGGGACAGCTAACATCAATGTGTTTCACTGCATTCCACTGCACACAGCGGATCTGTACAAAGCAGACCAATACCAGCGTGTGAACATAAATTAAGGCTGCTTTCACATCTGAGGTTGTAAAAATTCTGGCAGACCCGGCAAACTTGAACTTTTGACCTGCAGGTTTGCCTGATCTGCAGTTTCTCCATTCCAGCGGATTCCGCCTTTTTAGAAAAAAAATAAAGGATCTTGCACACTTGCGTCAATATTGTGTTTTTCACGAATTCATTACTATGAGACTGCTGTAAGTGCGCGAACCCTTGCGTTTTTGCCGTGATCTGGCAAATCCTGCACTTGCAGGGCCGGATAAAATCCGCCGCTAGATGTGGTTTTAAGAACCGCCGCAAGTGCCAGATTTGCCGGATCCGGCTAAAAAGCAAGTGACAGCGCACTTCCGGCAGTCCCACAGTAATGCATTAGCAAAACACACAATTTTGATGCAAACTTGTCGCACCAGTATTTTGCAAAAATAATAGATAAGAAATCTGCTGGATTTGAGAACTGCAGATGTGAAAGCAGCCTTAGGCTGCTTTCACATCAGTGATGAATGTACGGTAATTCACAGCAGGATCCAGCAGATGTCGCTGACTTGCTGGAGCTGCCCGTAACGTCCGACTTGCGGCACCAACCTGGCACGCCCCATTCATTTTCATGGGGCTTGCGGTCAGGTGCGGCAAGTGCGATTTTGCCGGATCCGCTGATGTGAAAGCAGCCTAAATTTGGTGTGCCCTCTAAATAACTCAACACACCGCTATTAATGTCTAAACCGCTGGCAAAAAAGTCAATACACCCCAAAGGGAAAATGGCCAAATTGTTCCCAATTAGCCACATTCCCTCCTCAGTGTCATGTGGATCATTAGTGTTACAAGGTCTCAGGTACATGTTGAGCAGGTGTGATAAATTTGGTGTTATCGCTCATGCACACTCTCATACTTGAAGTTCAACATGGCAGCCCATGGCAAAGAATCTGCTGAGGATCTGAAAAAAAGAATTGCTGCTTTACATAAAGATGGAATAGGCTATAAGAAGATTGCTAAAACCATTAAAATGAGCTGCAGCACGATGATCAAGACCATACAGCGGTTCCACAAAACAGATTCCACTCAGAACAGGTCTCGCCATAGTTGACCAAAAATGTTTAGTGCATGTGCTCAGACTCATATCCGGAGGTTGTCTTTTCAATATAGACGTATGAGTGCTTTGCATTGCCGCAGAGGTTAAAGGGATGATGGCTGTCAGCCTGTCAGTGCTCAGACCATACGCCACCGCACACTGCATCAAATTGGTCTGCACAGCTGTTGTCTCAGAAGGAACCTCTTCTAAAGATGCAGAAGAAAGCACTAGAAATCCTGCAAACAGTGTGCTGAAGACAAGCAGACTAAGGATAAGGATTACTAGAACCATGTCCAGTGGTTGATGAGACCAAGATAAATTTATTTGGTTCAGATGGTGTCAAGCATGTGTGGTGAAAACAGGTGAGGAGAACAAAGACAAGGGTGTCTTGCCTACCAGTCAAGCATGGTGGTGGGAGTGTCATGGTTTGGGGCTGCACGAGGGTTACCGGCTGTGGAAAGCTCCAGTTCATTAAGAGAACCATTAATGCTAACATGTACCTTGACATACTGAAGCAGAGCTTGATCCCCTCACAAAACGGGCCGCAGGGCAGTATTCCAACATTACATCAACCCCAACCAACTGCCTTGCTAAACAAACTGGAAAGAAGGTGCTGGATTGGCCAAGCATGTGTCCAGAAATAAACCCTATTGAGCATCTGTGGGGCATCTTTAAATGGAAGGTGGAGAAGCGCAAGATCTATAACATACACCAGATGCTGTCATCATGGAGAATAGAAGAGGATTCCAGCAGTTCATGTGAAGCTCTAGTGAACTCCAGGCCCAAGAGAGTTTAGGCAGTGCTTGAAAATAATGGTGGCCACAGGAAATATTGACACTTTGGGAACAATTTGGCCATTTTCACTTAGGGTGTTCTCACTTTTTTTGCCAGCGGTTTAGACATTACTGGATGTGTGTTGAGTTATTCAGAAGGCACATCAAATGTACACTGTTATGCAAGCTGTACACTGACTACATCACACTCAGGGAAGTATTGACTTGTGATATACTGCATATCTCTCTCTCTCTATATATATATATATCTATAGTTATATAGTACATTCACACATTTCACAGTGGCCACTACACTTGCACATTTCTGCTCTCTAAAATAAAGCTTTTCATCAGTCTCATTATCATCACAGTCAAGGCTGAAAGGTAAAACAGGTGAGGTTATAGTTCTCTCACTCCCACACCCCATGTCCTTTGCCCAGATTAGAAGCTCACACGGCTTTTATACAACATGGAGTAGTAGTCTTTAATAGGCTTAGTGGCCAATGTAAAAAATGGCAAGAATTCTTTTCAAGTAGAAAACATCATGAAAGATGTTAAGAAATGCATTTACCAAAATAAAACTAATTTAAATAATAGTTCATTTTTGATGACACATTCCCTTTAACGAACACCTTTCATATAGGCATTAATGCAGGATATTCTGCTCTTCACATCACGAATACCTAAAGCAATTATAAACCTAGAGAGAAGAGTTTTATGTAATGTTAATCACACAAGTTTTTTCTACCTACATTTTATCCTTTTCTTATCTTTTTTTTAGGAAAATAAAATAGTCCCGTTTGGGTTTGGCTTATGCGTCAACAGAAGCTGTTACGAGAAACGTAGCACATCACTAATAAGTGCATCCAGCAGAGAGGGATAAGGAGGAGTTTAGTGAGCAGCAACATTGCCCTGTCACCCAATGTGCCAGCCAGAGCTGTAGGTGATGGTCAGAAGATGCTCCCCTGAACACATCTCCCCAGCAATCAGAGCTTTGCCCAGCGCTGGTGGTATTGAGAAGGGGGACTGTACCGTCCGGCGTGGCCTGATGACGGGGGGTTTTACATTTGATGTAATCGTGGTCAATCGGAGTGGCTGTGTAAGGTGGAGATGTCAGACCTGGACCAGAGGAGGAAGGAATGGAATTCCCAGGGCCTGGCATCGTCCCAGCTGAAGAGTGAGAATCCTCATCCAAAGCGCTATGCTTCTCCCTAATTTATAAGCACAGACAAAATAAGTGGATTAGACACCATTACAAAACTTTTTTATAAAGATATATTGGCAAAAATACAAAAACTTGAAAGAGAACCTGTCATCAGGTTTTCCCCCATATAAAGAGGGGCCAGCACCTGTAAGACCTCATTCTACAGGGTGGGCCATTTATATGGATGCATTTTTCCAGAAAGGAATGGCACTCACCCGAAAACTTTATATGGCGACATCCTTTTATTTATTGCCAGTAGTCATCTATACACATATGGAGGGAAGGGAGGACGGACAACGGTCCACCGTTTCGTACCGACCTGGCACTTCTGCGGTGTGAAACGGTGGACCGTCATCCATCCTCCCTCCCTGCAGGTGTATAGATGACTACTGGAAATAAATAAAAGGATTTCGCCATATAAAGTTCTCGGGTGAGTGCCATTCCTTTCTGGAAAAATGCTTGTGATACATGTTGATGCTTAGAACGTGCAACACCCAAGTCGGCATTGTACACCCGCTCCACTCAGAGGACACATATGGTGGAAAGCCGTTGCCTGGTCCATGTGTTCCCTTCTCACTAAGGACTATTTATATGGATACACCTAAATAAAATGGGAATGGTTAGTGATGTCAACTTCCTGTTTGTGGCACATTAGTATATGGGAGGGGGAAAACTTTTCCAGATGGTGGTGACCATTGAGTGCCATTTCGGATCCAACTTTATTTTTTTTAATGTGAAGAGGGTCATGTGACACATCAAACTTATTGAGAATTTCATTAGAAAAACAATGGTGTGCTTGGTTTAACATAACTTTATTCTTTATGAGTTATTTACAAGTTTATGACCACTTATAAAATGTGTTCAAAGTGCTGTCCATTGTGTTGATTGTCAATGCAACCCTCTTCTCCCACTCTTGACACACTGATGGCAACACCGCAGAAGAAATGCTAGCACAGGCTTCCAGTATCGGTTGTTTCAGATGCTGCACATTTTGTATCTTCACAGCATAGACAATTGCCTTCAGATGAGTGATGAGGCAAACTTTTTGTGAATGGTGAAGTTAACAAACAAAACCACGCTATTGGTCTGACACTAACCCACAGTGGATAGATCCCTCCAAGACTGCTGGAACAAAAAACAGATGGTATGGTGTGGTATATGGGGTACAAAGATAGTGGGGCCATTCTTCATCAATGGAAACCTCAATGCCACTGGATATCTGAAATTGATATATGGAATCAGATATCCAGGGGCAGTGATGGTGAAGAAAGTGGAAACACCTCAGGTTTTGCTGTGTTTTAGAAAGAATGAGAATGTCAATTCTTTTCTTCATTTTTGCTAAAGTGGAAACACCTGTGATGTTTCCATTTTCTGTAGAGAAAAAAAAAACTGAGTGTGAATGCTTTTCCCTAATAACATAGGTTTTGCTGGAAACTAAAAACTCAGGATTAGATTAGCATACATTTACATAAAATCAAGGCACAACCTGATCTCAAATGCAGCAAAACCTTCCTGTGGGCATATACCCTTACATTTTGTCATTGCTTACACCCCTAGAGGTAGCAAGAGGCAGTGTCTACAGAACACAGAAGTTGCTCAGGTTGTACAGCTTATCCAGGATGGAACATCCATTCGAGCTGTGACAAAAAGGGGTATCTGTGTCTGTCAGCACAGTGTTCAGCATGGAGCAGATACTAGGAGACAGGCCAGTACACCAGAAGATGTGGAGGGCGCTATAGTAGGGCAACAACCCAGCAGCAGGAAGGCCTCCAGCAGGCCACTTACATACATGTGTCTGTTCAAACTATCAGAAACATACTCAATTAGGGTGGCATGAGGGTCCGGCATCCACAAGTGGTGTTGTACTTACAGCCCACAACTGTGCAAGGAGATTGGCATCTGCCAGAGAACACCAACACAGGCAGATTCGACAATAGCACCCTGTTCTATTTATGAATAAGAGAGAGTTCACACTGAGCACAAGTGACAGAGTCTGGAGAACGTTGTGCTGCCTACAGCATCCTCCAGCCTGACCGGTTTGGCAGTGGGTCAGTAATGCTGTGGGAAGGCATTTCTTTGGAGGGCCGCACAGCCCTCCATGTGTTAGCCAGAGGTACCTTGACAGCCATTAGCTACCGAGATGAGATCCTTCGACCCATTTGAGACCAATGCAAATGCAGTAGGCCCTGAGTTCCTTCTGGGCACTGCCTCCCTTGCACAAACAACGAGGTAGTGGACCTGCTGTTGCGTTTTAGCCCTACTATAGCCCCCTCCACGTCTTCTTGTGTACTGGGCCTGTCTCTGGGTATCTGCTCCATGCTCTGGACACTGTGCTGACAGACACAGTTACCCTTCTTACCACAGATCGCATTGAAGTGCTATCCTGGATGAATTGCACTACCTTAGCAATGTCTGTGGGTTGTAGACACCGCCTTATGCTACCTCTAGGGGTGAGAGCAATGACAATATGCAAAAGTGACCAAAACAACAGCCAAAAAGGATGAGAACAGAGAAATAATCTGTGGTCACCACCTGCAGAACCGCTCCTTTATAGTGGGTGTCTTGCTAATTTCCTATCATTTTTACCTGTTGTCTGTTCCATTTGCACAACAGCAGGAGAAATTGATTCACAGTCATTCACAATCATAACTGGACAGGTTCCCTTTATTTTGTTTGAGCAGTGTAGTAAAATTAATGGATTAATTAAGAACTACAACTCATCCCTCAAAGAGGTCATCCTGACAAGCTATGTTCAGGAAATGAGAAAAATCTTGCAAAAACAAAAAATGATCTCCATCAGGAAGGGGTTAAGATAATGACATGCATGGTAGCTCAGTGGTTAGAGCTGGGGTCCTGCATTTAAATCCCAAGGACAACATCTGCAAGGAGTTTGTATGTTCTCCTCGTGTTTGTATGGGTTTTCTCTGGGTTCTTCAGTTTCCTCCCACACTCCAAAGACATATTGATAGGATGTTTAGATTGTGAGCCCCAATATGGACAGTGTTGCTAATGTATGTAAAGCGCTATATTAGTGAATAAATGTTATTATTTTATCATTTTAAGATATGTCACTAACAGTATTACATTGGACTGGAACTGTACAACATGCATTGATATTTATCGAAGGAGAACATACTTCTCTATTACTTTGGTGCATTTTTCTCCTCTCCCTTAGCAAATGGACCTTCCGTGGCTTCTTTCATAACGGTGAACAACATTTTAGTATCTAATTCTTGGTAATTTTTTTCCAGCAGCTTCAACACAGAAGCATGAAGACGGAAATAGACCTATTGGGGACAGAATACCAGTATGTATTAAATTTAAGTGTCTTTGTATAACCTCACAATTTGGTCAGAAAAGAAAATTGTTTTTTTTTTCTCCTTTTGTGCAACTCAACAACTCCATTTGCCGGAAGTTTCTTCCAGGCATTTACTCAGCTTTTAACAAAATAAAAATGCAGCATCCATTAACCTCAGTTCCAGAAGTGGATTCTTGTTCGGTTATATATTTCTCCATTATAAAATGTACCTAAAACCCTAAATAGGTTTTCTCATTTGTAATTGCCTTCAAAATTAAATGGCTCTGTCATTAAACTGCAATGGTAGACATGGCTCCCTATGGACCAAAACCATTATTACTAATTAGCTATGGTCAGAAACATTCAAGAAGAAAACTCCATTACATAAAATAAAGCACTTACCTCTAAAGCCTCCATGGCCAACTCAGGTGGGTTATGGTAGTGGATCTTCTTAGGGTAGCGAGCAGCCTCCTCGTGCAGGTAGTGAGCCGCTTGCTTGTAGTGCTGCAGATACATCTCGGGGCCATTTTTTGTTTTTCATAGATTTTGCCTAACATATAGTGAATTAACCATTCTTCCTCATCACCATCTCCCTCACAGAGGGAAGCAGAGGTAAAACACTGTTTTGCTGTCTCAAGCATACTATTCCGACGCTCTTTTAACTGCAAACAAGTAAAAATAACCTATATGTTAATTTTCTCCATATTACGAACCATTACACAGTGTTGTGAATATATTAAAGGGAACCTGTCAGCTACTTTATGCCCGCAAACCTATCACTACCTGTTTCTGCAGCTTCCTAGTTCATCCCTTATTCTCCTTGTCTGACCTAATAATAACTGTAATCGCTGAGAAAAATCATATTATAATTTATATGTTCATATGGTAATTATATGGTGTCCTTGGAGTGTAGTCACTCTGGGCGTTCTCTAACCTCCATGCCCCCCTTATTCCGTGGTTATCACGCCCCGGTGGGTGTGATAACAATCTCCAAGCGCAATTCCAGCATTTAAAATTATGTGCTTTATCCTGGTATGATGCTCTGGCTGCGACATTTCCCATCCTGCAGTGTAGAGGTGTATTGGGTATACTGGCGGTTCAGAGCATGTACAGTGCGCACTCAGAAGCCTGCGAGTACACCCAGTTACTTACCCACAATGCTCAAGACCACAAATGATGAAACCAGCACATCATACCAGGAGGAACCCATAGATTTCAAAGCCAACGCACTGGAGATTAGGTTATGCAAACTGGGGGCGTGATAACCATGGAATAAAGGGGGACATGGAGAACGCCCAGAGTGACGACACTCTGAAGACATCATATAATTACCAATGACTGTCTAGCTGCAGTTTCCAATATCATGTCCACTCTATACCTGAAACTCAACCTTTCCACAACTTCTGCTCCCGTCCTCCACTAACCTCCCTAAATCTGATATTTCTCTCTCAGTGTGTGGCACCATGATAACACCTCAGCAGCAGGCTTGCTATCTGAGTGTTATGTTTGACACCAATCTCTCCTTCACTTCCTATATACAATCTCTCGTCCGCTCTTGTCACTTTCACCTGAAGTACATTTCTAGAATTCGCCCCTTTCTCTCCATGGAAACAACAAAAACCCTCACCGTGGCCCTAATCCATTCCCGCCGTGACTACTGCAATTCTATACTAATCGGCCTCCCCCTCTCTAAACTTTCCCCTCTCCAGTTCATCCTTAATACAGCAGCCAGGATCACCTACCTGGCCAATCGTTACTCAGATGCCTCCGCTCCGTGCAGTCACTGCACTGGCTGCCTATACACTACCAATACAAATTACTTGTTCTCACCCACAAAGCTCTTCACAGTGCAGCACCTCCCTACATCTCCTCCCTCATCTCTGTCTATCATCCTACCCACTCCCTATGTTCTACAAATTACCTTCGACTAACATCTGCATTAATCCGATCCTCCCACTCCCGGCTCCAAGACTTCTCACGAACTGCACCAATTCTCTGGAATGTTCTACCCAAGAAATCAGGACTATCCACAACTTGCATAGCTTTAGATGCTCCCTAAAAACTCATCTTTTTAAGGTGGCATATCATGTTCCCCAATAGAAGTCCTTTGTACTGTATATAGCACATTCACTATCTCTCTGGTCTTAACTCTTCTTCAAACTCCACAAACCCAAAAGCTTTACACAGATTGTCTGTTGACCATTCATTTCTATCCCCCACTTCTTCAAGATGCCTGGACCGTCACTGTAATAAGCTCCTGTACTTTGTCTAACCCCCATTTCGTTGTAGATTGCAAGCTCTTTTGAGCAGGGTCACCCTTATTTTTGCTTAAATTATTTTATTGTACTTATTACATTGATACTATGCTTATTGTATTGTATCTAATTACTGTACTGTATTTCTTACATTGTTTCTCTGCTTTAATTATTGTACTTTACATTGATTCTCTGGTTAGTGTATTGGATTTTGCATATTGATTCTCTACTTTACTTACTGTGTTGTATATTTTTCATTGTTACCTATGACGTTTGTATATTACTGTATTGTAAAGCGCTGCGGAATATGTTGGCGCTATATAAATAAGATTTACTATCATATGAACATGTAAGTAATAAAATGATTCTCAACAATTAGAGCACAGTATTAGGTCAGACAGGGAGGATTAGAGATGTACTAGGAAACTGTAGGGACAGGTAGTGATAGGTTTGGGGGCATAAAGTAGCTGACAGGTTCCCTTTAAAGAAAAGGCAAAGATCCAGAAACTGTTATACATACATTCTTAAAAGGATACTTAAGATTTATTTTTTTTTTTAATATTTTAAAAGGAAAAATAATAATAATCACATGACATTGTTTTTCTATCCTATTGTTTACTGTGGAGAAAAAAAAAAAAAGACTATAGGCAAAAGTAAACTACAAACCGTGATGGAGTTTTACCACAGTGAGTTAATAATGTCTAGATAGTCCCTTAAGGGTTTTCTAGTTTAAGAAACTAATTTACAAAAAATTGTCCAGATGGAATATATGTGGAAGCCGGTAGGATCCAACGTCATTGACACACTGAGCTATAAATGTTTATCCCATTCTCAGATCACCAAGTGGAAACAATGATCTAAATATAAAATCTGTCAGCACCTATAACGTTACCTATGAAGGATTCTAAATCTTTCCAACAACTGCCTGGATCTTAAAAGGGAATCTGTCCGGCTACTCAAAGATCTGAAATGTCCACCATTATCGTAAAGAGCCCAATCACTGTTTCTTACTCAACTGTCTTATGTGACAAAATGCTGCTCTTAGCAGAATTAAAAACACTTTTGTTTCAGTGACCATAATATGTTATAATTAGCCATCGCCAGAGTAGTGGGACATCTATTTTCCCACCATACATGGGGTATCGGCGTACTCGGGAGAAATTGCAAAAAAATTATATGCTGCATTATCTCCTGTTGCCCTTGTGAAAATAAAAAATTTGGATAAAAACAAAATTTTTGTGGGAACATTTAGATTTTTTATTTTCACAGCTCAACATTATAAAATACTGTGAAGTACCTGGAAGATCAAAGTGCTCACCACACATTAGATAACTTCTTTAAGGGGTCTAGTTTCCAAAATGGGGCCACTTGTGAGGGATTGTATTGTTTAGGCACATCAGGGTCTCTCTAAACATGATATGGCATCCGTTAATGACTCCAGCTAAGTCTGCATTCCAAAAGTCAAATGGCGCTCCTTCCTTTCCAAGCCCTGCCATGCGCCCAAACAGTAGTATTCCCCCACATATTCAGTGTCACCGTACTCAGGAGAAATTGAACAACACATTGTATGGTACATGTTATAAATCAGAAAAATTGGGGCTAAAAACATTTTGGTGGAAAAAGCAAAATTATCATTTTTCCTTCCACATTGCTTTAGTTCCTGTGAAGCATCTGAAGGGTTAATAAACGTCTTAAATGTGGTTTTGAGCAGTCTGAGGGGTGTCGCTTTTGGCTGTTTTCTGTCACATAGGTCTCAAAGTAATTTCAGATGTGATGTGGTCACTAAAAAGATGTTTTTGTAATTTTCTTTTGAAAAATGCGAAATTGCTGATAAACTTTGAACCTTTCTAACTTCCTAACAAAAAAAAAATATGTTGAAAAAATAGTGTTGATGTAAAGTAGATATGTGGGAAATGTTATTTATTACCTATTCGGTGACATAACTCTATGGTTTAATAAAAGACAAAAATTTTAAGTTTATGCCAAATTTTTAATATTTTCATAAGTAAATGTAAAAAATATTATCCTAAATTTACTACTAATATGAAGTACAATATGTCAAGCAAAAAACAATCTCAGAAACACTGGGACACATTGAAGCGTTCCAGAGTTATTAGCTCATAAAGTGACACTGGTCAGAATTGAAAAAACTGGCCTGGCCAGGAAGGTGAAAACAGACTTCAGGTAGAAGGGGTTAAACACGAATTAACTGATTTTTTATTTGCCCCATTGTTAGGTATCATGTCTGAAAGTCATTAGAAATATACCAAGTACATACCAGAAGTGACCAGAAGGTAAGAGCTACAACTCTTTATTGACTGTGTTTACCTCTACATTTGCCCCACACTTACTCTTTCAACATGCTTACATATGCCCTTACAGATTTTGCTCCACTAATCATTACTCTCCTTCACTATCACCAAACCCCAGGACTCTCCAATCAAATAATGATCTCCCCTTCCCTCTTACCTTCTCACCTGACATCATCTGCAGAACGGTTTCTAAACCTCACATCACTCCTACTATAACACAAAACAAGGTGGCCACTCTTCTTTCACCTCTCCCTCTTTCTTACGGATAGCAATAGATCTCCCAATCCTGGACTTTCAAAGCTCAAACCCGTCATCAAGTCTCCTTCCTATCCTCCCAAACTACTGCAAACTCTCCAATATAAAACCCATTCCCTTGACCCCTATTCTGCCACTCCCCATCTCTGTAGCACTCAGGATAGCCCGTTCTGTCTGCAATAAGCTCTATGACATTCACAACCTCTTTACCCCTTGCAATATATCCATCCTGGGCCTCACTGAAACATGGACGACCTCCTTCTGATACAGCCTCACCTGCTGTGCTGTTACAGTGGTCTTCATTATATCCACACTCCTCACCCTGGCAATAGACGTGGCGCAGGAGTGGACATTCTCCTTTCAAACAACTGCACCTTTAACCCAATCCCACCACTACCATGCCTTATCCTCCCTACTTTTAAAGTGCACTTTGTCCACATCTGCTTTCCCATCATCCTCCAAGGTCAGGCCACTTCTGTAACTGGCTTTTACACTTTCACTGCTGACATTCCCAGCATCATCATGGGAGACTTTAATATTCCCAATGATACTCACCAGCTAGCAGCCTCCAAACTCCTTTAGCCTATATTTCATCCTTTGGTTTTACTCAGTGGTCCTCCATAACCAGCCACTCAGATGGACATGCTAGTGCATCTCAAGGAATTTGAATATCATCAAAATGTTTTTATTTCAGTAATTCAATACAAAAAGTGAAATGCATATATCATAGAGTCATTACACACAGAGTGATCTATTTTTAAGTGTTTATTTTTGTTAAAGTTGATGATTATGGCTTACAGCTAATGAAAACCCAAAGTTCATTATTTCCGAAAATTAAAGTAGGGGGATGAAAGGTTAAAAACCACGCTGCCTTATTCCACGAGGCATCAAAGGGTCAATATAATATTGATTTATTAGTCAACATGTTTCAGGGCTCCAGAAACGTGCTGAAACATGGCAATATTACATTGATACTTGATAATATTCTAATTCATTGAGATGCACTAGTGCATTAGATGTTATCTTAAAGGGAACCAACCACCTCAGATGACGTGTATAAGCTGTTAATACATGTCCCTGGACCCTATGTACACCATGGCAGCTATTTTTTGCTAAGAATATTGATAACAGCAAACCGAAATAAACAGTTTATAAACTTACATGATTTAGTACTTGAGGGCGTCTCCCTCGGGCTTTAGTACGAGAGGGCTGTGTCTCCAGCAGCTTGAGTGGCTTTCCTCCCCCTCCCTCTCTGTTTGCAGGACGTCACTGAAGGGCGTGATATTATCTTGGTGTGGGCGGGCACGCAAGGCAGCTCCCGTCCGTGCACGTCTTCTCAGTGACGTCCTGCAAACAGAGAGGGAGGGGGAGGAAAGCCACTCAGGCTGCATAACACACAGCCCTCTCGTACTAAAGCCCGAGGGAGACGCCCTCAAGTACTAAATCATGTAAGTTTATAAACTGTTTATTTCGGTTTGCTGTTATCAATATTCTTAGCAAAAACATAGCTGCAATGGTGTACATAGGGTCCAGGGACATGTATTAACAGCTTATACACGTCATCTGAGGTGGTTGGTTCCCTTTAACCCTCCCTATCTAAGCTCAAAATTGTACCTCTTACCCTATCTGACCACCATCTACTCACTTTCCAATCCCTGTTCTCCCCACCTGCCCTCAATGTCCGGCAACAAGGACACCCTCGCAGGATCCTCCCACACCTAAACATCCACACACTCTCTTACTCTATTTTATGGCTGTCCTCCATATCTTCACGTCATGACACAAACATTGCCACAGTTTCCTGCAACGCCATTCTTGCATAAGCTATTGAGTTAATTGCCTCTCTCGTGCATGGCAGAGTTTGACAAATCAATAGACAGCCCTGGCACACCAATCTTTCCAAAAGAAAACTTTGGCAAATGTCCAGGGCTGCAGAGCGTAGGAAGACTTCACCACATTCAAGCAAGCAACTTTCATATTCAAGTTGTCCCTCACCATTGCTAAACAGTACTACTTCACAACCCTCATATCTTTTTGCTCTCACGGCTCTAAATAGTTAAACACTTTTAAGTCCCTCCTCTGCCCATCACTGACCCCCTGACCGCACTCATCTCTGCAGAAAATGTTGTTGCACATTTCAAAAATAAGATCAACCAAACAAGTCAAGTCTTTACTGCTCAACCACTACTTACAACAGACCACTACCTTTCCCTCATGACCTTTCTACCTACCATTACTGAATAAGAACTTACCCATCTACTCTCCAAATCGCACTTCACCACTTGTGCACATGACCCAATCTCATCCCTCTTCCACCTCACACCATGCTTATCCAAGCCCTAACCCATGTCTTCAACCTATCATTAATTTCTGGTACTTTCGGTTCTGCTTTTAAACATGTCACAATCACATCTATTCTGAAGAAACTATTTCTCGAGCTGTCCTCTACACATAGCCATCTTCCCCATCACCACTCCTGTTCTCCTTCAAATTTCCTACCCACCTCTCTTTGACAACCTGCAATCTGGCTTTTATTCCCACCACTCCACTGAAGCTGGCCAAACAATAACAACTTATTGCAAAAGCAAACAGACAAATCTCTATACTCCTTCTTCTAGACTTGTCCGCTGCCTTCAACACAACTCTCTCCTACTACAGATACTTGCTTTCCAAGGCGTCAAAGACCTTGTCCCCTCCTGGATCTCCACATACCTACACACTGCACCTTTAGCGTCTCTCATTTCCATACCACCTACTGATCCCACCCTCTTTCTGTCAGTGTCCTTCCAGGCTCTTTCTTGGGACTCCTACTCTTTTCCATATATACCTTTGGCCTGGGACATCTTAATGTCCAATGGCTTTCAGTACCACCTATACACTAATGACACAGCTTCCTCTCTCGCCCAGACATTACTTCTCAGCTGTCCAAAATCCCAGAGTGTCTATTGACCATATCTCCTCCTCCTTCTCATCACACTCCCTAAAATATGGACAAAATTGAACTCATTATCTTTCCTCCATCTCACTTAACTACTCTACACAATCTATGTATCCCAATAAATGATATCATGCTTTCCCCTTTACTGGAAGTCTGTTGTCTCAATATAACCCTTGCGTTGTCATTCAAACCACACATCCAAGTTCTTGCCATCTCTTGAAATCTCCAACTAAAAATATTCCCAGAATCTGTCTTTTGCTCAATCCTCCAATCTACTAAATTATTAATGCATGCCCACATCATCTGTCTCAACTACAAAAATATTCTCCTATGTGCTCTCCATTCTAACACTTTCCCACCTCTCCAAACCATCCTTGTCTCTGTTGAATAACTAATCCATCTGTCTCGCCGCTACTCCTCCACTCTGAAAAACCCTTAATTAGCTCCCAATTGCCCAAGGTATCCAATTCAAACTACTAGCATTGACCTACAAAGCCATCCATAATCCTCTCCCCTACATATCTCCAAAGTAATCTCCCAATATATTCCAATATGTACTTTCCAATCATCCCAAGGCATAATTCTCTTATCCACACTTGTACGTTCGTCACACAATGGTCTCCAAGACTTTTACTGGTTATCTGCCATTCTCTGGAATTCTTAGACCCAATACATCTGAATATCCACCAAATTCAGAACATATAGATGGAGCCTAAAAACGCATCTCTTCAAGAAAGCTCAAAGCTTGCAATAACCCACCTCATCACCACTGGAGCTGCTGCAACCCCGAATCTACTGTCTCATTCCCTATTATCCTGTAGAATGTAAGCCTGCAAAGGCAGGGCCTCTCTCCTTTTTGTACCAGACTGTCATTGTTAATTTGTTAACTGTAATATATATTTGTATTTTGTATGAATTCCCATCTCATGTACAACACCATGGTATCATTGATGAGTTAAGAATAAATAACAATAAGTTGCTGTCTTCTCCCGGTGTCAGTTGCATTCTGGTCTGTTGCGGCATTATGTGACTACATCTGTAAACTGCTGTATCATTGTGTGGAATGGTGGTTGCTCTCTCAACATAAGTCTATGAGACTCAGATTGAGGCTCCCTAGCTTCGTTCTAAGCCTCATTTGACTTGTACTGATGAAATGTAAAAAGTGACCTCAGTTCCACACAATGTAATTCGGTAGGTTATAGTGACATGGTGCTCAAGGGACTGGAGCAACACTTAAACTGGGAGAAGACAGTGAC
Organism: Allobates femoralis; assembly: GCA_033576535.1. Taxonomy (NCBI): domain Eukaryota; kingdom Metazoa; phylum Chordata; class Amphibia; order Anura; family Aromobatidae; genus Allobates; species Allobates femoralis. The sequence continues at coordinate 645,915,449 of JARQOC010000003.1, forward strand.
TGTTGAGTATACTTCATAACACATATGTGATTTCTAAGAAAGAAAACAAAAATATGATAATGCTTTGAAAAAATGATGCTTTAAAAAAAAATGTAATTCTGGACAACAACTAATGTTTATACTTAATAATATATATAACATTATATGAGAACTCACATGTGCCACAGCCTCAGGGGATAATTCAGCAAGCCACTGCTTGAGTTGTCGGGAAGCAAATGAATGAAGTGCATAAGACATTGTGCCATATTCAATCCATAAGGATAGGTTTGAGGCATCAATCTCCAGTGCTCGCTTAAAACAATTTAGTACTGGAGTGGCAAGTTTCCATATGGGCCCATCATTCTTCAATTCATTGGAATTTAATTTGTCCTGAATGCGGCTTGCTCTTGCCAGAGCCATGCCAGCCCAAGAATCAAACCTGTAAAGAATATGCAAAGTAAAGACGCATGAAACAGTGCAGTAAACTAAAACATTAAAAGTCATAAATGTATATTATATATGTGTATACAACACTGTGCAAGCTTTAGGTAGGCATGGAAAAAATACTGCAAAGTAAATATGTTTCAAAATAAAAGTGTTAATACTTTATTTTATCAATTAACAAATTAAAAGATAAAAAGAAAAATCTAAATCACCTCAATATTCATTGTGACCTCACTATGCCTTCAAAGAAGCATCATTTACTGTAGGACTGATCTGTCTCCCTCTAACCAAACCTTCTCCTCTCTAATCCATCCTATATGTGGCAGCCATAGTCTTATTTCTGTACAGCCGCTTACACCTATGCCTCCACCTTATGCCAGTCATTTTCTCTCACCTACAAAGCTTTCCACAGTTCTGCACCACCATGCCTCTCTCATCTTTGTCTATCATCCTACCCATGCTCTCCATTCTGGAACTCCTCTAAGACTAACATCATCCATAATCTGAACCTCCCAATTCTGTCTCTGAGACTTCTCTCATGCTGCACCAGTTTTCTGGAATGCAATACCCTGGATGATCCAATTAACACCTAACACCTGCATTTTTAAGTATGCTTTAAAACCACACTGCACTAATTTAAGTTTTCCCTGTTATACCTTTCTAAATTTTCCTGAGAATATGGTCCCTTCCATTCATCTGTCTCCATATCCTCTATGCACCCAAAAGCACTTGGTAACTACTTGGACAGATACTAACTGATGACGGTTCATGGAGCTTCATATGAAAACTCATATTTATTATAACGATGGCTGAACCAAAATCACTTTCTACTTATTGTGCCCGCCAACCCCCCACCCCCTTGTGAGCAGGTCCCTCATTCCTCCTGGAACTGTTGGACTATTTACGTTGAAATGTCTTTTTTGCCTGTATATCCCTCCACTGAATTGTGTAGTGCTGCAGAAATGTTGGATCTATATACAGTTAGGGCCAGAAATATTTGGACAGTGACACAAGTTTTGTTATTTTAGCTGTTTACAAAAACATGTTCAGAAATACAATTATATATATAATATGGGCTGAAAGTGCACACTCCCAGCTGCAATATGAGAGTTTCCACATCCAAATCGGAGAAAGGATTTAGGAATCATAGCTCTGTAATGCATAGTTTCCTCTTTTTCAAGGGACCAAAAGTAATTGGACAATGGACTCTAAGGGCTGCAATTAACTCTGAAGGCGTCTCCCTCTTTAACCTGTAATCAATTAAGTAGTTAAAAGGTCAGGGGTGGATTCCAGGTGTGTGGTTTTGCATTTGGAAGCTGTTACTGTGACCAGACAACATGCGATCAAAGGAACTCTCAATTGAGGTGAAGCAGAACATCCTGAGGCTGAAAAAAAAAAAAAAAATCCATCAGAGAGATAGCAGACATGCTTGGAGTAGCAGGAAGCAGCTGAGCGCAGGAAGTCAGAGCGTGTGCTCGTGACCCGGCTCTAGCTGATGACGTGTGCACGGGCATGAGATCCCGTGCACCAGCCTGGGACGTTGAAAAAAGGGCTGGCCTTTACTGCAGCGACGAGGACAGAAAGATGACTGGCAGCAGAATCTCGGCTTTAGAACCAGCTAAGTTACGCCCACTCGTCCTAATGTTATAAACTTTCTAAAGCTATATCTTCACTTATAAAAAACAGTTTTTTTTAGCAAAAAAGCTTGCAGCAAATGTATGTGCTGGGTGTAGGGAACCATATTAATAGTCCGGGGGGGTCATTTGGGGTGGTTGGTTCCCTTTAAAGGAAACCTGTCAGCTAGTTTATGCCCCCCTTCCCCAGCTATCACTGTCTGTCCATGCAGCTTTATAATACCAGTCTAATCATCCCTGTCTGAGCTCATGGTGTAATGTGAAAGGTGAAAGAAAAGCATTTATACACTTACATTTCTTATGTAATGAGGCAGTCAGTCTCCAGCTTGGAGGATGGGGACTGTTTGGCAGGTTAATAGTTAACATGTCAGCCTTATGTTAGAACACGTTGGGAGACCTGATGTGATGTTATAACCATGTGACTACAATAGGCGGAGCTAAGTCCCTATAACATAATGAGTTTCCTTGCTTAGCTCCGCCCACTATAGTCACATGATCGTTACATCACACAGGTCCTTTAGCCATGCAAGTTAATAGTGCGTTAACTATTATCCTGCCAAGCAGTCTCCCTCCTCCAAGGTGTAGACTGAAATGTAAGTGTATAAATGCTTTTTTTTCACCCTTCACATTACACTATGAGCTCAGACAGGGATGATTAGAATATTACTATGAAGCTGCAGGTACAGATAGTGATAGCTGGGTGAGCATAAACCACCTGACAGGTTCCCTTTAACTGAAACAGAGTAAACTGTGTAGGGGGTTTAAAACTGGGCGAGGAACAGAAAGCCAAAATCTTCTACAAAGGTGTGGTTGTCAAAGACATTCCCTTGTTACAAGTCAACAAGATGAGTGGGACTAAACACTGCACAAACACACAAGATAGCTGCACTGCAGCAGCAAGGTCTCTCCCAAGCAAACATTTCCAAGCAGACTGGCATTTCTCAAGATATCAATTCCAGACAAATATACAGCCAATGTTCTAAAGAACTATCTACAGCTGAACCCCTTAGTGAAAGATCCAATTTTGACCTGAATGACAGAGCCCCATTGTTTAAACCTGACATGAGCCCCTTAATATGCTTATAACTGCAGCACAGTGGCTCAAGTGGTTAGCACTGAAGCCTTTGCAGCACTGGGGTCCTGACATCCTGGGTTCAATTCCCACCAAGGACACTAAGGACAACATCTGCAAGGAGTTTGTATGTTCTCCCCGTGTTTGCATGGGTTTCCTCCGGGCACTCCGGTTTCCTCCCACATTGTAAAGACATACTGATAGGATGTTTAGATTGTGAGCTCCAAGAGAGACAGCATTTTGTATGTAAAGTGCTATGGAATTAATAGCGCTATATAAATGAATAAATATTATTATATTATTAACTCTGGGATGCTCCACCAAACTGTGTGATTTTGAGTTTCTTTTTTTTATGACAGATTTTACTTTGTGTTAGTGGAGAATTTAGGTCAATGTTTTTTATGAAAATATTTGAAATTTGATGACATTTTTAAAAAATGATCAATTTTGAAATGTTTGAATGTTTATACCCTTAAACAAGATATGTATGCCGCACAAACTAGTTAATAAACAACATTTCCCATATGACTTAGTTTTGTCAGCAAAATATTTCAGATATCAAGTAAACAAGAAACCTAGGCACTAGAGGCATTTGTTACAGCTCAAACCAGCTTTTAACCAAGGGTATTGCTCAAATCATGTCCATTTAGAAATGCAATCCATGGGTAGAAAAAAGAGAATTTTGTTTACGTACCGTAAATTCTTTTTTCTTGAATCATCAATGGGAGACCCAGACAATGGGGTTTAGGGCTCTGCCCTCCGGAGGCCACACTAGGTACTACAAGTTTGTAGACACCGCCCCCTCCGCTTATAAACCCCCACCGCAGGGAACATCCTCAGTTTGGTCCATAAGCTGCGAGGAGACAAATAAACCACACCCGAAACATCGGGAAAGAAACCGTGCACAGACGGTCCAACAACCCGGAAGAAACTGTCCCAACAGGGAACAGATCAAATGCAAAACATGCAACGGAACAACTGGGTGGGTGCTGGGTCTCCCATTGATGATTCAAGAAAAAAGAATTTACGGTACGTAAACAAAATTCTCTTTTTTCTGATCATCATAATGGGAGACCCAGACAATGGGGATGTCCTAAAGCAATACCCCAGGGCGGGAAGAGTTCCTCAAAAGACGGATAACACATGGTCCCCCTCAAAGGTGGGCAACCGCCGCCTGGAGGACCCGCCTGCCCAAACTTGCATCCGCAGAGGCATGGGCATGCACCATATAGTGCTTAGAGAAAGTGTGCAGGCTGGACCAAGTGACCGCCTGACACACCTGTAGAGCAGAAGCGCGATGTCGCAAAGCCCAGGAGGCACCGACAGCTCTGGTCGAATGCGCCTTCAATCCCACCGGGAGAGACAAACCAGAAGACTGGTAAGCCTCTTGAATGGGAGCCTTGATCCATCTGGCCAAGGTTGACTTTGACGCCGCGGACCCCTTACAGCGACCCGCCGTAAGGATAAACAATGAATCCGAACTCCGGAAGGAGGCAGTCCTGGACACATAAATGCGTACAGCCCTCACGAGATCCAGAGTATGGAGGTCGCGCTCAACCTGATGAACGGGAGCGGGACAAAATGATGGGAGAACAATCTCCTGGTTCAGGTGGAAAGTGGAAACCACCTTTGGCAAGAATTCTGGCCGCGGGCGCAACACCACCTTGTCTTGGTGAACCACCAGAAAGGGAGACTTGCACGAAAGTGCCGCCAATTCTGAGACCCTTCTCAGAGACGTAATCGCCACCAGAAAGACTACCTTCTGGGACAAACGAGAGAGGGAAATGTCTCTCAGTGGCTCAAACGGCGGTTTCTGCAGTGCCGCCAGGACCATGTTAAGGTCCCAAGGGTCCAGAGGTCGCCGGTAGGGCGGAACCACCCGAGACACTCCCTGCAGAAATTGACGGACCTTCGGGAGGAGCGCCAAGCGCCTGTCAAACAGCACTGAAAGAGCTGATACTTGACCCTTCAGAGAACTGAGGGATAAGCCCAACTCCAAACCCGACTGTAGGAAAGCCAACAACATCGGAATGGACAAGGGCCACGGGGACCTTCCACCCGAGGCACACCAGGTGAAAAAGATTTTCCACGTTCTGTGGTATATCTTCCTAGATACGGGCTTCCTGGCCCGATTCATAGTGGCAACCACCGTGGGAGAGAAGCCTCTGGATGTTAGTAGCCAGGCCTCAAGAGCCATGCAGTCAATCTGAGGGCCCTGGAATTGAGGTGGAAGAATGGGCCTTGCGCGAGAAGATCTGCGCGTTCTGGAAGAGCCCACCTGTGTCCGCCTGACAGTTGCCACAGGTCCGGATACCAGGACCTCCTGGGCCAATCTGGTGCCACTAGAATGGCTACTCTGCATTCCGTCCTGATTTTCCACAGGACCTTGGGAATCAGAGCCAGAGGCGGGAACACATATGGTAGATGGAAGCTGGACCAACTCAGGATCAGGGCATCCGCCCCCAGAGACTGAGGATCCCACGATCTTGCCATGTATTGCGGCACCTGATGATTCAGCCGCGAGGCCATCAGATCCACGTCCGGAGTGCCCCATTTGCTGCAGATGTCCCGGAAGACGTCTGGATGAAGAGACCACTCTCCGGCGTCCATCCCCTGTCGGCTCAGGTAGTCGGCCTCCCAGTTCTCGACCCCTGGGATGTGAACTGCGGAGATCAGGCAGTCGTTGTCCTCCACCCAAGATAGAATGCGGTGGACTTCGGTGAGGGCCTGAGCACTTCTGGTCCCTCCCTGATGGTTTATATACGCGACGGCCGTCGCATTGTCGGTCTGAACCCGGATGGGCTGTCCTGACAGGAACTTCTGAAACGCCAGGAGCGCCAGATAGACCGCCTTGATCTCCAGCACGTTGATCTGCAACGTCGACTCCGACTGAGTCCAGAGTCCTTGAGCCCTGTGGTGTAAGAACACCGCACCCCAGCCCTTCAGACTGGCGTCGGTGGTCACCAATAACCATGACGGTTTGAGGAAAGACCGGCCCCGTGACAAGTGACGTGGCTGGAGCCACCACTGCAGGGAATCCCTGGTCGGTTGGGAAAGGGCCACCAGCCGATTCAGCGAGATCGTCCTCTTGTCCCATCTGCGGAGAATCTCCAGCTGGAGAGGACGGAGGCGAAATTGTGCGAAAGGCACCGCCTCTATCGCAGCTACCATGCGGCCCACCAGCTTCATCAAGACCCGTAGGGATGAGTGTGGTGACAGGAGGACATCTTGCACTCCTGATTGAATAGCCAGCTGCTTGGCTCGTGGCAGAGACACCAGAGCTGAGTCTGTGTGGAAGTCCATGCCCAGATACGTCAGTGACTGGGTCGGAACCAGGGTTGATTTCTGGACATTGAGAAGCCACCCAAACTGTTCCAGAGACTTCATGGTTACCTCCAAACTCTCCCGACAAAGGTGTTCCGATGGCGCCCTGACCAGCAGGTCGTCTAAATAAGGTATGACGGCGTGTCCCTGCACATGCAGGAGAGCCATCATAGAGGCCATCACCTTCGTGAACACCCGCGGTGCTGAGGCCAACCCGAAGGGTAGTGCCACGAACTGGAAGTGTTCGTCCCCCACTGCGAATCGTAACCAGCGCTGATGAGCCGGTGCAATGGGCACGTGAAGGTAAGCGTCTCGGATATCTATGGACGCCAGGAAGTCTCCCTGTGACACAGCCGCGATCACGGAGCGCAGGGATTCCATACGGAACTTCCGAACCAACACATGACGGTTGAACAACTTGAGGTCCAAAACCGGGCGAAAAGAGCCGTCCTTCTTTGGGACGATAAAGAGGTTGGAGTAAAAACCCCGGAACCTCTCCCCAGAAGGCACTGGGACCACTACTCCGTCTCTGCGGAGCCCCTCCAACACCAGGTGAAAAGCCTGAGCCTTTTCTGGAGAAGGAACAGACCGATGGAATCGGTGTGCCGGCTGCGACGTCAGCTCTATCCTGTAGCCTCGCGAGACTACGTCTCGGACCCACTTGTCTTGGACGTGGAGAAGCCAACTGTCCTGAAAAAGGAACAGGCGACCCCCCACCTGTGGGGAGGCAGGACGAGAGAGCGAGTCATGCGGAAGTGGGTTTGGGGGTGGCAGCTGCTGCCCCCGTTGGCTTCTTTTGGCGACCCTTGGGGCGCCACTGAGTAGTGGGCTTGCCCCCTCGGTCCGCGCGAGCAGACGCTGCTGATGACTGTGAGCTGGAACGAAAGGACCACTGTTTTGGGTTCCTTTTAACGGTATACCGTGGCTTAGGTTTATTCTGCGGGATCTTAGACTCAGCAGAATCCTTTATCAGCTTGTCCAGCTCGGTGCCAAAAAGCCTGTCACCAGAGAACGGAAGATTTTGCAAAATCTTCTTAGATGTGGCATCTGAGTCCCAAAGACGCAGCCACAACAACCTGCGGATCGCTATAGCGTTGGCCGAAGCCACAGCAGAGCGGGTGGCAGTTTCCAATGTTGCCGTCCTGGCGTAATCTGCATAGGCCTTTGCCCTATCAGTAAGCGCCAGGACCTCAGAACTGGACCCTGCCAGTTCAGTGATGCCATCCAAGCAGGAGGTAATCGCTTGCAGGGTCCAGACCGTGGCAAAATTAGGGGCAAATGAAGACCCCACAGCCTCATAAGAAGACTTGGCGAGTTGTTCGACCTGTCTATCTGTCGCATCCTTCAACGAGGAGCTATCAGAGGCAGAGAAAAGGGAGCGTGCAGCAATCCTGGTCATGGAAGCGTCCACCTTCGGGGACTGCGACCACTCCTGAAGCACCTCCTGGGGAAAGGGGAAGCGATTGTCCTTAACTTTGCGGACATAACGCCGCCCAGGATGTAACCTGGGTGCTCTAACCACCCTTCCAAAGTTAGTGTGGTCCATAAAGGAGCCACTTGGTCTACCCTCTGGCCGTAGCCATTGATAGACCTCCTTCGGGTGTACGTCCACCTCCTCAGGGGGTGTCACGAGACGTAAAGTCTCGTTGATGGAGGATACCAGATCCTCTACCCCGTCTGGTGGTTCTGACACAGACCCGAGTATTGAACCCCATCATCCTCATCCTCCTCAGAGAGAGCCTGGAGCTCGGGTGAATCCTCACGACGAGTCCGCTTAAGGGGTCTCACAACAGAAGAAGGAGACACCCGGGGGTAACTGGAAGGAGTAGCTGGGCTTTCCAGTCTCCTATTAAGTGCCTCCAGGGATTGCGACATGGAGGACAACTGGGACAACAGAGATTCATTAATCTTATTCTGCGTTTCCCATGGCCCTGGGATCACCTGAACCTCAGGGTAAAGCACCGGAGCTGCTGTCTCAGCAGTATCAGTCCGGGCCTCTGGGCGTCCGCAGTTATTGCAGGACCCCTCAACCAGCGTCCCGTTGCATGTAGCACAGGCAGTGGTGGTGCTGGCCGCCTTAGCAGCACGTTTTCCAGCTGAGGACATTCCCACAGCAGGGGCAAATAAGCCAATCTATGCAGACAAAAACCGGGGATCCCGGTGGCTTACCGACCGCTGTAAAGCGGTGGCAGGAAGCGGTGTGCGTGTGTGGCCTCCACGAAGTTTCCGGTCTCCCCTTTTGGAGTGCAGACCTGTGCTGCAGTCAGATCCCAGCCGGGAAGTGAGGGGAAAAGATGGCCGCCGACAGACAAGCTGTGGGCGGCGCCGAAAATACGCGGGAAGCACACACGCACGCCCTCGATGACATCACCACCAGGGCTGCTTCACATCTCCTCAGGCAGCCTCAGTAATGTAGGCGCCGGAGCCCGCAGCGCGGGAAGTATTGTGATAGTACAATACTTAGACTGCATGTAAAACAAAACACCTGCAATCTACAGCCTCAGCCCCTGTGAAACACAGGGCGGTCAGCCAGGGTGACCCCAGCACAGGGTACACCGCCAGAACCGCGAACCCGAGGGTAGCGCGCGGTCTGAGTGCCAGAACACATAAAGTGTCAGACACTACCCCCAGGCACACCGGAGACACACCGTGCCTCAGTGCCGGTCCGGTCTGTAAGCACCATTTAGGGAGGCCTCGGACGGGGGTTTCAGCACCAGTCCGGTCTGTAAGCACCATTTAGGGAGGCCTCGGACTGGGCTGGCTCCAGTCCGGTCTGTAAGCACCATTTAGGGAGGCCTCGGACGGAGCGGAGCTGTGCGAGGCTCCTATCTCCCACCTTCCAGAGCCCCCCCAGGGAGGGATGGAAAGGAGCACGACAGCGTACCGGGGGGACACGCAGTGTCCAGGCCCTAGGCCCTCCGGTACCCCACCTGCGTGTTCCACAAGGGTGAGCAGGGAGACTGCCGAAGGTCCCGACCGGGACCATTTTACCTTGTCTTCATACGCCATCACGTAAGCTGTGAGAATGCTGTGAAGTGCAAGCAAAGCGTGATCCTCCGAGCACACTAAGTTTAAAACTGAGGATGTTCCCTGCGGTGGGGGTTTATAAGCGGAGGGAGCGGTGTCTACAAACTTGTAGTACCTAGTGTGGCCTCCGGAGGGCAGAGCCCTAAACCCATTGTCTGGGTCTCCCATTATGATGATCAGAAAAGAGAAAATGATGGCACTCACCCTGGTTGTTGTTCACGTGCAATTTCTCTATTCCATCCACTGGAGTGGGTTACATGCAGTTAGGGAGGGAGAGGGGTGCGGTGGAGGACGACGGGCGCACCGTTTAGCCTTACTGAGGCTTCTACGGGTCCAACCCTGAGTAAGGCGAAACGGTGCGTCCGTCGTCCTCCACCACACCCATCTCCCTCCCTAACTGCATGTAACCCACTTCATTGGATGGAATAAAGAAATTGCACATGGAAATATTTCAAATGTCGTTTAATTTTGTTAAGCGTTAAAATTTAGCAGCATTTTTTCTTATCTTGAAGGAAATTGACAAATCCTTTTTTGCTTTTCACCGACCTATACAGTTTTGATGTAAATTTGAGGGTATATTAGAAAAACTGCACCCCTCAAATTATTGAAAATGGCTGACACCTGTATAGAGGTACGTTCACACACAAGCAGGTTTTAAATGCATACATCAGTTAGGGACTGCCTCTGTCTGGGCAACCGTGACGAGGTGAAGCAGCTTATAGTATATTTTTTGCAAAAAACGTACAAACCAATAGCCATGTTTTTGACACTTTTTTTTTTACAGCACTTGCTGAAAACTGAAAATATATTATAACAGAGTGCCTTTCATGTGACTCGTGTGGATTTTTGCACTTTGTCTTTGCAGTTTGTTTGGTGGTTAATGAATGCAGTTATTGATCGCATTCATCAGTGTGCACAACTCATAATTATCGGATCAACTCTTCTATAGTCACCTGGTAAAAGTTCTGTCAACGTCCTTTCTTCCAGTGCGTGAAGGCAGGTGAAAAGTACCCCGGCCCCTAAGGGTGTGTATCAGCTTGATGGCTAGCAAAAAGTGTGTGTTGGCATACTGTGTTCACTGGACAGCAGTCCAGTCTTTCCATCACTGCCCTATCATTACATAATCATACCAAATATGGATTCAATATGGATATCTTATCCGTTCAATCACTTTGCATTTTGTTAACTGATAAAAAAATACAATATTAACACTTTGCAGCAGTTTTTCCACAAATGCCTACAACATTTGCACATTATTGTGTATGTATGATTTTTTTTTATGGATATATTTATGTAATGTATAAAGATGTAGTTGACTATACAAATATGCAATTACATTAATACACAGTTATATGAACATATTTTCATATGAACAAAAGTAAACCCATACAAACACACACAAAAATATCAAACTATTGTATGCTGCAGACTCACCTGTTTGGACATTTGCAGATATCATGCATGTAGAATTTAATGGCCTTTGACTGCTCTTTGTTTTTAAAGTGGTAGTCAGCGAGAAGGTAAAATAGTTCGTTCAGGACCTCGGGGCAGTCTTCTGCTCCTTCTGGGAGTTGTGGTGCCTGATATGAGGAGTTTAACATTTTATAACACAGATGAAATCATGGTGCAATTTCTTTCTGAAAAGTTCTGTAAATATTCACATTGCTAACAATTCACTTCCACTATTCTATGATCAGAGCAGTTTGAAAACAGGGCTTCTGATTTTGTGGATCCACTATATAATGAAAACCGGTGGTCTTTACTAATGTACCTTTTGCTTTCATCATTCTAAAGATCTCTGCTTGCTGTAAGTGAAGAACTATTCAAAACCCTTCAAAAACTAATCCTACTAGGGAAATATTGGTGTGTTTAAGAGGTTGTTCACTACTAGGACAACCCCTTCTCATTCCCAATGTTTGGCCCCATTAAAATGAAGAAAACATATACTTACCTCTCTGGCGCTATTTCAGCGGTGCCGGTGCTCGCTCTTCCATAAGGTTGCGGTGTCACAGGAGCCTTGCTTCCAATCACCACTGGCTTCAGTGTCCTCGCCTTCAGACAAATAAATAATCTAGAGGAAGCGAGAGCAGCACCTGTCCTTTCACTTCCTGTGTTCTTATACATAAAGAAACTGGTGGTGATTTGGTGAAGGGCTCGTGTGACGTCACAACCTGACGTAAGCACTGCTGGAATGGCACTGGCATCGGAGGTGAATATTCTTTTTTTTTTTTTTTTTTTTAATGGGGGCAATCATGGGGAAGGAGAAGAGATTGCCCTATTATTGGACAACTCTTAATAAAAATCTCAACATGTACATTCCACAGATTTGAAGTGTTTGTACTACAGAGACATTGATTACAAGAGATCACTTTTGATCTAAGAAGAACCATGTGATCAGGTTATTGTTGAGAAAGTCTTCTACCAAAAAGATTGTCCAAAGTGAACATCCCTGCAAAACCTCTCCTGATCGTTTCTAACCACAGGAGTAATCCCCTCATCTTGTAGACTGTGAGCCCTCGTAGGCAGGGTACTCTCTCCTCACCTACTGTATCCTCACCCATCCCTAGTAGACTGTGAGCCCTCATGGGCAAGGTCCTCTCTCCTCACCTACTGTATCCCCACAAATCCCTTGTAGACTATGAGTCCTCGTAGCAGGGCCCTCTCTCCTCACCTACTGTTATATCACCCATCCCTTGAGACTGTGAGCCCTCATGGGCAAGGTCCTCTCTTCTCACCTACTGAACCCTCACCCATCCCTTGTAGACTGTGAACCCTCGTAGGCAGGGTCCTCTCTCCTCACCTACTGTATTATCACCCATCCCTTGTAGACTGTGAACCCTCGTAGGCAGGGTCCTCTCTCCTCACCTACTGTATCCCCACAAATCCATTGTAGACTATGAGTCCTCGTGGGCAGGATTCTCTCTCCTCCAGAGCCTGTCTGTGCCTTGTATTATTCATGAATATTGTTCTTGTCTAGGGATGCCATTTCACATGTAAAGTGCCTTGGAATAAATGGCGCTATAATAATAATAAATAATAATAATAATCTGTGTCACTATACATCAGAAGAGGAAAAGTGAGTGACCCATTGAAGCGCAAGGAGCGCGAAACGGTGCCGTCGTCACCTCTGCCTCTCCCCCTCCCTGCAACATGTAACCAGCAAACTTGAATAGAAGTGCAACGCTGACCGGTGAGTGCTGTCTTTCCTATTTGATTGATACATCAGAAGAGGTGTTCAGCTTTTGGACAAAAAGATATTCAGTAAATATGTAAATGCGCCACCTATCTATGATACGTTTCAGGGACCAATCTAAAACCCCAAAAAAGGGGGATGCTGATAGATAGCAAAAATGTACCAGTCCCCTTCTCTGGTACAGATAAGATTACCAACACAATAATAAAGATATAAATGCTACTGCGCAAATTTCATCTGATACAATACACATGATATCCTATACATATTTGGACATAAAGAGTCTGATTCATTTGCACCTTTTTTGCTCTGTTTTTGGTGGGGCTCTTTTGCCTGTTTTTCATTTGCGTCTATTTTATATGAGTTTGCCTGCTTTGACTTTTCATGGTCACGATAGTGGGTGGGGTTTTTGTTTTCCAGATGTTTTTAGCTTTTTCACAAGGTGCAAATTTTTAAAGATTCCCTAAATTTGTTGCGATTGTGTTCCAGTCTACATTGTAGTAATTTTATGAACTCTCTTTTTGTTTTGCTCAAATTTCTTTTAAAAAAATGTGATTTACCGTGGTGGCTGCAGCAGTCGTGATTACAGGATATCATAGTGGTTGTGTCTTACACAACTGTACAAGGTGAGCTCTTTATGGTTATTTTTAGACCATCGTTCACATTGTTAAGACCCTACTCTGTGCCCATTGTCTTTCCAGCATTTGCTCATTTTGAAAAATTTGATGCACAACCATTAATTATTACCATGGGCCAAAAAAGAAGAGGGACTTAAAACCCCACACATAATAAATTGGGCCAAAAGCACAATAGACCCAATTCCTTATTGCACTTACACCAGTTTTTAGCCAAGTTTTTGGCATTTTGTGTTTGTGCCAGATTCACCTCTCTATTATCGCACTTTTTTGTGTTAGGCTGTATTTTGTTTTATTATTTCGGCACGGTGTGCAGAGTTTCAGGTTTAGAGATGTTTTCGCCTGATTCCTCTTCTGCTACAAATTTAGACGCCAATGTACCCCAGTCCCTACTTGGAGGGATTTTATGTATGCCTGAAACTCTGATGTAATTTTTGAGACATTTTAATGGCAGATGTGACTTTTTGCTAAAAAGTCACAAAACATGCTAAAGGAAACCTGTTACTTGAATCATGCTGTGTGAAAAATCATGGGCAGCATGAATGAAAGACTGGCTGCATGATTGCTGTCAAATAGGTCTTTCACTGAAACACTCTAAACATAGTAGGAAGATCCAACTGGGGACTAAAAGGGAGAGAAGTGACTATAAAGCACTGCTCCCAGTCGGTTTTCCCCAACCTGTTCTAGTTGATTGACAGGTCTCTCCCTATCTGCACACATGGGAGTTACCTGACAATCAACTGGAGCTTCGTGTGGAGAAATTAGCCAGAGGCGGCACCAGATTAGTCTCCTCTTTCCTTGTAGTCAGTGACCATCTTTTTTAACAATAGGCTGGATTCATCAAAGCTTTCATGATAGGTGCAACCCAAGACTGCACTTAAAATTAGCAATTTGTAGCATTCTCACACTATGTTTTCCCAGCAGAGAAAATGGCGTAGCTGTGGTGGGACAGTGTCTGGAAACCCCACTAGTTACATTCATGAGTGGGGGTTGCCTGTCCACCACTGGAGTAAGCTGTGTGCTTCTTGCCTAAAAGTCTGGTAACTGCTGATAGGCTGCAAGCCTGACCTTTCATTTGGGAGTCCATCTGCCAATGTGCCCACTGACAGACAGACTCCCAAATTAATGGTCAGGCTTGCAGCCTATCTGCAGTGACCAGACATTTAGGCAAGAAGCACACAGCTTACGAACTCTGTAGTATCACTGTTCTGAAGCGGGCCAGACAGTTGGAGCGCATTATTAGGGCTTGATCCAGCCAGATTCAGTGATATTACACTCCTCCAATACTGTAGAGAAAGTGGCCTCGCTTCCAGCATCAGCATACACACAGTTTAGAGCAGAAGCACAATTATGACGCTGGTCCAAATTGTTGATCAATGAAGATAGCACTGTCCCCAGCAACACAAAACTGTGAACCTGGGCAATGGAGAACCACTGAAAAATGAAAATGAGACATCCCCTTTACCACCCAAAAACAGATCCATAATTAGGCACCAAATGTCTACCTTGTTGCTTGTGCCATCAATGTAGGCCGCTACACTCTCCATGTTTAGCTTAGGTTTATCTGAGCGAGGTGTTATGGTGGCCATTTTTCTCAAAAGGTTAGCCAGGTCTGCGGAGACTGTGCTTGTCTTATAGCTGTCAAATTCAGGAAGAGACTTTGGCTTGAAATAGTCAAATAAAACAAGTGCATCTTCCCAGAGCAACTCCACCTGCAGAAAGAGATACGTCACTGACATGTTCTGTGTTCATGTGATGTACAGTCGTCATGATTATTGCCCTCAATTCTAGCCATGCAGAAGAAGAATTTGCAGTCATCCTTACAGTTCGGTCAGATATATACTAATGTGTATACTGAACGGAGTTGAGGCTAATGTAAAAATAACAAAACAAGAAGATACATACAGAACTCCTGACTTTCCTAGATCGTGCTGCCCTCATCCTCACTGTCCTCATCCTCACTGTCCTCATCCTCACTGTCCTCCTTGCTTCCTCTAATGGAAAAGGACGTCATGTGATCACTGCAGTCACCAGCTTTCTCTTCTAGCTCAGAGGAAAATGCACTGCTGCAGCCAATCAATGGCTGAGGACGTCCATCACAATAAAGGTAAGCGAGCGGCCAATGGGGACATGGCAGTTTCTGTCCGGGCGGTAGCTTTTTTTTAAAATTTATTTAACACCACCTACAGCCAGTTTTAATATAAAAAATGAGTAGTTGACGCCTCCTTTAAAATGAATTAGACAATTGATTCATTTTATGCTGTCCAATCCACATGAAGCATATATCAGACACGGGCTGTATGATTTCCCTCATGTATGTTTGATTCTGTAAGGCTCTTTTCACACTAGCGTTTCTGTCCAGATCCTGCCGATCCGGACAGAAAACTGCATCTGCCGCCTAACGGTTGCACATGCGGTACACTTGCGGCAAGCCCCATGCATTCTCTATGGGGCTTGCGGCAAGTGTGGTGTTGCCACGATCCAGCACTAGCGGCCGCGCAAAAGAAAAAACATAGCAGACCGCAAGCGCCAGATCGCAGCAATACCTCACTTGCCGCAAGCCCCATAGAGAATACATGGGGCTTGCCGCAAGTGTAGTGCATGTGCCGCCGTTAGGCGGCAAATGCGGTTTTCTGTCCAGATCTGCCGAATTGGACAGAAAGGCTGGTGTGAAAGAGGCCTAACACTAACACAATTCAGAAAAAAACATCTTTAAAAGCCACTGGGCACCCAGACGCATGGCAGACTAGTGGGACAGGTGGATCCCTGGTGGCTTCTGCCCTCCCTATGCAGTGACTAACGGGTCTCTCCCTATATGTATGTATAGGGAAAGACCAGGGGGGAAGATGGAGAGAAGCAGCCTGCCAACTAGTCTATCCTTATAATTTTTCTTTTTTCCTATATGGTGCAATGTTGTCATTATTATTTTGGACAACTGATTCTTTTTGGTATGTAGTACAATTATATAGGCATCCTTAAAGGGAACCTGTCAGGTTGTTTTTACCTCCTAACCTATCACTACCTGTCCTTGCACCTTCCTTGCACATCTCTAACCATCTCTGTCTTACCTAAAACTGTCCTATATTGGCTGTGAAAAAAACACTTGTGACTTACATTTTCGCATGCAAATGAGGCATCCAGGCTATGATCTGTAATCTGACTCACTGCTGTTATCACACCCCACTGGGTGTGAGAATTGATTCTCCTGCACGCTCCCAATTTGCACGATGCAGTGGTCGGACATCATTTCCGATCCATTGCATTGTGGCTGATAATCGGGTGTGCGGGCTGGCTTCGATATGCGCACTGCACATGCCCTAGAGCTGGCCTGTACAGACCATACAATCCCACAATGCAACGGACTAGAAATTACATCCGGCCGACGCATCATACACAGAAGGAAGAGGTAGGAATTTCAACTTGGGAGTGTGCAGAGTAATGAATTCTCACAACCTAAAAGAACGGACACATACCCCTGTCTTAGTTGCCCCAGCTGCTCCAACGTAATAAAAGGAAATACGGTCACACACCCTAGGACGGGCAAAACATATAACATCAGGGATTTCTACACATGCAACACCAACTTCATAGTTTATGTCATCAAATGCCGTGTGGACTCCTGTATGTAGGATAAACCGCACAAGCCATAAAAGACAGGATTTCACACCACAAGTCAGACATACGCTGTAAAAAAACATGGCTACCATTACCCTTTCACTTCCAGGAAGCTAGACACACAGTGGCACAACTAAGATTCCAGATAATAGAGAAAGTGAACAGACCTAGAAGAGGAGGCAACCATATACAACTACTTAAGGACAGGGAAACGTACTGGATCTATACATTAGATACATTGACACCAAAAGGACTCAACAGGGAAATTGACTGGTATTAGTTAACAACTGTCAACTTTTTTACCCTTACAGGCCCACTAGTCTTCTTGCATAAAAATAGTGAGAAAAAATTTGCTAGACTCCTACCTCCAACCGAGGGATGGTAAGCATAACTAATGTAGCATAACCAATGTAGATGCTTGAGAATTTGTGAGTGACAAGGCTATGGACTCCTATGTATAAACTGTGATTTGACATTTATTATACTAGTAACCTCTAGATCATGCTTAACATAACATACTATGTCTGTAACCAGTTGAAGAAGAATGTAATCCTAAGCAATTACAATACTGTAATAACAATAGGGAGAAAGAAATCCCCACTGAGGGATGGCAAACATAACTAATTTAGCATAACCAATGTACATATTGTGGAAATGTGTGAGTGACAAAGTTATGTAATTCTATATATAAAATGTGACTTGACATATATTACACAGGGTTAGCATAACATACTAGAACTGTGACCAGCTTTATAGCTACAGAGGACACTGGAATAATAGAATAACCCCACCAATCTACCCCTGAATGTCCCAACAAGATCATCTACAAATGGCACAATTCTATAACACTGAAGTACACCCCCCCCCCCTCCAGTATAACACACTGTTACGGGCTCAAACAACTAATAATACTATACAGTAATCGAGTGGGGTGCGGAACGTCACTTCCGGTGACGTCAGAGGACTGGCGGGGCAGAATTACACTGCCGCACGGGGCACTTCCGCCCCTAACTGACGTCACATCCGGTCACATGACCGGGAACACGATGGATAAAACGCGGGACACATAGGCAGCTACACAGCTACCAGCCACAGCGCGGGAGGCGCCGGCAACATCAGAGGAGGCAAGGGGCACACAGCACCAGTGTACAAGATAAGTAATGACCACACTATATCTATATGTACTAACTGATATATATGAGAGTTCTACAGCCCAGGTATTTAGACCACGTATTTGCTGTCCACACCAGTGTATTTTGCAAAAATAGTATTTTATTCAATGCAGTGGATACAGTAAATGAACGTGTACAAGGTAATGATTGACAAGGATACAAGACTAAGACCACTAGCCCCCCGAAGCAGCCGACGCGAAACACGTGTCGGGGCTACTGGACCGGTGGGCAGATCTGACAGGGACCCCTGACGAGGTTTATGGGTAAGCTACTATTGTGCACCTTATGCTGTCTAGATCAGGGAATTGCTACATATATTTAGTTGAACTGCACCTTACCCGGATCTATGCACTTTAGCACATGTCACTTTTACTACCCCTCTGAACCCTATACACAGTCCTTGCCTGTCTTGCCCACCTGTCATTTGTCTCCCTCTTAGTCTTGTATCCTTGTCAATCGTTACCTTGTACACGTTCATTTACTGTATCCACTGCATTGAATAAAATACTATTTTTGCAAAATACACTGGTGTGGACAGCAAATACGTGGTCTAAATACCTGGGCTGTAGAACTCTCATTTTCTCTTTCTTTTTACAATGTATTCTGAGTAGTCTGCCCTTAACATGGTCATACCCGGTCCTTCTTTTCTCATAACTGATATATATGGTATCCACAGAACCCTCCAATATAATACCTGTCCAGCACACAGGGGCACTCACCATACCCCAGCAGGTAAACAGAGATTCTGAATGCATAGCCACACTTTGGAGTGAACTACTCCTAATTTAAACATTGTACCCACAGGCTAACCAGCTCCAATGGAGCACACTGCAATATGTGTATAGCCACTTTGGACACCATGGTCACACAGCACTAAGACCTAAGTGCAACTCAACAGGTAAATGCACCTCCCCTATATATCTCACCTAGGATAAATACCAGACTATAACACACAGACCATATCCGACTACCCTGTGTATTGATGTCCATCTTCTGTAGGATTAGTAGATATAACAAATCACAAGGACAATATGTTGTTATTTTCCACATTCTATAACAGAACACTGAAATATGTAAAAAATTGTATATATTTGTATATATGTATATATATCTCACAAAGTCACTTTTTGTATTCACCAACAGTGACTTTTGATAAAGGCTATTGGATTATAGCCGAAACGTCACCCCAGGTCGCAAGCCTAATGTGTACAGCACCAAAATAAAAAGAACACATCTTTTTCACCAGCAAAAATTGCTTACTGAGAGTGCATTTGTTCTCTACATTGACACTGTATACAGGGTCTAATGACCCCTACAAATAGCACCTCCAAACCACACAAGGAGTGCACGCCAACTTTCTATATATAAGAATGAATTCTCACACCCAGCGGGGTGTGATAACAGCAGTGAGGGGGGAGATGGAGCCCTGGAGACCACCTGGTCAGTCTATAGACCATAGCCTAGATGCCTCATTTGCATGCAAAAATGTAAGTCACAAAGTCTTTTTTCACAGCCAATATAGGACAGTATTAAGTGAGACAGGGATGGTTAGGGATGTGCTAGGAAGGTGCAGGGACAGGTAGTGATAGGTTAGGAGGTAAAAACGACCTGACAGGTTCCCTTTAATGTACAGGAGATTTAGTAGTCTATAAAGTTTCCCATGTAGCTCAGTCCCGATGGCTTCTAAAATATGTTTTTCTCTGAAATGTAGCAACATTTCATTCATACATGCAGGGCAGAAATAATACAACCAATGTGTGATACATGCCATCCCATCCTTGAATGTGACAGCACATTTCAGATTCCCTTTAAATCTAAATATTGTAACTACACAAACAGAAAAGGAGATTCTTATGTACTCACCGTAAAATCCTTTTCTCTTAGCCTCTAATTGGGGGACACAGGGCCATGGGGTGTTATGCTGCTGTCAACTAGGAGGTGACACTAGGCAGAATCTGCAAAAGATTAACAGTGGCTCCTCCTCTGCAGTATACACCCCCTGGACAGGCACTGTCCTAACCAGTTTTGTGCAGTAGGAGGAACGTAACAGTGATAACATATGTAACCATGCCTGTAAGAAGGCAACTTTGCACGAGCTCAAAAAATAATATGAGAACTCAAAAAAACGGCCCGAAACTGGCAACAGGGAGGGAGCTGTGTCCCCCAATTAGAGGCTAAGAGAAAAGGATTTTATGGTAAGTACACAAAAATCACCTTTTCTCCTTCGCCTCATTGGGGGACACAGGACCGGGGGACGTCCCAAAGCAGTCCCTGGGTGGGAAAAGCAATGGAACGCATATTGTGTAAAGACAGTATCCTACAGGTGGGTTACTGCTGCCTGCAGGACGCGTCTACCCAGGCTCATGTCCGCTGTAGACTGGGTATGGACTCTGTAATGGTTTGTGAACGTAAGCTAGTCCAGGTGGCTGCCTTACACACTTGTTGTGCCGACGCCTAGTGCCGAATGGCCCAGGATGCCCCTACCGCACGGGTAGAGTACGCTGTTTCCAGCCGGAAGTGGCGAGTTTTTGAGCCTATAGGCATCTTGAATGGTGGATCTGATCCATCTAGCAAGCGTAGCTTTTGAGACTGGCAAGCCCTTTCGGCTGCCTCCCGGCGGAAGAAAGAGAGAGTCGGCTTCCGAACAGGCGCCGTTCTAGATACATAGATACGCAATGCCCTGACAAGGTCCAACGTATGCAGAGCCTTCTCAACCCTATACACCGGTGCCTGACAAAGGGATGGCAAGGAAATTTCCTCGTTGATGTGGAAAGTGGAGACCACCTTCGGGAGGAAAGAGGGGACAGTACGGAGAACGACCTTGTCCTGGTGAAAAACCAGGAATGGCGGCCTGCAGGAGAGCGCTGTGAGTTCAGACACTCTGCAAAGAGAGGTGATTGCCACCAGAAAAACCACCTTCTGGGATAGAAGTCGGAGTGAGATTTCCTTGAGGGGCTCAAAGGGTGGTTCTTGTAATGCTGTCAACACCAAGTTGAGATCCCATGCCTCCAGCGGTCATCTGTAGGGGGAAACAAGCGGGAAACCCTTTAAAGAAACATCTTGACTTGTGGTTTTGTTGAGAGTCGTCGCTGAAAAAGAATTGAGAGAGCTGAGACTTGGTTCTTAAGAGAGCCAAGGGACAGTCTGGCCTCCAGACCCAATTGCAGAAAACCAGGTACCCTGGGTAGTGAATAGGGCAACGGAGTCTGATCACGAGATGTGCACCAGGCAAAAAAGGATTTCCAGGTGCGGTAATAAATCCTAGCAGAGGCTGGCTTTCTCGCACTGATCATGGTGCGAATGATATCTTGTGAGAGCCCTGCTTGTGTCAGAATCCAGGTCTCAAGGGCCACGCTGTCAAATTCAGAGTTTCTGAATTTTGGTGGTAGAAGGGGCCCGGAGACAGAAGATCTGGACGATCTGGAAGGCGCCAGGGGGCGTCTGTCGTGAGTTGGGCGTCTGGGCCAGTCTGGGGCGATAAGGATGACTGGGATCCCTTCCTGTCTGATTTTCCGCACCACTGTGGAGATTAGAGGCAGGGGTGGGAAGATGTATAGGAGTTGGAATTGAGTCGAGTCCTGAACTAGGGCGTCCGCTCCTATGGACCGGGCGTCGTGTGATCTGGCCATGAAGGTGGGAACCTTGGAATTGAGGTGTGATGCTATTAGATCCACATCTGGAGTCCCCCAGCGATGACAAATTTGCTGAAAGACTTCGGGGTGCAGGGACAACTCTCCTGAGTCTATACCCTGGCGAGTGAGGAAGTCTGCTTCCCAGTTGTCTACTCCCGGGATGTGCACAGCAGACAGGGTCGATCCCATTGATTCCGCTCAGTGAAGGATGTGTGTTACCTCTCGCATTGCCTGGGCAGTGTGTTCCGCGCTGGTTATTGACGTATGCCACGGCCGTGGCATTGTCTGATTGTATCCTGATGTGAGAAGCCGCCAGGAAGCGCTGGAAGGCTCGCAATGCCAGGAAGATGGCTCGAATCTCCAAGACGTTGATGGGCATGGTAGATTCCGTTGGAGACCATTTCCCCTGTGCTCTGTGATGTCAGTACACCGCGCCCCATCCTGTCAGGCTGGCATCAGTGGTCAGATTCTCCCAGTGACCTGTTAGAAAGGATCTCCCTTTTTTTTTTTTTTTAAACCATTAGATTTTTATTTTTGAAAAATACATGACATACATAAGTCCGCCTCACTTAGGACGAAATACAAAAACATTACAAAGATAAAACCGGGGAAGACAAGGGAAAAAGGGGGGAGGGAAAGCAAAGAAAGCAAGGGAGGAGACCATATGCTAGCATATATAATAAGATATGACATTCCATACATATTAGGCAAAACCAGAAAATCCGCGGTCACTGCAAAAGGTATGCCGGGATATCAGAGGCTAAAGAGGAAGAAGTCCAGGGGTCCCACCATGAAAGGATCTTATTCTTTTTAGGCAGGGAGGTAGCAGTAAGACTCTCATAGCAAAAATGTAGGGGCCCTCCAATGAGCCGCTATACAGAGTCTGGCGGCAATTAGGACATTTGAAATAATAGGTAAGAGAGGAGAGGGAAGGTCCACTAGAGAGATGCCCAGAAGAGCCAGTTGGCTTGTTAGAGTAAAAGGTAAATGAGTTACCTCAGTTATAATTGTTTCAACCTGACGCCAGAAAGCATTAATTATGGGACACTCCCACCAAACGTGTGCCAAGGTTCCGGAAGAACCACAACCCTTCCAACAGGACGAGGAGGTCGCCAAACGAAGCTTGGCCAATCTCACCGGTGTTATATACCACTGTAAAAGTTTTTCTTTGCTTGCTCCATGTGGCCCACACATGAGGAGAATTTCAACGGGTGAGATAGTGCAAAGGCCCAATCATCTCCCGAAGCATTGAAGGAAAGGACAGATTCCCATGAGTCCATACAAGGAAGTCTATGCTGAACCCCATGGAGCACCAAAGAGTTATATAGAACCGAAACCCCATGTGAGATAATAGTATTGGGTTTAAAATATTTTTGACCTGGAGAGTCCGCTATAGTCGGGGGATCCGTAAATATATGCATGTTACGTAGGAGACTATGAAATTGTATATAGGAGAAATAAACTGAGTCCGGAAGGGAGAAACGGGTCTGCAAAATTGAAAAAGGGAGGACCCCAGATGGACCAAAAAGATCCACAATGTGTTTCACTCCACCTTGCTTCCAGGGAAGAACAGAAACACCATCGATGACCTCCCTTAAAGCGTCCAGTGAGACATACCGTAGCGCACCATGTGGGGAAAAACAACCGGGCAAACAGACGCCCAGAGTCCAATAGCGGCAGACATGGTAAGCAGGATACCCCCAGGCATGCCAGAGTGTAGAAGGGAGGCCTCCAGTATACGCCTGAGGGAGCCGCCCGGGGCAAAATGGGATTCAATCCGTAACCAAGGAATGTTAGATACCCCATCCCACCATAATTTGAGAGGTTCTAACATAGCCGCTCTGTAGTAGGCTACGAACATAGGAACACCCAGTCCTCCTCTGGAGCAGGGAAACACCATCCACTTTCTTTTAATTCTATGTGGTTTGTTATTCCAAATAAAGGCATCTATAATATAGATTGAAACATAGAGAGACGCCTCGAGGGGATGTGGAGGGGCAGACACCTAAATAGATAAATTAGTTTCGGTAATAACATCATCTTGACCACCTGTATGCGTGCCATCCAGGAGAGCGCCGCCCCAGGGAATTTCCCAACTTCTGCCCGAAGGTCCGCAGCAAGGGCCTCACAATTTGCACGAACCAAGTCAGCCAGGCGCGTCAGTTTAATACCTAAATAAGAGAACCCCCCGGGAGACCACATATACTGACAAGTGGTTTGAATATTAATTTGAAGTGACAAGGGAAGGGAAAGAGGAAAGAGAGTTGATTTAGATATATTGAGTCTGTAATATGAAACTGCAGAGAAGTCTCGTAAAAGATCCGAGATCGCACTTAAGGAGTGCTGCGGGTCAGAGCAGGTGAAGACCACACCATCTGCATACAGGCTAATCTTATATTCAGTAGGCCCAACCCGTATTCCTTTGATGTCTGAGGACTGACGGGCAATGGCAGCAAGAGGCTCCATGATCAATGCGAAAATTAGTGGCGAGAGGGGGCAGCCTTGTCGCGTGCCATTTGAAATGGAGAAGGTTCGGGACTGGAAACCAGAGGCCCGAACTGAGGCACCTGGATTAGAATATAAGGCTCGAGCAATAATACCTCTGAAACCAAATTTACTCAAGGTCTTCTCCAAATACCCACAGTGCACCCGATCAAATGCCTTCTCTGCATCGAGTGAAAGGAATGCACTGGGGAGGTGCCCCCTCTCCACCACTTCCAGCAGATCTATCAAACGTCTCGTGCCATCCCTCGTCTGCCTATCCAAGACAAACCCAACCTGATCAGGGTGGATGATGGAGGGTAAAACTGATAACAGACGATTGGCCCACAGCTTGGCAGAAATTTTCACATCTGCATTAAGCAGTGCGATTGGACGAAAGTTGGAGGGTGTGGTTGGAGGTTTGCCGGGCTTGGGAAGGGTGGCTATTGAAGCCTCCAGCCCCTCTCGCCTGATACAGCCAGAATGAGCCCAGTGGTCAAAAAGACGTAAAAGGTATGGACCAAGGATAGGAAAAAACTGAGCATAATAGGGAAAAGAAAACCCATCCGGACCAGGAGCTGAGGATTTTTTAGAATCTTTTAAAATTTGAGCAAGTTCAGAAAGCAGAATCGGGGAGTTTAAGGAGGAGAGCTGCGCAGGAGTAATGCTAGGGAGGGCTGCCCTTTCCAGGAAAGCAGAGATATCATCAGGAGAAGGCTGGGGCACCGAAGAATCCTCCAGCAGATTATAAAGATTAGAGTAGTAAGAGGCAAATTCATTAGCAATTTGGATTGGATTATAGGTTTTTGATGAGTCTGATCTGGTGAGAAAGGGAATCCTAGCCTGTGATTCTCTCTTTTTGACACGCCTGGCTAACAGGGCACCCGCACGGTCTCCCATGGCACCGTCAGGCGGGCCTTAGTAAGGTCTGAAAGCAAGGCAGCAGAAGAGGCTTGTTTGTGCTGGGACTCCAAATGCGCAATCTCAGACAAAGCATCCTTTAAAGTCTGCGTGTATTTACGCTTCTGGATGGCAGCAATTTTAAGTAGGTGGCCACGCATGACTGCCTTGTGTGCGAACCACATCACATCTGGTTGTGTCTCTGGTAGATCATTATTACAAAAGAATTCTTTGAGGTAGGAATCTAAAAGGGAAACATTGGACTGGTCAGTCAGTAATTGAGTGTTTAAACGCCATCGTGAATGGGGGGTAATGGCCAACGGATCCTCAAGTGAAACTGTCACTGGAGCATGGTCTGACCACGAAATATTACCTATTGACGCTACAGTGCAGTGAGGGAGAGCCACATCATCTACCAATATATATATGATCCTGCTATAAGTTGCGTGCCTAGATGACATATATGTGTAGTCTCTCTCACCGCAATGAAGATATCGCCAAATATCATGCAGACCATGGAGACGGACAAGGGGGCCGCCTTCACCTCTGGAAGTTGAGGAAACCGAACAATCCAATACTCTTGATATAGGGACATTGAAATCACCTGCTATGACCTTATGCCCATGGTGAACGCCTTCAAGGATGTGCAAGATGGTTTTTAAAAATTTAAGTTGGCCAGTGTTGGGTCCATAAACCGAGGCTATCGTAATGGGGGCACTATTAATGGTACATAAAATTATCAAATATCTGCCATAAGAGTCCGAAATTGTTTGAACCAGCTGAAATACCACACCTTTACTAATAAATATCGCGACTCCAGCTTTTTTCGTGTCTACTCCTGCAAAAAAACGGTGAGGGTACATATCAGATTTCATTCTAAAGTTATCCTGTTCTACCAGGTGAGTCTCCTGAAGACAGATTATCTGATGACGCAGTTTACAGAGTTGACGCCAAACCATAGCTCTCTTACACGGGGAATTGAGCCTATTAACATTCTGGGAGAATACAGTGACACTCATGGCGGTTCATAGAGAACAACGTGTCATATCATAATGGAATAATCATCTACATTTGTCACTGAGATAAAGCAAATGATCACCTGGAGTAGCTTAAGGGGAATTAAAGGGAAAGAAAGGGAGGGGACAAACAGACAAAACCAACAAACAAGGAACATAGAAACAATGTCCATTCAGACAGGGTCTGAATCCACAAGTGACAAAAAAAAGTCACCAAGGGCCAAAGCTGACAAGTCAGCAAACACGTGGACCTACAATCCACAAAAAGTAAAAATAGTAGGCGTAAAGGAGAAAAAAGAAAGTCCTATTCCGAAGGAAGAAAGGATCCGACCAGGACCAGCTGTGCAAGAGTCCCTTCAAGCGACCTCCCATTCAGGGTCAACATGATGAGCAGCAGCAGAGAGACCATCCGTCTCAGCATGTCCAGAGTCTTTTGAAGCAGGGGACTCCGGGGGGATGAAGCCCCAGCGAGCTAGATTCTTGGCGGCTTGACGGGGGGTAAGGCAGGTTGTGAAAGTACCATCCTTCTTTATAAGAAGCCTCGTAGGGTAGTATCCCCATCGGTATTGAATCTCTTTGTCTCTCAAGACGGCAGTATGCGGGGCAAAGGCACGACGCAATGCCAGTGTGCCTGGGGAAAGGTCTGGAAAAACCTTGATGGAAGCAAATTTCTCTGGCAATTCAGGGAAACCCCGTTGAGCATACAGGAACTCCTCTTTTACCTCGAAGAAATAGACACGAGCAAGCACATCCCTGGGTATAGAGGCTGCCAGGCTGGGAGGTTTGCGGAGGCGATGGATTCTGTCTATTACCAACAATTTTTTGTCTGTTTGGGGAAGAACAGTCATTATAAATTCCTGCAGGAAGGCTTCCAGGTCTGGGGCTGAAACCGATTCATCCACCCCCCTTTAGTTTAACATTGTTCCTCCTGGATCTATCTTCCAGATCCAGGGTTTTTGACTGGGTCTGTAGAGCTCGCTTATCCAGGGCCTCATGAGCATCCCAGAGGCTGTTATGTGATGCCACCAACTCTGCCATCTTTCTTTCAAGATGATCTGTGCGCCCCCCCAGATCCTCCACCTCTGATTTTAGAGAGGCCACCATGTTGCGCATGTCCTCCTGCAGGGAGGAACGCAGCTCCCCCAGCAAAGTTTTGAGAAGAGAGGAGATGAGAGGGGCCTCTGAAGGCCCAGCATCAGCGCCACTCATATCTGCTGCAGGGAGAGTTCGCCGGGCAGCGCGCACAGCTCTGGGAGACTGCGGCGCCATTTTAGCTTCTTGTGCTAGGTGTGGGGGGGCCACAAAGAAGTCCGGAATCCTCCGGGCTGGGTCGCGGGATCCCGGTTTGCTTTTCCCCATGTGCTCACCTGAGGTTAAGGCACCGGAGGAGGCAGAGCAGGACTGCAAGGAGGCAGCAGGGAGCTTGATAATAGCCGCTTATGTGTGATCCTGGTCGAAGCCCAAGCTCTAAGCGTCCTACACCATCAGAGGTTAGGACACGCCCCCCGAAAGGATCTCCCTTTGAAGAGAGAGATTGGTTTGAGCCACCAGTGTAGAGATTGCTTGACCTTCAAGGACAGTCGAAACATCTTGTCTAGGGAAAAGGGACTCTTGTCCCAGGACTTGAGTATGGCCAGTTGGAGAGGCCTGAGGTGAAGCTGGGCAAAGGGGACTGCTTCTATTGCAGCGACCATCCTGCCCAGAACTCTCATGGCAAATCGGAAGTATTGAGGTGATGGCTGAAGAAGGGCGCGAACTCCCAGCCCGAGAGCGTGTGCCTTCTCCTTGGGAAGGAGCACTAGACCCCTGGAAGTGTGAAATTGCATGCCCAGAAAGATCAGGGACTGACTTGGGATTGGGGACAACTTTTTTAGGTTGACCAACCAGCCCAGGCGACTTAGTGTGTCTACCGTGATGGCGATACTGAGTTCGCAATCCTTGAAGGTGGGAGCCTTAATAAGGAGATCGTCCAGGTATGGGATGACGAATACACCTCTGGAGTGTAAAATAGTCATGGCGGCCGTTATGACCTTGGTAAACACTCTGGGAGCCGTGGCGAGTCCGAACGGGAGAGCCACAAACTGGTAATGGGTCTGACCGATTGCGAATCGGAGAAGCCTTTGATGGCCAGAGGCGATTGGGATATGCAGGTAAGCATCTTGAATATCTATGGAGGCAAGAAACTCTTCTTCTTCCATGGATGATATGATGGATTGGAGAGACTCCATGCAAAATTGTCGTACTTTTACGCATTTGTTTAGTTGTTTGAGGTCTAGTATGGGTCTTACACTGCCTCCCTTTTTGGCAACCACGAACAGGTTGGAATAGAACCCGTGGAAGAGTTCGGCTAGAGGGACCGGCACGATTACTCCCGCTTGAAGAAGTGAACTGACCGCCTTGGAGAAGGCGCGAGCCTTGGATGGCGCTCTTGGAGGTAGTGAAAGAAAGAATCAATTTGGGGGGAGGGAAATGAACTCTATTTTGTAACCGGACGACACCAGTTCCCTGATCCACCTGTCTTCTATAATAGGCAGCCAGACTTGACGAAAGTGGAAAAGTCAGCCGTCTACTGGTGGAGTGTCGCCCGGGGATAAGGAGTCACAAGGAAGAGAATTTGTGGGATTGGATCCCTTAGACTTGGACTGGCCAGATTTTGAATGCCAATTCTTGTTTGATCTTTGCGAAGACCTCGCACACTCCCTGCGCGTCGAACGACTACGGGTCTGCGCTGGGCGGGACATGGACCAGCCGGACGAATTCCGAAAGGAACGGAATCATGCTTGGTTACGGTGGTTGTAAGTGTCTTTTTGGCTTTTGTTGAGGTAGGGAAGTACTCTTCCACCCCTGTTGCGTTAGATATTAATTTATCCAACTCTTCTCCGAAAAGATGTCTGCTAAGATATGGAACGTGTGTAAGTAACTTCTTAGAGACTGCATCAGCTTTCCATTCCCATAGCCAGAGGGCACGCCTGATTATGATGGCGTTTGATGCAGCCACTGCTGCACAATTTGCGGAATCGATAGCTGCATGTAGAATATAGTCCGCCACGACGGAAACTTGAACTACCTGATCTGCTAGCTCAGAGTCAGTCGAACAGAGGCCCGTATGTAAGTTGGTCGCCCAGGCCACGATGGCCTTGGCTGCCCAGACTGAAGCGAATGCCGATGCTAGGGAGGACCCTGCGGTTTCGAAAATTTATCGGGCCATGTGTTCCACCTGACGGTCTGTCGCGTCCTTGATGGAGGAGCTATCTGGCAGGGAGAGAAGTGTCTGTGCAGTGAGCCTAGAGACTGGGGGGTCCACTACGGGTGTATCTGCCCAGGTCTGTGTCACCTCTTGTAGAAAGGGGTAATGCCTCTCCAGTGCCTTACGATTGCCAAATCTTTTCTCCGGGTGTGAGCGATGATTTTTAAGAATCGGGGTGATCAGAGAAATATTTAGGTGGCTTCTTAGCCCTTTGAAAAGCAATCGCGTGCTCTGGGGCATCTGGAGGTGGGTCAGATATATTCAACACCTGGTTGATGGAAGTGATTACATCCTCAACCAATGCAGGTCTAGGTCTAAGGCCTGTCTGGATCCAGATCTGAGCTGGAGTCTCAGAGGTCTTCGGACTCCTGCGTATCGCTGTGGTCTTCCCTGGTAGGGGATGACCTGGACCACATGTGATTTTCCCTGGTAGGGGACAACTCTGGCAACCTGGAGGCACGGCGACGCTCCCTGGGGGGTGATCGTGAATTGTGAGAGGATATTGGACAGCGTGACCTATGGGGTTGCTTGCGTCCTGACCTAGAAGTGGATGGGTCTGGGTCAGCACGGTCCCGGTCAGAGCGTTCACCCTGCTGGGCAGTGGCCAGGGAAAGAGGGTAACTTTGCAGAGCTTGGAGCAATGTAGAGGACAGCTTCTCTATGGATTGTGCCATAGATTGAGACATGGATTGGGACATGATTATGGCCCATTCCGGCATGGCAGGGGATGCATCAGTAATGGCCGGGGTCACTGGGGGCTGAGGCACGGTACTCTGGGCGCAGTCCTGGCAGTGCGGGGACGTATAGCCGCTAGGCAGACGGTTCCTACATGCTGTGCATAAAGCATAGTAAGATGTGTGAGCCCTGGTCCTCTTGCTCTTTGAGCCCGGCATAATGGGAGGGGTTCCTGTGCCTGTGTAGGGGTACCCTGCTGAGAAGTAGCCCCAGCAGAGGAGAAAGGAACCTCTGCTGGGAACTTACCCCACCTCGATGTGTGCCACCAGTGTCCAGCGTCCCTTGTCCTGTGCCCCCGGAAACTGTCCGGCTGAAGCAGCGCTGCCTTCCAGCTGTTGCTGGGCTGCCTCCTTTCCATGAGGCTTGTACTGGCCGCCGGAGAGGGATAGAGGAGGAAGGAGGGGGGCGGAGCAATGCGAAAAGAGCGTGATAATACAGGGGAGCACGCTCTCTGTAATGCAGTCCGCCCCCTGCTATGACGCTTGCAGCGTCATCCTCGTCATCCGGGGAGCGAGCCGGGGGGCTTGGAAAAGGCGGCGGCCACGGTGTAGGCCCAAGCCGCGGTTTAAATTAGAACCCTGTAGCCGAAAAAGGCTCTAGGGCAGCGCGGAGGTCTGGGGGGGATTGGGGTCCGGAACTAATCTGGACCCCGCCAGGCCCCCTAGGCAGGTAGCGGTGACCCAGTGTGGCTCCCACAGAGGACCCAGAGCACTGGGTCCTCTGAATCAACTTTTATGCAGCCTCAGTGCTGGCTGCTGCAGCGGCACAGGCAAGCTGTGTCCCTGCTAGTGCTAGCTGCCCCTTGTTGGTCCACCGGCCCCATCAGGAGTACACAGCGAAGCTGTGTGTCCTGGGTGTACTGCGGCGAGCACGCTGCCACTGAAGTGTGTTGAGTGGCTCAGCCGGGCTGAAGACTCCTGGGGTGCCTATAGTGCTGCACCCGATGACTCTACCTGAGGTGTCTCAACCTAAATGAACCCCAAAGGGGTATTTAGGGAGGGATGCTGCTCCACCATCAGGGGCCTTGTCTGTCGCCTTGACCTCAACCCAGTAACCCCAACAGTGGGGAAATGGGGAAGGAGGATCGTCGTCTCAACCTCAACCCAGCGCCCCCAAAATTGGGGGGCCGAAGAGGGAGCGGCATGTTAGGGGAAAAAAGTCGACCTCAACCAGGCGCCCCCAACAGTGGGGGGTCGAGGAGGGATCATGCCGGGAATCTTGTCAGAGACCCACTTTTCTTCTTTTTGAAGTAAAAATTCAAAACGCAAAAAAAATTTTTAGGAGCACTAAAAATTTGTGTGTGCCCCCTAATGACACTAAGCAAAAACCGGTTAGGACAGTGCCTGTCCAGGTGTTTATACTGCAGAGGAGGAGCCACTGTTAATCTTTTGCAGATTCTGCCTAGTGTCACCTCCTAGTGGACAGCAGCATAACACCCCATGGTCCTGTGTCCCCCAATGAGGCGAAGGAGAAAATGCCTTAAATCTTTCCGTTTTTGCTCACTCAACAAGAGCAATACAATAACAAATCAGAAGACAAACTATGCTGATTAATTCTTCAGCAAACTATAACGGGGGACACTTATAAATTCAATGATGATGACATGACAAGTTTTCTGGTGTTATTGCATAAAAGAGAATGGTCTTTGTGGGGAGGTTATAAGAGTATGTTACATTTTATGATACAATGTAATTACATACTGCCTCATATCGTAATGATGAGAAGTTCTAAAGTGCCCACGATCAGGATTAGCAGTGATTTGGACGTAAGGTATTTTCACTGCATCGAAAACTCTGTGTTCTTCAGTACAAGCACAGTGGATGAATTTATAGAAATCTCATGCCCACTTTTCTTTTTTCTGAAGCATAAACTGACATACACGAGGAAACACAAGTGTACTCGGCAGGAGAACACAGTGAAAATCTGCTGCGCCCAGTATCCCGATCGTGGGCACATCAGCTGCTTTCCCCATAGACAACACTCATGTCTATGCAGAGAGCACGTGTCCAGAACTTCAGTGTGCCCTAATCATGGGCACATAGCAGAACATAAGCAGAGAATTAGGCTGTTTGTGCATTGCTATAATGTACAAGTATAAGGGAGAGTCCTTACTAATTAGTATTATTCTAGTTATTGTTAAAAGCTTGTAGTTACCGGTTGTACAGAATGCTCCTCTAGGTACCGAGCTTTGCTCTTCTTGCTGGGGTAACCATACAGACAGTAGAAGCACTGCTCTAGAGCAGTCTCAAACTCTTCCTTAAAGGGATGGTTGTCTTCTGTTGTGGACAATGCCAGTTCTTTTAACAGAATCCGTACCTGTATACACATGAGAAATATGGAGTTCAAATGACAAAGGAAAAAGAAAATACTGTAACACAATATTAGGAAAAGAGGAAAGTAACACTATAGTAAAGCGAAAACAGGCTCCTCACATCCTGCATAATCTCTTTCCCCACTGTGTCTTCACTACAATCCATACATATATGCCCACAATATCAAATGCTTATCTTTTATAAATACAACAGTATAAATAAAATGGATTTTGAGAACGGTTTAAGTTAATGGAAAGGCAGAAATGACGCTTGGGAATCTTTTGACGTATTTACACCAAAAATGAAATGCTTGCTCTCTTGCTTAATGGGCTGTAAATGTCTCCAAAAGAGAAAAGAAAGGGAAAAAAAAACAACACAGATCCCCCCCCCCCTTAAAAAAAATGGATCCCTATGTAAAAGGAGAGTGGTGCCCTGAAGGGTGCCGTCGCCTGAAAAATAGAAGAAAACATGCCTCCTTGCGACACTAAGCTAAAACTGAAACTGAATATCCTACTTCCTGCAAATAGGTGTATACTGAGGAGGAGGACTTAAATTCTTTATGTTTACTTAGTGTCCTCCTAGTGGCAGAAAAGCATACACCCATGGTCCTGTGTCCCCCCAATGATGCAAAGGAGAAAATGCTGATAACATTACCAGTAAACATTAACTATTTCAGGAAAAATAAAAAAAAAAATCGCACAAAAAATACATTTAACCCTACTGTTCTGTTCGGTCAAAAATGACCGAATTAAATTTTTTTAATTTCATTTCTTTATGAACATACAGGGTTATTCCATATCAAGTAATCCAAATACCGTATATACTCGTGTATAAGCCGACCCGTGTATAAGCCGACCCCCCTACTTTTGCCCCCAAAAACTGGGAAAACTTATTGACTCGCGTATAAGCCGAGGGTGGACTCCAGCACAGGTATACATCCTTCAGCAGTGAGGTATACAGCAGCCTCCCCAGTGGTAGTATACAGCAGCAGCCCCAGTGGTAGTATACAGCAGCCCCAGAGGTATATACAGCCCCATATGCAGCCCCAGATGTATATGCAGCCCCAGAGGTATATACAGCCCCATATGCAGCCCCAGATGTATATGCAGCCCCAGAGGTATATGCAGCCCCATATGCAGCCCCAGAGGTATATGCAGCCCCATATGCAGCCCCAGAGGTATATGCAGCCCCATATGCAGCCCCAGAGGTATATGCAGCCCCATATGCAGCCCCAGAGGTATATGCAGCCCCATATGCAGCCCCAGAGGTATATGCAGCCCCATATGCAGCCCCAGAGGTATATGCAGCCCCAGAGGTATATGCAGCCCCATATGCAGCCCCAGAGGTATATGCAGCCCCATATGCAGCCCCAGAGGTATATGCAGCCCCAGAGGTATATGCAGCCCCATATGCAGCCCCAGAGGTATATGCAGCCCCAGAGGTATATGCAGCCCCAGAGGTATATGCAGCCCCATATGCAGCCCCAGAGGTATATACAGCAGCAGCAGCCCCAGCCCCAGGGCTGTATACAGCAGCAGCAGCCCCAGCCCCAGGGCTGTATACAGCAGCAGCCCCAGGGCTGTATACAGCAGCAGCCCCAGGGCTGTATACAGCCGCAGCCCCAGGGCTTTATACAGCAGCAGCCCCAGGGCTGTATACAGCCGCAGCCCCAGGGCTGTATACAGCCGCAGCCCCAGGGCTGTATACAGCCGCAGCCCCAGGGCTGTATACAGCCGCAGCCCCGGAGGTATACAGGCCCCCCATCAAGTTCCAGGGCCCCCCCCACTTGCGCGCCAGCCTGTAAGGTAAATTCATACTTACCGGTGTCCAGTCGCGCCGCCCGCAGCTGCCGACATGACGATTCCGGGCTCCATTCAGCGTCTTCCCGCGGCTTCCTGTAGTCGCGGGCAATGACGTCATTGCCCGCGACTACAGGAAATGCGGAAGACGCTGAATGGAGCCCGGAATCGTCATGTCGGCAGCTGCGGGCGGCGCGACTGGACACCGGTAAGTATGAATTTACCTTACAGGCTGGCGCGCAAGTGGGGGGGGGGCCCTGGAACTTGATGGGGGGCCTGTATACCTCCGGGGCTGCGGCTATATTTTTTTTTTTTTTTCATATACCGTATATACTGGCGTATAAGCCGAGGGGGGACTTTTCAGCCCAAATTTTGGGCTGAAAAACTCGGCTTATACGCGAGTATATACGGTAAATCAGATTTTTTAAATTTTTTTTCTATATGAAGTACAACTTTAGTTAATTACAAATTAAACACTTTGAATTTTTTTTTTCATCAGTTCATTTTTGACAGATTTTTTAAGTTTTTTTTTTAAAAAAAAAAAAGCGCAAATTTTGGCTTGGTATGGCTTTACATTTTTTATCATATCTCGGGCTAGGTTTAAGATAATGAGGTGGAAGAGGCATAATCTTTCTCAGAATGGTACCAGCTTTCATTTGATATGTCACAAGACTGTTTCTTTATATTTTGTTTTGGAGAAATCAAATTCAAAATGTTCATGTGCAATTGTGAAAAAAAAGTTTGTTTAAAAAATGTGAAAAAATGCCTGTGTGTTACTTGTGTTCTTGGTTATATTTGTGCAGGGATTCATCTTGGGACCTGTCAAATTTATATATTTTTTTTATTTTATGTTTATGTGAGTTTCTTCCTTTTTTCTTTTCAAATTACAACTTATTGAATTCATTTAAATGCAACAATAAAGAAACACAAAAAACAAATAATGTAAGTGCCAGGATAAATACATCTTAATCATCAGAACACAACGCTCAGCATTTTCAACCTGAATGCATTGAACAAACCAAAAGAAAAAAGGTGATCATATCCTCGTGTGATTAAACAAGATTAAAAGCAAAGAATTTTAACCCGTATTTATACATGTAAATTTGTTTTCTATTATATCACTAAACATGTCATTTATGAAGTATTTAATAAGAATAGTACAGTAGTTAAATCATTGTTCTATAAATTATGAACTACTCAAACAATTAATAGTACGTTTTTAAAGTGGCCTTTCATCATCAATTTGTCCCTTTAAGTGGGTGAAATGTAATCTTGTCCATAATTGCTTACTAGCAATGGCCATTTCCTTTTGTGTAAGAGTATGTACGGCCTGTTATCGTGTTCGGCTCCAACTGAGTTAATATCTGATTTTTGTTAACTTTTAAAATGTCTGGTTTTCTTGGATACATAAAGGATGGCGCTGGACCAGAAGGATGCAAAATAAGTCAATTCTACTTAAGTTATAAGTTATATTATCTACCATAGCCTCTTCAAAATAATTTAATATTTTTCTTTTTACTGAAGGACATTTATTGTAAATATTGAGGTAACAACTCCAACTCTTTTAAGGACCCCCTTCAATCATGAGCTTAGTGTTCTGATGTATTGTACATACGCATACTGAGTGTGTACCACTACCACCAGCCAGGACACAATTCTTCAGTTCATCAAATTTTTAAAATCCCATTTTAGAAGAAGTGGAATTTTTTTTCTTTAAAAAGTTCATAGGTTTCTTTCAAATTGGTAAAAACCAGCCTGTTCTGGACTTGAGTTTTCTTACCATTCACTTTCATAGACACACAATCTTTCTTGCCGGGCATAATTCGGCTCACTTCATCACTATTGTAAAAATCTTTCACTTTACCCACTATAGCTTCATCTAAGGTTTTGCCTGGTTTAGGATCAGGAGAAGACATGAAACCTTTTTGTTCAACTAGAGATTTAGCTTTTCTAGCCATTCTGTTGCTAACGTTAAATTCATTTTCTATTCTTTTGCATGTCCAACTCTTCGGTAATGTAGTTAGTATCATGAACTGTTCACTTCTGCTATGGGGGGATTTACATTTATCTTTAAGCTGCAGAATGATCTCTGAATCAGTGTCATTTTTTCCTTCACCTTCTACTGTGTCACCCTCCAGCTCAAGGGTCATTTATTTGTAACTTTTTCTAATTTTTTTTGGCAATAACCAGGATTATGGATTCTTTTTTTGCAATGGGCGATTCGTTGATGTTAGAAAGTGATTTATTCAAATACCATATTTTTCGCTTTACAAGACGCACCGGATTAGAAGACGCACCCTCAAATTTGGTGAAGGAAAAGAGAAAAAAATAATTTTTAATGTTAAATGGGGTCCGTCTTATAATGTCAGTGTCCATCTTACAAATCATACAGGCTATATGTCCCTCACAGCCCCCTTATTCTGGTTATGGCTGGCACACGTCCCCCAGGGCAGGCACATGCCCCCAGGGCTCTCACACATCCCCTAGGGCTGGCACATGTCCCCCATGGCTGGCACATGCCCCCCAGGGCTCTGACACATCCCCCAGGGCTGGCACTCATCCCCCAGGTCTGGCACATGCCCCCTAGCACTGGCACACATCCCCCAAGGCTGGCACTCATCCCCCAGGGCTGGCACACGTCCCCCAGGGCTGGGACACGTCCCCCAGGGCTGGCATATGCCCACCAGGGCTCACACATCCCCCAGGGCTCTCACACGTCCCCTAGGGCTGGCATATCTACCCCCCAGGGCTGGCACATGCCCCCCAGGGCTCTCACACATTCTCCAGGGCTGGCACACATCCCCTAGGACTCTCCCACATCCCCCAGGGCTGGGACACGTCCCCCAGGGCTAGCATATGTCCCCCAGGGCTCACACATCCCCCAGGGCTGGCACATGCCCCCAGGGCTCTCACACGTCCCCTAGGGCTGGAATATTCCCCCCCAGGGCTGGCACGTGCCCCAGGGCTGGCAGACATCCCCCAGGGCTGGCACAAGTCCCCCAGGGATGGAACACATCCCCCCTCCCCAGGGCAGGGAAACGTCCCCCAGGGCTCAAACATCCCCCAGGGCTGGCACATGCCCCCAGGGCTCTCACACGTCCCCTAGGGCTAGAATATCCCCCCCCCAGGGCTGGCACATGCCCCAGGGCTGGCAGACATCCCCCAGGGCTGGCACAAGTCCCCAGGATGGCACATGCCGCCAGGGCTCACAGCCCCCCCCCCTCCCCAGGGCAGGGAAACGTCCCCCAGGGCTGGTACATGCCCTCTGGGGCTCACACATCCCCAAGGGCTGGCACAAGTTCCCCAGGGCTGGCACACATCCCCCAGGGCTGGCACATGCCCCCAGGGCTGGCACACGTCCCCCAGGGCTTCCACACGTCCCCCAGGGCTTCCACACGGCCCCCCTTGCTGCTGGGCACAAAATAACATACATTTTATACTTACCTCTCCGGCGCTTGCCTCAGTCTTTCAGTGCCTCTCTCCCTGACTGCCGCAAACTCCTTCCGAGGTCCCAGAGAAGCCGGTCATGTGATTGGGGGCTCACTGATGACTGCAGTGCCAGTGATGTCATCAGTGTGTACCCGATCACATGACCGGCTTCTCTGGGACCTCAGAAGGAGATTGCGGCAGTCAGGGAGAGAGGCACTGGAAGACTGAGGCAAGCGCCGAAGAGGTAAGTATAAAATGTTTTGTTATTTTGTGCCCAGCAGCAAGGGGGGCCGTGTGGAAACCCTGGGGGACGTGTACCAGCCCAGGGGGACTTATGTCGCAATCTCCTTCCAAGGTCCCAGAGAAACCGGTCATGTGATCGGGTACACACTGATGACATCACCGGCACTGCAGTCATCAGTGAGCCCCTGATCACATAACTGGCTTCTCTGGGACCTCGGAAGGAGATTGCGGAAGTCAGGGAGAGAGGCACTGAAAGACTGAGGCAAGCGCCGGAGAGGTAAGTATAAAATGTTTGTTATTTTGTGCCCAGCAGCAAGGGGAGCCATATCCAGGATGGGGGGACTGCAGGAACATTTAATATGCCCTGCTCCCCTGTCAATACCTCGGCGCTAGCTTCGGCACCGAGGTGATGGACAGCGGCAGTGCATATTAAATGAGTTAATGAGCGGGGGTTACATGACCTCCCACTGCCTCCTAGAGCCCGCAGCCAGCCCGCCCCAGCCCCCGGACACACTCCAGGGCTGCCCCCACCCTCCCCTGCAGTATAGGACCATACATTCACTTTTTAAGACGCACCCCCCACTTTCCCCCAAAATTTGGGGGAACAAAAGTGCGTCTTAAAAAGTGAAAAATACGGTACTCTGTTGTTAAATCAAGACTTATAAAATCCTCTGTGTTGGAAGTTACAAGTTCTTCAACATTTTCTGCCTACAGAGTATTTTTCTCTTTTGCAAGTTGCTTTCTACAACTGTCACAAATGTTCATGCGTGTATTGATTGATGGATTTATATCAAACATCCAATCTTGGACCGGCCTAAGATTTTTTCTTTTTGTGTGTCCGGTTTTTTAAAGGGGTTGCAACAGTATATATTATAAAATGCTGTTCCTTGAGAAGTAGCAGCCATTGCGATGTGAGAAAAATACAGTCAATATTAAGTAAGGAAGATGGGTAATAAAAATAAAGATTTATAGCACACTTGAGATATAACTGTTACTATAAAATGAGTAGTAGGGCTAGAGCACACAACCTTTTCTGTCTGCAGTGTGAGACAAGGGATATAGCTCAGCCGGGATCTTTGCTTTAGCCCAAGCGAGTGGCTGTGGAGTCACGGTGGACAATGGTAGACTGGCAGGCTTCACACAGATATAGTCACAGCTATGTTTATTGTGCACACTTGTTGCTCAATGTTACACCGGCAAAACATGAAAATAAATGTCTGGCCACTAACTAAACAACAGAGTACTAACTACAAAATATACCTAAGCAACAAACAAAGGAAAGGTATCTTACTGTGTTAGCTCCTCAGCCCAGCAGCTGCAACCTCTCCTGATTATATCAGCTGATCCAGAGAGGAATAAAACGTGGACTGAATGTGTAGAGGGGAACACCCAGTCTCACAGAGTAATCCAGAAAACCGGGCCCAGATTACACTGAAATAACCAGGTGTCAGTGACTTACCAACTGCTGGGATAAATCTGACTTCCCCAGGTTTTCTAATTTACACGGGCTGACTATTCCACAATCAATACAGGGAGGCATATAAAATGAAATGGGAGGAAACATACCTATTTTCTAG
The DNA here is from genome assembly GCA_033576535.1 of Allobates femoralis. NCBI lineage: Eukaryota > Metazoa > Chordata > Amphibia > Anura > Aromobatidae > Allobates > Allobates femoralis. The sequence continues at coordinate 645,954,915 of JARQOC010000003.1, forward strand.
TATCTCTCCCTCACACACCTCACACACTATCCCCCTCTGTTCGAGCCCGTAAGGTCAGACACGGCGAGCCACCAAGCAGTGCATTCTAGACAATGCATCCGCATTCCCTTGTGTGGTGCCCACACTGTGCTCCACAGAAAATGTAAAATTTTGCAGCGCCAAGAACCAGCGCATCATCCATGCATTGCCCTCTTTTGCTCAGGACATCCACGCCAGGGACGAATGGTCCGTCACTACCCTGAATTACGCAAAAGAGTGCGTGAACATGTGCAGGAAATTGAGGCTGCCAAGAAAGTGGATGATGTGGCAAGTCTTAAGACTTTGCCACGCCACTTTAAATTGTGTTACAATTCCAAACCCAAATCTTTAAAAGTAAGAGGCATTGATATGGTTAAGGGAGGTATGAAAGGAGGAAACCTAAAAAAAACTCTTGGCCCAGAAAAACGCAATGGATCTCCATTTTGGAGACCATGGCTCCTTTGGGCCTCAATGAAAGCCTCAGTTTTGCCCCATTTCTTTAGGCCCGCTATGTTGCAACCAACCCTTATCCTGTCCCCCTTCCAACTTTTCCTCTCTCCCTCTTTTCTTGTTCCTTTAATCCTAGTGTTGTCGTGTTTCCCATTAAAAAGTTTTTATTACCCTTCATTGGTCCTTTTGTTTTTTCCTCTCCCCCTTCGCTGATTGTCTTTCATGCATTTGTAAAAGTGTTTGAAACAAATGTATTTTTATGCTTATTGATTTTAACTTGACACTTGAATTGTACAACTTCTTAAAAAATGCACCTTTGTCTCGGCAGATTTGGCAAACTTCATTTGACACACTTATGTGGAATGAGAAATTGAAGCATGGTGGCACTTGGATCCATTCAGGAATGAAATAAGGATACATCATAAAGGCGTTCCCCATGATTAAGCCATGCGGAACGTGCATAGGGGTAGCCAATCACCTAGAGTGTCCCTTACCCTCCCTCCTGCCGAATCTTGGTCTGCACTAGCACTTTTTGGTGATATGAGAACATTGTAATTTGTATCATATGTTTGTGCCAACAATAGCACTGAATATGTATATATAAACTTTGCTGCTATGTATACTGGGGATTGTGCAATATTAGCACTATATATTGTAATAAGTATACCGGTCTATTGGTACAGCGCTTCCACAGGAGACCCGGAGTTCAAATAGATTTTCCTTTATTCTTAAAATGTATATTACAGTGGGCAGTACAACGCGTTTCGACCCTTTTAATGGGTCTTCCTCAGGTACAGTTATATAATTTCATAACACTTACATGTGTCTCCTTATATAGCTCATGCAGTGTCTGCGTTCAAATGAGTGAGGGTTATCTCATTAGCTGATTGCTTTCAAGTGTGTGCATATCATTAGCATAGAGTTGCTCTGCTTTGTCCATCAATTAACACTGCTCTAAATAAGTTAAAAAAAAAAAAATAGTAATATAAAATATCTAACTATAATACTCATAAGGTCAGGAAGGAGTCCTTCTGGATGTATTGCCTGCGAAGCATACACCCAGATGGACTCAATGACAAAATCGAATACATCTACCTCCCTAGGAGACTGACTGGGATATAACAGCACAAGTTCAATTCCAATCCATGTCTAATGTATTATATTGAGAGCATAAGCAGTACAATAATAGTAAATAAGCACCTTCCTCTTTTATTTTATTACGTTTTATAAACAGAAAAGCTAAAAGAACATTAGAAAATGATGCAAAAATGTAAGATATGAAATAAGAGTCAGAACCTATTATTTTTTTTCCTTTTTTTTTTTTTTCTTCTTTCTTATATATATATATATGACTGACTGGCTTTTTATGTATACATCCTATATATGTATATACTATATATACAAATAAGATCATTTTATAAGTAAATTGTATAAGAAAGTTTTTAACCATTCCTGACCTTATGAGTATTATAGTTAGATATTTTATATTACTATTTTTTTTTATTTTTTTTTTTACTTATTTAGAGCAGTGTTAATTGATGGACAAAGCAGAGCAACTCTATGCTAATGATATGCACACACTTGAAAGCAATCAGCTAATGAGATAACCCTCACTCATTTGAACTCAGACACTGCATGAGCTATATAAGGAGACACATGTAAGTGTTATGAAATTATATAACTGTACCTGAGGAAGACCCATTAAAAGGGTCGAAACGCGTTGTACTGCCCACTGTAATATACATTTTAAGAATAAAGGAAAATCTATTTGAACTCCGGGTCTCCTGTGGAAGCGCTGTACCAATAGACCGGTATACTTATTACCATATGTGACGAACCAGGTTTCCTAAATCTGATCCATCCGGAGTGGGAGAGCTGCACACCAAAGGAGATCTTATATGCAATATAACCAAGACACCTAAAAGGTGAGCAATACCAAAGTATAACATCTTTATGTTGAATTTTAATTACTGCACTTAGAGTTGCGCCGGGACTTTTTCTCTTTTATACCCCCCCTAGAGACTTCCAGCGAAGTTAATCTAAGTAGCACTATATATTGTAAATGTTCATGATTGTATAACTACAGCTTTGTTTGTGACTTTGAATATTACGGAGTGTTATGGTAACATCATGCAGTGCCAGATTCTGTACCAGCCTGCCTGATCTAGGGTGACACGAACGTGCACTGGTTTCATGTAATAATAAAATAATTGTTTTACTTGCACTTCTCTACTGCTTCTCTGGTTATTTTTAAGTGTTGATGTGGAGGTGCCAGGGTCTATAGGGGAGTAACTACGGTACTTCCTTGACCTTATTGTTTTGAGACTACATGGAGGTTCTTCTAATAACTAGTAAATAATAACGCAAGGTTGCCAGGGCCCACTTCACCACCAAGACCTCCCACTCAACAACGCTGTATTGCTTTTCTGCCTCTGTAAGCTTTCTGCTTAGATAGCCCGCTGGGTGCTCCTCACCAGTCACGACTTGTGAAAACACTGCGCCGAGGCCAACACCAGAGGCATCCATTTGAACAATAAATTCCTGTTTAAAGTCTGGTGTAACAAATACCGGTTAGTCCCACAGAACTGTTTTCAACTGTTGAAAGGCCTTTTCTGCTTCTGCGTTCCAGTTTACTGTGACCGATTTCAACCCCTTGGTAAGATCTGTGAGTGGGGCTGCGATGGTCGCAAAATGTTTGACGAACCGCCGGTAATAACCAACAATCCCCAAAAAGGCCCTAACTTGTCTTTTATTGACCGGTTGCGGCAAAATCCGAATGGTGTCCACTTTATTCGCCTGAATTTTTATGACTCTCCTACCTATAACGTATCACAGATAGCAAGCCTCTTCCAACCCCAATGTACATTTCTTGGGATTGGCAGTCAACCCAGCAGTTCTTAGGGAGTCTAAGACGGCTTGTACCTTTGGCAAATGAGTGTTCCAGTTATTAGTAAAGCCAATTATATCATCCAAGTATGTGGATGCATACTGGAAATAGGGCTTTAGGATGATATCCATTATTCATTGGAGGGTGGCTGGGGCTCCATGCAACCCAAATGGCATATCCCGGTACTGGAACAGTCCCTGTGGCATAACAAAGGCAGTTTTCTCTTAAGATCAGTCCCAGCCAGCGAAGTCAACTTTTACTTGAAGTGAGCAATGTTTTGTAATGGGGAGTGATGACAAACTCAACACAATTTATGCCACAAACATGATATGGGATATGTGATGATGATTAGCAAAGTACTCCAGGCCCTGACTGGAGCAGATTTCTTGTGATGGTCTAAAGATACCGTATGTCAAATTCAGTAAGTGGTGCATGAAACTTACTTTTTTTTTTAGAATTCTTTATTTTGTCATTTTTAAGTACAAAATTTAGAAACAAAGAACAAGTCTCATCATTATACGTCACATAACAGCATTCAAAAATATAATCAAGTTGGTTAGAATGTTCAGTATTTCAATACAGCATTGGTACTAACTACATAAGGTATAACATCCTCTCTTTGTATCAAATCAAATCTAGCTGTCAGTCAGAATAAAGAGACAAGCATTATAGATTCTGTATCCGTCCTGTCCACTACTACAGGAAGAAAAAATTAAAAATTAAAAAGGAAGGAGAGAAAGTAGAAGGAAGAAAGAAGTGCCAATATGTGAATGGGATGGGTGGGGGGGGGGGGGATGGAGAGGTAGGAAAGGGTGGAGACAGAAGGTACAGGGGGACCTTCAAAGCTTCCATGGAGTTAAGTATACATTCAGTAGCACAAGTTCACCCTTGTTTCAATTGAAACAGGCCCGTTAGGAATCTCTGTGAGTCTTATACAGATCAGATTGTTGAAAACTCATCCAGTCAAACCAAGTATTTCTGAATTTTCCGTGAGTGTCATGTACAACAGATGTCAAGTCCTCGAGGTACATAAGGTCGTTCACCCTTTCTATCCACATAGCTACCGAAGGACACGTCTCTTTTTTCCAAAGTATCGGGATGCAGGATCTCGCAGCCATGACTAAGAACCTCATCAGCGAGCGTTTATATTTGTGTGGGGGAATCCTGCAGTGGTGTAACATGAAGAGACCTGGACCTAGATCATCGGTGTACTCCGTAACCGTCCGAATGATCTTTGTCACTTCTGACCAAAATGGTTGGAGTTTTCCGCACTCCCAGAACATATGAAGTAGCGTACCATTCGCCTCGCCACACCTCCAGCACTTCGGATCCACAGAAGGGAAGAGTCTGTGTAGATGAGCAGGGACTCTATACCATCTCGTCAATAATTTATAATTTGCCTCCTGCAGTCTCGAACTCACCGAGGTAGAGTGAGCTAGTGTAAAAATGGCTGATCTCTGCTCTGAGGTTAATTTGAGACCTAGATCTGCCTCCCAACGTAGCATGAAATGGGGAGTCGGAAGGTCCGGGGGTGAGATTAAACACGCGTACGTCTGAGACAATGCATGTCTACAGTCAACTGTGGTAGTGCACAAGGATTCAAATAATGTCTTGGGCCTTAAATACGTTTTCCTAGGAGGAAGCCCCTGAAGGTAATGTGCGAGTTGCACACATCTCCAAAAACCCAGCGTCGTCGGGCGTGTGATCAAGTTGAGTTGTTCGAGGGTTGGCCAATTATCACCCTCACCCCATTTCTCTATCCTGTCTAGGTCTAACGTTATCCAACGTCGGAACACAGGATCATCAATACTGGGTTTAAAGTCCGGGTGGCTAAGGATCGGACTTAAAACAGAGGCGCATGGTATCATTATAGATCTGACCAAGGGGTGGTCACAAATTTTAAGAGTGGCCCCAATCGTCGGGTGGTCATACAGTGACTCTTCTTTCGGAAGTGACACCCAGGGTAATGTCTGAAGTCTGAAGGGGGTAGAGTCTTGCTCAATTCGTACCCACAATTTGTTAGCACCATGCCTGCACCAGTCTATTACCCGTGTGAGGTGGCTGGCGACATAATACAATTTAATATTCGGGAGGTTCACTCCACCATCCTTTTTCGTCTATATAAAATCGATCTTGCTAGACGTGGTCTCGAGTTACTCCAGATAAATTTTGTCTGTATTTGTGCGATTGTCTTAAAAAAGGATGACGGAATGGTGGTGGGCAACATGAAACTTACTTCAGTGCTCTCTTCATAAAGACTGGCAGGCAAAACTTGTCTTGATTTGGGACCACTGTATATTGTAGGAACCCAAAAGGTAATTCTAGCATTAGAAAAGTCCTCGGAAAGTATTAGGAGACTTGTCTATTAGCATTATTGGAAGCAGCAAGATAAAATGGAGCAACCATAGGAATTATTCCACTTACATTGCCATTAAAGGCAGCCAACAGATATCAAAAGTAACATATATTTTTAGCGAAGCTGTAGATTTGTATTTTCCCAGTTCTACTCAGTATTGGTTCACTCATGTTGTTAATGGCGGTGCCCATTACATTTTAATTAACTTTTGCAATAATCATTTACTTAACCAAGTTAGCAATTTACTGCAATAAAATATTCTTCACTCTTCCAAAGAGAACTACCTATGATGTGTACAGGATTGTGCCCCCTGAAGATCCTGCTGTCAGCTGCTTTGTCTGTCTATCACCTGTATTCCTTTAGGTTGAGTACAGTATATGAAGTGATACAATTACAGTCACGGCCAAAAGTTTTCAGACTGACAAAAAGTTTCAGTGTTTTTAGATCATTTAGTCAGATGTTTCTGTGGTTACTGAAGTACAATTATCAACATTTCATAAGTTTCTTTAGTTTTATTGAAAAATGCATGAAATTTATGTAAAGCCTCAATATTTACAATGTTGTCCTTATTTTTTTTTTTTTTTAAATCTGCACTTCGTCCTGACATGATGGGTATCAGAATCTGGGCCAAATCCTGACTGACTGTCACTCATTCTTACCCAATCAGTGCTTGGAGTTTATCACAATTTCTGTGTTCTTGTTTGTGCACCTATGTTTTGAGAATTGTCCACAAGTTCTCAATGGAATTAAGATTTCGGGAGTTTCCTGGTCATGGACCCAAAATTTTAATGTTTTGTTTGCCGAGCCACTTAATTATCACTTTCACCTTGTGACATGGTGCTACAAAATGTAGGATAAAGCAATGTTTATCACCAAATTGCTCCTGGATGGTTGGGAGAAGCTGTCGGAGTCGGTGGTTTGATTTACCAACTCCACAGCCCTGTTTATAACCCCTGCGCCTGTCATAACTGAGCTCTGTTAAAACACAGCCTATGTCTGGGCTTCGAAAGAGATTGCAACTTTCACCATACACAACAACACACATGTTTACATCCAGTAAAATAACTAACAAATACACTAAAAAAATAAAAAAAAAAATAAAAAAAATAAATAACACAAAAATTAGCATTATTCCACCGTGTTCATAAAAGCCCAATCTACCAAAATATAAAATAACTTCAACCTAATCTGTAAACTCCGTAAAAAGAAAAAAATTAATACCAAATCTCCAATTACTTTTGGATACCACAATGCTGCAACAACAAAAAATGCAGTGAGAAGCCATGAAGATGTCATATTTATCCCAAAATGATATCAATAAAAACATCGGTTCATTACAAAAAATAAGCCCTCACTCAGCTCTAATAGACCCAAAAATTAAAATATTTCAGGTCTTGGAAAATGGTGACACAATTAACATTTTTTTTTTCTTCAATATACCAACTTTCCACTTTTTGATGCCACTAAAACAGAAATTAGCAGTCAGGAAGGGGTTAAAAAACCCAGTCTGCTCTTATAATTCAAATAGCATGACAAAGTGATATTAACACTTTCTCCTGAGCTAAAGAGAAAATGAGTGAAATGATGTTTTGTGGCTGAAATTCATTTTGTGACCAGTGTGCAATTCAGCACAAATGGGGTTTTGTGATCAATCTTACTTTCATGGCAATAAATGACTGCGCTTATTTTACAAATTATTCAACTATTCGTCATAATCTGGAGTTAATGCATATGGCCACAATAGAAATCAAAGCAGGAAACATTGAGAGAAAGGAAATTTGTATCAGTCTCAAAACGTTTGGCCACGATTGTAGATCCCTCCATCTTAGGCCGAATCTTGGGGTTCATTCAAAATGTAGGACTTTTCGATCAGGTACTATAAGTGTTTTTGATGGACAGCATTTGTACCCAAGATAGTCCATGATGCTGTTCACATGTGTACTGAGCAATCCACACAAAATTGTGGAGACATGTCCAATATTGATCTGAACGTCAGATTAAGGCTACAGATCCATGAAATAAAAATAAAAAAATCAGACAGCACTTGGATGCCCTTTATGGACTATTAAATAGAAGAAGGTTTTTTCTCTTTCAAATGCTAGACAAACTGATGAAAATCGGACTGAGCCCTTACTATGGAGAAAAGCAATGTATGTGCACAGAGTGTAGAAAATGATGACACTCCCATTGAGTGAAACAGGGCAGTACTATTCATTGAACCCCACCTCAGCACTAGTTTCCCCATGTTGGTGTTACATTCCCTATATAGAGATTTCATGGAGCTGTACTCAAGACAGCGATTATCTCTGTGTCCCGCAGTGTCAGATCCTTCTCCTGTGCTGCGAGAGGAGAGCTCAGTAAGGAGGGCATGATTCTCTTGTGCTTTCAGTATTAGTATGCTGGCGAGGTGGGATCAGGAGGGGTTTTCAACAGCAACTAGCAAGGGTTTCTGTGTCAGAGATAAGCCCTGATCACATGTGTAGTATGTTCCAAATCCCTGGTACCCCAGAGTCCTAGTGGTCATAGGGCAGGGTGGCGGGCTGCCATTACAGGTTAGAGCTGACAAGGAAAACTTAGCAGCAGTAACTGCTGAAAACTCCCTGATAAATCGTAATCGGGCCCACACATTAGAGTGTTATCCGCTAATAGTGTCTCAACCTTAAATAGATGTAATTGTGTCACATTCGCACCCTAGAACATTTTTTAATACAAATATGACGAAATAACAGTGTGTCATCCACAGATTCCCCATAATAGTGCATTATCAGAGATCACATGCTCCCACAAAAATGTCATTAATAAAACCCTCCATAATGCTGCATCACCCACAGCGCCCCCCTATACCACAGCAACATGCACTGATATGGCAGGAATCATTGGATCATTCACCAATCACTCAAACCATTATGTCAACCCCAGATTCCCTCATAAAAGTAAGTCATCCAACGATACCCGTCATAAAATGGTCATCCACATATCTGCCATAACAATGCGTCATCCAGAAAGCAGATGCTCTCACAAAAATGTCATTCATAATGCTGCATCACCCATAGCACCCCCCCGTATTACAGCAACATCCACAGATTCCCGCCATATCAGTGCATCATTCACAGATCACTCAATCATTATGTCAACCCCAAAATGGTCATCCACATATGCCCCATAACAATGCATCATCCACAGATCCACCCCAAAACAGTGCAGCTATAGATCTCCCCCCTTAACAGTAGATTATCCAAAATCCACCCATAATTTTGCATCATCCAATTACTACCTGTAACAGTGCATCATCAAGAGATCCTCCCAAAACAATGTGTCATCCACAGATCAACCCTTAACAGTGTGTCACTAACTGCCACCCCCCACATCACAGCAAAATGCACATATTCCCGCCATATCAGAGAGCCGTCCACAGATCACCCCCATATCACAGTGTCACCTACAGACCTCACCCATATCAGTGCTTCATCCACAGATTCCCCTTATTGGTGTGTTGTCCACAGGATCCCACATATCAGTGCATCGTCCACAGATTCTCCCATATCAGTGAGTCATCCACAGCTCCTACCATATCAGTGCATCATCCACAGATCCTCTCATATCAGTGCCTCATCAACAGATCCTCCCATAGCAGTGCGTCATCCACAGATCCCCGAACATCAGTGTATTGCCCACAGATCCCCCTATATTAGTATATATTCCTGTGTGGCTGCATCCATGGTAAACATCGGGTTACTATGGAGCAGCATTTGCTCTCAGCAGTCAACGTTAACGCTGTCCATTACAGCAGGCTTGCCTCTGAAGTTACTGGATCCACCAAATGTGAGTGACATGCTAAGTGTGACCCTAGCCTTAGAATGAGAAAAGAACAGGATTTGTGCTGAGCTAAGAAGTCATAGCTTAATGACTATCTGATAGCAGCAGTGAGGACGGAGGCGGTTGTGCCGGCAGAGATGCAGCAGTTGCAGTCACGTGGGACTCCTCCGAATCCTTTCCAAAATCTCTCCTTGTTCAGCAAGATGAGAATCAGGAGAAGCAAGCAAGAAATCTTATATATTTATGATGAACATGAACACCTGCTTTGAAATGTTTGGCAGCAAAGTATGTCGTGACACAATCCCTTTATGATGATGTTTACATAGTAACGTGGTAATCGCTATGTAAAGGAACACCTTTACACATATTCGCCTGTGGATAGTGAATATTACAACCATTAAAACATATAATATTTCTAGTCACATCAAACAATCATGGAAGTCCCCAAAACTCACATAGAATTTGAGAAGGGCTCCGTCTGAGTTACAACACCATGACCTTCTGCCCAAATACTCATGGGCCGTGTTCAGGATCATAAGAGATGATGGAAGCAGTGGCGTGCCCGAACTCTCTACAGTGAAAAGTACAAACACGTATTTTAGGTTAGTAGTGAACCCTAAATTATTTGGGCAAAATGCTTCTGGTTCTAAAAATGTATAGTAATGACAAAAGAATGAATCGGAGTATTACATTCAGAAAAGGGAATTCAACAAACCCAAGCGGTCTATTATTAGCTGTAGATAGGGCAACATCCTCATCGGGATGGAATCATATGTATATTCAACGTAGCTTTCTTAGACAAAAAGGTTTTAGCATGGTGGAGAAATATAAAGGCCCCTGTACATGTTAAAACTAACTAAACCCACCAATTTTGGCAGAATCAGCTAACCACCTAATGCAGGGGTAGGGAACTCCAGGCCCCAGGGCCACATGCAGCCCTCGATGACCTTTTATGCGGCCCCTGTGTAGATTCTTGGGAACCGCCATGCTCAGGCTGGCAGACACATTTTGCCAACTTCCTGTCCTTCGAATCCAGTGTTCTCTATGCCCCTTCCTCCTAAGTGACGTATACGCCTCCAGCCTCTCCTGTGATGTGTAGGACTCTAGAAAGCCTGAAAAAGCAGTTGAAAAGCCCATATTCAACATCACCTTGAATCACAGCCAAGTGAAAGAGAAGCAGCTCCAGCCACCATAGTAGGGGTGAGTTGTTTAACCAAATACAGCAGGTAATTTTCAAGTTGATAATTTTGTGCGGCCCCCGAAGGATGGTAAAAAATTTCCAAATGGCCCCCGGCAGAAAATGGTTCCCCACCCCTGACCTAATGTATTCAGGGACCTTCTGATTTATCAGTAATAGAGATGAGCGAACCTGAACTGTAAAGTTTGGGGTTTGTACCGAAAACTTAGTGTCTGGTGGTGAAACCCGAACACAGGCAAGTATGGGGGAATCAGGAAAGATAGAAGTCAGCTTCATAGATTTTGCCCCTTAAAGGGGTTGTCAGGTGAAAACAAGTCACCATGTATTCACAGTATAGGTGATAACTTGCAAATGGCGGGGTCTGACCACTGGTACCTGCACCTGCAGAATGGGAAACTTGCATCTCAAATGTGGCAGTTTTATGACTGTTACAAGATTGAACAGCAGGTCGTAGCTCCCACTGCCGATCCAATATTTCTCTATGGGGCTACCGAAAAAAACAAGTACAGAACCTCCACTGACCAACAAATTATCACCTATCCTGCGTTTAAGTGAAAATAAGATTTTCAGATGTACCATAAAATCCCTTTCTTGTAGCTTTCATTAAGGGACACAGGAAGCCGAAGATATACATTGCTACCATTAGAAGGCTGAAACTAATAATAATAATTACGCAGCGCTTTACAATTCATTGGTTCAAATACAATAAGTAACAGTTACAAAAATACAGAACAGTAATTAAAGAAGTGAAACAATGTAAAAAATACAATACCATAATTAAAATAGAGAATCAAGGTAAAAAAAATACAATAATTAAAGCAGAGAAACAATGTAAAAAATACAAGACAAATTAATTAAAGCAGAGAAACAATGTAAAAAATACAATACAATAATTAAAGCAAAAATAAAGGTGACCCTGCTCAAAAGAGCTTACAATCTACAACGAGATGGGTTTACACAAAGTACAGGGGCTTATTACAATGATGATCCTCGCATCTTGAGGAAGTGAGGGATAGAAAAAAATTACATGAATGGTCACCAGCCATTCTGTGTAGAGCTTTTGGGTTTGGTGGAGTTTGAAAGAGAGTTATGTCAAGAGAGATAGTGAATGGGTTATATACAGTATAAAGGACTTCTATTAGGGAGCATGATAGTCCGCCTTAAAAAGGAGATTTTTGTGTACTCACCGTAAAATCCTTTTCTCTTAGCCTCTAATTGGGGGACACAGACCGTGGGTGTTATGCTGCTGTCCACTAGGAGGCGACACTAGGCAAAATCTGCAAAAGAGTTAAGTGGCTCCTCCTATGCAGTTATACACCCCTAGAACAGGAAGTGCTTCTCCAGTTTTGTGCTAAAGCAGTAGGAGAGCTAACAGACAATCACAGTGACACAGGAGTCAACGCAGGCAACCTGTGTAAACAATATAGTTAACAAGGTAATAACAGTAACAAGGCCTGAGCCAGACAGGCCCGTGTGGAAACCGTCAAGAGTTAGCAGAGTAATACTAGTACCACAAGTCCTGTAACTAAGCAGGCGCATGTGGAAAACAGTGAAGTTAACGAAGTAACAATCGTATAACAAGGCCTGTAACTAAACAGGCTCACAGTACTACAAGGCCTGGAACTAAACAGGCACAAGTTTAAACAGTCAACAGTTAACAGAGTGATAATAGGCAAACATGTGTAAACATGTTAACCATGTAAGAGCTGAGAAGCTATGCAAGAACTGTAGAAAAGGCCCACAAGGGCAATAGGGTGGGTGCTGTGTCCCCCAATTAGAGGCTAAGAGAAAAGGATTTTACGGTGAGTACACAAAAATCTCCTTTTCTCCTTCGCCTCATTGGGGGACACAGACCGTGGGACGTCCCAAAGCAGTCCCTGGGTGGGAAATAGCAATGGAACTAGAGACACTGAACATAGTCAGTGAAAAACTATGCACCGATAGGCGGCTTGCAGCCGCCTGGAGGGCACGTGTACCCAGACCTGCATTTGTCGAGGACTGAGTGCAAGCACTATAGTGGCTTGGGTATGGGTGTAGGCTGACCTCTTGGCTGCCTAAAACACCAGTTTCGTCGATACCTCTTACCGAACTGTCCAGGAGGCTTCCACGGCTATAGTAGAATGTGCCGTGACCTGCCGGAAGGGATGAGTTTTCGAAGGTATAAGCGTCTTGGATGGTTACAGAAAACCACCTGGTTAGGGGAGCCGCAGAGGCTGACGTGCCTTTATGTCAGCCCATTGGAAGAAGGATAAAAGGAGAATCCGACTTCTTAGTAGGGCGCTGTGTTGGGCACCTAGACGCGTAGGGCCATGACAAGGTCCCGCATATGTAGGTCCTTCGCAACCGGACAGACCGGAGTCGGGCGCGGTGATGGCAGAGAGATGTCTTCATGTAGGTGGAAGGAGTAAGCCTACCCTAGAAAGAATAATGGAACCAGCCATAGGACAAGCATGTCCAGATGGAAGACTAGAAAAAAAGAGATTACATGAGACCGCTGTAAGTACTGACACTTCAGCAGAGACAAATAAATGCCACCGAACCATACTACTATTTAGATGAGGATGCTAAAGGTAATATCCCATCGAGGCTGAAAAAAAGGTGGTTCCTGTAGTGCCATGAGGACCAAGTTCATGGTCCCCACGGGTGTAGTCTTGTTGCATGGATCTTAAATAGCAGACCCTTTGAAGGAAGGAGTTCATAGACGTCTGGTGGCAAGACATGCTTGTAAGAGAGTGGAAAAAAAAAACAGCTGAAAACCTGCTGTGTAAGAGACCCTAAGGACAGACCTGAGTCCAGGTCTGAGTGGAAGAAACGGAGAGTCCCTGGCATGAAGTAGGGCCAAGGGGAAAGACCCCTAGAGGTGCCCCAGGCAACAAACTAAAAACGATTACGCGTGTGATCGGATATCGCTGATAAAGCTGGTGTCCTCTCTGTGACAACGGTTGTCACAATATCCTGGTGAAAAAACCTCTTGGGTTAAATTCTAGGTCTCAAAGGCTACGCTAGTAACCTTGGATGAGAGGAATTTTGAGGGAGAACTGGCCGTGATCGAGCAGGTCTGGACTGTCTGTTAGACGTCCTGGTACTGCTGCTATAAATTGGACGAGTCTGCGCAGCAAGCGCGTGTGGGCAATCTGAGACCACGAAGACGATCCCGCAACATTCCCGTTTGATATTCCAGACTGTTAGTGGGGAAAGAATATAGGAGAGACGGATACCAGTCCAGGCTTGGACTAGTGCGTCTGTCCCACTGACTGTGGATCCTGAGATCCTGGCATTGAGGCGTGACTCCATCAGGTCCATATCTGTGGTGTCCTGGCGTTGCCGTCTTAACAGAGGACTTCTAGAGAAAAGGGCCAATCCCCTGGGTCCATCCCTTGGTGGATTAGAGAATCAGCCTCCCAGACGTGTACACCTGGTATGAGAACAACTGGCAGTACAGTGTTCCAAGGTTTCCACCTAGTGAAGGATGTGGTGAACTTGTCATCGCTTAGAGACTGCAGGTTCCACCCTGGTGGTTGACATATGCCACAGTTGTGGCATTGTCCGACTGTATCCGGACATGTTCGAATGCCAGAAGAATGATTTCAGTACTAGAGATACTGCACAAATGTTCATAGATTGAGGGGCATCTTCGAGACAGGGCAAGGCTACTGCCATGTGCATTGTGATGGGGGTACATCGCACCCCATTCTGTTCTCGCGCAACACCTAAGCATGGATAATTGCAAAGACCGGCGATTCAGCTGAACCAATGGAACCGACTTCCAAGCTGCTTCTATGCGGTCTCGGACTCTTATAGCAGTTGTGAAGGATTGGAGAGACCTCTGACTGAGGTCCCAGACGAAGAATACGTGTCCTGTCTGGGGAAATTTGACTATAGCTGTGGATGTGCAACCAAAGGCCGCCGTGTTCATGCGATGCTGTGCATCCAATACGGCTGAGACTCCATACGTGATGCTGTAGCATGTGGCCGTCAGGAGTATGCAGCAGGGCTGGGGCTCCTGGAATGCGTGTGCTGTGCTGCAGCATGTGCCTTGGAATTGCAGTAGACCTGTGGAGGTCGATCCTACCAAGTCTTCTCAACGAGCACGGTGTAGATGCCACTGTTCGCAGACCTTGAAAGTGATGCATTAATAAGGGTCATCCAGATATGGGAGACTGCTGAAATGTAGAATAGACATTGCCAACTTCAGGCTGGGAAAAAAGCCTTGTAGTTTTTGCGCTTCAGTCCTTTTTGGCCTTGGCCCACTCCTTGTGCTGGCGCTTCGGAGGCTCCGACGTCAGGAGGAGGGTGGGCGTGGCGCACGAAGGGCGGACAGAGGGTGGGCAAGTCAGTGATGTCACATCTAGGCCGAAGGCAGGGCCTCGCGTTATTCGCGGGACCCGGAAAAGGCAGAGGCCCGGCGCGGAGCCGGAAGTTATGAGCAGCGCTGGCCGAAACCGGAGGCTGTGCTCGCGATAGTTCAGTCGCCAGTGTCCTGCGCAGCACACAGCGAGCGCTATCCCACCGTGAGTATCCTCTTTTGACTCCCGAGTCGAGAAGGGACAGATTGCGTGGAAGAGTGTTCGGGCCACGGTCATACGGGGTCCAAAAGGGCCCTCCATTGGTTAATGCGGTCGGGGGTCTGCAAAGTCCAGCTTTGAAGCGGGCTGTGCAGAGTGCTCGCACGTGTCATCTGAACCCAAGTACCTACTATAGGTATAGGGAGGAGATTGGCGACAGGGCTCGTATTCCACGTTCTGCGACCCCGAGTTTCGTTTTTGTAGTTTGGGGACGGAGACCGAACAGGCCTTGGGCCGTCACAGCTTCAACCCGAGTCCCCCACAGTGGGAAGTCGAGGAGGAGTATGGCTTATAGTAATCTCGGCCACGACCCAGCGCCTCCAACGGTGGGGAGCTGAGGAGGGAGTGTGCTATGGGTCTTAGGTCCAGAGACCCGTAGCTAAATTACTCGTGCAGTTGCGGGTCACGGTGTGTCAGCCTGAGCCTTGTGAGACTTGACTGTCATCACCGCCTACCAGAATTTCAGCTGTGGGATTTGGAGAGAATTGGCAAACGGTCCTGGGACCCTTGCCATTGTCAGGTAAATGTAGAGTACATCAACTTCCACTGGGCACTCCAACAATGGAGGGCCAAGTAAAATGTGAGAGTCAAACTCTTAGTAATTCCATCACCCTAGTCCTCTCAACTGTGTGGGGGCCTGGGGAGGGGTCTGATGGACGAGTATTTTGAGCCGTTGGAATAGTAACTGGGCTCCGCCAACGTTGGGGGACCAAGGAATAGGCATTTTCGTCTCGCTTCAACCCAGCTCCCCAAGGGCAAAGCCATGAGCCATGGCTTTTGGAGAAGCCAGAGAATGATGGGGGGGCATTGCAGACCGGCCGTAGCTCTGTGGCATGGCAGGCTCTGCCGTATGTCCCTCTTCCCTTTGATGCAGGCACTGTAGGACTCCTAAAACCAAGGCCCCGGCTGCACTGGTGTGCCTTGAAGGGCACGGCAGGGAGGAAGCACTGTTGGGCTCCCAGTGTTTGTGGGGGGCCTAGTGCTCGTTGTACCCCCTGCTGGCTGTGCATATGTGCAGCCAAGCCAGCAAGGTGTGGGCACGTAACTGTCCGCACACAGGACAGCTGACCTACATGTGTAATTCATGACGTGTCAGCTGTCTGTGTAGTGTGTGCACAGTGCCCGCACACAGGCTAGCCCGTATATGTGGCTGCTGTGTGCAGTGGCTCAAGGCTGGCAGCTGCGGTGACAGGAGCAGTGCCTGTGTCCTTTAATCGCCGCCGCTGCTTATAGGAGAGGGGTCATCCTCATCCTGTGCCCCCGGAGATATGTGAGTGAGGAGGGAGGGGGGCGGAGCGCTGAGCAAAAAGAGCGCGGTCCTTGTAAAAAACGCGCCCTCTGTGCTCCGGCCCGCCCCCTGCTATGACGCTGGCAGCGTCATCCTCGTCATCCAGGGGGGCGGGCCGGGGGCGTGGAGAAGGCGGCGGCTTCGGTGTAGGCCGAAGCCGCGGCCTAAATTTGAGACCTGCGGCCGCAAATGTCGCCAGGGCGGCGCGGAGGTGCGGAAGGGGGTCCGGAACTAAACCGGACCCCGCCGGACCCCCTGGGCAGACAGCGGTGGCGGGATGTGGGCCCCACAGAGGGATCATCAAAGTGCAGCCCTGCTGGCTGCTGCAGGGACACAGGCAAACTGTGTCCCTGCTAGGGAAGATCTCACTTTGCTATAATAGCCCCCGCAGAGGACCCAGAGTACTGGGTCCTCTGTAACCACCAGGATGCAGCCCTTAGTGCTGGCTGCTGCAGGGACACAGGCAAGCTCCGGCTTTCCTACACTACATGTCAGGTTTTGGGGGGGAAGCAAGGCCTGTCTGCACCAGTACCTTAACGTCAATGGAGTTAGGGTAGAAAAGGATTCTGTCATACAGATGAGAGAGAGTTGTGACACTAAGCTGAACTGAATATCTTGGTTACCAGTGGGTGGATATAGCCTACTGAGAGGAGACAAATTTTTTCGTAAGGTTGTCATCTTTACTATCAGCCTGGTATGGTAGCAGCGTTCACTCATGGTTTCCTGCGTCACCGCACAATCTTTTCTAACTTCTTATATTTTTCCAGTTTAATTTTCATTACACTCCTGATTTTGGATAATAAACCTGAGATTTCAACCTTACACTGACATATCACTGTAACTATTCATTGTGAGATCTACACAAGAGGCCAAACAAGAGTGCAAACGATCCCGTATAATAAGCAACATAAGTTGTGAGGGGCTGTAAAATGAACATTAAAAATGATGTAAAGAGTAAAAAACGGAAAGATCCTGTGTTACCTACCAGTGCTACACATTACATCTACATTTCTAGCTGTGACATAGAATGAATATAACATCAATTTGATGCATCAGTTACTTTTCAGCACCTTGTGTGTGAAGAATTCACGCTTTTTTTTACTGTTATTAAATCTAAACAAAGGCATTTCTTTTTAGATATATGATTTTAAAATTCAAGAAGTACCTTCCTTGAAGTCTGTATGTTGACACATGGAGTGTAAGGTCTCTTCTTCGTGCTTAATAACCCGATGCAAAATTATCCAGGGCAATACAGAGGACAATGAAGGCTCCTTGGTCTCTTCTTGCACTACCATGCTGCAGTCTATGAGCTGAAAAGAAAGTAGATCATTCAGTGATTGTCAAGAAAAAAGGAGAATTTTGTGTATTTACTGTAAATTCCTTTTCTCTTAGCGTCTAATTGGGGGACACAGGACTGTGGGTGTTATGCTGCTGTCCACTAGGAGGCGACACTAGGAAGAATCTGCAAAAGAGTTAAGTGGCTCCTTCTCTGCAGTATACACCCCTGGAGCAGGCACTGCCTCCCCAGTTTTGCTCTAAAGCAGTAGAATTAATAGAATAATAACAGTATAATAAGGCCTGTAAAATACACAGGCAACCATATAACAGCTTAGGAGTAACATGAGAATACTCGTAAAGGCCCGAAACGGGTAACAGGTTGGGTGCAGTGTCCCCCAATTAGAGGCTAAGAGAAAAGGAATTCATGGTGAGTACACAAAATTCTCCTTTTCTTTTTCGCCTCATTGGGGGACACAGGACCGCGGGACGTCCCAAAGCAGTCTCTGGGTGGGAACAGCAATGGAACCAACACTTCCGAATGAAACCAAACTAAACAACTATGCACCTACAGGTGGGCTACTGCCGCCCAGAGGATACTCTCCGCTATCTGTGGAGGACTGGGTGAGACCATAAAGGTGTTTGGTAAACGTGTGCAGGCTGGACCACGTGGCTGTCTTACACACGTGTTGTGTTGAATCCTGGTGCCTAATAGCCCAGTAGCCCAGGAGGTCCCCACGGCCATAGTGGAATGTGCCTTGACAGCGGCCAAAAGGGACGATATATATGTTTGTTTTTTTTTTTTTAATAATGCAATAAGCATCCTGAATGGTGGATTTAAGCCATCTGGTCAGAGTAGTTTTAGAGCCTGGTCTGCCTGCAGTGTTTTCCCTCTGGAAGAAGGAAGAGAGGCTCCTAAAGGGAAACTGTCCTGGGTACATAGATGCGTAGGGTTGTGACAAAGGTCCAGCACATGTAGAGCTTTCTCAACCCGATGAACTGGCGCCGGCACAGTGACGGCAGAGGTATGTCTTGGTGGGGATTTCGGAGACTTGGCTGGACGAGAGCCATGACTGGGCTGTTAATTTACAGGGCTATTGTCTGTTCAGAAATGACCGTACAAATAGGCGAGGAGGAGGTGTATGTTTATACGTAAAATCATCCTTAAAACCCATCCTGCGTGATAATATAGGTGAATCTAATGGAAATGTAGAGTCCCTGTGGGTGGAGATAAGGGGAGGGGGAAAAAATAATAAATTACTGATAGGGGTTTGTTATAAGTCCCCAACAATAATGGAAGTGGAGGAGAATATCCTCATAAAGCAAATAGATGAAGCAGCGACTCAGGGAGAAGTCATTATTATGGGGGACTTCAACTACCCTGAAATACATTGGGGATCAGAAACCTGCAGTTCCAGCAAAGGTAATAAGTTTTTGAAAACTATGAGAGACAATTACCTTTCACAACTGGTTCAGGAGCCCAACAAGAAGGGGGGCACTGCTGGACCTAATATTAACCAACAGGCCGGACCGCATATCAAATATACGGGTTGGAGGTCACTTGGGTAATAGTGATCATAACTTAATAAGCTTTCAAGTATCCTTTACTAAGACGTGTAGTAGAGGGGCTACAAGGACACTAAACTTCAGGAAGGCAAATTTCCAACGGTTGAGAGATGATCTTAGTGCAATAAATTGGGACAATTCCTGAGACATAAAAGTACACAACACAAATGGGAGATGTTTATTAGCATCCTGAATAGGACCTGTGCACAATATATACCCTATGGGAATAAGCATGCTAGAAATAGGAGGAAACCACTATGGCTAAATAAAGCGGTAAGAAGTGCAATATGTGACAAAAAGAAAGCATTTAGGAATTAAAGCAAGTAGGTAGTGATGAAGCATTATTAAATAAATACAGAAAATTAAATAACATTTGTAAAAGCAAATCAAGGCAGCAAAGATTGAGACAGAGAGACTCATTGCCAGAGAAAGTAAAAAGAATCCCAAAATATTTTTTAACTACATAAATAGTAAGAAACTAAAAAATGATGGTGTTGGCCCCTTTAAAAATAGTCTGGGTGAAAATGGTGGATGAGGATGAGGAAAAAGCCAATATGCTAAATGACTTTTTTTCAACAGTATTTACACAAGAAAATCCCATGACAGACAATATGATCAGTGATAACAAAAAGTCTCAATTAAATGTCACCTGCTTAACCCAAGAGGAAGTACGGCATCGTCTAAAAATCACTAAAATTGACAAATCCCCGGGCCCGGATGGGATACACCCCAGAGTGCTGCAGGAATTAAGTACTGTCATAGATAGACCATTATTTTTAATATTTAAAGATTCCATAATAACAGGGTCTGTACCACAGGACTGGCGTATAGCAAATGTGGTGCCAATATTCAAAAAGGGGACAAAAACTGAACTTGGAAATTATAGGCCAGTAAGCTTAACCTCTACTGTGGGTAAAATCCTAGAGGGTTTTCTAAGAGATGCTATACTGGAGTATCTGAAGAAAAATAACCTCATGACCCATTATCAACATGGTTTTACGAGGGACCGTTCCTGTCAAACTAATCTGATAAGCTTCTATGAAGAAGTAAGTTCTGGACTGGACCAAGGAAATGCAGTGGATGGGTGTATATGGACTTTTCAAAAGCTTTTGATACGGTGCCACACAAAAGGTTGATACATAAAATGAGGGCAATGGGGATAGGGGAAAATATGTGTAAGTGGGTTAAGAACTGGCTTAGTGATAGGAAACAAAGGGTGGTTATTAATGGAACACACTCAGAATGGGTCACAGTTAACAGTGGGGTACCACAGGGGTCAGTGTTTGGCCCGCTTCTATTTAATATATTTATTAATGACCTTGTAGGGGGCATACGGAGTAGAATCTCAATATTTGCAGATGACACTAAACTCTGCAGGGTAATCAATACAGAGGAGGACAATTTTATATTACAGGAGGATTTATGTAAACTAGAAGCTTGGGCTGCTAAATGGCAAATGCACTTTAATGGGGATAAATGTAAAGTCATGCACTTGGGCAGAGGAAACAAAAGGTATAATTATGTGCTTGATTGTAAAACACTGGGCAAAACTGTCACTGAAAAAGACCTGGGTGTATGGGTAGATGACAAACTCACATTTAGTGGCCAGTGTCAGGCAGCTGCTGCAAAGGCAAATAAAATAATGGGATGCATTAAAAGAGGCATAGATGCTCATGAGGAGAACATAATTTTACCTCTATACAAGTCACTAGTACGACCACACTTAGAATACTGTGTACAATACTGGTCTCCGGTGTATAAGAAAGACATAGCTGAACTAGAGCGGGTCCAAAGAAGAGTGACAAAAGTCATTAGAGACTAAGGGGTCTGCAATACCAAGACAGGTTATTAAACTTGGGGTTATTTAGCTTGGAAAAACGAAGGCTTAGGGGTGATCTTATAATAATGTATAAATATATGAGGGGACAGTACAGAGACCTTTCTAATGATCTCTTTACTCTTAGGCCTGAGACTGGGACAAGGGGGCATCCTCTACGTCTGGAGGAAAAAAGGTTTAATCATAATCACAGACGGGATTCTTTACTGTAAGAGCAGTGAGACTATGGAACTCTCTACCACATGCTGTTGTAATGAGTGAGTCACTACTAAGCATTTAAGAAGGGCCTGGATGCCTTTCTTGAAAACTATAATATTATCAGTTATACATACTAGATTCTTTGATAGGGCGTTGATCCAGGGAATTAGTCTGATTGCCGTATCTGGAGTCAGGAAGGAATTTTTTCCCCCAATGTGGAGCTTAGTGTTGCCACATGGTTTTTTTTTGCCTTCCTCTGGATCAACATGTTAGGCTATGGGTTGAACTAGATGGACTTAAAAGTTTTTAACGGTTAAAAACTTACTTGTACTATGTCTTCAGGTAGGTGGAAAGAGGACACCGCCTTCTTGAGGAAAAATTGAACCAGAAGTAGGACAACCTTGTCTTGGTGGAAGACCAGAAAAAGGTGGTTTACATGAAAGCGCTGCAATTTCTGAAGTTATATAACAATTGTTGATTTGAGTTTTTTACAATAACGAATAATTTATATATCACTCGTTTTTGGAGTTATTTGTAGCACTTTCAGTGCACAATTTACTGCACTTTATATGATTAAATTATGTGTTTTTCTACAAAAATTCCTTTATGCACTAGCACTTTAGATTGTTTACTGTAGCTCACTTGTGCACTTTATTAAATTTGAGGGGTGTTTCCTTGGTCTCTGATGGGATTTCTCAAAGTAATTTTGTCTATTGTATGTTTTTAAAAAAAAAAATATTTTACATATATTTCAATAAAGTGATATTTATACCCAAAATTTGGCTATCAAACTCATTTCATATATAGGTTTTGTTCATAAGGTCGAGTTTAGCCACTTACAACTTGTGGCCAATATAGGTTAAAGTTCCGAGACTCTGCGAAGAGAGGCAATTGCCACCCAAATACCACTTTCTGTGTGAGAGGGTGAAGGGAAATTTCCCTTAGGGGCTCAAATGTGGTTAGTGTAGAGCCGTGAGGATGAGGTTTAGGTCCCACGGGTCTAGTGATCCTTTACAGGGAGGAACTAGACGGCAGACTCCTTGAAGAAAGGTTCTCACTTGAGGCCTGGTAGCAAGACATTTCTGAAAGGGAATGGAAAGGGTGAAACTTGTCCTTTGAGAGGAACCTAAGGAGAGGTGTGAGTCTAGACCCAATTGGAGGGAACTGAGAACCCTTGGGATGGAATAGAACCAAGGTGAATGACCACGAGAGGTGTACTACACAAAAAAGATCTTCCATGTCTGATGGGATATCTCTTCTGAGGCCGATGTCCGCGCTCTGATCGTGGTCGCTACAACATCGTGTGAAAACCCCCCTTGGGCTAAGACACAGGTCTCAAGGGTCACGTCGTAAAAGTCAGAGCCGATGAATTTTCATGGTAGGTCTGGACGACCTGGTAGGCGGCATGGCATGTCTGCTGTGAGGTGGACGAGATCGGCATATCAAGCGCGCCAGGGCCAGTGCGTGACCACGAGGATGATTTGGCGACATTCCTGGTTTGATCTTCCTCACTACCTTGGGGTTAGTGGTAGTGGAGGAAAAATGTAGTGGAGTTAGAATTGGGTCCAGTCCTGGACCAGAGCGTCCGCCCTTAGCGATTGTGGGTCCTGGCTATGAAGCTGGGAACCTCGGCATTGAGGCGTGACGCCATGGGTCCACCTCCGGAGTTTCCCAGCAATGGCAGATTTGTCTGAAGACATATGGATGTAGGGACCACTCTTTGGTCAATCCCTTGGCGACGTAGGAACTACGCTTCCCAATTGTCTACACCCGGCATATGAATAGCTAATAGTACTGAGTTCGTAGATTCCGCCCAGTGAAGAATGTGGTAAACTTCTTTCATTGCCTGGAGACTGTGAGTTCCGTCCTGGTGATTGACATATGTCACAGCCGTGGCATTGTCCGACTGTATCCGGACATGGCGGTCCGCCCGAAGACGGCTGAAGGTCTCCCGTGCTAGGAATATCACCCGAATCTCCAGTAGATTGATGGGCATCGTTGATTCGAGCGGGACCATTTGCCCTGTGCTCTGAGATGGAGGTACATCGCACCTCATCCTTTTCCGACTCACGTCGGTGGTTAGAACTTTCCAACTTTGCGGAAGAAAAGACTTTCCCTGCGTGAGTTGAGTAGCCGGAGCCACCATAGGAGAGACTGCCTGGCTGATACTGGCAGATGATGCTTCCTGTCACATGATCAGACATTCTTGTCCCATAACCCTAAGGGGGAGACCTGTTGCTAGATAAGAGTCCCGACCTAACAAAACCCCACATGGGGTAAATAGGGGCGCTGTGGATCCCGTGAGTACAGTCTTGCATCCTGTGAAACACAGCGCCTTCCCTGTCACTAAAGGCTCGACTGTGGGCCTAAAAAAATTGGTGGGCAATCCGGGGAAGCCGCAATCTCCACCCAGCTCCTCAACCATGAGAAGTTGAGGGGGGGACGTTGAGCAAAAATTAGTTATCTCAATTGCAACCCCGTTCCCTATTATGGGGGAATTGAGGAATAATAATGTCGGGAAGTTTGAGTCATGTGGACTTCAACCCAGCTCCCCAACAGTAGGGGGGCCGAGGAAGGAGAATGCCAGACATTGTAAAGGTATTTCTGGATCAGTGACGGGAGCAGTGGCGGGTCCATGTATAGTGCTAGGATCCCCAGCCTGTCAGAGTGATAGCACAACCGCCAGTTAAGAACGCACCGCAGCAATATATGACATAAACAGAAAAGGATTGCCTTCTGTTGTATGAGCACAGCGAAGATGGAACATGCTCTGGAATGTTCTGTACTGCTTGTGTGTACCGACACTCTGCAGCCATGTATGAAACAAACTGTAATGTGTTAAATTGTGTACTGGTCTAAGAGCACAGCATAGATGGAACATGTATGCAGTGTCCCTTACTGCTTGTAAGGAGTATTGCACTCGCTGGTAAATAATCCCGTGTCCCTCTGCTGTGACGTGCGCTACAGCAGGAGACACAGTAATGTGTTAAATCAGTGCAGCAGCGCTGCCATGGCGACCAGTTGTGAGGAGAGGGGGGACGGACCAGTGAAAAAGCGCGGGCCAGCTAGGGGAAAAGGCGCGCAGTAAAAATCTCGAGGGAGCAAGATGTGGCAAGAAAAGCCTGACCCGCCCCCTTTGTGATGCGGCCGGGGCGTGACTGGCTGCACTGACATCAGCAGAAGGGCGGGTGGTAGGGGCGGTACACCAGCAACGCTAGGCCAGAGCCGGGACCTTGAGTAAATGGCAGCCCCGAAAAAGCGAGGAGGCCGGCGCGGAGGTCCGTAAACTCCGCCGGTTTCGCAGCACGATATCGCTGCCGCCGATCTGCCCAGCCAGTCCCGCTACCTAAGAAGCACCACTGCTGCCCTGGTAAGGGTCACAGCCTGGAGGTAAAGGGGTGCCGGCCCATAGTACTGCAGGAAGAATCGCTACACAGTTAGGAGACCCTGAGATTGCAGGGCTCCGAAAAACAGAAGTAGCGTGGCCTCAACCCAAGGCCCATGTATGGTTAGGAGAAATGGGGAGGGTGGCAATGCTGAGGTGAGGCCGCACCAGATCCCATCAGAGTGGACTGGGAGGATCTGCTGGTAAAAAGCACAGCCTAGTAAGCTCCCCAGGCTATATCACAGCCACGGCTGTGAGCAGCCTTGGGGTTCCTGCGCCAAGGGAATAGCCGTACACCAGGCAATACTGTGGAGGGCACTTGGACCTGGTGTCTCAACCCAAGTTCCCAGCTAGGGGCAATGGGGAGGGCGTCTGTTGATCCCATGCTTCCTGGCCCAAATCCTGCAACCGACCTGTTACCTGTAAGGATGTGAAGGTCTTCTTTTCATCCAAGTCCCATCAGTAAAATGGAAGGAATGGTGGTGTGCAGGGGGTCTCTCAACTTCAACCCAGCACCCCAACCGTGGGGAGCTGAGCAAGGAGGGGGATCGTCTCTGCGGGTTTTTGTTTCCATCTGTCTTGCTGCTTGCAGTGGGGACATGGAGCATTACTGCGACCCAGAGCCACATCTGGGGACTGGGGAAAATGCGGGCCTCAGAACCAGCAAGTCTGGAAATCGCTTCAACCCTGCGCCTCCAACAGTGGAGGGCTGAGGAAGGAATAGCCCTAAGCAGACAAAATACCCAGAGTTCCAACTGTGGGGTCTGGGAAGGTATCTGTAGTCGACATGTCCCTTCAAAAAATAAAAATGCAGCTAAAAAAAGTAAAACAATAATGGAGAGAGAGTAAGAACGTGTGCCTCCTACAGACACTAAGCAAAAACTGGTGAGGCAGTGCCTGCTCCAGGGGTGTATACTGCAGAGGAGGAGCCACTTAACTCTTTTGCAGATTCTGCTTAGTGTCGCCTCCTAGTGGACAGCAGCATAACACACACGGTCCTGTGTCCCTCAATGAGGCGAAGGAGAAAAAATTGTTAAAACATCGTGATAAATGGACAAAGCATAGGGGTTGTCAGCCAGGGATCTTCACTTTGATTAGTTACATTAGATGATTGTCCTCCGATTTGAGATGACCTCTTCCCCAGCAGATGATCCCAACTCCAGACAGCAGTCGGCCTCTTGTGTCACCTACGTACTGCTATCTGCAGTAACCAAATGTCAAGATGAACCTTTCTCCAGCAGTTACACACTCTCTATTGCTAGATAATTTACTACCCACAATGCACCTTTTCAGATGCTGTAGTATCTGCCACCACTATCTCTTGTGATCAGGCATTCCACAGTCTGACTGCAGTACCTGCAGAGAACCCCTTCCTATTTAGATGTTGAAATCTCCTTTCCTCCATACATTTTGGTGCCCTAGTCCTTTGTAAGTTCTTTGGAAGGAATAAATCATGTACCAGTCCTTTAAATTGACCACACATGTATGTATACTTATAAATGAGATCTTCTCTAATGCATCTTTTTTCCAAGTTAAACATGCCTAACTTCTTTACTCTCATTATAGTGGAGACCTTCCGTACCATTTAATAATTTAGTTGCCCGTTTTTGAACTGATTGTATCTTTGATACATTATTTAAAAAAAAAAGTAAAACTAAACACTGGATTCCATGTTCTAGATGTGGCCTTACAAGTAAATTATAAAGGGGGTAACAATGCATTGGGATCGCAGGATTGTATGTCTCTTTTTATTACCCTAAAATCTTGTTTGGTTTTAAGCCCCTGTTACACGGGGCGATACCGCCGCCCATTACAGAGGTGATGTGGGGGCTGGCCTATCGCCGGCGTCATCGCCCCTACGTCGCCTCATGTAAAGGGGCGATGTAGGCAGTGCCGGGCGGTCGCTTGGTTTCAAAGCAGTGCTCTGAAACCAGGCGACCACCATGGGGCGATGTGCACACATCGCCCCATGTAACCGGGCGCCGGCGACCTGTCAGCCATAAGCTCCCATTGTCCGTCATCGCCGCTGGGGTTTCCAGACACCACGGCAGAGATTCCGCCTGACAGATCGCCGGCGCGGGGCTGGAGGTGTCGCCCCGTCTAAATGGGGAACGGCGACGCTGGCGGGGCGCCAAAAACGTGCACGCACCCGCCAATCGCCGCCGACATCCCCAGCCCCGTCGCCTGATGTGACAGGGCCTTTACAGCTGCTCCCTGACATTGAGTACTGCTGCTCAGATTGTAATCATAATACCAAGTCCTTCTCCTATTCTGTAGTCCTGAGTATATTTCCATGTACTGTACATGTAGTAATACCATTAGGCTTTGGGCGCACATCGAGTATTTGATGCACAGATTTTCTGCACCTAATCTCCATCTTTTGGCAGAAAAACGCACCATAAACAAAATGCATATTTTTACACATTTATGGTGGATTTTCATTCATTTTTGTGTGATGCTTTGTTTTTCAATGATAAGATGAAGGGAATTAAATCATGAGAGAGTTGTTTTTTCATCATTGCACTCATTGGGTGAAAAAACGCTTCAAAAACACACCAAGAATTGACCTGCTGCCAATTTTTTCTGCACCAAATTTGCAAGGGAAAAATAAGCAACGTGTGCACAACAAATCAGAATTCACATTGACTTTGCTGGCTCCAGAATAGGCAGTCAGATTTGTGACAAAACTGCACCAAAAAACACGCATCAAAAAAAAAATGCATTGTGTGCTCACAGCCTTACTCTCCCCTACTGTACATTTAACATTAAACCTCACTTCCTATGTGTTTGACCATGCACACAATTTATTCAGATTGTTCTGTAATATTGTGCAGTCTAGCTCAGTTATTATTATACTACAAAGTTTTGAGTCATTAGAAAAGACACTATTTTCTCAAACCCATACACAAGTTCATAAAGTAGAGCTGGCATTAATACGTTGATATTCTTGCACACTTATTGGTGAGATAGGCAAAGTTTAACATCTTGGCAAGAAAAATGAGAAAAGCATATACAAAATGGGAGGAATAGAGCTAAGCAACAGCATGTGTGAAAAAGACTTGGGTATACTAATAGACACAGACTGAACATGAGTCAACAGTGTGATGCAGCAGAAAAAAAGGCAAACACAATTCTGGGATGTATTAACAGAAGTATACAGTCTGGGTCTTGTAAACTCATTATCCACCTCTACTCCATTTTGTTCAGACCTCATTTGGAATACTATGTCCAGTTCTGGGCACCACATTTATAAAAGACATCAAGAAAATGGAGCAAGTTCAGAGACGAGCGACCGGAATGGTGACCGGTCTGCATACCATGTCCTGTGAGGAGCGGTTACAGGATTTGGGAATGTTTAGTTTGCAAAAAAGTATATTGAGAGGGGAATTAATAGCTGTCTACAAATACCTCAAGGGCTGTCACGCAGTAGAGGGATCAGCTTTATTCTCATTTGCACAAAGACACACTAGAAGCAATGGGATGAAACTGAATAGGAGGAAACGCAGATTAGATCAGGGGTCTCAAACTCCAGGCCTCCAGGGCCGCCAACAGGTCATGTTTTTAGGATTTCCGTACCATTGTACAAGGGTTGGAATCATCACCAGTGCAGGTGATTCATTTATAACCTGTGCAATACTAAGGAAATCCTGAAAATCTGAACTGTTGGCAGTCCTTTAGGGTACCTTTACATGCCGCAACCGCGGCGAGAAATCTGACCGGCATTCAGTAGCCCCTCACCATGGCCGTGAAATTGCCTCACAATTGCGGCATGTAATTTGGGAATTTGGCAGTGATCAAAAAGGTTGCGCCTGGTTCCGATTTCACAGCACTGCTCCAAAATCAGAGGCAATCATGAAGGCGAAATTCCCTGCTTTTGGCGTGTGAATGGGCGATAGGAATGGAATCTGAGTCGCCTACGGATTTCCCGGAGGCATGCCACAGTGTGCTGGAGACCGCGCCTCGTCAGTGATGATTGGTGGTGGCTACTGTGTTTCCATTGGCTGTCCCTTCACAGGGCGCCATATTTGAACAGCTGTCCATTCACACTACACAATGGCAAAGGTGTCATGTATTAGCAAGCCTTTCTGCGCAGCCTGGCCAATCATAACGCTATTGCGTTGTCTAATCAGCGTGTTTGGGGAGCAGAATACACCAGTCTGTCACGCCTATGTTCTCGCGGCGTTGAACATGTACGCCCACATTCCTTTGGGGATTGTGGCGTGTGAAGCGGCGACTGGAGTCTACCGGATGTTTCCCGCTGTTGGTGTGGCAACTTCCAGGGAGACACATCGCCTTAGGTTAAGGGCGAAACTGCGGCGTGTAAAAGCGCCTTCGGGGTTCGGAGGCAACCATGAAAAATGTGCACGTTAGATTGCCTCCAATCACCGTCAAAAGTTGCGGCGTGTAAAGGTGCCCTTAGAGGTCTTGATGGTTGAGATCCCTGGATTAGATATTAAAAAAAACTTTGACAGTGAGGTAGATCAGTGAGTGAAATAGGCTGCCACCAGAGGTGGCGAGTTCCTCTTCAATGGAAGTCTTTACACAGAGGCTGGACAGACATCAGTCTAGGATGATTTAGTGAATCTTGCTTTGAGAAGGGGGTTGGACCAGATGACCCAGGAGGTCCCTTTAAACTTTACCTTTCTATGATTCTATGATATGGATTTTTTCCTATACAATGTAAGATCAGTGTTTACTTAGCTGTAGGTTACCTGAATGAGGTTACTGCAGAGACGTACGAGTTGTGCTGTGACTGTGGATTCCTGCAAAATACAACTGTCAGATGACAGAGAGAGATCTATCCCTTTAAGCAATTGTGTTGCTGTGGCAACCCACTCTTCTTTGGATGAGACGGACGTTGAGTTCATCATTTGCTGGATTGCTTCATTCAGGGCGACCTCTGAACACTGGAAGCACTGTCTGAAGTCTGAGAGCTTCAGTAGGGAATCCTGTGTGTGAATAATACAGCACATTACGTGTGACAGACGGCTTACAATTTACATAATCAAGTCTGAGCCTTTCAAAAGCAGAACAAAAAGATTTATTTCTCCACAGTTTTAATTAGATAATTACAGTTTAGTCACAAAGATAATTGTGGCCTATTGGAACTTTCAGTCAGATTTAGTCATATCTAGGTATGGATTGGAAAGTAAAGGTATAAACTGTTATCCCCCAATACGCTGCACCCTGAAGGTGTCACCTAAGGCTACATTCACACATCTGCCGGTGTGCCAACATCTGAGAGAAGAAGTATAAATGGAGAATAAACCACTCTTCATAACTTACATGTTCCCCCCATTCTGAGGGCGTTCCTAGATGCGTGGGTGGTCGCTTCAGGTCATTTTCTCTCCTGGCTCCATGGTATCATGCCCCGGTGGGTGTGATAATTAATTCTGAAGCACGGTCTCGAGTTTCAAATTGGGTGGGAGGTTCCTTCCTGGTATGACACGCAGGCGCCCGTCATTTTTGGTCCTGTGCATTGTGGGAGCTATTGGGTATGCTGGCGGCTCGAGCATGTACAGTATGGGGTGTATTGGCTATACTGGCCGGCTCCGAGCATGTACAGTATGGGGGTGTATTGGCTATACTGGCCGGCTCCGGAGCATATGCAGTGAGCATTCCGAAGCCAGCCCGTACAGCCAATCCCCACAATGCACCATACCAGGATTGAGCCGCCCACCAAATTTGAAACGCCGGACCACTCTTCAGAATTATCATGCCCTCCGGGCAGGATACCGCACAGTGAGGGGGAGAATGGACCCGGAGGGAACGCCCACACGTCTAGGAACACCCTCAGAACGGGGAAAATGTAAGTTATAAATAGTGTTTTTTCCATATTATACTTCACATTTAGGTAAGACAGGGATGATTAGGGATGTAGTAGGAGCTGTAGGGACAGGTAGTGGTAGGTTAGGGGGCATAAATGATCTGGCAGGTTGCCTTTAATCAATGGATCTTGGAATAATTATAATTTACACAATTGGATGTGTAAAAAGTTGCTGTGCTAAGAAAATCTTATGTGTGTGTCCCTGCTATGTACTGTGTAATGGCCGTGTATGACCGTACAGGGACATGGTCTGATCATATCAGGGTCATTCCATGTTAACTTACGTTACATTCACAAGCCAAAAACTGAGTTAATAATGACTACAGACCATTCTTTGAAGGCAAGGCCCAAACATTAGTGAATGTATATTGTACATTAAACTAATCTCAATACATTTCAATACAGTTTGATTTTTCAGCAATACACATTAAATACAAAATATAGCGTTATTACCTGGTAACTTACATTGCACAAAAATGATTTTTGTGTAATGTAAGTTACCAAGTAATAACGCTATATTTTGTATTTAATGTGTATTGCTGAAAAATCATACTGTATTGAAATATATTGAGATTAGTTTAATGTACAATATACATTCACTAATGTTTGGGCCTGCCTTCAAAGAATGGTCTGTAGTCATTATTAACTCAGTTTTTGGCTTGTGAATGTAACGTAAGTTAACATGGAATGACCCATCACATCACCTGTGCTGAGATAATCTTATATATGTGTCCCTGTTATGTACTGTGTAATGGCTGTATTGACTGTACAGGGACATGGTCTGATCATACCACATCTCTGGGCTGAGATAATCTTATGTATGTGTCCCTGCTATGTACTGTGTAATGGCTGTGTCAGACCGTACGGGAACATGGTCTGATCATATCACATTTCCTGGGAAGGGAAACAGGAAAAGAGTATGCAGACATTACAGTACGGGATCACAGGTGCGGCTGGCATTCTGTGAAGTGCAACATTTCCATAACTGGTTAAAAAGGTTTTAGCTCACAGAAAGCAGCAGTTGCAATCATATACTGTAATGTCTATTTGCTCTTTTACTTTCTCCCCAGAAGATGTGAAATGGTCAGACCATGTCCCTGAACAGTCAGACACAGACAGTACACAGTAGAAAGCAGGAACAAATATATAAGATTATCTCAGCACAGGAGATGTGGTATAATCAGACCATGTTCCCATACGGTCAGACACATCCATTACACAGTACATAGTAGGGACACATATGTAAGATTATCTCAGCACAGGTGATGTGATATGATTAGACCATGTTCCTGTACAGTCAGACACAGACATTACACAGTATATAGCAGGGACACATATGCAAGATTATCTCAGCACAGGAAATGTGGTATGATCAGACCATGTCCCGGTACGGTCAAACATGGCCATTACACAGCCCATAGCAGGCACACATATATAAGATTATCTCAGCACAGGAGATGTGGTATGATCAGAACATGTCCCTGTATGGTCAGACACATCCATTACACAGTACATAGCAGGCACATATACCGTATTTTTCGCTTTATAAGACACACCTGATTATCAGACGCACCCCCAAATTTGATGAAGGAAAAGAGAAAAAAATGTTTTTTAATGTTAAATGGGGTCCGTCTTATAATGCCAGTGTCCGTCTAACAAATCATATAGGGTATATGTCCCTCATCGCCCCCTCATCCTGGTACATTGTCCCTCTTCCTGGGATATAGCCCCCCCATCCTAAATTAAGCCCCTCAATTTGGATATATCTTATATTGGATATAGCCCACTTGTCCCCTACTGATGGCACACATCCCAACTGATGGCACACGTCCCCTACTGCATAGCACACGTCCCCTACTGCATGGCACACGTCCCCTACTGAATGTCACATGTATCCTATGTATGGGACACATCCCCTATATATAGCACACGTCCCCTACTGCATGGCACACGTCCCCTATGTATGGCACACGTCCCCTATGTATGGCACACGTCCCCTACTGCATGGCACACGCCCCCTATGTATGGCACATGCCCCCTATGTATGGCACAAGTCCCCTATGTATGGCACATGTCCACTACTCCATGGCAGACGTCCCCTATGTATGGCACCCATCCCCTACTGCATGGCACACGCCCCCTATGTATGGCACACATCCCCTACTGCATGGCACACCCCCCTATGTATGGCATACGTCCTCTATGTATGGCACACATCCCTATGTATGGCACACATTCCCTATGTATGGCACATGCCCCCCTGTGTTAGATATGGTTAGGTATATTCAGATTAAAAAAACGCACCCCCCATTTTCTCCCAAAATTTGGGGGAACAAAAGTGCATCTTATAATGCGAAAAAGACGGTATATAAGATTATCTCAGCACAGGAGATGTGGTATGATCAGACTATGTCCTGTATGGTCAGAAACATCCATTATACAGTACATAGCAGGGACACATATATAAGATTATCTCAGCACAGGAGATATGGTATGATCAGATCATGTCCCTGTACAGTCAGACACATCCATTACACACTACATAGCAGGGACACATATATAAGATTATCTCAGCACAAGAGATGTGGTATGATCAGACTATGTCCCTGTATGGTCAGAAACATTCATTTACAGTACATAGCAGGGACACATATATAAGATTATCTCAGCACAGGAGATATGGTATGATCAGATCATGTCCTGTACAGTCAGACACATCCATTACACAGGACATAGCAGGGACACTATATAAGATCATCTCAGCACAGGAGATGTGGTATGATCAGATCATGTCCCTGTACAGTCAGACACATTCATTACACAGGACATAGCAGGGACACTATATAAGATCATCTCAGCACAGGAGATGTGGTATGATCAGACCACGTACCTGTATATTCAGACACAGCCATTACACAGGACATAGCAGGGACATATATAAGATTATCTCAGCACAGGAACATTTTTTTTAAACACACTGAATTGTGGAAATTATTATTGAAACATCTTCTGATGAAACTCTATTGTGTTCATGGGAAAATTCATTAATTTTTTTTATCAATTGACTGTTATAAATGGATGAGTTAAAATGGGTGAAACAATGAAGTATGTCTACTATGTTTCATATGGATCCTCATAGACTTTAAAGAGGACCATGCAGCAGGTTTTAGGGCTATAAAGTGAAGCCACTTCCTTACAGGCACTGGGATACTGAGTGCAATCTTACCTTTTCTTCAATGATTACATGTATAAATGTAAAGATAAATGTTACAGAAGTCCTTAGAAAGTGTGCAGCAAGGGGTGGAGATGTGCAGCGTGTTAGTATAAGAGGAGCTGGGTTTCTTTTTATTATTGCCCTGTTTTCTCTAAGCTAAACCCTCCCCCCTCCCTCCATCTCCATGCTTGACAGTGATCTCACAAGCAGAAGCTCCCCACCTCCAGTCTCTACACATCCTGATCTGTCTCCTTTCACAGACCGGGACATAGTAACATAGTAACATAGTTTTTAAGGTTGAAGGAAGACTTTAAGTCCATCTAGTTCAACCATAGCCTAACATGTTGATCCAGAGGAAGGCAAAAAAAACCCATGTGGCAACACTAATCTCCACATTGGGGAAAAAATTCCTTCCTGACTCCAGATACGGCAATCAGACTAATTCCCTGAATCAACGCCCTATCAAAGAATCTAGTATATATAACTGGTAAATTATAGTTTTCAAGAAAGGCATCCAGGCCCTTCTTAAATGTTAGTAGTGACTCACTCATTACAACATCATGTGGCAGAGAGTTCCATAGCCTCACTGCTCTTACAGTAAAGAATCCGCGTCTGTGATTATGATCCCTGCTATTGTCAGTACAGATCACAGGATGGGGATCTGTCTATAGAGCATGCTGGGAGTTGTAGTGTCTGGATCTGCAGACTGTGTGATGGAGCATGCTGGAGGTTGTGTGTCTCTGGGTCTGCAAATCCTGAGCCAGAGACATTAGAACTCCAGCATGTTCCATAGACAGATGCCAAACTGTGATCTTTCATCTGTGATCTGTGGTGACAATAGCAGGGATCTGTGCGGTCTGTGAAAGGAGACAGATCAGGACCTGTAGAGACTGGAGGGTGTGGGGGGCTTCGGCTTGTGAGATCACAGTCAAGCAGGGAGATTGAAACAGGGAGATAGGGAGGGGAGAGGGTTTGGCTTAGAGAAAACAGGGCAGTAATACAAAGAAACCCAGACCCTCTTATACTAATGAGCTGCACAGATTCTAAGGACTTCTATATCAATTATCTTTACATTCATACATGTAATCATTGAAGTAAAGGTATGATTGCACGCAGTATCCTAGAGCCTGTAAAGCCAATGGCCTCACTTTATAGACCTAAAACCTGCTGGTTGGTCCTCTTTAATGGATGGGTCGGACTAAAAATGGATGAGAATAGGACATACCTCCAAAGTCAGAGACACAGATACAGTTTTACAAACTAATGTGTATGTCTCAGTAAAATGCTATGGGTCACAGTGTCATCTGTGAAAAAACAAAACCACTGGGACGTGTCACATGAATGTGTTAATGCAGCCAAAAGCAAGGAACTCATCCCGGGATTATGGTTTCCATATCACATCCGTGATATTTAGGTAAGAAATCTGGAGGATACTTTTCGTGACATTTTTGTAGGATTTCAATTAATATTTAATTTATATGCATTGCTTCACTATTACCAAGCAGCATAATGTGCTTTCTATAGGCACATAAATCAGCAGCGGTGGCAGCATTACATATACATCCCTGTGTCCTGCCGGGTATTACCTGCATAAGTAGCAGCTGAGCAGGTCTCTCTGGAGGAGAGGTCATCAGATCAAGATGCTTATTTCTGTGATAACCACTCATACACAATGTGGGGCACACAAGACGGGCGACTGATGAATAATCCCCAATGTCATGCAGCCTCTGAATCTCCTCTAGTGACTGGCATCTCTCCAGGGACTTCAGACTGTTTTCAATCTAGAAAAGAATAAAGCCAGAATACTATAATGACTCATCCAGAATAATGACCTCTAGCTGCTTAGAAATGTCTGCTCCACACGCTGGGTTTAGATGAGGAGATTATCATATACAGTTGTGGCCAAAAGTATTGACACCCCTGCAATTCTGTCAGATAATACTCAGTTTCTTCCTGAAAATGATTGTCAATCACAAATTCTTTGGTATTATTATATTCTTTTAATTTGTCTTCAATGAAAAAACACAAAAGAGAATAAAGCAAAAAGCAAAACATTGATCATTTCACACACAAAACTCCAGACAAAAGTATTGGCACCCTCAGCCTAATACTTGGTTGCACAACCTTTAGCCAAAATAACTGCAATCAACCGCTTCCGGTAACCATCAATGAGTTTCAACAATGCTCTGCTGGAATTTTAGACCATTCTTCTTTGGCAAACTGCTCCAGGTCCCTGGTGCCTTCTCCAAACTGCCAATTTTTAGATCTCTCCACAGGTGTTCTATGGGATTCAGGTCTGGACTCATTGCTGGCCACCTTAGAAGTCTCCAGTGCTTTCTCTCAAACCATTTTCTACTGCTTTTTGAAGTGTGTTTTGGGTCATTGTGCTGCTGGAAGACCCATGACCTCTGAGGGAGACCCAGCTTTCTCACACTGGGCCCTAAATTATGCTGCAAAATTTATTGGTAGTCTTCAGACTTCATAATGCCATGCACACGGTCAAGCAGTCCAGTGCCAGAGGCAGCAAAGCAACCCAAAACATCAGGGAACCTCCGCCATGTTTGACTGTAGGGACCGTGTTCTTTTCTTTGAATGCCTCTTTTTTTCTCCTGTAAACTCTATGTTTATGCCTTTGCCCAAAAAGCTCTACTTTTGTCTCATTGACCAGAGAACATTCTTCCAAAACATTGTAGGCTTTCTCAGGTAAGTTTTGGCAAACTCCAGCCTGGCTTTTTTATGTCTCGGGGTAAGAAGTGGGGTCTTCTGGGTATCCTACCATACAGTCCCTCTTCATTCAGACGCCGACGGATAGTACGGGTTGATACTGTTGTACCCTCGGACTGCAGGGCAGCTTGAACTTGTTTGGATGTTAGTCGAGGTTCTTTATCCACCATCTGCACAATCTTGCGTTGAAATCTCTCGTCAATTTTTCTTTTCTGTCCACATCTAGGGAGGTAAGCCACAGTGCCATGGGCTTTAAACTTCTTGATAACACTGCGCACGGTAGACACAGGAACATTCAGGTCTTTGGAGATGGACTTGTAGCCTTGAGATTGCTCATGGTTCCCTCACAATTTGGTTTCTCAAGTCTCAGACAGTTCTTTAGTCTTCTTTCTTTTCTCCATGCTTCAATGTGGTACACAGAAGGACACAGGACAGAAGTTGAGTCAACTTTAATCCATGTCAACTGGCTGCAAGTGTGATTTAGTTATTGCCAACACCTGTTAGGTGCCACAGTAAGTTACAGGTTCTGTTAATTACACAAATTAGAGAAGCATCACATGATTTTTCTAACAGTCCAATACTTTTGTCCACCCCCTTTTTTATGTTTGGTGTGGAATTATATCCAATTTGGTTTAGGACAATTCTTTTTGTGTTTTTTTCATTGAAGACAAATTAAATGAAGATAATAATACCAAAGAATTTGTGATTGCAATCATTTTCAGGAAAAAACTGAGTATTATCTGACAGAATTGCAGGGGTGTCAATACTTTTGGCCACAACTGTAGCCAACAGAGTATATGCTCGCCAAAAATGACCTCACGACAATGGTGATTGTGTAAAAATCTGTTGACACACAACTGAATAATCTATCAGTTTGTTAGTCGTTCACTGTATTCAGATAAGTATTTAAAAAAAAAATAATTGATCGTGTGAGAGTGGAAATGTACTAAAAAATACTAATATTTGTGCATGAGACACTTTACCATCACCTTAGTTTTCTCTTTAATACTATAGGAGACAAGATATAAGATCAACTAATCATCAGACGGCACATGGATAAAAAGATTTGCACACACGCCTCAGGTTGAATTACTATATCTTTGAATGAATGACAAACAGGAGGAGCTTAAGACATTTCATATCATTGATAAAAAGGTTTGTTAAGGTACCGTCACACGCGGCAACATTGATTGCAATTTTCACTAGCAATTTGCTGGTTGCAGTGAAATCATGAACACACTGTTCTATTTTGTTGCCGTGTACGAATGGAACAATGTGTCCATGATTTCACTGCAACCAGCAAATTGCCAGTGAAATTGTCTAGCAATATTGCCGTGTTTGACAGTACCTTAAGGAAAGATTCATTGTAACTTGAGCAATTATTAAAATGTGTTTTTCTCAAATCTGGGTTCTGAAATCCAGTGGGTGGTTTTACCCACAGAGTAACAGATGTATCCAGAATCATTGCTAGAACCACCACTGGTTTCAGGCCAAGGATGAGCAAAGATTGACAGGACTAAATTACACGTTACACTAAATCTTTCCATACAAATGTACACTTCTGTGCAAACAGTTTATGCAGGTGCTGAAAAAAACCTGCAAAGTAAGAATGTTTTTAAAATAGGGAGATGCTGGACCATCCACTGGCTGTGGAGGAATTGGAGGAAGCTCTGTCATCAATGGCGGGGGATAAGGCCCCTGGGGCAGATGGGCTACCTACGGAGGTCTTTAACCCCATTACGACCAACGACGAATTTAGCCGTCATGAAAAGATGTCAGTTCCCGCATCATGACTACTAAACCAGTCATGACTTTGAACTGTCACTACTTGTAAACAAACAGTGACAGCTGAAATCTAACAGCTGTCAGTGACAGCTGAGGGTCAGGGGCAGAGGTCTGGGGACCCTTTTTAGGGGTCCCCACACTCAGAGCGATGTGATCGGTCAGTCAATCTGACTGACCGATCACATCATGATCGCCCAGGAAAGTGCTGGATATTACTTGTTGACGGGCATTGTTGACTATGAGAGGGACCATTTGCCTGTGCTCTGTGATGTAGATATACCGCGCCCCAGCCTGATAAGCTCACGTCGGTGGTCAGAACCTTCCAATGGGCTGAGTGAGTGATACTGGACTGAGCCACCAATGGAGAGAACGTCTGGTCGACATTGATAGATGAAATTTCCTGTCAAGTGAAAAGGGGCTCTTGTCCCAGGATTTGAGTATGGCTAGCTGAAGAGGGCTGAGGTGAAGCTGAGCAAACGGAACTGCTTCTATTGCGGCAACCATCCTGCCTAGGACTTTCATGGCAAACCGAAAAAACTGAGGTGACTGGTGAAGGGTGCGGACTCCTTGACGGAGAGTCCGTGCCTTATCCTGGGGGAAGCCAGACCAGAGCTCTGGAGGTGTTGAACTGCATTCCAAGGAAAATTAGAGACTGTGTCGGGACTGGCGAGGACTTTTGGAGGTTGACAAGCCAACCTAGTCATCGCAAGGTGTCTACCGTGATAGAGACACTGTGTTTGCAGTCTCTGAAAGTTGGTGCTTTGATGAGTAAATCATCCAGGTATGGGAGAATGACTATGCCTCTGGAATGAAGAATGGTCCTGATGGCCGCCATGACCTTCGTGAACTGGGAGCTGTGGCAAGCCCAAATGGAAGAGCTACAAATTGGTAGTGCTCTTGGGCGATCGCGAACCTGAGAAACCTTTGATGAGTGGCTGCTATTGGGATATGCAGGTATGCGTCCTGTATATCTATTGACTTAAGGTATTCCCCTGGTCCATAGATGCCATTATGGAGCGGAGAGACTCCATGCGGAAATGTTGCACTTGAACATGGTTGTTTAATTGTTTTAGGTCCAGAACGGGTCGTACTGTGCCTCCTTTTTTGGGGACCACGAACAGGTTTGAGTAGAACCCTTGGAAGCACTCGACCTGTGGTACTGGCACAATGCCTCCTGATTCGAGGAGAGACTCGACTGCCTGGAGAAGACTCGAGCCTTGGACGGTGATTTTGGAGGGACGGATAGGAAAAACCGGTTGGGTGGTAAGGACGTGAGCTCTATCTTGTAGCCGGAAGACACTAGTTCTTGTACCCACTTCTCTTGTATAATAGGCAGCCAGATGTGCTGAAAGTGAAGTAGTCGACTGCCTACAAGTGGGGTGTCGTCTGGACGAAGGGAGTCAGAAGGAGGAAAACCTCTGGGATCGTGATCCCTTGGGCTTAGATTGTTGAGATTGGTTCTGCCAAGTTGAGTTCGTCTTTTGGGACATCTGCGATCGCTCGCTGCGCCTGCATTGACCTAGATGCTGACCAGCCAAGCGAATTCCGAAAGGATCGGAATCTTGCCTGTTGACAGCGGTTGAAGGGCTGTTTTGCCTTCCGCTGAGGGAGAGAAGTGCTTTTACCTCCCGTAGCATCTGAAATTAGTTTATCTAGTTGTTCTTCGTACAACCAGCCACTAAGATATGGGAGTCCTGTGAGAGATTTCTTAGAGGCTGCATCCGCCTTCCACTCGCGTAACCAGAGGGCACGTCTAATAGTAATGGCATTTGATGCTGCTAATGCTGCACAATTGGCAGAATCCAGGGCAGCATGTACTAGATAGTCGGCTGTGACCGAGATTTGTGCTGCCTGGTCTGACAGTAGGATCAGCATCTGTGGACTTTAAGACAGAGTGCATTTCTCCTGGCCAAGTCATGATGGCTTTTTCTGCCCAGACTGAGGCACACGTTGGAGCTAACGTGGACCCTGAAGCTTGAAAAACTGATCTAGCCATTTGTTCAATTAGGCGGTCGGTTGCGTCCTTAATGGAGGAACTATCTAGTAAAGACAGAAGCGTACATGCTGCAAGTCTGGACACTGGGGGGTCCACTTGGGGTAGGTTGGCCCAGTTCTGGGTTACTGCGGAAGGAAGGGATAACGCGCTTCAAGCATTTTTCGGTTGCTGAATCTTTTCTCAACGTGTGAGCGGTGCTTTCGGAAGATCTCCTGGAATTCAGAGTGATCCGCAAAATATTTGCATGCCGTGTAATAAACCATAAGGGTTTTGATTGCCTTCTGTCCTATGAGCACCGCGTTCTGTAGCAGTGCAAGAGGTGTAATGACCAGCAAAGGCTTTAATCTCCTTCTGCCCTATGAGCTAAGAGCTCTGCAGCAATGTAAGAGGTATACTAAACAGCAAATGTTTTAATTGCCTTTGTTGTATGAGCACAGAGTTCTACAGCAATGCAAGAGGCTTAATTGCTTCTTATTCTGTGAACACAGCACATATGTAACATGCTTTGCAGTGCTCCGCACTGCCTGTGAAGCAGATTGCTCCTGTTGTAGGAATATCCTGTATCCCTCTGCCGTGTGCTTAAGTGGTTAACACAATTAGTGCAGTGGCGCTCTTATGGCAACCACTGTGCGAGGAGGAGGGGCGGGACAGTGAAAAGCGTGGCCAGCTAGCAAAAAAGGCACGCAGGAGATCTTGCGAGAGAGCGAGAAGCGCAGGAAAAAACCTGGCCCGCCCCCTTCATGATGCAGCAGGGGCGTGGACTGGCCTCTAGTGATGTCAGCCGAAGGGCGGGCAGGAGGCGGGGAAAGGTGGAACCATCAGCGCTAGGCCGGAGCCGGGGCCTTGCGTAAATGGCGGCCCCAAGAAAGTGAGGAAGCTGGCGAACGCCGCCTGTCCTGCTGTACGGGATCGCTGCCGCCGTCCTGCACAGCGGGTCCTGCTGTGTAAAGCCACCACCGCTGTCCTGCATAGCCCATGGAAAGGGTGCAGCATGGAGGTACAGGGGGACATGCTCATAGTACTGTGGCGGGAATCTCTGCATT
Organism: Allobates femoralis; assembly: GCA_033576535.1. NCBI lineage: Eukaryota > Metazoa > Chordata > Amphibia > Anura > Aromobatidae > Allobates > Allobates femoralis. Next base: position 645,996,343 of record JARQOC010000003.1, read on the forward strand.
CAAGAGACCCTGGGATGGCAGGGCTCTGCAAACACCATGAGAGCGGCCTCAACCCAAGTCCCCTGTGTGGAGAGGGGAGATGGGGAGGGTGGTGATCATCTCCATGCTGGTTCTTAGCGAGGAGAGGTCGCACCGGATCCTTTGGGGTTGTGGGCTGGGAGGATCTTTCATAAGTCAAACTCCCTAGACAGTAGATGCTGGCATTGTGGCTGATACCACCTGTACCTTGTGTTGTCTCAGCCTGCAGCAGTGGTGCAGAAGATGCTGGCATAGTTGCTGATACAGCCTGTACCTTGTGGTGCCTCAGCCTACAGCTGTGTTGCAGCAGATGCTAGCATTGTGGTTGATATAGCCTGTACCTTATGGTGCCCTAAGTTCTTTAGGGAGGATGAAGTGCAGAAGCTTGATTGCAGTAGAGCGTCCTGGCTGTAGAAACTTCATTAATGCTCATGCGGAGCATGCTGTACATGCTGTATCTCGACTTCGACCCAGCGTCCCAACAGTGGGGTGCTGAGGAAGGAGGACGGCATATGTATGGATATCTCGACTTCGACCCAGCGAGGGGCCGAGGAAGGAGCATGCAGGGGGTCTCTTCAAGGACCCACTTTTCTTCTTAGAAAAAATGTAAAAAATAAAATGTAAGAGAGGAAAAAATAATTGAGTGTGCCTCCTAATGACACTAAGCAAAAACTGGTGAGGCAGTGCCTGCCCCAGGGGTGTATACTGCAGAGAAGGAGCCACTTTAACTCTCTTGCAGGTTCTGCTTAGTGTCGTCTCCTAGTGGACAGCAGCATAACACCCACGGTCCTGTGTCCCCAATAAGGCAAAGGAGAAAACAGAAATCTAAAAGAAAAAAAATGTCTGTCCTAGGACCCATCAACGAGCCCATCTATAATGCCAAGCAGGCTCCCTTATGGGACAACACCCTGTGAAATTCAAAGTGTTCAAGAAGAAACAAAAGTCGCACAGACAAGAATGGTAGAATATTTGGACAGGAACAAATTGAATACAGAAAGGAGCCCACTACCGCTTGACAATGAAATTACAAATCATTTGCGACTATCCCAAACCTCCATTTACAGAACATAATAAAAAACATCTAGAAATTTGGTCGGGATCAATCAGTCCCTAGCACTCACCCTAAAGAACTCACCCGTAAAATCCTTTTCTTGGAGCTTCAATTGGGGGACACAGGAAGACCTTGGGTGTATGCTTGCTGCCATCAGGAGGCTGACACTATGCAAAATAACAGAAAAGCAACTCCTCCCCAGCAGTATACACCCCATACTGGCACAAGTGCAACTCAGTTAGTGTGAAAAGCAATAGGAACAACCATAAAACCATCAGCTTGCTCAACTATATACACAGGGAGGGAACTGTGTCCCCCAATTGAAGCTCCAAGAAAAGGATTTTACGGGCGTACCAAAAATCCCCTTTTCTTAATCGCTTCATTGGAGGACACAGGAAGACCTTGGGACATACAAAAGCAGTCCCGTCGGGTGGGTGTAATAACAGAAGTATTCGGGCGAACTCAGACCACAGCGACCTGTAGAATCTTGCGCCCCAGAACGGCATCTGCAGATGCTTGAGTATGACCTCTGTAAAATTTAACAAATGTGTGAACTGACGACCAGGTAGCCGCTTTGCAAAGGTGAGCTGCCGAAGCCTGATGTCTGACAGCCCAGAAAGCTCCCACTACTCTAGTGGCATGTGCCCTTAGTCTGGATGGACAAGGAACCTGTTTAATGCGGTATGCCTCCGAGATAGTGGAGCGAATCCACCGGGCAATTGTATGCTTCCGAGATAGTGGAGTGAATCCGCCAGGCAATTGTAACCTTAGAGGTTGCCAATCTCTTGCGAAAGCCATGAGGGACCCGTAAAATCTCTTCCCTCGCGAATGAGATGGGGCTGGGTAAGGAAAGGGTAGGAGAATTTCCTCATTGATGTGGAATCAAGAAAGGAGAACGGCATGACAGAGCCGCAAATTCAGACACCTTCCGAATGGAGGTGATCGCCACTAGGAAGGCGACCTTCCAAGTTAGGAGAGGGGCTCGAAGGGATGCCCTCGAAGTACATCTAGTACCAAAATCAGAATCCACGGAGGGCAACGTGAGCCACTTCTTGGAGGAACATCTCGACCTGTGGACGTGAGTCGAACGGCCTCTGGAAAAGCACCGAAAGGGTGGACACTTGGCCTTTCAGAGAGCTTAGGATAGACCTGCATCAAGGCCAGACTGGAGAAAGGCAAGGAAGGATGGAAGAGAAAAGACCATTGAGGAACGAATGCACTCCTCGCACCATCAGAAGAAAGCTTTCCACGTGCAGAGATAAGTGCGTGATGTGGATGGTTTCCTGGTTTTCAAGATAACAAGATAGCCTGGATGACTTGTTCAGAAAAACTCGACGATCAAAGTACCACGGCTTCAATAGCCATGCCATTGAATTGAGCGACTGAGGATTTGGGTGTTGAAAAGGACCCTGAGTCAAGAGGTCCAGGAGATTGAGGAATGGCCATGGAAAGTCCGCGAGGATGTTGACTACCTCTGTGTACCAGAACCGTCTGGGCCAATCAGGAGCCGCGAGGATTACGGTTACTCCTTCTACTCGGATTTTCTTGAGAATCCTGGGAATGAGAGGGATGGGGGAAAGAGATAAGGGAGGGAGAACTGGGCCCATGGAATCGCGAGAGCCACCGTGTCGAGGGCCTGGGGGTCCCGGGGTCTGGCGACAAAGGGGCGGGCTTGTAACTGTCCCTGGAGGCCATTAGGACTACATCTGGGAACCCCCATCTGAGGCAAATCTGAAGACCACTCTCCTTGGTCCAACCTCCCACGGCTGAAATAAAGAGAATTTTGTTTACTTACCGTAAATTCTTTTTCCTTTAGTCCATAAATCTGGGAGACCCTGACATTGGGTGTTATATGCTGCCCCCTGGAGGTCACACCAAATATAGAAGAGATTTACTCCTCCTTCTCCCCTGCAGCATATACGCCCCCTGCAGGAATACTGTCAGTTTGGTATATAAGCAGTAGGAGGAAAACATTGCACTTTAAACCAAATTCCCGGCCAACAGGGCCGAACAGGAAAAGTATAAGGCCAGAACAATGGCCAACAGTAAGACTATGTGCTGAAAAGAGCTGCAGGTACGCCCGTAGGGCAAAAAGGGGAGGGTGCTGGGTCTCCCAGATTTACAGACTAAAGGAAAAAGAATTTACGGTAAGTAAACAAAATTCTCTTTTTCCTTGTCCTCCAAATCTGGGAGACCCTGACATTGGGACGTCCAAAAGCAGTCCCTGGGTGGGAAAAAACCACTGCACCCTGAAAGGCAACTCAGACATTTACAGGTGGGCAACAGCCGCCTGGAGAACGCGTCTGCCCAGACCTGCATCCGCTGAGGCATGAACATGTACCTGGTAATGCTTCGAGAACGTGTGGAGGCTTGACCACGTGGCAGCCTGACACACCTGTTGGGCCGAGGCTTGGTGCCGCAAAGCCCAGGAGGTGCCCACAGCCCTAGTGGAATGCGCCTTGAGACCCGCTGGGGGCGACGTGTGCGAGGCCGAATAGGCCTCCAATATGGCCGACCTGATCCAACGGGCAATTGTGGCCTTGGAAGCGGAAGAGCCCTTGCCGCGTCCGGCCGTGAGAATGAAGACGGAGTCGTCCGACGGAGAGGAGCTGTGCGAGACAAGTACACCCTCAGGGCCCTGACCAAGTCCAGAGTGTGGAGGGCCTTCTCAACCCTGTGAACTGGATTTGGGCAAAAGGACGGAAGAGAGATATCCTGATTGAGGTGGAAAGGAGAGACCACCTTCGGGAGAAAAGAGGGAACGGGGCGCAGGACAACCTTGTCCTGATGCACCACCAAGAATGGAGGCTTGCATGACAATGCCGCCAAATCAGACACCCGCCGAAGCGAGGTGATAGCCACCAGAAATGCCACCTTGTGTGACAGGGTGGACAAAGGGATGCCTGAGAGAGGTTCAAACGGAGGCTTCTGAAGGGCCGAGAGAACCAAATTAAGATCCCAAGGTTCTAGAGGACACTTGTAAAGAGGGACAGTGTGGGCCACCCCTTGCATAAATGTGCGAACCTGTGGGAGCCTAGCCAGCCTTTTGGAATAAAGGACGGAGAGAGCTGAAACCTGTCCTTTTAGAGAACTCAAGGCAAGACCAGAGTCCAGCCCTGACTGAAGAAACAAAAGTAATGTTGGCAAGGAGAAGGGCCATGGAGAATGGCCCTTAGTAAAGCACCAGGAAAGAAAAATTCTCCACGTCGGTGATAAATCCTTTGCGAGACAGGCTTACGAGCTTGTTTCATGGTGTCCTGAACTTCCCGGGGAAGACCCGATTGTGTTAGGACCCAGGATTCAAGGGCCAAGCAGTCAACCTGAGCGCAGCAGAATTGTGGCGGAAGAATGGACCTTGAGAGAGAAGGTCTGGACGATCTGGTAGACCCCACGGTTCGCCGTCGGTGAGGCGGAGCAGTTCCGGAAAGCAGGCTCTCCGAGGCCAATTGGGTGCGATTAGAATCACTCGGCGACATTCCGCTCGAATCTTGCGGAGCACGCCGGGGCAACAGGGCCAGAGGTGGAAACACGTATGGCAGGCGAAACTGAGACCAATCCTGGACCAGAGCGTCCGCCGCCAACGCCCTGTGGTCGTGAGCCCTGGCTATGAACAACGGAACCTTGTTGTTGAGGAAAGATGCCATCAAGTCGACATCCGGTGTCCCCCACCGCCTGCAAATGGCCTGGAATACTTCCGGGTTGAGAGACCATTCGCCCGGGTCCATACCCTGACGGCTGAGATAGTCCGCTTCCCAGTTGTCCACCGCCAGAATGTGGACCGCGGAGATGGCGGAGCCTGTAGCCTCCGCCAGCAGAGGATTTTTTAAACCTCCAGCATCGCCAGGGTGCTGCGAGTGCCTCCCTGATGATTTATGTAACCGACGGCCGTCGCGTTGTCTGATTGGATCCTCACTTGGCGGCCGCTTAAGAGCGGCTGAAACTCCAGGAGCGCCAGGTACGCTGCCCTGATCTCCAGAATGTTGATGGGAGGGAGGACTCCAGCGGAGACCAAGTACCCTGGGCCCTGTGGTGAAGAAACACACGCTCCCCAGCCGGAGAGACTGGCATCTGTAGTGACCACCGATAAAGATGGCGGGAGGAGGGAGTGACCCTGAGACAGGGACTGATCTGTCAGCCACCACTGGAGAGATTCCCTCGTTTTGGGGGACAGGGAAATCTTGTGATCCAGGGTCCTCGGGTTCTTGTCCCAGATACGAAGGATTTCCAGCTGAAGGGGACGCAGATGGAGTTGTGCAAATGGGACTGCTTCGATTGAAGCTACCATCTTTCCCAGGATCTGCATCAGATGCCTGATGGAGTACAAGCGAGGCGGGAGGATGGAGCGAACACCCGCTTGAAGAGAGATGACCTTCTCGTGAGGCAGACGTACCAGCGCCGCATGAGTGTCGAAAAGCATGCCCAGATACACCAGACTCTGGGTGGGCACGAGGACTGACTTCGGGAGGTTGACTATCCAGCCGAACCTCCTGAGCGTCGACAGAGGCGCGGACACTGCTTGCTGGCATTCCTGATGTGAGGGAGCCTTGACCAGGAGGTCGTCCAAGTAAGGGATGACCAACAGACCCTGCGAGTGCAGTAAGGCGACTACGGAGGCCATCACCTTGGTGAATACTCGTGGGGCGGAGGCCAAGCCGAAGGGGAGAGCCACGAACTGGAAATGGTCGTGTCCGATAGCAAAGCGCAGGAACCATTGGTGAGCTGGGGCGATTGGGATGTGTAGATATGCATCCTTTATGTCTATGGATGCCAAGAATTCCCCTTGAGACATTGGGGCTATCACAGAACGAAGAGATTCCATGCGAAAATGCCTCACTTTGACGTGCTTGTTGAGAAGCTTTAGGTCCAGCACAGGGCGGACGGACCCGTTCTTCTTGGGCACAATAAAGAGATTTGAGTAAAATCCCTGAAACCGTTCCCTGACGGGAACCTGGACAATGACTCCTTCCCGCTTCAGAGCTTCCAACGCTTGGTGAAAAGCGTGGATCTTGGCGGGAGGGGGAGAAGTCATGAAGAATCGGCTTGGGGGAACTGAGTTCAGTTCTATGAAGTAGCCGTGAGAGATAATGTCTCGCACCCACTGATCTAGGACGTCGGAAAGCCAAACGTCCCGAAAGAGGGACAATCTGCCCCCGACTCTGGGAGCGGAGCTGGAGCCATGCGAGTCATGCAGAGGCTGTCTTGGACGGCTTCTGACTAGAGGATTTCTGCTGGCAAGAGCGCCAGGAAGAACCCTGGCCTCGGGAGGACTGGGCCTTGTCGGAACGAAACGTCCTGTTGGAAGAGGAGGACTGTCTGGAGGACCAGCCAGGGGAACGAAAAGAACGAAAGGAACGGAACCTGGCAGACCTTTGCTGCGCAGGTTTTCCACCTATTTGTTGGGGCAGAAGAGTACTTTTGCCTCCTGTCGTGTCTTTGATAAGTTCGTCCAGACGTTCCCCGAAAAGACGATCCCCGGTACAGGGAATCCCTGTAAGATGCTTCTTAGAAGAAGCATCACCTTTCCAATTCCGGAGCCTGAGAATTCTACGAATGGCGAGGGAATTGGCGGCTGCCACTGCTGAACGACCGGCTGAGTCAAGCACGGCGTTAAGAGCATATTTCGAGACCATAGCCATTTGGTCTAGAAGGGGGGACACCTCAGGAACCCTCTCGCATGTCTTGGAATAGACTGCGTCTGTAAACGCAGAAAGGGCCTTAAGAGACCAAGCCGCTGCAAAGGCGGGAGGAAACGCAGCGCCGACCGCGTCATAGATGGACTTGGTTAACAGTTCAACCTGACGGTCTGCCGAGTCTTTTAAAGATGAGCTGTCGGCAATGGAAATTGCGGTTCTGGTAGCCAATCTGGCTATGGCCGGGTCCACCTTAGGAGGTTGAGACCAGCCAGATAGTACTGCCGGGGCAAACGGATACTTGGGATCCGTGGATTTTGGTATAAAACGTTTAGCTGGACAAGCCCTAGGCTTTTGCACCGTGTCTGTAAAGTCAGGGTGATCAGAGAAGATGTTGGCAGGTCTCTTCGGATCCCTGAGTGAGACCTTGGCTCGCTGCTCAGACTGAGTGTCGGTAGCAGGAAGGCGTAGAATGGCATTAATAATGGAGACAATATTGTCAGCCAAAGCGTCCCCTTCAGGACCGATTCAGAGGCCGCCTCTGAGCCAGAGGATGAAGAGTCTGTTCCTCACCCTTCTCCAGAGGTTCCCTAGATTGAGATCTGGGCGAGGAGGGAGAAGGGTCTCGGCGTTGTCTTTTGGATCTGGGCTCTCCAAGAGACGGAGAGGGCCTGTTACGCCCAGGAGGAAGAGACGTACCTGGGCCGAGGGAGAACCCTCCACGTCCTGGTCAGGGTTCTGGTTAATGGCCTGAATGATGGACCTAGTCATGGAAACTACGGATTGCGACATAGCCCGCGACACTGCCAGGGCCACTGAATCAGTTAATGACTGAGATAAGACGTCAGTCCATTGCGGGGCCGGTGTTAAACCGGGGGAGCGGAGGCCTGATCCCCAGAGGGGGTAGGGGCATCCACCTGGGGCCGGGTTCCGAGGAGATCCGGTGACCCATTCTGCTCACAGGTGGTGCAGAGGGGATGGACACTCTGCGCAGGCAATGTGACTTTGCACACTGTACAAGTTGCATACAATTTTACAGCCTTATGGGTCTTACCCTTGCTCTTAGAAGACATAGTCTGACCCAATCCTGTGTACAAAGTACCCAAAAAAGAGAATTTTGTTTACTTACCGTAAATTCTTTTTCTTATAGCTCCTATTGGGAGACCCAGACATTGGGTGTATAGCTTCCGACCTCTGGAGGACACACAAGGCATTACACCTAAAAGTGTAACTCCTCCCCTACTGCCTATACACCCCCTCCCGGGAGAATCCCATCAGTTCGGTGCAAAAGCAGGAAGGAGGAAAGACCACCCGCGCCCAGTCCAACAGGACTGGGAAACAAGCAAACGGCCAACAGGGCCAACACGCGACGTGAAACGACACCAGGCACTAGCAGAGAAACAAAGCCCCAAAAAGGCACAGGGAGGGAGCTGGGTCTCCCAATAGGAGCTATAAGAAAAAGAATTTACGGTAAGTAAACAAAATTCTCTTTTTCTTTTGCGCTCCATTGGGAGACCCAGACATTGGGATGTTCAAGAGCTATCCCAGGGCGGGAAAAAAAAACCCAAAAGCAGGCCCATCAGAAGTGAGCAACCGCTGCCTGAACGATCCGCCTGCCCACATTGGCATCAGCCGATGCCAAAGCGTGGACTTGATAATGCTTAGTAAAGGTGTGAAGGCTAGACCATGTGGCCGCCTGACACACCTGAAGAGCTGAGGCTTGATAACGCAAAAGCCCACGAGGGCCCCCACAGGTCTTGTGGAATGAGCCTTAATACCCGCAGGTACAGGCAAACCAGCGGAGACATAAGCCTCCCGAATAGGAGTCTTGATCCATCTAGCCAGAGAAGATTTGGAGGCCGGCTCACCCTTCTTCTGACCATAGTCAGAACGAACAGGGCATCCGAATGGCGGAATGACGCCGTTCTAGAAACGTAGATCCTGAGAGCCCTGACCAGATCCAAAGTATGGAGAGACTTCTCATACTGGTGAACCGGATGCGGGCAAAAAGATGGAAGGACAATGTCCTGATTCAGGTGGAAAGGGGAAAGCACCTTAGGCAAGAACTCCGCACAGGCCGAAGCACCACCTTATCCTGGTGAAACACCAGAAAAGGCGACTGGCAGGACAAGGCAGCCAACTCCGAAACTCTCCGCAGAGAAGTGATGGCAACCAAAAAGGCAACCTTCTGTGAAAGCCTGGAAAGAGGAACCTCCTTAAGAGGTTCAAAAGGCGGCTTCTGCAATGCCGCCAGGACCAGGTTAAGATCCCATGGGTCCAAAGGACGTCTGTAGGGAGGAATGATGTGACTCGCCCCCTGAATAAACCTCTTCACCTGAGGAAGCGTAGCCAAACGCTTATCAAAAAGAACCGACAGCGCCGAGATCTGACCCGTGATGGAACTGAGCGCCAAACCCTTATCCAACCCCGACTGAAGGAAGGCCAGAAGGGTTGACAGAGAGAAAGGCCAGGGAGAATCGCCGTGGATACGGCACCATGAGAAGAAAATCTTCCACACTCTGCGGTAGATTCCTGCAGAAACCGGTTTCCTGGCCTGTCTCATGGTATCAACGACTTTAGTGGAAAAACCACGAGACGTCAACAACCAGACTTCAAGCGCCACAAAGTCAGGCTCAGGGCCGAGGAATTGTGGCGGAAGAAAGGACCTTGAGACAAGAGATCCGGTCGATCTGGGAGCCGCCATGGATCCCCCACCAAGAGACGCAGCAGGTCCGGGTACCAGGCCCTTCTGGGCCAGTCCGGGGCGATGAGAAGGGCTCGCCTGCATTCCGCCCCGAGCTTCCGCAGAACCCTGGGTAGCAAGGCCAATGGGGGAAAGACATAGGGAAGACGAAAGCGGGACCAATCCTGGACCAGCGCGTCCGTCCCTACTGCCAGGCTGTCTCGAGCGCGAGACATGAATGCTGGAACTTGACAATTCAGCCTGGACACCATCAGGTCCACGTCCGGAGTCCCCCACGTGCTGCAGATGTGCCGAAACACCTCTGGGTGAAGCGCCCATTCTCCCTCGTCCATTCCTTGCCGGCTTAAGTAGTCGGCCTCCCAATTGTCCACCCCGGGGATGTGGACAGCCGAGATGGACGCGTCGTTGTCTTCTACCCACCGAAGGATGGGTTGGACCTCCGCAAAGGCTTGACGGCTGCGAGTGCCTCCCTGGCGGTTTATGTAGGCGACGGCAGTCGCGTTGTCGGACTGGATCCGAATTGGATTCCCCGACAGAAACCTCTGGAAGGCCAGGAGAGCCAGGTATACAGCTCGAATCTCCAGGACGTTGATCTGCAAAGATGATTCCTGCGCCGTCCAGGTGCCCTGAGCCTTGTGATGCAGGAACACCGCACCCCAACCCAGAAGGCTGGCGTCCGTAGTGACCACCAACCAAGAAGTGGGGAGGAACGACCTGCCTCGGGACATCGACCTGGGCAACAGCCACCATCGGAGAGATTCCTTCGTCGCGGAAGAAAGGGCAATGCACCGATCTAGAGAGGACGGGTTCTTGTCCCAGCCGCGTAGGATCTGTAGCTGAAGCGGACGAAGGTGAAACTGCGCAAAAGGGACCGCCTCGATGGTCGCCACCAACTTCCCTAGAACGTGCATGAGACGTCTGATGGGAACCAAATCCGCCTGCAAAAGGAGTCGGACTTCCTCCGCAATCGAGGACTGCTTGTCCAAGGGAAGGATCACCATAGCCGGGACAGTGTGCAACTCCATGCCCAGATACAAGATTGTCTGAGTAGGGATGAGGACCGACTTCGGGGAGTTGACTATCCAACCGAAGGTCCGAAGAGTGTCCAAAGTGGCCGAGAGACTCATCTGATACTGTTCCGCAGACGAGGCTCTGATCAAGAGGTCGTCCAGATACGGAGTGACCGCGTGACCCTGTAAATGCAGCACTGCCACCATCGCAGACATCACCTTGGTGAAGATTCTCGGAGCCGAGGATAGACCGAAGGGCAACGCCACAAACTGGAAATGCTCCTCTCCCACGGCGAACTGCAGCCATCGTGGTGAGCAGGGGCAATGGGGATGTGGAGATAAGCATCCTTCACATCCACTGAAGCCAGGAAATCCCCCTGAGACAGGGACGCTATCACCGAGCGTAAGGATTCCATCCTGAAGGGCCTGACTCTCACGTGCCGTTTGAGGAGCTTGAGGTCCAACACCGGTCGCACTGAACCGTCCTTCTTCGGAACCGTGAAGAGGTTCGAGTAAAACCCCCGAAACCGTTCCTCTGACGGAACAGGAACCACAACTCCGCTCTGAAGCAGAGCGTCCAGCGCTCGCTGAAAAGCCGCAGCCCTCGCCGGAGGGGGCGAAGAGGTGCAGAACCCAGTCGGAGGACGCGGCTCCAGTTCTATCCTGTAGCCGTGAGAGACCACGTCCACTACCCACCGGTCCTGGATGCGACTTTGCCAGATGCTTCCAAAGCGGGAGAGCCTGCCACCGATTTTGGACGCTACCGAAGGAGGCGAAGAGTCAGGAGGATGCAGGCTTGGCGGCTGAGGCACCGGCGGGCTTCTTCTGCTGGGCCTTAGACTTCCAGGACCAATGAGATCTCTGGTCCTTGTCCTGACGGGAGGAGGAGGAGGATGAGGCTGGCTTGGAGGAGGGACGAAAGGAGCGAAACCTAGCATGCAGCTGACGCTGACCGGTCTTCTGCGTCTTAGATTGCGGCAAGGAGGTGGATTTTCCCCCTGTAGACTCCTTGATGAGATCGTCAAGACGTTCCCCAAATAGCCTATCTCCCGAAAACGGGAGGCCCTGGAGAAACTTCTTAGACGTAGCGTCCGCCTTCCAGTCACGCAGCCACAACATCCGACGTGCTGCCAGCGAGTTAGCCGAAGCTACCGCAGAACGGCTAGCCGATTCCATGATTGCAGATCTAGCATATTCCGTAAACGCCTCGGCCTGAGACGTCAGAACCGCCACCTCAGGAATCCCCGAAGCTAACCTAGGGATCTCCGAGATACAAGCCGAAACCGCTTGAAGGGTCCACACAGCCGCAAAGGCTGGAGCAAAGGAGGGCCCCAGTAGCCTCGAAAATGGACTTCTGCAGAAGCTCAATCTGCCTGTCTGTGGGATCCTTGAGAGAGGACCCATCCGCCACCGACATAACGGTATTGGCAGACAACCGAGACACCGGAGGGTCCACTCTCGGAGAAACAGACCAACCCTTGACCACGTCAGGTGGGAAAGGGTAACGGGAATCCTTCTGCTTCTTAGCAAAGCGCTTGTCAGGACAAGCCCGAGGGGCCTTAACCGTAGATCGGAAGTTAGAATGATCCAGGAAGGATCCTCTGGACCTGGCCGGGTGGAGAAACTGATAAAGTTCCTCTGAAACGGAGGGATCCACCGGTGGCACAGGTGCCGTCAAATCCAGCACCGTATTGATAGAGGACACCAAGTCGTCCACCAGAGAACCCTCGTCCGGATCCTCATCAGCAGCCCGGCGGAGTCTAAGTCCTCCTCCCCCCTCCAACAGAGAGGCCGCCGCTCGGGAACCCGCCTGCGAGGGCGCAGGGGAAACCGCCCGGCGCGGCCACTTAGGAGGTCGCGGAGACGGTTCCGAGAGCCCGGAATTGTCGCCAGAGTCCAAACCTCTAGTAGAGGAAGAACCACTCCGACTCCTACGACGCGTGGCGGAGGCCCCAGGGGAACACTCCCATCCACCTGACAAGGACTCCTGCAATGCTCTGGTCATAGCCGCCATAGACTGAGACACAGAGTCAGAAATGGACTGAGCAAATACAGCCGTCCAAAGCGGCGGCACCGCTGGATCCACAGGGTCAGGGGCAGACGCCACAGAGCCAGAGCTAGGGGGAGCCTCATGCACCAAGGCAGTCACCTAGAGTGCAGGGGCAGGGGAGACGGCGGTCTCATGCATGGCACAGGCCGTGCAATGAGGGTCAGAGGATCCAGCAGGCAGCTGGGCATGACATGCTGTGCAAGCATGATAACGTGTCTGCACCCTAGGAGCTTTGTTCCTGGAGCTAGACATGGTGCCGCCAAAGTGAACCTCAGTGAGAGAACTCAGAGGAGGAAAGATGGGGTGTGATTGAAGACAGGGGGAGATAGCGCACCACCAGAGACTGGGGTGAACTACCGGACCTTGTGTGCCCTCCAGAGACGCGCAGCCCTGCAGCCAACAGCACAATGCAGGGACTAGAAGCCCCCAAGATGGCCGATGGAGCTGAGAGAGAGGGCGTGATCCGGGAGTGTCCCCAGTCAGCGCGCGAATCCGGAGGGCAGGTCCTTTCCCCCACTGAGAAACCGCCCCAAGCTGCAAAGCAGCATTCCCCATAGGGAAACAAGGATCAGCCTGCCGTGGCCGTCCTCCAAAGGGGCGGGCACAACCAGAGGGGCGGCACCGCCCCATGAAGCCCCGGCGCGGCTTTAGAGACACTAGGCCGCTAGCCGGGGCCTAAATTTATTTCCGCGGCCGCCTGTCAGCAGGGGGTGAGCGCGGAGCACCCGCGAAAATCGCGGAGCGCCTGGCCAGGATCCCAGACAGCCGGGGGAGGCAGCGCTCCCTTCCCAGCTGTATAGAGTAGCTGCAGAGGCAGCACGGACCCCACACAGAGTACCTCATTGTTGGTGCAGGGTCTGGTCCCTGTGGATCCCTCACGCAGGCCAGCAGACACGGGGGAGCCGTAGACTGAGTGGATGAGCCCAAGTGTGGGGGCCAGGGGATCCCACTTCCTCAGAGCCCCTAAGGGTTGGGGAAGGATAATCAGCATGAGGGCTCCAGCCCGTTGTACCCCAGGGGTACCTCAACCGCCTCCGCCCTGGGGTAGAGGAAGGAGACATGCTGGGATCAAAAGATCCTCTTTGCTTCCATCCGACACTAAACAGTGAGAGAGCATGAGTGTAGAGTGTGCCTCCTTCAACACAAAGCAAAGAACTGATGGGATTCTCCCGGGAGGGGGTGTATAGGCAGTAGGGGAGGAGTTACACTTTTAGGTGTAATGCCTTGTGTGTACTCCGGAGGTCGGAAGCTATACACCCAATGTCTGGGTCTCCCAATGGAGCGCAAAAGAAAAGACAGTATAACAGAAGGGGATGCCACAGAGGAGAATCCACACCAATGGTGTGGCTAACCGCTCATCCAAAGTCCGGATCCCAAGTCTGAGTCTCCCAGCAGCAGCTGTATGCTGAAGAATCTGCAGAGAATGAGGCCAAAATGGCCCCCGCAGAGACTGAGGGGGGGAGTCAGAGAAGGGAGGGCCCGCAAAAACGCTGGAACTGTGGCCCCATATGTGTACACAGGAGGGGGAGAGGCCAGAGGCCAAGCCCTGAGCTGCTAGGGCTATTGTGGGCAAAGCCCGCCCCCTGCTGCTGATAGACAGGCAGGGGGCGGAATCGCGGCCTAGGCCTCCGGTGAAGCCGGGACTAAATTTGAGGCCGCGGCCGGCCTGCGTGAGGGGTCCGGCGCGGAAGTCCCGCAAAAACACCCGCAGATGCAGGAAAACGGAGCCCATGCCCTGAGCCCTATGCCCCATCCCCCTGCTGTGCTAAGACAGGCAGGGAGGGGATCGCTGCTGGGCTTGCAACCAGGCCACGGGCCTTTGCAGGGACCATACAGGGATCCTCGGTCTTTTGCTTCCCCAGATAAAATTATTTATCGCCGTTTGCAGACGTCGAAAAAAACTATCCGAAATATTTATCGGTGCAGTTTGGAAAAGATATAAAAAACGGGGCAAAACGTCCATTTTAATGACGCTCATACGTCCAAACCAAGAAAGTCGAGGCCTGTCATATTTCGCCAGGTCCATGATCGTCCTCCTCAGAAGCGGGACATAATTCAGCTCATAGATTTCACTCAAATCCGTAGGAATCAGCACACCCAAGTACAATGCCTGCCTCTTTGAGTGAAAAAGCGGCTTGGTGGTAGCCGGGAATGAGCTCTGGGTCTTTCGGTGGCCAGGATAGAAAGAAACGGTTTTGGGGAAAAGAAGCAAATTCGATCTTGTACCCTATCGAGACGACGTCTCGGACCCAGGCATCGTAGATTACGGATAGCCAAACTGAACTGAAAGCCCTGAGACGGCCCCATAGAATGGGTTGTCATCATGAGCGGTTGGATCGGAGCTAAAGGGCTGAAAGTGGGCGTTGCGTGGACGTCAGGATGGGGCGGGCTTGTAGGAAAAAGCCTCTTTCTATCCTGACGGACGGGGGAGCGGTCACGTCAATTAGCGGGTATGGGAGCTGAGGACCGAAAGGAATGAAATTGGAAATTTTGCTTTTTAGGGGCTGAGTGCCTAAGCTTTGCCTGTGGAAGGGAAGTACTGTTCCCACCCGTGGCGTCCGATGTAATCTTATCCTGCTTGTCGCTGAATAGGCGAAAACCCTGGTAGGATTGGCAAGCAATTTTTTAGATGCCGAGTCGGCATTCCATGCCTTCAGCCATAGGGCTCTGCGAACGGAGATTATGTTGCCAGAAGCCTGTGCCCCGCAAGATGCGGCACCGAGGCAAGTGGTGGTATTTCCCTGCTTGAGAGATCTGATCCGCCAAGGCCAATAGTTTCGTAGGAGGTGAGTGGGACCCCTTTGGAGATTTTTGGCCCAGGAGGACACCACTAGGGAGACCCAGGTGGCTGCGAAAGAAGGGTAAAGAGATGCGCTGGAGGCTTCGAAGGCCGATTTTGCCATAGCCTCTGTGTGTCTTTCTGGGGCCTTCCTAAGGGAAGCACAGTCTGCTAGGGGCAGAATGGACGTGAAACTGGGAGGTCCACTGTTGATGAGGCGGTCCATATCTGGCGAACGTTCTTAGAGAAGAGATAGAGAGCTTCCATCCTTTGGCAAAGAGAAGTCTTCTAGGCCAGAGAAGACCGTAGGAGCTGGTTTCGAGCGCTTGACAGACACCTTTCGTGTAGGCGGCTTGTCGTCCGAATCGACCTTAAGTGTTTTATTGACTGCTAGAATCAGCGAGTCAACTGTGTCCTTGATTCCTGCGATTTGATCGGAGTCTAGATCCAGATCAGCGTCCGAAAGGATCGGAATCTTGCCTGTTGACAGCGGTTGAAGGGCTGTTTTGCCTTCCGCTGAGGGAGAGAAGTGCTTTTACCTCCCGTAGCATCTGAAATTAGTTTATCTAGTTGTTCTTCGTACAACCAGCCACTAAGATATGGGAGTCCTGTGAGAGATTTCTTAGAGGCTGCATCCGCCTTCCACTCGCGTAACCAGAGGGCACGTCTAATAGTAATGGCATTTGATGCTGCTAATGCTGCACAATTGGCAGAATCCAGGGCAGCATGTACTAGATAGTCGGCTGTGACCGAGATTTGTGCTGCCTGGTCTGACAGTAGGATCAGCATCTGTGGACTTTAAGACAGAGTGCATTTCTCCTGGCCAAGTCATGATGGCTTTTTCTGCCCAGACTGAGGCACACGTTGGAGCTAACGTGGACCCTGAAGCTTGAAAAACTGATCTAGCCATTTGTTCAATTAGGCGGTCGGTTGCGTCCTTAATGGAGGAACTATCTAGTAAAGACAGAAGCGTACATGCTGCAAGTCTGGACACTGGGGGGTCCACTTGGGGTAGGTTGGCCCAGTTCTGGGTTACTGCGGAAGGAAGGGATAACGCGCTTCAAGCATTTTTCGGTTGCTGAATCTTTTCTCAACGTGTGAGCGGTGCTTTCGGAAGATCTCCTGGAATTCAGAGTGATCCGCAAAATATTTGCATGCCGTGTAATAAACCATAAGGGTTTTGATTGCCTTCTGTCCTATGAGCACCGCGTTCTGTAGCAGTGCAAGAGGTGTAATGACCAGCAAAGGCTTTAATCTCCTTCTGCCCTATGAGCTAAGAGCTCTGCAGCAATGTAAGAGGTATACTAAACAGCAAATGTTTTAATTGCCTTTGTTGTATGAGCACAGAGTTCTACAGCAATGCAAGAGGCTTAATTGCTTCTTATTCTGTGAACACAGCACATATGTAACATGCTTTGCAGTGCTCCGCACTGCCTGTGAAGCAGATTGCTCCTGTTGTAGGAATATCCTGTATCCCTCTGCCGTGTGCTTAAGTGGTTAACACAATTAGTGCAGTGGCGCTCTTATGGCAACCACTGTGCGAGGAGGAGGGGCGGGACAGTGAAAAGCGTGGCCAGCTAGCAAAAAAGGCACGCAGGAGATCTTGCGAGAGAGCGAGAAGCGCAGGAAAAAACCTGGCCCGCCCCCTTCATGATGCAGCAGGGGCGTGGACTGGCCTCTAGTGATGTCAGCCGAAGGGCGGGCAGGAGGCGGGGAAAGGTGGAACCATCAGCGCTAGGCCGGAGCCGGGGCCTTGCGTAAATGGCGGCCCCAAGAAAGTGAGGAAGCTGGCGAACGCCGCCTGTCCTGCTGTACGGGATCGCTGCCGCCGTCCTGCACAGCGGGTCCTGCTGTGTAAAGCCACCACCGCTGTCCTGCATAGCCCATGGAAAGGGTGCAGCATGGAGGTACAGGGGGACATGCTCATAGTACTGTGGCGGGAATCTCTGCATTCAAGAGACCCTGGGATGGCAGGGCTCTGCAAACACCATGAGAGCGGCCTCAACCCAAGTCCCCTGTGTGGAGAGGGGAGATGGGGAGGGTGGTGATCATCTCCATGCTGGTTCTTAGCGAGGAGAGGTCGCACCGGATCCTTTGGGGTTGTGGGCTGGGAGGATCTTTCATAAGTCAAACTCCCTAGACAGTAGATGCTGGCATTGTGGCTGATACCACCTGTACCTTGTGTTGTCTCAGCCTGCAGCAGTGGTGCAGAAGATGCTGGCATAGTTGCTGATACAGCCTGTACCTTGTGGTGCCTCAGCCTACAGCTGTGTTGCAGCAGATGCTAGCATTGTGGTTGATATAGCCTGTACCTTATGGTGCCCTAAGTTCTTTAGGGAGGATGAAGTGCAGAAGCTTGATTGCAGTAGAGCGTCCTGGCTGTAGAAACTTCATTAATGCTCATGCGGAGCATGCTGTACATGCTGTATCTCGACTTCGACCCAGCGTCCCAACAGTGGGGTGCTGAGGAAGGAGGACGGCATATGTATGGATATCTCGACTTCGACCCAGCGAGGGGCCGAGGAAGGAGCATGCAGGGGGTCTCTTCAAGGACCCACTTTTCTTCTTAGAAAAAATGTAAAAAATAAAATGTAAGAGAGGAAAAATAATTGAGTGTGCCTCCTAATGACACTAAGCAAAAACTGGTGAGGCAGTGCCTGCCCCAGGGGTGTATACTGCAGAGAAGGAGCCACTTTAACTCTCTTGCAGGTTCTGCTTAGTGTCGTCTCCTAGTGGACAGCAGCATAACACCCACGGTCCTGTGTCCCCCAATAAGGCAAAGGAGAAAACAGAAATCTAAAAGAAAAAAAATGTCTGTCCTAGGACCCATCAACGAGCCCATCTATAATGCCAAGCAGGCTCCCTTATGGGACAACACCCTGTGAAATTCAAAGTGTTCAAGAAGAAACAAAAGTCGCACAGACAAGAATGGTAGAATATTTGGACAGGAACAAATTGAATACAGAAAGGAGCCCACTACCGCTTGACAATGAAATTACAAATCATTTGCGACTATCCCAAACCTCCATTTACAGAACATAATAAAAAACATCTAGAAATTTGGTCGGGATCAATCAGTCCCTAGCACTCACCCTAAAGAACTCACCCGTAAAATCCTTTTCTTGGAGCTTCAATTGGGGGACACAGGAAGACCTTGGGTGTATGCTTGCTGCCATCAGGAGGCTGACACTATGCAAAATAACAGAAAAGCAACTCCTCCCCAGCAGTATACACCCCATACTGGCACAAGTGCAACTCAGTTAGTGTGAAAAGCAATAGGAACAACCATAAAACCATCAGCTTGCTCAACTATATACACAGGGAGGGAACTGTGTCCCCCAATTGAAGCTCCAAGAAAAGGATTTTACGGGCGTACCAAAAATCCCCTTTTCTTAATCGCTTCATTGGAGGACACAGGAAGACTTGGGACATACAAAAGCAGTCCCGTCGGGTGGGTGTAATAACAGAAGTATTCGGGCGAACTCAGACCACAGCGACCTGTAGAATCTTGCGCCCCAGAACGGCATCTGCAGATGCTTGAGTATGACCTCTGTAAAATTTAACAAATGTGTGAACTGACGACCAGGTAGCCGCTTTGCAAAGGTGAGCTGCCGAAGCCTGATGTCTGACAGCCCAGAAAGCTCCCACTACTCTAGTGGCATGTGCCCTTAGTCTGGATGGACAAGGAACCTGTTTAATGCGGTATGCCTCCGAGATAGTGGAGCGAATCCACCGGGCAATTGTATGCTTCCGAGATAGTGGAGTGAATCCGCCAGGCAATTGTAACCTTAGAGGTTGCCAATCTCTTGCGAAAGCCATGAGGGACCCGTAAAATCTCTTCCTCTCGCGAATGAGAT
Organism: Allobates femoralis; assembly: GCA_033576535.1. Taxonomy (NCBI): domain Eukaryota; kingdom Metazoa; phylum Chordata; class Amphibia; order Anura; family Aromobatidae; genus Allobates; species Allobates femoralis. Next base: position 646,015,442 of record JARQOC010000003.1, read on the forward strand.
GGGGCTGGGTAAGGAAAGGGTAGGAGAATTTCCTCATTGATGTGGAATCAAGAAAGGAGAACGGCATGACAGAGCCGCAAATTCAGACACCTTCCGAATGGAGGTGATCGCCACTAGGAAGGCGACCTTCCAAGTTAGGAGAGGGGCTCGAAGGGATGCCCTCGAAGTACATCTAGTACCAAAATCAGAATCCACGGAGGGCAACGTGAGCCACTTCTTGGAGGAACATCTCGACCTGTGGACGTGAGTCGAACGGCCTCTGGAAAAGCACCGAAAGGGTGGACACTTGGCCTTTCAGAGAGCTTAGGATAGACCTGCATCAAGGCCAGACTGGAGAAAGGCAAGGAAGGATGGAAGAGAAAAGACCATTGAGGAACGAATGCACTCCTCGCACCATCAGAAGAAAGCTTTCCACGTGCAGAGATAAGTGCGTGATGTGGATGGTTTCCTGGTTTTCAAGATAACAAGATAGCCTGGATGACTTGTTCAGAAAAACTCGACGATCAAAGTACCACGGCTTCAATAGCCATGCCATTGAATTGAGCGACTGAGGATTTGGGTGTTGAAAAGGACCCTGAGTCAAGAGGTCCAGGAGATTGAGGAATGGCCATGGAAAGTCCGCGAGGATGTTGACTACCTCTGTGTACCAGAACCGTCTGGGCCAATCAGGAGCCGCGAGGATTACGGTTACTCCTTCTACTCGGATTTTCTTGAGAATCCTGGGAATGAGAGGGATGGGGGAAAGAGATAAGGGAGGGAGAACTGGGCCCATGGAATCGCGAGAGCCACCGTGTCGAGGGCCTGGGGGTCCCTGGGTCTGGCGACAAAGGGGCGGGGCTTGTAACTGTCCCTGGAGGCCATTAGGACTACATCTGGGAACCCCCATCTGAGGCAAATCTGAAGACCACTCTCCTTGGTCCAACCTCCCACGGCTGAAATAAAGAGAATTTTGTTTACTTACCGTAAATTCTTTTTCCTTTAGTCCATAAATCTGGGAGACCCTGACATTGGGTGTTATATGCTGCCCCCTGGAGGTCACACCAAATATAGAAGAGATTTACTCCTCCTTCTCCCCTGCAGCATATACGCCCCCTGCAGGAATACTGTCAGTTTGGTATATAAGCAGTAGGAGGAAAACATTGCACTTTAAACCAAATTCCCGGCCAACAGGGCCGAACAGGAAAAGTATAAGGCCAGAACAATGGCCAACAGTAAGACTATGTGCTGAAAAGAGCTGCAGGTACGCCCGTAGGGCAAAAAGGGGAGGGTGCTGGGTCTCCCAGATTTACAGACTAAAGGAAAAAGAATTTACGGTAAGTAAACAAAATTCTCTTTTTCCTTGTCCTCCAAATCTGGGAGACCCTGACATTGGGACGTCCAAAAGCAGTCCCTGGGTGGGAAAAAACCACTGCACCCTGAAAGGCAACTCAGACATTTACAGGTGGGCAACAGCCGCCTGGAGAACGCGTCTGCCCAGACCTGCATCCGCTGAGGCATGAACATGTACCTGGTAATGCTTCGAGAACGTGTGGAGGCTTGACCACGTGGCAGCCTGACACACCTGTTGGGCCGAGGCTTGGTGCCGCAAAGCCCAGGAGGTGCCCACAGCCCTAGTGGAATGCGCCTTGAGACCCGCTGGGGGCGACGTGTGCGAGGCCGAATAGGCCTCCAATATGGCCGACCTGATCCAACGGGCAATTGTGGCCTTGGAAGCGGAAGAGCCCTTGCCGCGTCCGGCCGTGAGAATGAAGACGGAGTCCGTCCGACGGAGAGGAGCTGTGCGAGACAAGTACACCCTCAGGGCCCTGACCAAGTCCAGAGTGTGGAGGGCCTTCTCAACCCTGTGAACTGGATTTGGGCAAAAGGACGGAAGAGAGATATCCTGATTGAGGTGGAAAGGAGAGACCACCTTCGGGAGAAAAGAGGGAACGGGGCGCAGGACAACCTTGTCCTGATGCACCACCAAGAATGGAGGCTTGCATGACAATGCCGCCAAATCAGACACCCGCCGAAGCGAGGTGATAGCCACCAGAAATGCCACCTTGTGTGACAGGGTGGACAAAGGGATGCCTGAGAGAGGTTCAAACGGAGGCTTCTGAAGGGCCGAGAGAACCAAATTAAGATCCCAAGGTTCTAGAGGACACTTGTAAAGAGGGACAGTGTGGGCCACCCCTTGCATAAATGTGCGAACCTGTGGGAGCCTAGCCAGCCTTTTGGAATAAAGGACGGAGAGAGCTGAAACCTGTCCTTTTAGAGAACTCAAGGCAAGACCAGAGTCCAGCCCTGACTGAAGAAACAAAAGTAATGTTGGCAAGGAGAAGGGCCATGGAGAATGGCCCTTAGTAAAGCACCAGGAAAGAAAAATTCTCCACGTCCGGTGATAAATCCTTTGCGAGACAGGCTTACGAGCTTGTTTCATGGTGTCCTGAACTTCCCGGGGAAGACCCGATTGTGTTAGGACCCAGGATTCAAGGGCCAAGCAGTCAACCTGAGCGCAGCAGAATTGTGGCGGAAGAATGGACCTTGAGAGAGAAGGTCTGGACGATCTGGTAGACCCCACGGTTCGCCGTCGGTGAGGCGGAGCAGTTCCGGAAAGCAGGCTCTCCGAGGCCAATTGGGTGCGATTAGAATCACTCGGCGACATTCCGCTCGAATCTTGCGGAGCACGCCGGGGCAACAGGGCCAGAGGTGGAAACACGTATGGCAGGCGAAACTGAGACCAATCCTGGACCAGAGCGTCCGCCGCCAACGCCCTGTGGTCGTGAGCCCTGGCTATGAACAACGGAACCTTGTTGTTGAGGAAAGATGCCATCAAGTCGACATCCGGTGTCCCCCACCGCCTGCAAATGGCCTGGAATACTTCCGGGTTGAGAGACCATTCGCCCGGGTCCATACCCTGACGGCTGAGATAGTCCGCTTCCCAGTTGTCCACCGCCAGAATGTGGACCGCGGAGATGGCGGAGCCTGTAGCCTCCGCCCAGCAGAGGATTTTTTAAACCTCCAGCATCGCCAGGGTGCTGCGAGTGCCTCCCTGATGATTTATGTAACCGACGGCCGTCGCGTTGTCTGATTGGATCCTCACTTGGCGGCCGCTTAAGAGCGGCTGAAACTCCAGGAGCGCCAGGTACGCTGCCCTGATCTCCAGAATGTTGATGGGAAGGGAGGACTCCAGCGGAGACCAAGTACCCTGGGCCCTGTGGTGAAGAAACACCGCTCCCCAGCCGGAGAGACTGGCATCTGTAGTGACCACCGATAAAGATGGCGGGAGGAGGGAGTGACCCTGAGACAGGGACTGATCTGTCAGCCACCACTGGAGAGATTCCCTCGTTTTGGGGGACAGGGAAATCTTGTGATCCAGGGTCCTCGGGTTCTTGTCCCAGATACGAAGGATTTCCAGCTGAAGGGGACGCAGATGGAGTTGTGCAAATGGGACTGCTTCGATTGAAGCTACCATCTTTCCCAGGATCTGCATCAGATGCCTGATGGAGTACAAGCGAGGCGGGAGGATGGAGCGAACACCCGCTTGAAGAGAGATGACCTTCTCGTGAGGCAGACGTACCAGCGCCGCATGAGTGTCGAAAAGCATGCCCAGATACACCAGACTCTGGGTGGGCACGAGGACTGACTTCGGGAGGTTGACTATCCAGCCGAACCTCCTGAGCGTCGACAGAGGCGCGGACACTGCTTGCTGGCATTCCTGATGTGAGGGAGCCTTGACCAGGAGGTCGTCCAAGTAAGGGATGACCAACAGACCCTGCGAGTGCAGTAAGGCGACTACGGAGGCCATCACCTTGGTGAATACTCGTGGGGCGGAGGCCAAGCCGAAGGGGAGAGCCACGAACTGGAAATGGTCGTGTCCGATAGCAAAGCGCAGGAACCATTGGTGAGCTGGGGCGATTGGGATGTGTAGATATGCATCCTTTATGTCTATGGATGCCAAGAATTCCCCTTGAGACATTGGGGCTATCACAGAACGAAGAGATTCCATGCGAAAATGCCTCACTTTGACGTGCTTGTTGAGAAGCTTTAGGTCCAGCACAGGGCGGACGGACCCGTTCTTCTTGGGCACAATAAAGAGATTTGAGTAAAATCCCTGAAACCGTTCCCTGACGGGAACCTGGACAATGACTCCTTCCCGCTTCAGAGCTTCCAACGCTTGGTGAAAAGCGTGGATCTTGGCGGGAGGGGGAGAAGTCATGAAGAATCGGCTTGGGGGAACTGAGTTCAGTTCTATGAAGTAGCCGTGAGAGATAATGTCTCGCACCCACTGATCTAGGACGTCGGAAAGCCAAACGTCCCGAAAGAGGGACAATCTGCCCCCGACTCTGGGAGCGGAGCTGGAGCCATGCGAGTCATGCAGAGGCTGTCTTGGACGGCTTCTGACTAGAGGATTTCTGCTGGCAAGAGCGCCAGGAAGAACCCTGGCCTCGGGAGGACTGGGCCTTGTCGGAACGAAACGTCCTGTTGGAAGAGGAGGACTGTCTGGAGGACCAGCCAGGGGAACGAAAAGAACGAAAGGAACGGAACCTGGCAGACCTTTGCTGCGCAGGTTTTCCACCTATTTGTTGGGGCAGAAGAGTACTTTTGCCTCCTGTCGTGTCTTTGATAAGTTCGTCCAGACGTTCCCCGAAAAGACGATCCCCGGTACAGGGAATCCCTGTAAGATGCTTCTTAGAAGAAGCATCACCTTTCCAATTCCGGAGCCTGAGAATTCTACGAATGGCGAGGGAATTGGCGGCTGCCACTGCTGAACGACCGGCTGAGTCAAGCACGGCGTTAAGAGCATATTTCGAGACCATAGCCATTTGGTCTAGAAGGGGGGACACCTCAGGAACCCTCTCGCATGTCTTGGAATAGACTGCGTCTGTAAACGCAGAAAGGGCCTTAAGAGACCAAGCCGCTGCAAAGGCGGGAGGAAACGCAGCGCCGACCGCGTCATAGATGGACTTGGTTAACAGTTCAACCTGACGGTCTGCCGAGTCTTTTAAAGATGAGCTGTCGGCAATGGAAATTGCGGTTCTGGTAGCCAATCTGGCTATGGCCGGGTCCACCTTAGGAGGTTGAGACCAGCCAGATAGTACTGCCGGGGCAAACGGATACTTGGGATCCGTGGATTTTGGTATAAAACGTTTAGCTGGACAAGCCCTAGGCTTTTGCACCGTGTCTGTAAAGTCAGGGTGATCAGAGAAGATGTTGGCAGGTCTCTTCGGATCCCTGAGTGAGACCTTGGCTCGCTGCTCAGACTGAGTGTCGGTAGCAGGAAGGCGTAGAATGGCATTAATAATGGAGACAATATTGTCAGCCAAAGCGTCCCCTTCAGGACCGATTCAGAGGCCGCCTCTGAGCCAGAGGATGAAGAGTCCTGTTCCTCACCCTTCTCCAGAGGTTCCCTAGATTGAGATCTGGGCGAGGAGGGAGAAGGGTCTCGGCGTTGTCTTTTGGATCTGGGCTCTCCAAGAGACGGAGAGGGCCTGTTACGCCCAGGAGGAAGAGACGTACCTGGGACCGAGGGAGAACCCTCCACGTCCTGGTCAGGGTTCTGGTTAATGGCCTGAATGATGGACCTAGTCATGGAAACTACGGATTGCGACATAGCCCGCGACACTGCCAGGGCCACTGAATCAGTTAATGACTGAGATAAGACGTCAGTCCATTGCGGGGCCGGTGTTAAAACCGGGGGAGCGGAGGCCTGATCCCCAGAGGGGGTAGGGGCATCCACCTGGGGCCGGGTTCCGAGGAGATCCGGTGACCCATTCTGCTCACAGGTGGTGCAGAGGGGATGGACACTCTGCGCAGGCAATGTGACTTTGCACACTGTACAAGTTGCATACAATTTTACAGCCTTATGGGTCTTACCCTTGCTCTTAGAAGACATAGTCTGACCCAATCCTGTGTACAAAGTACCCAAAAAAGAGAATTTTGTTTACTTACCGTAAATTCTTTTTCTTATAGCTCCTATTGGGAGACCCAGACATTGGGTGTATAGCTTCCGACCTCTGGAGGACACACAAGGCATTACACCTAAAAGTGTAACTCCTCCCCTACTGCCTATACACCCCCTCCCGGGAGAATCCCATCAGTTCGGTGCAAAAGCAGGAAGGAGGAAAGACCACCCGCGCCCAGTCCAACAGGACTGGGAAACAAGCAAACGGCCAACAGGGCCAACACGCGACGTGAAACGACACCAGGCACTAGCAGAGAAACAAAGCCCCAAAAAGGCACAGGGAGGGAGCTGGGTCTCCCAATAGGAGCTATAAGAAAAAGAATTTACGGTAAGTAAACAAAATTCTCTTTTTCTTTTGCGCTCCATTGGGAGACCCAGACATTGGGATGTTCAAGAGCTATCCCAGGGCGGGAAAAAAAAACCCAAAAGCAGGCCCATCAGAAGTGAGCAACCGCTGCCTGAACGATCCGCCTGCCCACATTGGCATCAGCCGATGCCAAAGCGTGGACTTGATAATGCTTAGTAAAGGTGTGAAGGCTAGACCATGTGGCCGCCTGACACACCTGAAGAGCTGAGGCTTGATAACGCAAAAGCCCACGAGGCCCCCACAGGTCTTGTGGAATGAGCCTTAATACCCGCAGGTACAGGCAAACCAGCGGAGACATAAGCCTCCCGAATAGGAGTCTTGATCCATCTAGCCAGAGAAGATTTGGAGGCCGGCTCACCCTTCTTCTGACCATAGTCAGAACGAACAGGGCATCCGAATGGCGGAATGACGCCGTTCTAGAAACGTAGATCCTGAGAGCCCTGACCAGATCCAAAGTATGGAGAGACTTCTCATACTGGTGAACCGGATGCGGGCAAAAAGATGGAAGGACAATGTCCTGATTCAGGTGGAAAGGGGAAAGCACCTTAGGCAAGAACTCCGCCACAGGCCGAAGCACCACCTTATCCTGGTGAAACACCAGAAAAGGCGACTGGCAGGACAAGGCAGCCAACTCCGAAACTCTCCGCAGAGAAGTGATGGCAACCAAAAAGGCAACCTTCTGTGAAAGCCTGGAAAGAGGAACCTCCTTAAGAGGTTCAAAAGGCGGCTTCTGCAATGCCGCCAGGACCAGGTTAAGATCCCATGGGTCCAAAGGACGTCTGTAGGGAGGAATGATGTGACTCGCCCCCTGAATAAACCTCTTCACCTGAGGAAGCGTAGCCAAACGCTTATCAAAAAGAACCGACAGCGCCGAGATCTGACCCGTGATGGAACTGAGCGCCAAACCCTTATCCAACCCCGACTGAAGGAAGGCCAGAAGGGTTGACAGAGAGAAAGGCCAGGGAGAATCGCCGTGGATACGGCACCATGAGAAGAAAATCTTCCACACTCTGCGGTAGATTCCTGCAGAAACCGGTTTCCTGGCCTGTCTCATGGTATCAACGACTTTAGTGGAAAAACCACGAGACGTCAACAACCAGACTTCAAGCGCCACAAAGTCAGGCTCAGGGCCGAGGAATTGTGGCGGAAGAAAGGACCTTGAGACAAGAGATCCGGTCGATCTGGGAGCCGCCATGGATCCCCCACCAAGAGACGCAGCAGGTCCGGGTACCAGGCCCTTCTGGGCCAGTCCGGGGCGATGAGAAGGGCTCGCCTGCATTCCGCCCCGAGCTTCCGCAGAACCCTGGGTAGCAAGGCCAATGGGGGAAAGACATAGGGAAGACGAAAGCGGGACCAATCCTGGACCAGCGCGTCCGTCCCTACTGCCAGGCTGTCTCGAGCGCGAGACATGAATGCTGGAACTTGACAATTCAGCCTGGACACCATCAGGTCCACGTCCGGAGTCCCCCACGTGCTGCAGATGTGCCGAAACACCTCTGGGTGAAGCGCCCATTCTCCCTCGTCCATTCCTTGCCGGCTTAAGTAGTCGGCCTCCCAATTGTCCACCCCGGGGATGTGGACAGCCGAGATGGACGCGTCGTTGTCTTCTACCCACCGAAGGATGGGTTGGACCTCCGCAAAGGCTTGACGGCTGCGAGTGCCTCCCTGGCGGTTTATGTAGGCGACGGCAGTCGCGTTGTCGGACTGGATCCGAATTGGATTCCCCGACAGAAACCTCTGGAAGGCCAGGAGAGCCAGGTATACAGCTCGAATCTCCAGGACGTTGATCTGCAAAGATGATTCCTGCGCCGTCCAGGTGCCCTGAGCCTTGTGATGCAGGAACACCGCACCCCAACCCAGAAGGCTGGCGTCCGTAGTGACCACCAACCAAGAAGTGGGGAGGAACGACCTGCCTCGGGACATCGACCTGGGCAACAGCCACCATCGGAGAGATTCCTTCGTCGCGGAAGAAAGGGCAATGCACCGATCTAGAGAGGACGGGTTCTTGTCCCAGCCGCGTAGGATCTGTAGCTGAAGCGGACGAAGGTGAAACTGCGCAAAAGGGACCGCCTCGATGGTCGCCACCAACTTCCCTAGAACGTGCATGAGACGTCTGATGGGAACCAAATCCGCCTGCAAAAGGAGTCGGACTTCCTCCGCAATCGAGGACTGCTTGTCCAAGGGAAGGATCACCATAGCCGGGACAGTGTGCAACTCCATGCCCAGATACAAGATTGTCTGAGTAGGGATGAGGACCGACTTCGGGGAGTTGACTATCCAACCGAAGGTCCGAAGAGTGTCCAAAGTGGCCGAGAGACTCATCTGATACTGTTCCGCAGACGAGGCTCTGATCAAGAGGTCGTCCAGATACGGAGTGACCGCGTGACCCTGTAAATGCAGCACTGCCACCATCGCAGACATCACCTTGGTGAAGATTCTCGGAGCCGAGGATAGACCGAAGGGCAACGCCACAAACTGGAAATGCTCCTCTCCCACGGCGAACTGCAGCCATCGCTGGTGAGCAGGGGCAATGGGGATGTGGAGATAAGCATCCTTCACATCCACTGAAGCCAGGAAATCCCCCTGAGACAGGGACGCTATCACCGAGCGTAAGGATTCCATCCTGAAGGGCCTGACTCTCACGTGCCGTTTGAGGAGCTTGAGGTCCAACACCGGTCGCACTGAACCGTCCTTCTTCGGAACCGTGAAGAGGTTCGAGTAAAACCCCCGAAACCGTTCCTCTGACGGAACAGGAACCACAACTCCGCTCTGAAGCAGAGCGTCCAGCGCTCGCTGAAAAGCCGCAGCCCTCGCCGGAGGGGGCGAAGAGGTGCAGAACCGAGTCGGAGGACGCGGCTCCAGTTCTATCCTGTAGCCGTGAGAGACCACGTCCACTACCCACCGGTCCTGGATGCGACTTTGCCAGATGCTTCCAAAGCGGGAGAGCCTGCCACCGATTTTGGACGCTACCGAAGGAGGCGAAGAGTCAGGAGGATGCAGGCTTGGCGGCTGAGGCACCGGCGGGCTTCTTCTGCTGGGCCTTAGACTTCCAGGACCAATGAGATCTCTGGTCCTTGTCCTGACGGGAGGAGGAGGAGGATGAGGCTGGCTTGGAGGAGGGACGAAAGGAGCGAAACCTAGCATGCAGCTGACGCTGACCGGTCTTCTGCGTCTTAGATTGCGGCAAGGAGGTGGATTTTCCCCCTGTAGACTCCTTGATGAGATCGTCAAGACGTTCCCCAAATAGCCTATCTCCCGAAAACGGGAGGCCCTGGAGAAACTTCTTAGACGTAGCGTCCGCCTTCCAGTCACGCAGCCACAACATCCGACGTGCTGCCAGCGAGTTAGCCGAAGCTACCGCAGAACGGCTAGCCGATTCCATGATTGCAGATCTAGCATATTCCGTAAACGCCTCGGCCTGAGACGTCAGAACCGCCACCTCAGGAATCCCCGAAGCTAACCTAGGGATCTCCGAGATACAAGCCGAAACCGCTTGAAGGGTCCACACAGCCGCAAAGGCTGGAGCAAAGGAGGCCCCAGTAGCCTCGAAAATGGACTTCTGCAGAAGCTCAATCTGCCTGTCTGTGGGATCCTTGAGAGAGGACCCATCCGCCACCGACATAACGGTATTGGCAGACAACCGAGACACCGGAGGGTCCACTCTCGGAGAAACAGACCAACCCTTGACCACGTCAGGTGGGAAAGGGTAACGGGAATCCTTCTGCTTCTTAGCAAAGCGCTTGTCAGGACAAGCCCGAGGGGCCTTAACCGTAGATCGGAAGTTAGAATGATCCAGGAAGGATCCTCTGGACCTGGCCGGGTGGAGAAACTGATAAAGTTCCTCTGAAACGGAGGGATCCACCGGTGGCACAGGTGCCGTCAAATCCAGCACCGTATTGATAGAGGACACCAAGTCGTCCACCAGAGAACCCTCGTCCGGATCCTCATCAGCAGCCCGGGCGGAGTCTAAGTCCTCCTCCCCCCTCCAACAGAGAGGCCGCCGCTCGGGAACCCGCCTGCGAGGGCGCAGGGGAAACCGCCCGGCGCGGCCACTTAGGAGGTCGCGGAGACGGTTCCGAGAGCCCGGAATTGTCGCCAGAGTCCAAACCTCTAGTAGAGGAAGAACCACTCCGACTCCTACGACGCGTGGCGGAGGCCCCAGGGGAACACTCCCATCCACCTGACAAGGACTCCTGCAATGCTCTGGTCATAGCCGCCATAGACTGAGACACAGAGTCAGAAATGGACTGAGCAAATACAGCCGTCCAAAGCGGCGGCACCGCTGGATCCACAGGGTCAGGGGCAGACGCCACAGAGCCAGAGCTAGGGGGAGCCTCATGCACCAAGGCAGTCACCTAGAGTGCAGGGGCAGGGGAGACGGCGGTCTCATGCATGGCACAGGCCGTGCAATGAGGGTCAGAGGATCCAGCAGGCAGCTGGGCATGACATGCTGTGCAAGCATGATAACGTGTCTGCACCCTAGGAGCTTTGTTCCTGGAGCTAGACATGGTGCCGCCAAAGTGAACCTCAGTGAGAGAACTCAGAGGAGGAAAGATGGGGTGTGATTGAAGACAGGGGGAGATAGCGCACCACCAGAGACTGGGGTGACCTACCGGACCTTGTGTGCCCTCCAGAGACGCGCAGCCCTGCAGCCAACAGCACAATGCAGGGACTAGAAGCCCCCAAGATGGCCGATGGAGCTGAGAGAGAGGGCGTGATCCGGGAGTGTCCCCAGTCAGCGCGCGAATCCGGAGGGCAGGTCCTTTCCCCCACTGAGAAACCGCCCCCAAGCTGCAAAGCAGCATTCCCCATAGGGAAACAAGGATCAGCCTGCCGTGGCCGTCCTCCAAAGGGGCGGGCACAACCAGAGGGGCGGCACCGCCCCATGAAGCCCCGGCGCGGCTTTAGAGACACTAGGCCGCTAGCCGGGGCCTAAATTTATTTCCGCGGCCGCCTGTCAGCAGGGGGTGAGCGCGGAGCACCCGCGAAAATCGCGGGAGCGCCTGGCCAGGATCCCAGACAGCCGGGGGAGGCAGCGCTCCCTTCCCAGCTGTATAGAGTAGCTGCAGAGGCAGCACGGACCCCACACAGAGTACCTCATTGTTGGTGCAGGGTCTGGTCCCTGTGGATCCCTCACGCAGGCCAGCAGACACGGGGGAGCCGTAGACTGAGTGGATGAGCCCAAGTGTGGGGGCCAGGGGGATCCCACTTCCTCAGAGCCCCTAAGGGTTGGGGAAGGATAATCAGCATGAGGGCTCCAGCCCGTTGTACCCCAGGGGTACCTCAACCGCCTCCGCCCTGGGGTAGAGGAAGGAGACATGCTGGGATCAAAAGATCCTCTTTGCTTCCATCCGACACTAAACAGTGAGAGAGCATGAGTGTAGAGTGTGCCTCCTTCAACACAAAGCAAAGAACTGATGGGATTCTCCCGGGAGGGGGTGTATAGGCAGTAGGGGAGGAGTTACACTTTTAGGTGTAATGCCTTGTGTGTACTCCGGAGGTCGGAAGCTATACACCCAATGTCTGGGTCTCCCAATGGAGCGCAAAAGAAAAGACAGTATAACAGAAGGGGATGCCACAGAGGAGAATCCACACCAATGGTGTGGCTAACCGCTCATCCAAAGTCCGGATCCCAAGTCTGAGTCTCCCAGCAGCAGCTGTATGCTGAAGAATCTGCAGAGAATGAGGCCAAAATGGCCCCCGCAGAGACTGAGGGGGGAGTCAGAGAAGGGAGGGCCCGCAAAAACGCTGGAACTGTGGCCCCATATGTGTACACAGGAGGGGGAGAGGCCAGAGGCCAAGCCCTGAGCTGCTAGGGCTATTGTGGGCAAAGCCCGCCCCCTGCTGCTGATAGACAGGCAGGGGGCGGAATCGCGGCCTAGGCCTCCGGTGAAGCCGGGGACTAAATTTGAGGCCGCGGCCGGCCTGCGTGAGGGGTCCGGCGCGGAAGTCCCGCAAAAACACCCGCAGATGCAGGAAAACGGAGCCCATGCCCTGAGCCCTATGCCCCATCCCCCTGCTGTGCTAAGACAGGCAGGGAGGGGATCGCTGCTGGGCTTGCAACCAGGCCACGGGCCTTTGCAGGGACCATACAGGGATCCTCGGTCTTTTGCTTCCCCAGATAAAATTATTTATCGCCGTTTGCAGACGTCGAAAAAAACTATCCGAAATATTTATCGGTGCAGTTTGGAAAAGATATAAAAAACGGGGCAAAACGTCCATTTTAATGACGCTCATACGTCCAAACCAAGAAAGTCGAGGCCTGTCATATTTCGCCAGGTCCATGATCGTCCTCCTCAGAAGCGGGACATAATTCAGCTCATAGATTTCACTCAAATCCGTAGGAATCAGCACACCCAAGTACAATGCCTGCCTCTTTGAGTGAAAAAGCGGCTTGGTGGTAGCCGGGAATGAGCTCTGGGTCTTTCGGTGGCCAGGATAGAAAGAAACGGTTTTGGGGAAAAGAAGCAAATTCGATCTTGTACCCTATCGAGACGACGTCTCGGACCCAGGCATCGTAGATTACGGATAGCCAAACTGAACTGAAAGCCCTGAGACGGCCCCATAGAATGGGGTTGTCATCATGAGCGGTTGGATCGGGAGCTAAAGGGCTGAAAGTGGGCGTTGCGTGGACGTCAGGATGGGGCGGGCTTGTAGGAAAAAGCCTCTTTCTATCCTGACGGACGGGGGAGCGGTCACGTCAATTAGCGGGTATGGGAGCTGAGGACCGAAAGGAATGAAATTGGAAATTTTGCTTTTTAGGGGCTGAGTGCCTAAGCTTTGCCTGTGGAAGGGAAGTACTGTTCCCACTGTGGCGTCCGATGTAATCTTATCCTGCTTGTCGCTGAATAGGCGAAAACCCTGGTAGGATTGGCAAGCAATTTTTTAGATGCCGAGTCGGCATTCCATGCCTTCAGCCATAGGGCTCTGCGAACGGAGATTATGTTGCCAGAAGCCTGTGCCCCGCAAGATGCGGCACCGAGGCAAGTGGTGGTATTTCCCTGCTTGAGAGATCTGATCCGCCAAGGCCAATAGTTTCGTAGGAGGTGAGTGGGACCCCTTTGGAGATTTTTGGCCCAGGAGGACACCACTAGGGAGACCCAGGTGGCTGCGAAAGAAGGGTAAAGAGATGCGCTGGAGGCTTCGAAGGCCGATTTTGCCATAGCCTCTGTGTGTCTTTCTGGCCTTCCTAAGGGAAGCACAGTCTGCTAGGGGCAGAATGGACGTGAAACTGGGGAGGTCCACTGTTGATGAGGCGGTCCATATCTGGCGAACGTTCTTAGAGAAGAGATAGAGAGCTTCCATCCTTTGGCAAAGAGAAGTCTTCTAGGCCAGAGAAGACCGTAGGAGCTGGTTTCGAGCGCTTGACAGACACCTTTCGTGTAGGCGGCTTGTCGTCCGAATCGACCTTAAGTGTTTTATTGACTGCTAGAATCAGCGAGTCAACTGTGTCCTTGATTCCTGCGATTTGATCGGAGTCTAGATCCAGATCAGCGTCCGAATACGTATCGGAATCCGATAGTGCTGACCTTGCTGGAGAAGGGTATCTCGAGTGGAAGTCCATGGGGGAGGGGGACCGGGACAAGGAGGAGAGGAGAACCCGCTTCCTCTGTGAACAATCTAATCTCTCAGACTCCGAGGGCGGTCTGGGAGAGGATTGGGCTGGCTGGATAGGACTTGAGTGCTCCGTTGGGATAGGCTTAATCGCGCAGGCAATCTGCGTGGGCAGTTGTTGTAGAGCTGCCATTAGGGTTTCTGAGACTTTAAGTAGATTAGAGGCAGATTGCGATAAGGAAAAGGGCCACGTCAGGTGGGGCAGAGATCACGGACGGATCAGCGGTAGGCTCTTGAGCTGCCTGCATGGTCTGTGGGCTACAAGCGAGGCACATTGGCGAATTCTGAGGGTAGCTTCTTATCTCACCCTGAGCAGGCGCAGTACTCCTTGAGGCATTTACTAGGGCTAGTGGTGAGTGCCAGCAGCTGGGGGGGAAGGTTTTTTTACTATGGCCCAGGCTTCTGGTGTCTCCCTTGCAGGATACTTGCAGTGGAGCACAGAGGCTGTTGCAGCATCCTGTGCTGCCTGTAATGGATCCTGTGCTGCCTGGGCTGGTAAAAGCGCGGGCTTCTGCAGGGAGGTGGTGGGCAGAGCTAGGCGGGGCCTAAATCGGCGCACAGAGAGCTCGCGCTTGATCCCCATTGGTCGGGGGGAGGAGCAGGGCTTGAGCTAAAGGGAAACCGCCGCCCAAGATAGCTGAGGGCGTGGTTAGCTCGGGTTGATGGTCAGCTCCTTCTGCTGTCTTGCTGGAGCCGAGGCGGAGCCGGGGATAATGTCAATCCAAGAAGCCTGCCCGCGGACGCTCGTGATTGGTCCGGGGGCAGTCCGTGGGCACCATGGAGGCCGCAATAAGGCCTGGGGCTAAATTTATGGTAGCGGCCCGGATCGGGAGGCCCGCGGCGGGAAGCCTCAGATCCGGAGCTGTGCCAGGCAGAGGGCAGATGCTGTGGTTAGCCCCTCTCTGCCTGGCGCGGCAGCAGTGTCCCCAGCTCAGTGAAAGTGAGTGTGCCGGCCATGTGTGTTGGGCAGAGAGTGCTGCAATGTGGGTCCTCTCTCTGCCTGTAAAAAGGAAATGTACTAGCCGTGCAGAATTGGAGAGGGGCTTACAGGTCTTGAAACAGGACCAGGAGCCCCTTGATGAGTAATGAAATGCCCCCTGTGGCCCCCACCTCCTGTGCCTGATGTTAAGCAGGCAACCCCTGCTGCAGCCATGACTATTTGAGACCCCTGGCCATTCAGGCTGCATGTAGCAAGCCTGCATCAGCCTGAGTACGTGGCCTCATGTCGGCTGCTGCTCCAGGCAGTCCCCCCAATGGAGGGACCAGAGGGGGAAGATGAGAAGCTACAAGGAGGGAAGCTTGGTAAGGGGAGGATGGGGCGGATGGAGGGGATTATCTGGGTCACGGACCCGGTGTCTTGCTGCCGTCAGGTGCCTACCTCGTCCTGAGAGGTGCTGAGCTCCAAACGGGAAACTTCCTTCCAGGGGTCAGAGCGTCTGATGACCCTACCGACCGGCTCTGGTGCGCGAGCGGGTAGGGGAGTGAACGGGCCAGGGCAGGCATCAGCGTCCGGCTTCAGGGTTTCCCAGAAACCACTTCTAGAAAGGGATAGATGGCCCTGGCCCAGAGAGGGAGAGTTAACAGTGCAACCAGAATACACTGGACCCTCGATCTCTATGCGGGGTGACGGATTGACTCAACCGCTCCGTATTCCCTGAGGAATCTTCATTGAAGAGATGAAGAAAAAAGAAAAATCTAACTAATCTAAAAACAAAATAAAAATTCTGGTAGGTACAGGCTCAGAGAGAGACCCGTGTCTGCCTCCTATGACACTAAGCTGAAACTGAGTTGCACTTGTGCCAGTAGGGGGTGTATACTGCTGAGGAGGAGTTGCTTTTCTATTATTTTGCATAGTGTCAGCCTACTGATGGCAGCAAGCATACACCCAAGGTCTTCCTGTGTCCCCCAATGATGCGATTAAGAAAATGTATCTTCCACCTCTCCCCATTCCTTCACTTTCAAGTCTGGTATTTGCGACACCCAATTCACATGAGGCCATTTTCCCACTGACTTTTGTCCTATGTTCAGAGGACCCATTGGGGATTATGTCCAAATCCTGTTTTGTGGGAGTTCGGACGTAAGCCCCGCCAGGACCGCTGAATGTGGAGAAGAATGCGATGTGAAAAGACCCTAAGCCTTGTCATAAGGCTTGACAAGGGATGACTGGAGAAGAAAATAAGCTTAGGCTTAGTTAAATCGGAGGTCCCCAAGAGCCCCTCCAATACTGAAAAGTCTAGGGACACTGCTACTACTCAGAAATATGCACGCACTGTGGATGGAGCTGGATGAAGCTGTATGTATAGGAACTTAGCAGTGTCAGGAACTCCATAACTAGTTTGGATATCCTCAAAGTTAAGCAATTCAGAGAATATCTGTGAAAATATGAAAAGTGAATTTGACACCATACCTCGTCTTGAGGACCACATCAGGTGCATAAATGTGAAAGTTGAAGATTAAAGCACATCAGCACCCTTGACTTCACTAGTGCTGTATATAAGCCCCTCAATATATTCTGTGCTATTGCACACAACCCTCATTTAATAATTAATATTATTAATAGTCAAGTATTACTAACTCTTTCTCTACAAATCTACATCTCAATCTGTTCAGCTACTGCTTTATAAAATGCTGTTTCCAGTTTAGACTACATGATCCAAGTGACAGGACCCCTTAACACATTTGTTAAATTAAAGAAGTGGACAGCTCCTTTAAAACATGCTTGCCAACTCTGCTGAAACAAGCTTGAGGCTCTCAAAAAAAGAAGAGGGTGGGGGATCTCCCAAACTCCAGGAAGACAGGGCAAATCTCCCCAGGGCCAGAAAAAGCCTTCAGTCAGGAAACGCATGGAAGACGTCCAGGAGCCATATCTGGCACCCAGACACATAGCGGTGCTTCAGGCCATATACCACACTGAGGATGACTAACCGGAGAACGTATACCAATTACAACTTTAGGACAAGTTAGCCCCTGGTGAGAGTGGGTCTCTTCCCGAATTTCTATTTTGGATCCTCTGATTTGACACTGAAAAAAGCGGTTTGTGCTGCAAACACTATATGGAAAAAGCCAACAGCAGAATAATAATGAGTGAATGATTGAGAGCCTCACCTCCTCCACAGACACAGTGGAATCCAGCTGCAGGTTGGGAAGCTTGATCACGACGTCTTCATTTTCTCTCACTTTTGCCTCTTGGCTTTGGAGCAGATCCGTGCATATATCAAAGTTTTCTACTGCTTGCTCCATATCCCCCTTGTTTGTGAGCGATAAAAAAAAAGGTAAATGATTACTGCTTATGAAATATTTTTCACTGGATAAGCGCATAAATAAAGCAATTAACATTCATAAAATTCAGGTTAAAATAACATTAACAACAAATGTATTGTATATGTCAAAGGATAATTTGTATCCTAATTATATTCCATGTCATGACATGCTCTGAACTTTCTGACCTAGTTAGAAGACAAAACATCTTGTTTAACATCTAGAGCAAAGGTGAGGAACTCCAGGCCTCAAGGGCCGCCAACAGGTCATGTTTTCAGGATTTCCTTAGCAATGCACAGGGGTTAGAATCATCACCAGTGCAGGGGATTGTACTATCACCTGTACAATTCTAAGAAAATGCTGAAAACCTGCACTGTTGGTGGCCCTCGAGGCCTGGAGTTCCCCAACCTTGATCTAAATCGTCAGACTAGTTCAGTAATTGTAAGGCTCAGATCACACATATTGCTCTCCAATGAGCATGGCAACAAGGTTTAAGTCGGAATAAAGAAAAATAGGATTTTGAGGGAAATCCTGACAGAGCCCTGATGGAGCCATTCATTATTATTATGTCAATGGGGACAATTTTGACACTGTCTTGGCTCAGTATTCGTCTTTTTCAGATATGCAAAAAATCTGTTGAGATTCTCTTTTCTAGAAAATAGTAACTGTAGTAGGAGAGCGGATTCTAAACAGCAGAGTCTTGGGCTCAGCTCTTGCAGAAATTGGCCCGATTCCCTGTTTGTTGACTCACTGGTCTATAGAATATAATGGGAGGAATAAGTCACCTATTTCTGTCATAAATTCACCAAAATTAAAATCAACAAAATGCACCTCACATTCAGTCAGGAGTAAAAAATGTAGGTCAACCTGAATGTATTTATGCCGTGTAATAAAATATTCCTATGTGAGATGTAGTAAAACAAGGAATCAGCTGTCTGTAAAAGGTTACTCTGATTATCTCATTACAAACTGTACATGGAGACAGCCACAGCAAACTAAAAAGCAGTGACAGCAGTTAAGTGGATGTTTCTAGCTGCCTCCTTCTCCAGTTGCTCCATATCACACAGGAATCCATGTTGCATCTCTACTTACCTACATGAATCTAATATGAAGATTGCAGCTCCCCAATGTTCCCTTACTTACCAGATGTCATGTCCTCGACCACGGGGCCGGTCTCTCAGAGCCAAGGGATGAGCACCGGTCTCCCTGTCCATATGTACCTTACCCACTGCATCCTGCTGCAAGGCTGGTCTCTGCTAAGCAGGGAGACTGGTGCCCACGGCGCAGTCCCTGTTCACCCTGCCCGTGGTTTCAGGCGGCCATCAGCTTCTTTCTCTTTCAGGAACCTGCATCCTCTTGGCAGGTATTCTGGGAATGTTCTTAGAATGCATGCCCCGCATCCTGCACACACTTAATGGAACAGTACACTTGTTCCCTATTAGGGCTCTCAGCCTGAGAGCTGAGCTGCTCTGTGCATAAAAGGTATCCTCCGTCTAAGGGAGGTGCCTGGACAACATGTTCATTCACTAGAAACGTTGCCTCTGTCCAAGTCGCACTCCTGCAGTGCTCTGCACTAGGAAGACTGTTGCCTTGCATCCTTCATTGTACTAACACTTCTGTCTCCACAGAATCTTTTGCTGGCATTTCATTATCCTGGATCTCTCTTGATGTTCAGGATTCCACTCTGGGCTGGTCAAGCCTCTCCTGAAGTGCACGGAACCATCCAGATTCCTATATTGTCTGGATCAGCCTTTCTGGGATTGTACAGAGCTCCCAAGATTCATCATACCGACAGAGCCAGTATTCCACAATCTCCACATCTGTTCTGTTCGGTCTGTACGATTCGCCCCTCCCTGGTTCTGGATTCGCTGCATTTAGACCTCCTGGTGCTCCAACAGGTGTATCCCTGTACAGGGGATCCCTCGTCGTTGCTCTGCTACGAGAGTTCGGTGTCGTGATCCAGAGGATCCTCCCCTCACATACCTTTTCCACTGGTTAAGATTCCTTTAATAAATATCCTTGGTTTTACTGAAGTCACTCTCCAGTCTCTCACTGTATCGGGTATTCAGTTACCACTGCTCCACCAGAGGCCCTGTGAGTCCACATAACATCTCCACGTCCTTCGGGTGTAACACCAGGCTTCCCCCACCTTACTCCCAAACTCTGGTATCACCCAGCTCAGAGGTCTCACAGACATGTCCAAAAAGAGACAGTGAAGTGCCCCGATTTCAGCCTCTTTTGCACCAGATCAATTAACATTAAATTTGACAGGATATATTATTCTTTTCCTCAATGTATACTGTATATTAGAGAAAAATTTTATATTTAAATTTCCTTTTAGATCATGAAATTTCTCAGTAGGTGATAGGTCGTTTCAATGTTAAAAAATGACAATTAAAGGTGTTTTCCCACGAATAAAGTTAATTTAACTCAATAGATCTTGGCATAATAATAATTTCCACAATTGGATGTGTTTAATAAAAATTTTCCTGCACTGAGATATTCTTATAAATTTGACCCAGCTATGTAAAGTTTAATTTTTGTTTCTGACTGGGCATGGTCTGATCATACCACATTCTTCTGGACAGGGGAGAAGGAAAAGAGTATTCAAACATTACAGCACGGGATCACAGCTGATTCTTTTTTGTGAGGTAAAACATTTCTCTGCCTGTTTCTAGAAAATGTTTTACCTCAAAGAAACAATTATTTGTGATCCTGTGCAGTAGTGTCTGTATACTTTATTTCATCCTCCCCTGACCAGGATCAAACCTATGCTCTGTGCACGGTCAGAGATAAAAATTAAACTGTATATAGTAGGAGCACATTTATAAGATTATCTCAGCACAGGAACATTTTTTTTAATCACATCCAATTGTTGTAATTTGTATTATAACAAGATCTATTGATTAAAATGAACTTTTAAATCAACTTTATTCATGGGAAAACCCCTTTAAATACATAAAAATAAATATGTTTTTTACCCTAGTGTTAACTGTCTTGATTGTTTTTACTTTCGTACATAAATTCTAGCAATGATAGGACATTCCCAGTTTTGGGAAACACTGCCCTATGATGTGCATACTATCCATCTACCTGTTATGTCACATGGTATAAAGAGATCACGGGTCATTCCATGTCAAGTGAACCAATGATTATTACCTCTATATTTTTAATTCTTTTGAGATTTTGTTATTTGATAATAGCATGTCAGACAATGCAAAATGTGAAGAGAAAAATTTTTTAAAAAATTTATTTTTTTTTTAAATGATTTTCAAAGTTCGGAAAAAGTGTGAATTTCGCTGTTGCCTGCCTTTACGTTTCTCCTCATAACTAAGGCTAGGAATAAGATAGAGAGACAAAATAAACACCATTCTACTCAGAACTGTACAGGCTTTCACCAGATATGTCACAAGAGGCTCTTTGTTAATATTTTACCCATGTGATCGCAAGCGCAAAACTTTAAAACGTATTTCCGAAAAATCGGCGCGCTTTAAATATTTCAAAAACTGCCCATGTGTCTGCTTTGCTCTTAGCCACATCTGTACCAAATTTCAAGTTGGGATCGCAATGGGATCATATTTTAACATATTTTACTATTAATAGCGTCAATGGGTCATTCCATATCAAGTGATCTAAATATGAATATTTTTTTTTACCTGACGTCTTTAGATTTTTTTTTTTTTTTTTCCTTTATGAAGTACTACTTTAGTTAATTACAAATTAAAAGTTTGGAATTTTTTTCTTCATCAGTTAATTTTTTACAGATTTTTAAAGTTTAAAAAAAGGGTGAATTTTGGCCTGGTACGACTTTAAATTTTTTTATCTCGGGCTAGAAATAAGATAGAGAAACAAAATAAACACCATTCTACTCAGAACTGTCCAGGCTTTCACCAGATATGTCACAAGAGTATATTTGTTAATTTTAATTTTTTACCTATGCGAATGCAAACGCAACATTTTGAAACGCATTTCCGAAAAAAAACATTTTAATAAAAATTTTCCAAAACTGCCCATGTGTCTTTTATGCTCTTAGCCACATCTGTACCAAATTTCAAGTTGGGATCGTGATGGGATCATATTTTAAAATATTTAACTATGGTTAATCTCATTTTTATTAAATTTTGAAAAAACATATGAAAGACATACATTCAATCTTTTAACAAAATCTTGAGACATATAAAATATACAAAAAGAGAATTCACAAAGTTATTAGTAACTTTAAGATAAGCTGCAAATTTACTTTTGCGCTTATCTCTGGTGCAATATATACTACAATCTAAATATAATTCCAAAACACTCAAGTATACAACCTTTCTCAGGGTTTTGAGATGTTCTGATGTCAAGGGGACAAGCAGCCCCAGCAGAATGATTTTTATTACTTGGCCCCTTCTAACAGGTTGACCACGTAAGTGGGTCATTACCCGTTGAGGCCTAGTTGGAATAGTCTAGCGTCTGGTGTACCGGAAAGGAAGGCCGAAATATTAATGATCTACTCACAGCTCAGAGTTTCCGATACCTGTCTAATGTTCACTAGAATTCTGAAGGTATAGGCGTAGAAAGGAAATACCTAGACTGAATGTATCAGATGGGAAGAAAAGAGAGATAGAAAAGAAGAGAGAGAGAGAAGAGAAACAAAAACCATTAGAAAAAGTTATACTGGGAAAGAAAAGCCACGTAAGAAAAAAAGAAAAAAAGGAGGGGGGGACGGGTGAGGTATGGGAAGGAGAAAGGGTACTCATCCCACTGGCTCCCCATCAGCCAGAGGTCGAGCCATATTATCTGTGCTGGAAAAGATACTCCTAAATTCTGCAGAGTCGTGAAAAAGAATCCATTCAACCCAAATCCCTAAGAATTTGTTCCGAGATCCCGACGCATCAGCTGCGAGCTCCTCCATTCGATATGTGTCCATCAATTCTTTGAACCAATCAAGTAGAGATGGAGCCCGGCTTGATTTCCAGAACCTCGGGATCACAGCACGAGCAGCCGAGATGCAAAAGCGGAGAATATCCCTCTTCTGTAGCCCAATAGGACCTGGAAAAATGGATAACATTGCCGATTCTGGGCAGCATTCGGCTTGTTTACCTGTTATCCGGGCGTATGCATTGAAAACCTCAGACCAGAACCGCCGGATTTCCCCACAACTCCACCAAATGTGTATCATTGTACCCTTCTCTTCCCCACAGCGCCAGCAGGTATCAGGGGTTCCAGGGAACATGTTCCGGATTGTCGTCGGGCACAAGTACCATCTAGTGAGCAGCTTATAGCTTCTTTCTTGTGCAGAACAAGCGCTAGCTAGTGAGTGAGTAAATATAAAGCATTTCTGCCAATTAGCTTCTGAAATGCTACACCCCAATTCCCTCTCCCAAGCACGTTGGAAGTAAAGGGTGCCCTGCTCTCTCATGGACCCTAAGGCCTGGTATAGAAATGATATTTTGCGCCTCGGTGGAGCCTCCAGTTGGAATAACCTCTCCAATACGTTGGGCGTCAATCTTACCCTGCAAGAGTGGTCAGCTGAATATAATTATGCTCTGTATTGGAGAAATTCGAATCACTTAAGAGGTCTCGTAGGTTCTTTGAGTTGTAGCTCTGCCATCGGGGGCAAACCACCACTGGACAGAGTCTGTCCTACTCGGGTGTCATCCACAATCCGCCAACATAAAAATCTCTGCCTGTCAAATCTGGGTGGGAAAGATGGGTTGGAAAAAAGGGGAGTCAAAGGGCTAAGTCTGTCGTTTAAGCGGAGGGTTTTCGTCACTAGGTGCCATACCTTCAAGGTGTTTCTGGTCATGTCTGTCAAAGGTACTAGGTCTGTGGAGTCTTTAGGGGAAATCCAAAGCAGGTGTTTCAGCGGAATCCCCAAACCCTCTTGCTCCACCCCTACCCATTTCTTGGAGGACGCATGATAATGCCAATCTAGAGCTCTAACAAGAGAGGAAGCCTCAAAGTACGCTCGTATGTTGGGTAGTCCAACCCCTCCTCTGGTCTCGGGCAAGGATAGGATATTCATTCGCAATCTGGACCTCTTGCCCCCCCAGACAAATCTAAGGATCATAGATTGCATTTTGGAGAGGAAACCTCTATCCAATAGATCAGGAACTGTCTGAAAAGTATATAAGAGTCGGGGCAAGACATCCATCTTGACTACGTTTATTCTCCCGAACCAGGATAGCTTTAATTGTCTATAGGAGGTAAATGCCGATTCCGCGTTAGTCAAAAGGGGTTGATAATTTAAATTGAATATTTGTTTAAGATCTTTTGGTATAAGGACTCCCAAGTACTTAATGGCTTCTACTTTCCATTTAAATGGGAACTGTTTAGATAGATGAGAAACCAATTCTCCAGGCAAAGAAATATTGAGTGCCTCGGTTTTGGAGCAATTCACTTTAAAGTTGCTCAATTGTCCGAACCGTTCAAACTCCATTAAGACCGAAGGGATGGAGACCAGGGGCTGGGAGATGTAAAGTAGCAGGTCATCTGCAAATAAGGCTAATTTGTGATGACTCTGTCCCAGCTTGACCCCATGGACGCATTCATTGGACCTAAGTGCAAAATATTTAACTATTATAGTGTCAATTCAAAAGTCACCAAGAACACAATCAGTCATTTTTTCACAATTGCCCGTCAATAGTTTGAATTTGATATAAAGAAACATAGTCTTGTAACATCTCAAATGAAAGCTGTTACCGTTCTGAGTAAAATGATGCCTCTCCCACTTCATTATCTTATTTCTAGCCTGAGATAAAAAAAATTTAAAGTCGTACCAGGCCAAAATTCACCCTTTTTTTAAACTTTAAAAATCTGTAAAAAATTAACTGATGAAGAAAAAAATTCCAAACTTTTAATTTGTAATTAACTAAAGTAGTACTTCATAAAGGAAAAAAAAAAAAAAAAATCTAAAGACGTCAGGTAAAAAAAATATTCATATTTAGATCACTTGATATGGAATGACCCATTGACGCTCTTACTAGTAAAATATGTTAAAATATGATCCCATTGCGATCCCAACTTGAAATTTGGTACAGATGTGGCTAAGAGCATAGCACACACATGGGCAGTTTTTGAAATATTTAAAGCGCGCCGATTTTTTGGAAATGCGTTTTAAAGTTTTGCGCTTGCGATCACATGGGTAAAATATTAACAAATATCCTCTTGTGACATATCTGATGAAAGCCTGGACAGTTCTGAGTAGATTGGTGTTTATTTTGTTTCTCTATCTTATTTCTAGCCCGAGATATGATAGAAAATGTAAAGCCATACCAGGCCAAAATTCGCACTTTTTTAAAACTTTAAAAATCTGTAAAAAATTAACAGATAAAGAAAAAAATTCAAAACTTTTTTTTTGTAATTAGATAAAGTTGTTCTTCAGATACAAAAATTTTTTTAAAAATCTGAGGACGTCAGGGAAAAAAAATATTCATTTTTGGATCACTTGACATGGAATGACCCTCACATGGAATTGTACAGGAAGCTGACGATCAGATTACAGGCCTCTTTTAAAAAAAAAACTAAAAGATTCTCTAAGAAATTTTCTTTTATTTATTTTTTCTTTATTTACATACATTCCTGTCTAATATATGAACACATTACACTAGATAACTCACCTGCAAAGCCAAGAACCTTGCTTTCAGCCAATACACTCTGACTACATAATTCAGCCACCCATCTGGGAAAAGATCACGTTGAGAAGCTGCAAATCCCATCATCATTTGATCTTCCAAAAAGTGAGCACCAGGGAAGTCTGATCCTAAGTTCTCATCGGTAATAGCAGTAGGACACTTGCGTGGTGACACTAGATACAATGCAAAGACTAAAATATAGAGGAGATTCTAGATATGGAATGAATATGAAAAAAAAAAAAAAGAATATGAAAAAGGAAAAAAATACACTACCTGTACCAGTCTTCACCTTGGACAAGAGCCACCGATCTAGCTGCAGCTCCATGCAAGTCAGACTCATAACCATCATGTCCTAGACAAAAAATAAGAAATGCTGAAATCGGATTAGGTTCCACACAATTTCATGATTATGCTTCATTCGAGGGGGCTATTGATGCAGTCTGCAATCGTAAAGGGTTTCCGACACCTGGATACCAGGTGTGTTACTATCCAGCTGATGGATTTTTATCATTTTAGAATAAATGCACCTAGCTTTTATTCACCATCGGCTAGAATTTATTTCCATATTCATTTATAATTTAAAGGGGTCCTGTCACCTCCAAAACACCTCGTAAGCTATCAAAACATGTCCCTGCAGCATCCCATCACTAATCTCACACTCCTTTTGTCTCCTAAAAGCATCCTGTGAAAGTGCATAAAAACGTTTTAACACTTACTCATTAGTGATTATAATTAGCAGGGGCTATATTCTTTAGTCACCAGGTCATGTTGTGTTGCAGGCTCCAGGATCCACCCTCTCTCGGTCTGTGCTGCTGTGATGTGCAGCTGAAGGCAAGACTAATGATTTGCATTCTGTGAGTGATAGAGAGGGGGGAGAGTAAAGCCTGTACAAACAAAGTACACAGACAGAGAGAGGGTGGATCCTCGAGGCTGCAAAACAGCCAGCCCTGGTGACTAAAGAATATAGCCCCTGCTAATTATAATGAGTAAGTATTAAAACGTTTTTTTGCACTTTCACAGGATGCATTTAGGAGACAAAAGGAGTGTGAGATTAGTGATAATATGCTGCAGGGACATGTTTTGGTAGTTTAGGAGGCGTTCTGGAGGTGACATGATCCCTTTAACAGGTGAAACTGCCAAAGTACCAAAAGTTTTAGCAAAACGCAAAAATAGCAGTACAGTCACAAACAGAATTAGACATAGTACTGGTGCCAAGTATATTACGTTTACTGGCAATTACAGAATATTCATGGGTCAACTAATAAACATAGAAGAAAATGACGAATTGAGAATAAAGCTCAGTGCAAAACTTACTCCAATGTGTTGGTTCTTACAGTCCCTAAGCAGAGGGTTAGGAAGACCACTGCTATGCTTTCTCCAGCTTGTATATAGGCTGAGAACGATATCTCCCAGAGCAGGCGGCCACTTCACCAAAAACTTCTGAGCAATCACTTTCAGATACCTCATCATAAGCTCCAATATGCCACCATTTTCTAGATTCTCCAAAAGGAACTGGTGCACATCTTGTTTCTCTATAATGAGAACATGATGACAAAATGTATGACAAAACACGGGAACTGGTAAAATGCATGTCTGACGCTTCAGGAAATAGAATTGGTTAATGAACAGTTTTTTATCATGTACAAATAGCTCATAATAAGATTAAGGTTTGTAGACTGCATACAGGACTGGCCGGGTCCAGGTATATCCTGGGTCCTACCAGTCCCATATCAAAGATCCATCACATCTTTTACCCATCTCTCGTCTGTGGCGGATAGCCAGACATGACTGAAAAGACGTAGATGGCCGCCCACGATGGGAGTGTCTTCCGGGGAGAAGTGGGAGTCATGTACAGGAGAACCGATGGGATCTGAACTCCTTGGGCCTAGACTGTCTAGGTCTCGATTGCCAGATGGAGTTCGTCTTGTAGGTCGATTGAGTGGGCGTGTCTCTACAGAGAGGTCGGGCAGTGGAGGGAGATGCCCTAGAAGCCGCCCATCCAATGGAGTTTTGAAAGGAATGAACGAAAATTTGTTGTTGTCTGATGAACGGACGTCTTGGTTTGTGTTGGGGGAGCGAGGTGCTCTTGCCCACCGTGGCATCTGAAATAAGTTTGTCGAGTCGCTCGCCGGATAGTCTACCGGTGAGATAAGGGAGGCCAGTGAGGGACTTTTTTGAGGCAGAATCTGCACGCTATTGTCTGAGCCAAAGGGCTCTGTGGATAGCGATGGCGTTAGAGGCAGCGAATGCTGCACAAGTGGCAGAGTCTAGGGAAGCCTGGATTAGGTAGTCTGCTGCCGTGACTATCTGAGTGGTTAAGTCCGTGATCTGTTGAGGAAGGTTGGAATCCTGTAGGGATTTTTGATGGGTTTCAGCCCAACCATAAGAGCCTTGGCTACCCATACCGACCTCAAAAGCCGAGCGAGCAAGTCGCTCTACCTGAATGTCGGTCGGGTCCTAAAAGAGGACCGGTCACCAAACCAGGCATGGTGATCCAATTACAGCACTGGATGCAGCATGTCTGCTGCATCCAGGCAAGGGATCCCCCAGCCCTTGACCCCCTCTGTACACCGAGTAAATACACTTAGAAAACTTACATCTTGCAGCCAGAAAGGAGGTGGCTAGAGGCTGGAGCCGAAGGGCAGATTCACACCCCCTGCATGTTTAATCTGCCCACCGCTGCCAATCATTGTCTCCCTCGTCTGCAGTACAACACAGAGTTTATTTTAGAAATGGCCGCTTAGCCCCGCCCCCTGCGGTGACGTCACCGCTTATACCCGCCTTGCTCTATGGTTAACATAGAGCAGGGCGGGAAAGGTGGTGATGTCAGAGCAGGAGGCCGGCTGCCCCGCCTCCTGCAGTGACATCACCGCTTATACCCGCCCTGCTCTATGTTAACCATAGAGCAGGGCGGGTATAAGCGGTGACGTCACCGCAGGGGGTGGGGCTAAGCAGCCATTTCTAAAATAAACTTTGTGTTATACTGCAGACGAGGAAGACAATGATTGGCAGCAGTGGGCAGATTAAACATGCAGGGGGTGTGAATCTGCCCTTCGGCTCCAGCCTCTAGCCACCTCCTTTCTGGCTGCAGGATGTAAGTTTTCTAAGTGTATTTACTCGGGGTACAGGGGGGGCTCAAGGGCTGGGGGATCCCTTGCCTGGATGCAGCAGACATGCTGCATCCAGTGCTGTAATTAGAACACCATGTCTGGTTTGGTGACAGGTCCTCTTTAATGGAAGATCCATCAGGCAGGGACAATAAGGTCTTTGCAGCTAGGCGGGATACTGGGGGGTCAACCTGCAGGGAATCCGCCCAGTCTTTGGAAAGTGCTGATGCAAAAGGATATTTTGCTTTGATGGGTTTGCGGCCACCAAAGCGCTTATCCGGTTTCTCCCTTTGTTTGGACAAAATTGCCTGGAACTCAGGGTGGTCCGCAAATATTTTTTGCGGCCTTTTGGCCCTTTTGAAGGACACTGCCTGGTCCGGTGTAGAGGGTGGGATGTCGTCAACCTTTAGTGTGTAGTTGACTGCTGATATTAGGGTGTCAAATTTACGCCTGATCGTCTGAAGAGTCAACTTCAAACGAGTCATCCAGGTCTGGTTCTGATTCGCCGTCATGGAGCTCGTCAGATAGGGTATAGCATGGACCCGGATCTCGAGCTGGGGAGGTATGAGAACTTTGGGAAGAAACGGGTGACAGGTTTCTGTGAGGTCTCTTTCTCACCACGACTGCGGATGTAGCACGTGATCTACTTTCGTCTGATGGACCCTCCAATGAGGGGTCATCTGCATGACCTCTGCACTGGCAGGCAGTGCTGCTCGTGAGGTGGTACTGCATGGCTTGGACCAGGTTTTGGGAGAGCTTTTTCATTGACTGGGAAAGAAGTAATGCCCAGTCCAGCAGGTTCTGGGCACTAGATCTTGTGTTGGCGGCGGAGGGCTCCTGGGACTCTGCGGGGGTGCAAGGCTGGCAGTGAGGGGTGGTGTGGCTACGTTGGAAGTCCGAGTGGCAGGTGTCACAGGAGGAATAGTAGACCGTACGGGCTTCAGGTTTCTTTGAAATATTTGAGGTCTGCATGTTGGTGAGGCAAGGGAGCTACAGGAGGAGCAATATATGGTGAGCAGAGGAGCAGCTAAGTATAGCTGCAAAAGCAGCCTGCACTATCAATGCTGGAAGTGCAGCCCTGTGCAGGATTAGAGGGCTTGCCTTACCAGGAGGGGAATGCAGTGTGATGGTCCTGTGTCCCAAAGAGGCCCACATGTGCTCCGCACTGGAGAGGGAAAAAGTTGAGACCCTGAAAGTTTCCACGATGAGAGCGGGAAGCAGGGGAGACGGAGACGGATGCTGAGGGGCCGGGGTGCGTACGATGCTGGGGGCAAGTCCGGAGCACCCAAACAACGTTATTAACAGGCGTTTAGCGCCCACTATATGGTGCAGCGACAGAAAACAGGTGGCCGAAGAATGGAGAAGGCCACAAGCAGGGGTCTAAATTGCGTTCGCGGCTGCGGTGGCGCGATAAAGGTACTGTGAGCGGAGGGGAGAACAGAGGTAGCCAGGTGGAAGGCCAGGGAAATTATGGGAGCCCTCCACCGGAGCCGCGCTGAGCCCTTGTGTGAGGGCCGGCGGCGGTTGGAGCGAAGTCACCTTGAGTGGTGTGTGTCAGGTCCATTATATGTTATCTCAACCCAGGCTGCCTGTATAGGAGGCTGGGGAGTGAGCTGTCCATTGCCCAGTGTCTGTGTGCTTGTGCTCTAGCCCGTGGCTAGTGCATAAGCTGCCGGTGTTAGGTTAGTATGCTGCTCTGTGGTCCCAACTGAGAGGCAGGATGGTACAATCTTGCATGTTTATAACTCAGGCTCCTATGAGGGAGGCTGAGGAGAACTGGCCATCCATCCGTGATACTGGGAATACTGAGGGTCTGCGCTAGGTGCGGAAGGGGATATAGGGAGGCGACACTCCACGTGCCCGTCCGTTGGTGGTTGTGGGAAATCTGTGCCCTCAGGGGTACCGTCGCACAGAAGAAAATCCATTAAAAATTAGGCGCAGCCCTGATGGATCCAACGTTGCACGAGGAGTACGTGGAAGCGACACTCTATGTTCCCGCCTGTTGGTGGTTTTGGTAGCGCGGCGCCCTTGAGGGTGCCATCGCCCTCTAACATCTTGATGGTGGAGAAAAACCCCAAAAAAATAAGATAAAGGAAAAAAGAGATGTGCCTCCTACGGACACTAAGCTAAAACTGGTGTGGCCTGGCCCAGCCAGGTGGTGCATACGCAGAGGAGGAGCTAACTTGTTTTCACATTTACTTAGTGTCAGCCTCCTAGGGATAAGCAGCATAACACCTATGGTCCTGTGTCCCCCAATGAGGCGATAAAGAAAATTAGGTTATCATGCCACGGGCATAATAACCATGGAGCAAGGGGGAAAAGTGGACCCGGAGAGAACACCCAGAGTATCTGCACTAATAAAAATACCATGCTAATTAACATATGAACATATAAGTTATAAAATTATTTTTGTCAGTGATTACAGTACATTTTTAGGTCAGACGGATGATTAGGGATGTAGCAGGAAGCTGCAGGGACAGGTAGTGGTAAGTTTGGGATCATAAAGTAGCTTACAGGTTCCCATTAATAGCTCAGTATACAATGAGTGGTGGATGTAATAACAGTCACAGTACTAACAGTCAGCTGGCTGTAATTCAGAAATGGCTGTACATTGGGGGGGGTGCAGTTACAATTGCTGCTTACTACACACTGAGCGGTGACTAAACCTCTGCCGGCATCAACCCTATGAATGGAAACAGAACGCTGCCAGGGTGCTAATTTCCTCATGCCTGTGGGGCTCTCAGTGCAGGCGCCAGGAAAGTTGAGTGCTCTGTCAACCTGCAAATTAACCCGTATCTACAGGTTACTAGCCTTTTTTCAATGACAGGTTCCTTTAAAAAGTTTTATTTCAATAAAAAGGAAAACCCACTTCTACTGGTGAAACATTGTCAACATTCCCATTTGTTTCTATCCATTAACAGTATCAATATTTTGTTTTAAATAAAGAGAGTCAAACCATGAATATACAATTACAGATTGCTTTCATGACCTGATAGGCAAACTAAATGGGTTCTCAACTCTGGTATTTATACAATTTGCTACATGAATAGGTAACCACCTCAATACTAACCTGATTCCATGAAAGTAGTGGAATCAAATGACATTGCATTGGCTCCAGCTGAGAAAGACACTTGTTTTAAATCTGATTGCATCTCATAGTTACCAAAGGAATCGTCCTCCTCCTCTGAATCAGGTTTACGAAGTCTATAGAGAATACAAGTTACAACTATGTGCACTGCAAAGAAAACTACAACACTGTAAGAAATATTTCACAAAGACTGTACAAAGACCGTGAACTTTACTACAAAAAAGGAGAATTTTGTGTACTCACCGTAAATTCCTTTTCTCTTAGCCTATAATTGGGGGACACAGGACCATGGGTGTTATGCTGCTGTCCACTACGAGGCGACACTAAGTATACTTCTGTAACAAAGAAAACAGTGCGGCTCCTCCCCTGCAGTATATACACCCTGGCTGGCACCAGCCTCACCAGTTTTGTGACTAAAGCAGTAGGAGAACCAAACAGCACATATATAGAAATAAACTTCAGTTAACCATAACTGTCCGAAACAGAACTGAGATAACAAGATAACAGCCAGAATAGGCAACAGGGAGGGTGCTGTGTCCCCCAATTAGAGGCTAAGAGAAAAGGAATTTACGGTGAGTACACAAAATTCTCCTTTTCTCCTTCGCCTCATTGGGGGACACAGGACCGTGGGAACGTCCAAAAGCAGTCCCTGGGTGGGTATACAGACCTATGCTGTTAGTCTACAGGTGGACAACCGCGCCTACAGAACACACTTGTCCAGACCTACGTCTGTTGAGGACTGGACATGTACATTGTAATGTTTAGCAAATGTGAGAAGGCAGGACCCGGAGGCAGCCTCACACACTTGTTTGGCAGAAGCCTGGTGCCGAATGGCCCAAGAAGCCCCTACCACACGAGTAAAGATGCGCACGCAACCAACTCGGGACGGGCTGATGTTTGAGCTGATAGGCTTCGATGATCGTTGACCTGATCCATCTGGCTAGGGTAGCCTTGGATGCAGACAGCCCTTTTCGATGACCTTCCGGAAGAACAACAGAGAGTCTACCTTCCGAAAAGCTGCTGTTCGGGACATGTAAAAACAAAGAGCCCCAACCAGATCCAGCGTATGCCGGGCTCTTTTCGACAATGAACCGGGCAAAAGGAAGGCAGAGTTATGTCAGACGAAAAGAGGACACTACCCTTGGAAGAAAGGATGGAACCGGGCGGAGCACTACCTTGACCTGGTGGAAAGAGAGGAATGGAAGCTTGCAGGATAGGGCCGCAAGTTCCGATACATGACGGAGAGATGTGATCGCAACGAGAAACACCACCCTTTTGGGAGAAAATACGAAGAGAAAAGACTTTGAGAGGCTCGAAGGGAGGCCTCTGCAGGGTGTCCAGAACGAAATCTAGATCTGACGTCTCTAAAGGTCTTCTGTAGGGGAGAGCAAGACGAACGAAACCCTGTATGAAAATCCTGACTTGTGATTTGTTAGTCAATTTGCATTGAAAGAGAACAGACAAGGCTGAGACTTGTCCCTTTAGAGATCCCAAGGGAGGACCGGAGTCAAGACCTGACTGGAGAGAGCCTAGAATAGCTGGCCGAGAAAACCGTAGGGGCGGCCAGCTTAGGGAATTACCCAGAAGAAAAAAGCTTTTCCATGAGCAACGGTAAAAGCGGGGTAAAACCCAGGTTTCAAAAGGCCATGCCGTCCAACTCAGGGTCGATGAGTACTGGTGGTGGAGTGGGCCCTGGGATAAAGATCTAAATGATCTGGTAGACGCCAGGGGGAGTCAGCGAGCAGACGAACCAGGTTGGCATACCATGCGCGACGTGGCCAGTCTGGTGCGATGAGAAGACTGGAACGCCTTCTGAATTGATCTTCTTCACCACCCTGGGTATCAGGGTTAGCAGAGACAAAAATAAGACTAAGGCTTTACTAGAACATCCGCTCCCTCTGCCTGTTGATCGTGGTATCTGGCCATGAGTATGGGTACCTTGTAGGTCAGCGTGAGGCTATCAGGTCCACCATCAGGTTCACCTCCGGTGTTCCCCACCTGAGGCATTTTGGTTGTAGAACCTTGGAATGTAGGCTACATTCTCCTGAGGCGATGCCTTGGCAACTGAGGAAGTCTGCCACCCGTTGTCCACGCTGGGTATGTGAACTGCCGAAATCACAGACATCGTGGATTCTGCCCGTTGGAGACTTGGACAAACTTCGTGCATTGCTCTTGTGCTGCGCGTGCCGCCCTGGTGGTTGATATATGCCACCACCGTGGCATTGTCAGATTGGATTTGTTTGTGATGCCGAGCCAGCAGATGATGGAAGTCCTGCAGGGCCAGGAAAATGGCACGGATCTCCAACAAATTGATGGAAAGAGTGGCCCCCTGAGGGACCACCTGCTCGAGCCGTGTGATGACGATAAACCGCTTCCCAGCCTAGAAGACTGGCGTCGGTGTTGAGAGCCTCCCAGTTTACTGGCAGAAAAGGACCTCCTCTTGCAGAGAGGAGCCACCAAGGAGAGACTGTTTCACAGATGGTGATAGGCAGAAGGCTCTGTCTAGAGTTGCAGGAATCCTGTCCCTGCATGAGAGGAGAGCAAGCTGTAGGGGTTTGAGATGGAGCTGAGCAAATGGGACTGCTTCCATAGCTGCCCCCGTTATTCCCAGTACTTTCATTGCGAGGCGAAGGGAATGTGGCCAGGGACGGAGGAGGATCTGTACCCCCTGAAGCAAAGTAAGGGTCTTCTCTCGTGGGAGGAGTACCAGTCCTCGAGAGGTGATAAGGACCATTCCCAGGAAAGTGGGGGTCTGACTTGGGATTGGGGAGGACTTGGGTAGGTGTAGTAGCTATCCTATACAGACGACCGTGTCTACTGTAATTTCCACACTTTCCTCGCAGTGAAATGAACGAAAACGCTTGATAACGAGATTATCCAAGTAGAGTAGGACCACTACATCCCTTGAATGGAGTACTGTCATAACAGTGGCCATTATCTTGGTGAATACCCTGGGGGCAGTCACGAGCCCAAATGGCAAGGCGATGATTGATGGTGGTCTTTGCAAATGCCGAAACGCAGGAAGCGTTAGTGAGCCTTGGAGATCGGAATGTGCAGATACGTATCTTTGATGTCTATTGATGCGAGAAAACTCGTCCATGGAGGAGATCATAGATCATTGTTCCAACCTAAGAAAACCGTGCGAGAAGAGAGTTCACGTCCGCTATAGGTGGACTGATCTCCGGATGAGCAGGCTGAAGTACTTGACCATGCTCTATAAGGAGAGAGTTAAGAGAGTGACAAACAGACATGGAAACTGAAGCAGCGATCTTGCTGACTATGCTGTGATACTGATGTAGCCATTTTATGGAAGATAGAGTTAGATAGAGTTCTAACCAGCTGGACAGTGGGCAGATTCCACATACTGCAGTGAAAAGAACACGGATACCGAGAAGGGTCTGGCCCAGGGGCAGGGGACTGAGTCTCCAACCGCTGGATCTGTCAATAAAATGTGTCACAACCCAGGGATCCGGCTACGGAAAAATCCCAGATACAGGGAAGATTCCCGGTACCACAGAACAGGACGTGACACGTGAATCCCTAGCCCATGAGAGGCGGGCCAGATTGCAGAAGCCACGGAAGTAGACAACTGTACGATACATGGTAGCTGGGTTCCTTGTTCAATGACATTGAGATAAGACCCATTGCAGGCAGACAGATCCTGCAGACTGATATGTGTGCTGGGGTAGCACAGATGCTTTAACCTTCGAGACAGGTAAAGGATACCTGGAAGTTGAACTCGCTGCCATCTGTAAATCAGTGAATCCTATAAACTAAGCCTGCAGGCTGTTCCTGAAGAAGGCATGTATGAACACTAGATAGTGAAGTAGATCCCATAACCCACTGAGCAGACGGGAATAAGGTGCATCGCAACTGGCGATCCTGCTCACAAATAAAGTGGCTGAGGCCAGAAACTAAACTTGACGGTAATTGTGTGATGCAGTTATGTGCTCTGGGTAGTAGGATATCCACTGTAGGCAGTTCTTTGAATAACAACTGCCTCTGGACTTAGAGTCTGGACAGACAGGATCCAGGGCCATAGAATGCAGACAAAACATGATCCATGATGTCTTGAGAGATACTGTGCCCAGGCAGTAGACAGGGCCCGTGGTCACAGTTGCAGGCAAAGAAACAATACGTAATGTATGGAGTGCTATGGAATTAATAGCGCTATACAAATGAATAAACACCATCACTATATTATTATATATGGAGATACTGTGCACTATGCCGTAAACAGGTCCCATTGCCAGAGTTGCAGGCAACGACATAATTATGTGACGTCTGGAGATGCTGTGTACTAGGTAGCGAACAGGTTGCGTGGCCATTGTGTGTGGAGATTCTGCACTGATAGTGAACAGATTCCATGATCTCTGTCGCCTGAAGCCCTATATGTTGGAAGGGATGAAAATCGTTCTAACAGTCAGCCCATGGAGGTTCTGGCCCATGAGTAGTGAGTAGAACATAAGCTATCTTGATTGTTCCTTTGTTAGGTGCACATTAACGTCTATTAGTAGAAAACCTGGCTCGCTGCAGTCTTGTATGCTGCTGTTGGAGCTGCAGAGTGCATAGAGTTAATAGAACTGTCTTCTCTGTATGCCGTAGAGTGCATAGGGTTAATAACAGCCTTTTCTGTAGCTGATGCTGCATCGTGGATAGGGTGAATAGCACTGTGTTTTCTGTATGCTGATACTGCAGAGTGCATAGGGTTAATAGCACTGCCTTTTTGGCACGCGGATGCTGCAGAGTACATTGGGTTAATAGCACTGCCCTTCTGGCATACAGATGCTGCAGAGTGCAAAGGGTTAATAGCACTGCCTTGTATGCTGATGCAGCCGAGTGCATAGGGTTAATCGCACTGCCCTTTTGGTATGCTGATGCTGCAGAGCGCATAGGGTTAAAAGCACTGCCTTGGATGCTGATGCTGCAGAGTGCATAAGGTTAATAGCACGTATGCTAATACTGATGCTGCAGAATGCATAGGCTGTATGTTGATGCTGCAGAGCACATAGGGTTAATAGCATGCTTCTTCTATGTGCTGATGCTGCAGAGTGCACAGCATTGCCTTTCCTATGTGCTACTGGAAGGCGCAGTGTGTGTTGTTAGGGCTGAGAGAGAGAGAGAACAGGGTGAGGGGCAGGACAGGGTGTTCTGGCGCAGGGACAGAGAAAAAAAGGCGCCAGGAATTAAAAGACAGCCCACTTATGATGCGGCCGGGACCGAGATTCCCGGCCGTGTGACGTCATCCAGGGGGCGTTCCGGAGGTGGGCGTGGGGAGGACCCAGTGTGTGCAGGCCGAGACCGGGGGCTAAATTAGGCCGGGTTGCCGCAAATGAGTGCTGGCCAGCGCAGAGGTCCGGCAAAAAAGTGTCTGCGGCCCCACAGCCGGTAGTAATGCCCCTAGAGAGCCATGCCTCTGATGGGGATGTGCCAATGAACTGAGGAGCTCCACCGCTGCGTAGAGAAGAGGAGGAGAGGGGAAAACAACAGGGATCCCGTAGAGGAGGGATCCCTGGATTACCTGAGGTGGGCTCCTCAACCCAGGATCCGTTGAGGGGTGTGGGGAGGGCGTCTGCTCCTGGTGGGCTCCTCAACCCAGGAACCGGTGAGGGGTATGGGGAGGACATCTGCTCCTGGTGGGCTCCTCAACCCAGGACCCGGTGAGGGGTATGGGGAGGACATCTGCTCCAGGTGTGCTCCTCAACCCAGGACCCGGTGAGGGGTATGGGGAGGGTGCTTTCTCCATATTAATTAAGGCGTCCAGGTAAAAAAAGGGAAAAAATCCTTGTCCTGCAACCCTGGGTCCCGGTATGGAAGCAGGGGAGAGCCCGATGTGTACGTCTGGAAAATGCCATGTGAGGTGCAAAGGAGATCGGAACGCGATGGAACAGTCGCCTGGCGTCCTATCCCTCGTGGCAGAAGGGGGTACGTGGAGGTAACACCCCGCGTTCCCGTCTGTCGTTGGTTTTGGGAAATCAGTACGCTAAGGTACCGTCGCCCTATCCATCTTCAGAGGAAAAAATAATAAAAAATAAATAAAAAAAATCTAACTAGTAATGGGGGTCTATGGACCGTATCTACCTCCTAATGACACTAAGCAAAAACTGGTGAGGCTGGTGCCAGCCAGGGTGTATATACTGCAGGGAAGGAGCCGCACTGTTTTCTTTGTTACAGAAGTATACTTAGTGTCGCCTCCTAGTGGACAGCAGCATAACACCCATGGTCCTGTGTCCCCCAATGAGGCGAAGGAGAAAAAAAAAACTTTGGAGAGGATTAACTGACAAGCGGAGAGGGCATCTGAAGAGCAACAAAGTCTCCATCATTCTTCAACACCTAATAAATATTAGGGCCATCACCAATTACAGTATTACTAGGCACAATATTGTGATCGAGCATGAGCCTACACTTTTGTTGTGCAGAAAGGATCATATCTAACCATGAAATATGTAAGATGACAATAGATATATGGTAATTTAATTTCATTAAAGAAATATTCCACCACCTACATACAGCTCCGGAAAAATAAGAGACAAAATAAGAGACCACTGCAAAATTTCAGTTTCTCTGATTTTTCTCTTATCCATTATATAATCACGAATGGATTTTTGCCCCTTTTGAGTCCGCGCGCGCTGCGAGTCAATGTCGTCATGTGGATACGACCGAAGCATTGGCGCGCAGCGCCATTGCGAGCAGTTCTAAGGCGACTCGCTATGCCGCGCAGCGGGCATGGCGATCGCCTTAGCAGCGCGAAGCATTGGCGCGAAGCGGCCATTGCGATCAGAGACTCGCTCTGCTAGATCCCGATGCATCTGCATCGGGCACCCAGCTAGTAGGTATATAATAGTGCAACAAAAACAAGTTCTTATTCATATACAAACAACAATACTAATGTTTTAACTCAGGAAGAGTTCAGAAATCAGTATTTGGTGGAATAACCATGATTTTTAATCACAGCTTTTCATGTGTCTTGGCATGCTTTCCACCAGTCTTTCACACTGCTTTTAGGTGACCTTATGCCACTCTGGCTTAAAAATGTAAGCAGTTCTTCATTGTATCATGTCTTGTGACTGTCTCAAGTCATGTAAAGCTAGAAAAAAAGGTTTTCATCAATGAGAAGCAAGGGAGAGATAGGCTGAAGTCTGCCAAAGACCATAAGGATTGGACCATAGAGGACTGGAGTAAGGTAATCTTCTCAGATAAGTCTAATTTTCAGCTTTGCCCAACACCTGGTTGTCTAATGGTTAGTCAGTTTTGTGCTTAAAGCAGTAGGAGAAGTAAACAATGAATAACCATCTGTAAATACAGGCAACCATTTCTGAACTCAAAGAACAATAACAAAGTCAACAAAAAAGGCCTGATACGGGCAACAGGGTGGGTGCTGTGTTCCCCAATTAGAGGCTAAGAGAAAAGGATTTTACAGTGAGTACACAAAAATCCCCTTTTCTCCTTCGCCTCATTGGGACACCGGACTGTGGGACATCCTAAAGCAGTCCCTGGGTGGGAAAAGAAAAAATGTTTGGCTCTTATAATACATGCACCCTACAGGTGGACTACTACCCCTGGAGGATGTGTCTACCCAGACTTGCGTCTGACGAGGGCTGAGTATGAACACTGTAGTGCTTCAAGAATGTGTGAAGGCTGAACCATGTGGCTGCCTTGCATACCTGTTGTGCAGATGCCTGGGGTCGAATGGCCCAGGATACTTCCACCGCACAAGTGGAGTGCGCCCTTAATCCCGATGGAAATGGCAAGTTTAGCAACTGATAAGCTTCCTGAATAGAAGTTATGATCCATCTGGCCAAGGTGGCCTTGAGCACTGCCATGCCCTTTTGGTGGCTTTCCTGGAGGAGAAAGAGAGAATCAGACCTCCTGAAGGGCGCTGTACTAGACACATAGAGCCGAAGGGCTCAAACTAGATCCAGTGTATGCAGAGCTTTCTCGACAATGCACCAGCGCTGGATAAAAGGATGGTAGGGAGAATTCGGTTAGGTGGAATGATGAGACCACCTTGGGAAAGAACGACGGCACTGGTTGGAGTACCACAGTATACAGGAGAAAAATCCCGGAACGGTGCCTTGCAGGAGAGTGCTGCGAGTTCAGAGACTCGACAGATAGGAGTGATTGCCACCAGAAACGCTACCTCTGGGAAAGAAGGCGTAGAGAAATCTCTTTGAGGGAGTCAAAGGAAGGCTTCTGTAGCGCATCCAAGACTAGGTTGAGGATACATGCCCCTAACGGTCTTCTGTAAGGGGGAACCAGGCAGGCGACCCCCTGGATAAAGTCTTGACCTGCGGTTTGACCGCAAAGTGGCGCTGAAAGCAATACGGATAAATCCGAGACCTCCTTTGAAGGAAACTAGAGAGACCAGCGTCAAGGCTAGATGAAGGAACCTAAAATAGCAGGACGCTAAAAGAAAAGTAGATGTGACGGGTTTCTAGGACTGCACCAGACAAGGAGGGCGTTTTATGTGCAGTAACAGAGGTGAACAGAATCAGGCGTTGTCGCTCATGATGATGGGCAACGCCGTCAAATCCAGGACCCTCGAATTCTGGAAGTAAATTAGACCCCGAGAGAGAGGTCTGGATGGTCTGGAAGACGCCAGGGGACGTCTGCAGCGAGTTGAACTAAGTAGGCGTACCAGGCTCACCTGGGCTAATCCGGGCTCCCAGAATGATTGGAAAGCCTTTGCACCCTGCTCTGGACATGAGGGGCAGAAGGGGGAAGATGGAAGGAAGGTGAAACTGCGTCCAGGATTGGACTAAGACCTCCACCTCTAGAGATTGTGGGTCGTGAGACCGAGTTCATGAAGTTGGGTACCTAGTTGTTCAACCGTGATGCCATAAGGTACGGATCCGGAGGTTCCCATTGATGGCATCTGTTGTAACACTTCCGGATGTAGTGACCACACTCCTGATGCGTACCCAGACAGGTAAGAAAAAAAACGTCGCCCAGTTGTCGATAACCGGAACAAGCATTGCTGAAGGCAGTGGGTTCAGTTCTTCCTTCCCAGGGGCTGTGCGGGGTCCTGCTCCCTATCCAATGTGCAGAGGTGGGGACATAGTGGCATTGCTGCGACCCAGAACCCCAACTGTGGGGCCTAGGGAAGAATACAGGGCATTGCTGATGAGTCTCGCTTCAACCCAGCTCCCCCAACTGTGGGGGGCCGAAAAAGTGATATCCCTATGTACGACACGTAGCTACAACCCAGAGTTCCAACTGTGGGGTTTGGGGAGAATGCACACTGTTGCCGTGTCCCTTCAATTCGGCCCAACGCGAATGGGTTTTACCTAGCGCATAGCCTGTCTGCTGCTGGTCCCTCCTTGGTGATTGACATATGCAACTGCTGTGGTGTCGTCCGACTGGATCCAGATGCAGTGACCTGCTAGCAGATGGTGAAAAAATCGTAGCACTAATAATATGGTGCGAATCTTGGGGTGATTGATGGGCAGGGTGGATTTCGAAGGGGAGGACACACACCATCTGCTCTGAGTTGTGTGCTGACGGTACACCGCTTCACAGCCTGTTAGGCCTGCGTTGGTAGTAGGGACCTCCCAGCGAGCCGGGAGGAAGGATCTTCCCTGTGAGAAGGGGGGTTGGGCGCAGTCACCAGTGGAGGGAGTGGTCGGTCGTAAATGTCAGGTGGGATGTCCTGTCCAGGGTGGAGGGACATCTGTCCCAGGCTGTAACAAGAGCCAGCTGGAGTGGCCTGAGGTGAAGGTGGAGGGGACCGCCTCCATTGCCTTGACCAACCTGCCTAGGTCCCTGACCGGAGGGGGTGAGGTGATGGCCGAAGGAGGAGCCTAACTGTCTGGCGTAGTGCGCAAGACCTGTCCTGAGTAAAAATCACCACCCCACGGGAGTTGTTGAAAAGAATCCCCCGGAAGGTGAGCGTTTGGCTCCGGACTGGAGAGGAGTTGGTGAGATTGACCATCATCCTAGTAGGATTGTCCACTGTAAAGTGAATGCACTCGTCGCAGTCTCTGAAAGGAAGGATTTTAGATGAGTATGCCGAACAGGTATGGAAGAACGACTACTCCTCGTGAATGAGAAATGGACCTGACAGTTGTACTTCCTTGGTGAAGGCCCTGGGGGTTATGGCAAGTTCGCAGGGCAGGGCGACAATTGAAAAGGATTGTAAAGCACAGAAAACTTGGGAGCGCCTGAGATATCAGGATGTGTAGATACGCATCTCGAATATCTATGGAGGTTAGGACCTCTTCTTTTTCCATGGATGAGATGATGGAACAGAGAAATTCCATGCTGAAGTAACGAGTCCAAGAAAACCTGTTTAGGTGTTTTAAGGTGGGCGTGAAGTAACTGGATAATGTAACACCAACTGTCCCTGACCCACCTGTCTTCCATAACAGCGGGTGAGATTTGTTGAGAGCAGGAAAATTCGCCTCTTTTTTGGGAGGTGTCTTCCAGGGAAGATAGTCTTGAGGAAGAGAAGTTGAGAGATCGGGATCCCTTAGGATTGGATTGTCAAGAGCGGAACTGTCAGTTGGCATTTGAGTTTCTGTCACTGCGTGATGAGAGACTATTAGCCTACACCACACTGGTAGGGAAAATTGACCAGCCAAACGAGGTTCAAAAGGAACAAAAACATGTTTGCCGGAGTCAAAATAGGCATCTTGGTTGAAGGGAGGTGGCCTTTCCTCCCATGGCTTCTTAGTCTTATCCATGTGTTTCGCTGAAAATACAGTCACTATGGTAAGGCAGGCATGGGGGAGAGTTGAATCTGCCCTACACTCTAGTAACCAGAGTGCTCTACGAAGTGTAATAGCATTTGATGCCGCTATGGCTGAGCTAGATACTTCTCTGCTGCTGGTATCTGCGCTGCTAGATCCTTCAGCTCTGGGTCAGGATCCCGACTGTGCGGGGCAGAGTGTAGATTGCCTGCCCAGGTCATGATTCCTTAACTGCCTAACCCGAAGAGAAGAAAGGAAGAACTATGATCTAGTTGCCCTGAAGACGGAGCGCGCTATTGCTGCACCTGCCGTTCTGTTCCGTCCTTGAGGTGGATCTGACCAGTCTTGGATCAACTCCGGGGTAAAAAGGACAGAGAACTTCTATGGCCTTGCGAACCTCCTGAAATTCAGGATGATCAGTAAAATATTTGTGTGGGAGTTTAAGGTTAAGTGCACACTTACCGGCGGGTTGGTCGGCGGCGGCTGGGCGGAACCCGCCAGGAAGCTCCGGCGCCGTCCACCGGCTTCCTGGCGGGTATGTGTGGCGGGAGCCGGGCGGGTGACGGGCGGGAGCCGGCGGTTGCACAGCGGGTTCTCGGCGGCGGGTCTGCTGCGGCTGGAAGCAGCACATGATTCTGCTTGCAGCCGCTGCAGAACCGCCGTTTTATAGAACAAGCTCATTCTTTGCTAACCCGCTGGGAAACCTGCGGGTTAGCAACGGATGAGGCTGTGTAACCGCCGGTGTGTGCACAGCCTTGGTCGGTTTACATTAGTTTTAATGTTAATCCAAACGCCGGTTTGGATTAACATAAATTTACATAAAACTAATGTAAACAAACCGGCGGTTTACACAGGTAAACCGCCCAACACCCGGCAAGTGCGCACATAGCCTAAGGGTATGTGCCCACAGGAAGGTTTAGTGGCGTTCAAACCGTCAGTAAACCGCTGGAAATGATCAGTTCTGAGCAGCTGTGTTCCGGCGGTTTTCCGGCGGTTTTTTTCAGCGTGTGCACAGCGGTTTTCAGTCGGTTTTTCCAGCAGTTTTTCCGGCGGTTTTCTATGGAGGATTTTGTTCATGGAACCGATCAAAAACCGCTGAGAAGAATTGACATGCTGTATGCTGCTAAACCGCTGGGAAACCGCTCAACCGCGGGCAGATCCGCTCACATAAATCCACTATGTGTGCACAGCGGTTTACATAGGGTTACTTGTAAGTCCGAACGCTGCTTAGGATTTACATAAATTTAAATAAAACCTATGCTAAACCGCCGGCGGTTTTCGCTGCTAAACCGACGTTAAACCTTCCTGTGGGCACATACCCTAAACCATTCACAGGAATGAATGTGAATTGGGGATTCACAAGTAGGGTCAATCACGTGCAGTGTTTCATTAACGGCCGTGATTAAGTGCTTAACTAAGGTCAGAGTGTCTGAGAAGATTAGGTCAAGGACAGTATTATATCAGTGTCCGAGTCTGAGTCCAAGCATCTATCTGACCAGGGCGTACCGAGGTGGCTGCCCGTAATGGGAGAGGCATGAGGGCTGTGAGAGGACGCTGGGGAAGTTCTCTGAAGGAGTCTTTTCCATCCTGTATCAGATACCGATGGTATAGGATCACAGGGAGTGTCCCTAGGTGGTTTGCCCACATGTTTTGTGGTATCCTACAGTTCAGCTGGTCTGAAGTGCAGAGTGTGGGGATGCTCTGAAAGGGCTTAGATTAGAGTAGAAGAGAGCTTCTCAATGGATTTTAGAGACAAGTAAAAGTCTTAGATGCTTCTTATCTCTTTGAGCCCGGCATGGTCAGTGGCACAGACCTTGTATGCATTGCTCCTGTACTGTCCCTGCTACTGGGATATATTGAGCGCAGGGGGAGCGGCATAGAGAGAGAGTTGCAGCAGTGAGTACACTGCTGAGCTCCTTACCAGTATTGTCCTTGCATCAGAGCCAGTCCACTGCCCAGCGATTCCCTGTACTCCGCTTGTAATGTGATGTAGCGCTGGTGGCACCGCGTCGTTCCTGAGCAGTGGTGTCTTCTCTCCTGAAATGGCAACCGCCGGGAGCAGGACAGGAAGGGCGGGTTTGAAATAAAAAAAAAGGGTGCACAGGGAAATCTCACGATGAGCGAGAAGCGCCAAGATAGACCCGGTCTGCCCCCTCCTGTGATGCGGTCGGGGCGTGTTTCGGTCCTATCGCGTCATCCGTAGGGCAAGCAAGGGGGCAAAGAGGGGGTGGCGTTGTCCGCGCAAAGCCCAAGCTAAAGTGAAATGTGGCCCTGAAAAAGAGGGGGTCAGCGCGGAGGTCCCAAGGCTCCGGTGGTCACACAGCTAGGGGAGATATTTTGCCTATGCAACAAAGGGGAGGGGGGTCTCTAGGGTACAG
Organism: Allobates femoralis; assembly: GCA_033576535.1. Classification (NCBI taxonomy): domain Eukaryota; kingdom Metazoa; phylum Chordata; class Amphibia; order Anura; family Aromobatidae; genus Allobates; species Allobates femoralis. The sequence goes on from JARQOC010000003.1 coordinate 646,059,502, forward strand.
AGTCCTGTGCCAGGCCCCGGGAACCCAAGGGGATCACTGAGCGGCGGCACTATAGTATCAGGGACCCCGGCAAGCAGGGCCCTGTAGATTACCTGGAACGTCGATCCAGTGTGGATGGGGAGCTGATAGTCTTCTGCCTGCTACCCAGATGCCCTTAGAAGGGAGAATGGGGAGGTCAAGACGTCCACACATGTCCACCGCACTTCAACACAGAGGCCCAACTGTGGGGTCTGGGTAAGGGTTCTTGCTGGTAGCTGGGATGTCGATCGACTTCAACCAAAATGGGGTCTAGGGAAGGATTTTGCTGCAGCAGCCTAGATCTCGATCGACTTCAACCCAGCTTCCCAAATGTGGGGAGCTGAGGAAAGATTTACTGTGGTAGCCCAGATGTCCATCAACTTCAACCCAGCTTCCCAAATGTGGGGAGCTGAGGAAGGATTTACTGTGGTAGCCCAGATGTCCATCGACTTCGACCCAGCTTCCCAACTGTGGGGAGCTGAGGAAGGATTTGTCGTGGTAGTCCAGATGTCCATCGACTTCGACCCAGCTTCCCAACTATGGGGAGCAGAGGAAGAATTTTGGCTAAACTTCTTCTGTAGACTTCTGTGAAAATCTGATAAAATCTTATAATAAAAAGTTATAAAAAATAAAAATTCTAAGGAGAATTGTATAGAGATGTCTGCCTCCTAACGACACTAAGCAAAAACTGACGAGGCAAGGCCTGACTGAGGGATGTATAATGCAGAGGAGGAGCCACTGATTATCTTTTTCAGATTCTACTTAGTGTCGCCTCCTAGTGAACAGCAGCATAACACCCACGGTCCTGTGTCCCCCAATGAGGCGAAGGAGAAATTTTTAGCTTTGAGTTTTGGCTAGATGTTGTCAGTAGTTTATAGAATAAAACAACAATGTACATTTTGGTCAAAAATATGCATATATTAAAAAAAATCAGAGAAACTGAAAATTTTGCAGTGGTCTCTTAATTTTTTCCAGAGCCGTATATGGGGTTGTGCCAAAATACAGTAGATGCAAATTCCACCAATGGGACCTGCATCTATCTCAACAACGGTGCCTGTCATGTACTGCTGTCAAAGAAGAGGTGCTCAGAATTCTAATGAATGGAAAATCTGACCATCACTCCTCTGACAGAGGCATGAGCCAGGGCCTCTTTCTTTATATACAGGTCCAATTTGTTGGATCCGTATCTACTATACTGTGGATACGCCAGAAACGTAAGAGACGTGAAAATCACTTTAATGATTTTTGTATGATAGACAAACTATTGGGATATTGGGACTCTAGGATTTTGCCAGTCATTGCTGTGCTGCATTTCACTGTACCAAAAGCTGCAGATTTCTAGTAATGTATAACTATTTAACAGCTAGTTAAAAATATAGTGAGCAACTGTAAAAAACAATGGGAGTCCAGATATGCGAACAAATTGAATTGTATATTACCATTTGTGCAAAATGACAACGCCCTCTTTCTAAACAGCAGGCATTTACCATAGAAAAATCTTTTTCTTACCTCGACGGTAAGAACTTTATTAGTAGTTCTTGAAAATCAATCCTTTCTTCCTTCTTGCATTTAGTGTTGCGCACACGAGCAGAACGTCTTTTGGCAGTCTCCCCTGCATCCTCGGAGATTCTCTTCCTCTTCACGCCTTTCTTGTTCTTATCTCCACCAGTCTGATCTACAGCAAAGTCAAAACCTGACAATGTTTTGAAGAAGAACACGAGGTGTAGGTAAAATGAAAATATTTCCAGACAAGCCCTTCCCTAGATTTACAGTTTACTACATTGTTTTTAATATATATTCAACACATTCTGCAGTCCCTGAAAGGCTTTGGGCTATGTGCACACTAGTCGTTTTTGATCTGTTTTTGGTGCTGCATTTTTTTTTTTTAAACTGCAACAAAAACAGATCAGTCACTGCATCTGCAGCAAAGTGAATGGGATTTTCAATTTGCTGTGCAGATGTCAGCGTTTTTGACTGCTGCGTTAGTGTGGCAGAAAGCGCTTCCAAAAAAACCAATGAGAGTCAATTATTGCCCCTTTGTTTTTGTTGTGCTTTCCACATCACAAACACTCCATTACTTACTCTCCCCGGTGACCCCACAGTGAGCCCCTGCAATGTCTTCCTTCCAGGCATCGGCAGGACCTGCAGGTATAGTACTGACAGGACCTGCCCAAGTGACTCAGCCTGAGAGTCACATGGCCAAGGTCTTATAAGTACTTGTACTACCTGCAGGTCCTGTCGATGCCGGAAGGAAGACGCGGGATCACCAGGGAGAGAAAGACAGTGTTTGTGTTTCTGTGTGCCTGTCTGTGTCCCCGAAAATGGAGCAAAAAAGCAACACAAATGGATGATGCATTTGTGATGATTTCTTGCAAAAAAAAGGGTCAGTTTTTGGTGCAGAACCTGCACCAAAAACAGATCATCGAAAGCAGAGCACCAATGATCTGTGTGAATGAGGCCTTAAGCTGTAAACTGACTGCATGGCATGGATGTTTGCTCTTCTTGTCTGAAATAGTTTTATACTGTATGTATAAGATATATAGAAAATGGTTGTGTTTTTACAATATCATAAGAATGAGCCAAGGTGGGAGGCTGTCATAAAATACTTATTACTCATCCAGTAAATCTACTGTCACTCAATTGTTGCTGCTCCCTGTTAGTCTGTGTTTACTGAGCATCAGTAATCATGTACCGGTCTACCCAAATGACTCTGTAGCCATATTCTAGTCTTATGGTGGCTTCACACCTGGCGACGTCGCTAGCGACATCGCCGAAAAAGTGACGTATCAGCGATGTCGCTAGCGACGTTGCGCTGTGTAAACGAGCGGCGCGACCGCATTTTATCGCCGGTCGCAGGTTGACAGGTTTACGGGAAGAACCGTAAACCTGTCAACCTGCGACCTGCGATAAGGCTGGATCGCGCCGTGTGACATCGCCAGAGCGATGTCGGCGGCGATCCAGCCTATACCGCAGCGTTGCTGCGGATCGCTCGCTGGGCTAAGCCCAGCCCAGCGAGCGATGTCGCCGCCCGCATCGCTGCGGTGTCGCCGGCCGCAGCGATGCTGTGTGACAGCTGGCCAGCGATGTCGGAACCGAGCGGGCACCCGCGCATCGCTTCCGACATCGCAGGCCAGGTCGTGCTGTGTGACGGCACCATTAGAGGTGTAGAGTCCAGTGGCTGACTCCTGTTGTCATGTGTGTGACTGATCATGTCATTACTGCAGTATGAGCTATTGTTTACTGTGCCTAACCACTGTGGTCCATCAGTTGCCTAAGAGGTGCCATCGATTGGCTGCAGCAGTCATAGGGTAGTTGGGTACATCATTGATGAAGAACAGTAAAACAAAGACTGACAAAAAGCATAACTGCTGGAATGGTGCAGAATTTATCAGGTTAGCAATTCTGGCATTCTCCACCCTGCCCAATCTTGTTGGTATCTCAGGAAATCACTTTAACAGGTAAAACTGGTCTCACCTTGAGCAGCTACATAATCATTATTGGTTTGGGAGGACAGGATTGGATTAGTGGTTGAGATAGTTGGGGTGGACTCTGCAACTGTCACACATGGTGCTGATGACATGGAGGTCCTGGGTACATCTATGATTTTGTCTTTAAGGGTCAATATTTGGGAAACACTGTCCAATTGTGTTATATCTTTGTAATCTGTGAGGTCAATCCTTTTCCCCAAACTAGGACGAGGTGGTTCACATGTCGTAAGTTGGCAATACATAGCCAGCAGACTTTCTCCAAGACACTTCCATCTGAAAGCACAGAGCCAAGAATATTTGAAATTTTTATCGCCGTTCCTACTTCAGCTATCCAATAAGTAATACCTACGTAAAATAAGGAAGTGGCTGTATCAGCTTCAAATCCGGCTCCTCCAGCTTCACATTCAGCGCTTGTCTCTTCCTGCGTAACTCTAACGCCTCCTCCACAATTCGATTGGTCTCCTCTTCACTAATATCCACATCATGAATTGATAAGTCACTGAAAAGGTAGCAAACAGGTATAGGGTTATGCTACTTTAAATCAGCGTTTGAGCACTGTTTTGTTTTCAGAGCTGGAGTGGCGCCTTAATCTAAGTCCCCCGCCCTCTATCATATACTCACTTCCAAGAGGCTTTACTTTTCACTGACACTACTCCAGTCTTGTGACTGTAACTTCTGGCTATCCGGAAGTCAAATATTACGTCACAAGCTTCTAATGCTTTCTCTATGAGAACCAGAACGAGGCCAGAAAAAGGATCCCATAGAGATGTATTGAGTTGTGACCTCTGAAGTGCTCCACGAAACACTGGAGCTGCTGGTAGGTCACAAATCATTGGAGACTGACTGGAGCGGTGGTGATAGAAGATGAAGCCGCCAGAGGGAGAGAATAAGGCTGCTTTCACATCAGCGGTAAACGCTGATCGCGGCAGTTGCGGTGAACAAAAAACGCAACTGCCGCGATTACCGCATAACGGCCGCGATTGCTACACACTTGCGGCAAGCCCTATACAATGTCTATGGGACTTGCACTAAGTGTGCAGCAGGTGCGCTTTCGGCACTTGCGGCAGGTTCGGCCGCGAAAAAACGCGGCATACCGCGGTTTTTTCGCAGCCGCACCTGCCGCAAGTGCCGAAAACGCAACTACGCCGCACTTGCCGCAAGCCCCATAGACATTGTATGGGGCTAGCCGCAGGTGAGCCGCAAGTGCGGCCGTTATGCGGTAAAAGCGGCAGTTGCGTTTTTTTCACCGCAACTGCTGCGATCAGCGATTACCGCTGATGTGAAAGCAGCCTTAGACAGGGGGCAGGGGACTTAGATTTAATGCACCACTACAACCGTGCAATAAAAAAAATGCTGGATTGGTGCTTGAAGTAGTTTTTATGCCTACTAGCTGTTACATTGACCAAAATACGTACCATTTCAGGAACATGCGAAAAGAATCCTTTCTCAGACACGGCTGCTCTTTAAAGATCCTTTCTTTTAGCACTAGACCTTTGCTGTAGCGACAGTCTTTCTCTAAAGCCTTGCAGATAAAGTACAGACAGGCTGCAAAGAAAGGCACCAAGTAAGACACAGTCATAAGTTCTCTACGCCACGAAGAGATGCCGTTTGTAGAGGATCGTCCCTCCGCCTCCTACTATGGTCGAAATTGGGTAGATTATTGATTGTACCCAGATGTCATAAAGAGAATATGGACAGGAGCTCCCTAAAAGCACAACCCTTTAAAGGTGCAACAAACAAATCTTTAGTATCATATGGCCATCTTGCTTTTCCCGGACAATTTAAATTAGTACGAAGGGCAATTTCATCTCCCACATCACAATGCCTTGATAAATGCTTCCTGATTCTATTAGTTAATGCAGATCCAATGTTCTACTTACTACTATAATCACTGATCGTGTACAGGACCGTGACCAAGTTATCCAAACACGGCCAATGATCCGGATTACACTGAAGTCCTTCTTCAAATGCATGTCTTGCTAGAGGGATGCGCACGAGGCGAAGAGCCAGCTGACCAATTTTAAACCATAGATTCACATCAGTGGAGTCCAACATGACAGCCTATGGAATAAAAAACAAATAGTAAGAAATACTCGATATCAAATAAAGCATCCTTTAAATATCAGTAAAATGATTCATCAGTCATGTTATGCCTTTCAAAATACTGCATGTTGCAAAGTAAAAACTTTAAAGGAGTTGTTGACTACTTGGACAATCCCTTCTTATTCCTCATGTTCGCCCCCATAAAAATAAAAATCCATATACTCACCACCGGTGCTGCTGCAGTTCCAGTGATGTCTGAGCTGACATTCCCTGGGTACACTTGAAATTGTTATGATACACGAGCTCCGCTAACAATCACTACCGGTTTCCTTCTGCTCGCTTGCGGACATATAATTAACAGGAAGTCAGTGGAAGCCGCAGCTCTCACTTCCTGTTCATTACTTAATATTTCCAAAGGCGGGGAGAAGGAAGCCGATGGTGATGGGTCACAGGACTCGCGTCTCATAGCAATTTCACGTATGCCCAGGGAACGCGAGTTCTGACATTGCTGGAACTGCAAATGTGAGTATAGGTTTTTTTATTTTTATGGGGGCGAACATGGGGAATGAGAAGGGGTTGTCCAAGTAGTGAACAACCCCTTTAACTATGTTAACTCTTAAAGGGAAACAGTCAGATCCCTTATGCCATCCGAGCCAGCCGCATGTATATTTACACAACAAAACTCCCTTCATAACCATCCCTGTATACCATCATTCCCTAAAATCAATGTTTAAAAAGAGCATTTACTACCTCTGTTTCTCATATGCAAATTAGGCTTTAGACCAGGGGTCTCAAACTCAGCTGGGTTGGTGGGCAGCACATAGAAAAAAATTGATATCGGGGGGTCGCATTACTAAGTGACATTTTTAGTAATTCCAGAATTATTCGCTCAATGTAGTAATGTTTAAATCCTGATCTCCTTTTAATAATGTCCCGACCGTGGTTCCCTTTTTGTAGTAATGTCCCCATCCTGGTCCTCATCTTGTGTAATGTCCCCATCCTGGTCCTCATCTTGTGTAATGTTCTCATCCTGGTCTTCCCTTGTAGTAATGTCCCCATCCTGGTCTCCTTCTTGTAATAATGTCCTCATACTAGTCCCCATCTTATATTAATGTCCCCCATCCTGATCGACTTCTTGAAGTAATGTCCCCATCCCGATCTTGAAGTAATGTCACCATCTTGGTCCTCATCTTGTAGTAATGTCCCCATTCTGACCCTCATCTTGTAGTAATGCCCACATCCTGGTCCTCACCTTGCAGTAATGTCCCCATCCTGGTCCTCATCATGTAATAATGTCCCTATTCTGACCATCATCTTGTAGTAATGCCCCCATCCTGGTCCTCTTCTTGTAGTAATATCCTCATCCTGGTCCTCTTGTAGGAATGTCCCCATCCTGATGCCACTTTGTAGTGATGTCCCAACCTGGTCTCTTTTTACGTATTGTGGCGATGCAGCCCATGGCCCGGGTGCATCACACAGGTGGCCAGTGTGTTTTGCACAGGCAGAAGACTGCTGCCTGTTTTATGAATGTCTTGCCATGGAAGCCACAGTCTGCTTAGAACAGCATTGTAGAACAGCATGGCAAGAGTTAAGCTTGCAATTTGCTGGAGATGTGGGTGTGTCTCAGGATAGTTAATGGAGTCTGTGTTTGACATGTGAGAGACTGACAGTGATTGAGACATGGAGTGCCTGCAGGCTGCTGGGCTGTGGGCAGAAGTCAGTCATCCAGTCTGAAGGAGCAGTGTCTCAGAGGCCCTGTGAGGACTGACAACAGGCCCGAGTGGAGGCTGGGATACAGCGGCAGAAGTGTATCTGAACCTGTGACGTTCAACAGATTGTATACCAGGCGGTATGTACTTGTAAGCCGAAGAAAGGCTCCTGTTTATGTGCTGGAAGGTGGTTTATGCTGACAGAATAAACCAACTTGACTTTTAATTAAATGGAGAGACTGTCGCTGTGTTTAAATATAGCTGCCAAGTGAGTGAACCCCAACTCGGTCCGTGAACGCGATACCACAGTATATATATATATATATATATATATATATATATAATACACACACACACACACGCGCTCATACACACACTCTCATACACATACATACACACTGACACACACATACACACTCTCATACACACACACACCGCAGATACACCTTCATACACATTCTGATACACACACTCTCTCATACACACGCACACTCATATACACACACAGTCTCTCATACACACATACACACACTCTCTCATACATACTCTCACACACACTGTCATACATACACACTCATATACACATACACTCTCATACACACACACACCTTCTCATACACACATACACACTCATATACACACACTCATATACACACTCACATACACACACTCTCATACACACAGTTACACTCTCTCTCCTCTCACACACACCTTAATGATGCCAGGATCCGCTGTGTAAGGTACCGCCACAGTGCATAGTGCTGGGGACTGCGACTTTATTATCACTTCCTGCGGCCGCTACAAGCTGCGAGCCTCCTTCCCTCAGCTACATCAATGGAAGCTGGCGGGCCAATCAGATCACAGACCCGCAAGTGACGTCGGCGTATGACGTCACTTGAGGTTTCTGATTGGCCGACGTCACTTGCGAGTCTGTGATCTGATTAGCCCACCAGCTTCCATTGATGTAGCTGAGGGAAGGAGGCTCAGACTTTGTTTTAACGGCCGCAGGAAGAGATATTAAAGCCACAGTCCCCAGTACACTTCACCGCGGCAGCCCCTAACACAGTGCATCGTGGTGGACCCCTGCACAGTGGATCCCGGCGTCCTTACGTTGTCCACGGTGTCGCGGGCCGCACTTTGAAGCCCCGGGGGCCACCTGTTTGGAACCCTGCTTTAGACTAATCAAAAGGGGGTTGTTCTCCCAGACTAGTCAGCCCTCTTTCCATGTCCAAAATCCTAAAAGCCCTGGATCAGTTGATAAATTATACTTGTAAAGAACATAACTTTAAATTATACAATGAATAACCCTCATTGCTGAAACCATAATAACCCTTTAAAGGGAGTTTCCCTCCAACATTACAGGCTATCACCAGAAAATATCACTTTCTCATCCTGGGTGCGACCACTGGGACATCCACAATCACTAATATACATAAGATATCTGACTAATTTCTGTCGATAAGAATTTTAGTCTAAATTGGTGCGTGTAAATGGGCCAATTGATCTGACCGACATCTGTCTTAGGCAGGTTTCACACCACAGCAAGATCAGGTCCGGGGCTGTCCGGTGTGAACCAGACAGCCCCGGACCGATCTAGAAACAGAACCAGAGGGCAAATATGCTCTCCAGTCTGTTTTGCAGCTGGATTCAGCCGAGCGCAGCGGCTGTAATTTCAAGATCGCGGCTAGCGGGGAGCTAGCCACGGTCCTGAAATCTCTGCAGGGGACAGCTCATGGTGCTGAAGTTTATCAGTGCTCGCTGATAAACTCCAGCAGCCGACGTCCGACTTCCGGATCCGATTTTATGTCGGATCTGGCACCATAGACTCGCATGTTAGGGGGCGCCGGATTAAGAGAAAAATCCGAATTGTCCCGGATCCTCCCGGACAATGGAAACCGGATGGCAAATAGCTGCCATCGGCTCCATCCGGCCCCATAGAGCTGCATTACTGCTAAATCGGGTCCAGGGCTGTCAGGTTTACACCAGACAGCCCTGGACCTGATCTTGCCGGCCTTAGGCTGGTTTCACACTGCAGATTTTTTCCCTGATCAGGTTTAATCAGGTTTGTGTGCCAAAACAGGAGTGTCTCCAAAACTCAGAACAGGTGTCAATTTTTCAATTATACTTTTTCTCTTCAAGTTCCCTCTCCTGGTTTTGGCACACAAACCTGATCTAACCTGATCAGGGAAAAAACTGCAGTGTGAAACCAGCCTTACCTGCCTGAAAACTGACCTATCATGCATAAAATTGTGCCAAATACAATGATTATAACATGTAGAACGCATTTAAAACACCCAATTATACAGACTAGGACCCTTTTAGTTCAGATCGATAATAGTAGATAAGGATAACAATTTGTTCTATGCAAATGTACACATAACTTAATTTCTCAGCCATTGATAAACTCATTGATAACAAGCCAAGGCGTGCAAGTGCAAACATTGGTTCCATTTTTTCACCGTTTTACACATCCTGTGATTTCCAGAATTACACATTTCCTTCTAGGTGTAGCAATACCAATAATGAAGAGTGAACACGTAAAAGGGATGTCCAGGTTTCAGAGGCAAACGTGCAATTGTTCTATGTAAATGTAGACTTCTGAATTATGACAATTGTGAAGTGCACAAGTTGTTTGTAGTGCTGTTGGAATGACCTGACTGTAACATGACCAATATATGTGATTTACATACATGCAGTCATGTGCTGGACTACACACATTAAGCTTTTTTTAATTCAATCCTATTGAGAGAAGCCAGAGGAGGCGAGTTGGTTGGTGACATGAAAATAGCAGGGAGTGTGAGCTGCAGCCAAGTATATTATTCCCAGAAATATAGCTTGAACATCGAGGAGGAGAGAAAACTAGTGGCACATCTCCCAGCTGGCTTCTCCCAGAGCCTAGCAGGTGATTGATAGTCCTCAGCCGCTTCTTCATAGTATCTTCTCTCTAGAATGCTGGAGCATAATGCAAGCTGCAATTCGTGCTACCTATGGTTTGGACAACCTGACTCGCCTGACAAGTTCCTCAGCACTTGGTGCTTTACTGAGAATTGCAACACAGTCTCACAATGTCAAAAAGAACAATTCCAATTGTCATGGGGAAGGTCACACAATAGAAACTTTCTCGGATCATTAAGTGATCAACAATGATACCTCCAGGTTATATTCCATTGCAGTCTCCAGGTCATCTCGTTTCAATGCTAGCTGGGCCAAGTTTTTATATGTTGAATACTTCAGCATTAATCCGGGATGCTTTAGACCTTCTTTTTCTTCCCCCAAAGGGACAGCCTGAAACATGGAAGACAACTATTATGTAGCATATTCTTCATCATAACAAGTATCCAGGTGACTTGAGCAGCAGCATGAATCATAAAAGAGACAATAAAGATTGAAAGTTTGAACATATTCTTAGAGATATCAAATATCGAATCTATAAAACAAAAATTAGAATTAGAATGAGAAGCAGCTTGCACCAAGACCATAAATGCAATGCTGCATGCTCTGCCATCTGGTCCCTCATTTACAACACATTCTGAAACAATGGGGAATCTGTTATAAAAGACCCTGCTCAAACATTCAGCACTTAAATTTTCCTGACGTAAAGGCATATCCAGCTTTATTTAAATTTTTAATAATTGGGTTACATAGATACAAGTTTAAGTAGATAGCAACTATCAACCTGATCTGCTGTAAGCCCCTCTCTGCTGTCATCACCTGGCTCAGTGGTCACATGACCACTCCAGCCATGATTGTGCTACTGCCTGTGACGTCCGGTCGATAGCACAGGACCTTATCCTCCTCCCCTGTAGACAGGCATCACAGCCAATGTCACTGAGAGTGACAGCTGGCACCCTGCTTCTAACAGCGCAGGCGCACTGACCAGTGTGAGGTGCAGGGAAATGCAGCTTCTGCTCAGATGGAGACTGCACACGGTGACAGCAGCTGATAACCAGTGCAGGTCATCATGTGCAGTGTCCATATGAGCAGAGTGATGGGCCCCCGACAGAGAGGAGAGCAGGGAGACAACAGAACAGTGTCATATGCTGCTCCATTCACTGTATGTTTACTGTGGGGCTGAAGAGAAAGGAGTGTGGGGGCAGGGAGACATCTGACATGCTGAGCAGGCTGGGCTGCAGACAGCTTTATCATGGGAGAGATGGAGGCTGGGTTCAAATTTGCAGATGCCTCCGCAGCGTTCTGCGAGGACATCTGCAAGCCTCTGCATGCAGACCGCAGCCCTATCCTTTATAATGGGCCGCACGGTGTCTGCAGATGCTTGCAGACCGCCGTGCGCTCCCATTACCCGCCATGAGTGATCTGTGCGCATGCGGAGGCATGAGCACAGATCACACACTCTCGTCCAGACTGGGAACGCGATAGGCTTAAGAGCAAGACTTCAAAATGTGAGTAACACTCACTGCTCTACTCCAAAATGTTTGTAAGGTCCCTGCTCAGCAGGGGGCATATGGGAGGAGGGTTGCAAGGAAAGCTTGAGTGGGGACTACAGTATTCAGTAGGTGTGGAAGGGTGTGAGGAAAGCTGGAGAGGGACTACAATACTCAGCAGGTAGGAGGGATGTGAGAAAGCTGGAGAGGGGACTACAATACTCAGCAGGTAGGAGGGGTGTGAGGAAAGCTGGAGAGGAGACTACAATACTCAGCAGGTAGGAGGGGAGTGAGGAAAGCTGGAGAGGAGACTACAATACTCAGCAGATAGGAGGGGTGTGAGGAAAGCTTGAGAGGGGACTACAATACTCAGCGAGGGGAGGGGTGCGAGGAAAGCTGGAGAGGAGACTACAATACTCAGCAGGTAGGAGGGGTGTGAGGAAAGCTGGAGAGGGGACTACAATACTCAGCAGGTAGGAGGGGAGTGAGGAAAGATGGAGAGGGGACTACAATACTCAGTCAGAAGGAGGGGTGTGAAAAAAAGCTGGAGAGGGACTACAATACTAGCAGGAAGGAGGGATGTGAAGGAAAGCTTGAGAGGAGACTACAATACTCAGCAGGTAGGAGGGGTGTGAGGAAAGCTGGAGAGGAGACCACAATACTCAGCAGGAGGAAGAGGTGTGAGGAAAGCTGGAGAGGAAACTACAATACTCAGCAGGTAGGAGGGGTGTGAGGAAAGATGGAGAGGAGACTACAATACTCAGCAGGTAGGAGGGGTGATGAAAAGCTGGAGAGGGGACTACAATACTCAGCAGGTGGAGGGTTGTGAGGGAAAAGCTGGAGAGGAGACTAGCAATACGTAGCAGGTAGGAAAGGAGTGAAGAAAAGCTGGAGAGGAGACTACAATACTTAGCAGGTGGAAGGATGTGAGGAAAGCTGGAGAGGAGACTACAATACTCAGCAGGTGGAGGGGTGTGAGGAAAGCTGGAGAGGGAGACTACAATACTCAGCAGGTGGAGGGGTGTGAGGAAAGCTGGAGAGGAGACATACAATACTAGCAGGTAGGAGGGGAGTGAAGAAAGCTGGAGAGGGACTACAATACTAGCAGTAGGAGGGTAGTGAAGAAAAGCTGGAGAGGGACTACAATACTCAGCAGGGGGGAAGGTTGTGAGAAAGAGAGGCTGGAGTAGAGAGCTGAAGGACTCAATACTCAGCAGGGTAGGAGGATGTGAGGAAAGCTGGAGAGGAGACTACAATACTCAGCAGGGGGAGGGTGGGAAATGAGAAAGCTGGAGAGAGACTACAATACTCAGCAGGTAGGAAGGGTGTGAGGAAAGCTGGAGAGGAGACACAATACTCAGCAGGTAGAAGGGATGTGAGGAAAGATGGAGAGGAGACTACAATACTCAGCAGGTGGAGGGGTGTGAGGAAAGCTGGAGAGGAGACTACAATACTCAGCAGGTAGGAAGAGGTGTGAGGAAAGCTGGAGAGGAGACCACAATACTCAGCAGGTGGAAGGATGTGAGGAAAGCTGGAGAGGAGACTACAATACTCAGCAGGGTAGGAGGGGTGTGAGGAAAGCTGGAGAGGAGACTACAATACTCAGCAGGTGGGGTGTGAGGAAAGCTGGAGAGGAGACTACAATACTAGCAGTGGGGGTGTGAGAAAGTGGAGAGGAGACTACAATACTCAGCAGGTAGGAGGGGTGTGAGGAAACTGGAGAGGAGACTACAATACTAGCAGGTAGGAGGGGAGTGAGGAAAGCTGGAGAGGAGACTACAATACTCAGCAGGTAGGAGGGGTGTGAGGAAAGCTGGAGAGGAGACTACAATACTCAGCAGGGGGAGGGGTGTGAGAAAGCTGGAGAGGAGACTACAATACTTAGCAGGGGAGGGGGTGAGGAAAGCTGGAGAGGAGACTACAATACTCAGCAGGTAGGAGGGAGTGTGGAAAGCTGGAGAGGAGACTACAATACTCAGCAGATAGGAGGGTGTGAAGAAAGTGGAGAGGAGACTACAATACTCAGCGAGGGATGGTTGTGGAGAAAGCTGGAGAGGAGACTACAATATTCAGCAGGGGAGTGGGTGTGAGGAAAGCTGGAGAGGAGACTACAATACTCAGCAGGTGGAGGGGTGTGAGAAAGCTGAGAGGGAGACTACAATACTCAGCGAAGGATGGGTGTGAAGAAAGATGGAGAGGAGACTACAATACTCAGAGATAGGAGGGTGTGAGGAAAGATGGAGAGGAGACTACAATACTCAGCAGTAGGAGGGTGTGAGGAAAGCTGGAGAGGGAGACTACAATACTCAGCATAGGGGGGAGGTGGTGAGGAAAGCTGGAGAGGAGACTACAATACTCAGCAGGTAGGAGGGGTGTGAAGAAGCTGGAAGGAGGACTACAATACTCAGAAGGATGGGTGTGAAAAAAGATGGAGAGGGACTACAATACTCAGTCAGATAAGGATGAGTGGGAAGTAAAGTGGAGAGGAGACTACAATACTCAGCAGGTAGGATGGGTGTGAAGAAAGCTGGTGAGGAGACACAATACTCAGCAGGATAGGATGGTGTGAAGTAAGCTGGAGAGGAGACTACAATACTAGCAGATGGAGGGTGTGAAGAAATGGAGAGGAGACTACAATATTCAGCAGGGGGGAGTGGTGTGTGAAGTAAGCTGGAGAGGGGACTACAATACTCAAGCTCACACAGAAATAAATGTGCAGTTGTTACTTAGAGGGGGGAACTGCATATTCTTATTTATGAGAGGGGGTATTTTATTTCAAGGACTGCATATGAATGTGTTTCTGGAGTTTGGAGGGGCTTCATTTCACTGCAATGGGGATCTATGTAGGTATTACACATACATAGGAGCCACATAGCACTATAATCACATATACCCATGTTGTAAAATGACTCCCAATTAATTTAAAGTGGTTCTCCACTACAATTACTACTCCTTCAAAGCTACAGTAACTGCGGTTCGAGCTCATGTGACATTGTGACATCACATGAGCTCTGCATCCAATCACTGCCGGCTTTTCTCTCCATGACTTTGTACCAAACAAGCAATCAACAGATAGCGAACACTGTGGTTACCATTCACTTCCTGTTGATTGCTTATTTGGTCAGAAGTCGTGGAGAGAGAAGTCGGCAGTGATTGGACTCAGAGCTCACATGATAACACAATGTCACTTGAACCGCGGATTCTGATAGTGCTGGAATGGCGGCAGCACAAGTGAGTACAGGCTCTACTGTTTTACCTGGGGAAACAAGTGAAATCAGATGGAGTTGTCATAGAAGTTTAAATTATTAAATTAACCCATTTTAATATAATTATAAAATATCTCCCACTCCTGAAGCATAATGATACAATTGTGCCCCCACCACTTGGCCAGTGTTCACCAATGCTGCTGCTCAGATTTGCAATTTTTTTCCTTATCCCTAATCGAACTGAGGAAAAAATGTCAGCATGATGTGATTGTCAGCAAGTCTTGTATCACAACCATTATAAGTCTATGGGTGGACATGAAACACCAGACTGCACTCAGATGACAAAACCGAGACAGGTACACGAGACTGGAAATGGAGGAGATAGAGAAATCATTATCTCTGCACAGTATAATGACACTCGGTTTACACTCACAGCAGATCACGTGACGGCCCATAATGCACCGCGCCGGATGTGACGCCCGGCCGGTGCAAAGAGGTTTAGAGGGCGGGAGGTTCCAATTAATGGGGCAGAGAGGACCCAGAATAATGCCGCCCAGTGGGGCGTGCATTACCACACAGAGGAGTGAGGGACGCAGCGTGGCCACGCCTACCCAGTCCCCCAACCACGGGGACTGCAGTAAGTTTAGACTTATTTTACACATCTTTCATAGGGCCACTTTAGATAAGAAAGGGATAGATAGGGAGCTGCTAGGAAGGTGTAGGGACAGCTAGAGATAGTGTAGGGCCTTAAAATCGGGTGACAGGTTCCCTTTAAATTAAAATTTCCCTATCCCTCCCTCACCACACTATCTAACAGCTTTATTTATTTTTTTGGTACTCTTCCATTTTTGATGACTCTTTGTGAATCCTAGGGCATGCTGGGATACTTAAACAAGACTTCTTCAGGGGGTAGAGTCACTGTCACAGCCCCTGCATCTTCCCTAAACATAGAGTCATCAATGATGTCCGGTTAGGGGCTGGGCTAGTTCCTCTGCTGATGGTTGATTCTGATAGATGCTCAGCAGATTCTTAGCACTGTGCACAGTGCGCTCTCGCTCGTCATTTCTTATTAGAAGTAACAGGCTGGCTGGACAGCTCACAGTCAAAGCGTGATGCTAGAACAATTGCCGGAGTGCAGAGACCAGTGCCATAAGCGGTTTTCTCAAACGCAGCAGTGACCGTAGTGTCTGACCCTCTGATGACGTACTCATAGTATCATGAGGGAAGGGTGTGGACTTTTTGATTATAGTATTTTACAAAATAGATTAAATACCAAGGCATTTAGAATGAAAATTGATGGGTGAAAATGTAGCTGCTTTCAGCTGTACACTATATCCGACAACCTGCGGCATGTGCCACGATCTGTGTTGGCACCGATCATGGCTGTTTAACCCCTTAGGTTCTGCTGTCAATAGTGACAACGGCATCTAGATGATTAACAGAGCATGGGGTTTCTCTTTTTTATCGCATTGGCACCCTGAGATCGCAATAGTGAGGTCTTGATGGATACCATTACAATCCAAAGCCAAGTAATAAAGTCTGCCACCTATATGTATATTCCCTGAGGAAGGAGCTCGGGATTAGGCTCCGAAACGCGTCGGAAAATAAAGGCTGTAGCTGTACCAGACATTCCCGTGTCTGTGTTTCTTTGGTCTCGGAGCAGCAGCGCGGACACCGAAGCACTTTGTCCAAGAATCTACATCACGACCACGGTCACCGTTGGGAGTGCGGACCCTGCAGCAGCTGCTTGTACGCTATTCTACCAGTTGTGGGTTTCACAACTGACAAAGGTGAGCAATTCCACATCAATAAGTGAAAGTGTGTTATTGAGATAAGACCCTATATGCGCATTCTTTCTTTCACACACTGCCACCTATAGTAACCTATTCAGCTGAAAGTAACATTTTAGTGGTAAAATATGTGTTTTTTAATTCCTGTAATTCCACTTTGCTTTCATTTCTAATATGCACCTGAAGGGTTAATAACCCACCTGACAGCAGTTTTTAATATGTTGAGGGAATCTGTGTAGTCTCAGAGAAAAACATGTTGTAATAACCGGCCGGGGCCAAGTCTTACTGTAGACTAGTCATACAGATGGGTCCTTGCAGCTTTCCCCTGCCGCTGCCCTGGACTGACAGGTCTCTGCCTATACACACATGTAGGCAGAAACCTATCAGTCACCGGTAGAGGACGTGGAAAAGCTGACAGGGACATGTCAGTATGACAAGCCTACAGTGTGGCTTGTTCTCTGGGGGTTACACCATCATATAACATATAAGTAATGCTGCAGACATCATGGAAAGAAATACTTTTCTGAATGTAATGTATTAACCCATTCAAAAGCAAGGGCATAAAGGTACACCCTTGTCTGCCACCTTCCTCTGATGCGAGCTCAAGCGCTGAACTCGTATCATCCCCACGTCAGCTGATCTGATCAACTGACGTGTAGTTAACAGCACCGATCCGATCAGCAATCCAATCGGCACTGGTAACCTTCGGAATGTGCTGTTAATCACTGAAAGAGTGATCCAAAGCACCACGGCAGGCCCCGTGATGTGATCATAAAGCCTCAATGCATTGCCATGACAGCCCAGATTCAGCTAATGACCCTGGAAGCTGTCATGAATCACTCTGCGATTCCTGAACTGTGTAGCCGGCAGAAAGTGATCATTTCTGCCATGCAGAGAGATGCTGAAGCATCCCAATACGGTCACAAATTTCTCAAGCTGATCTTCTAAAAACACATGGTAGATTTAGCGCAGTAAAATCCATAGCATGTAAACATGCCTCATCAGACATGAACATAATAATATAAAGAGAGACAAACAGATAAATTTTCTCACTTACTTCCTGCAGAAGACGAGTATCTAGCAGCTGGTGATAGGCCTGGGAAGACTCGTCATAGCGGTCAAGCTTCTGTAGGTCCAATGCCTTGTGATAAAGTGCAAATGCCTCAGCTTCCTACAAAGAAAAACCAATGATACACCATGTACGGGAAGACGATCACAACCTCAAAGAATGGCATTGCGCCACTCACCTGGGCCTCTTTGGTCTGAGTTTTGTGGCTCTTAAAAAGTTTCTTCATGTTCTCCTTCTACAGCCGAGGTCGCGTTTAGAGCGGCTATGCGAATCTAGCAGCAAGATAACAGAAATAAGCTAAATGGCAAAAGCAACTGGCAATAACTAAAGCTTGTGAAAGATGTGGATTACCATTGTGAATGATTCAGTACGGACTCTCACAGCTACGTACAGGTGTCCATTCTAGAGGAAAGAAAGAGAAGAATGTGACTGTGACCAGAATATCCATCAATGACAAAATCACATAAGTTACAAGTATTTCACAATAGCTGACGATAAAGAAGATTTGTTTTACTCACATTCTAAAGTAATTAACCTCGCAAAGTGTTCCAACAGGTGGATCTTCCACAATCTCGGAGATACATAGTGCGAGATACATGTGAGATACTTGCACAATTTTCACATTCCTCTCCCGACACGGCTGCCGGTTCTCCGGACAGGAGCATGTCAGCGTCATGTGTTTCTATGCAGCTGACACCCCCTTGTCCATAGAGTCGTGCCATGCCGGGTGCGGCATGTGAGACTCGTGCGAGTATCTTGCAAGCATCTCGCAAGGAGAAGATCATCAAAATCAGAAGCAGATTTGGCCCACTGTCCCCACAACTCCCCCTCTCACCTACATTGCCCTCTTCCTCCATTAACCACTTCCCCCCCCCCATAACTGAAAACAAACTCTCCTCCCTCCTGTCGAAATCACACCTCACCACCAGCACCCCAACCTGCTCCCATCCCACCTCATTCCCAAGCTCTCCTCTGTTTTCATCCCGGCCCTCACCCATCTCTTCAACCTATCACTCACCACTGGCGCCTACACCTCGGCATTCAAACACGCCCTAATCACGCCCATTCTTAAAAAACCCTCCATCAACCCTACCTCTGTCTCTAACTATCGCCCCATATCTCTTCTCCGATTCGCCTCTAAGCTACTTGAACAGCACGTCCACTCCAAACTGTACTCTCACCTCTCCTTCTGCTCCCTCTTCGACCGCCTACAATCCGGCTTCCGACCCCACCACTCCACTGAAACAGCCCTGACCAAAGTCTCCAACGACCTATTGAATGCCAAGAACAAACACCACTACTCCATCCTCCTCCTCCTCGACCTGTCTGCTGCTTTTGACACGGTTGACCACTCCCTTCTTCTCCGGATCCTGGAAACCCTCGGCATCACCCACCTTGCCCTCTCTTGGATCTCCTCATACCTAGCAGACTGGACCTTCAGTGTCTTCCACTCCCACACCTCCTCCTCGCCCTACTCCCTATCTGTCAGGGTCCCCCAAGGATCGGTCCTGGGACCGCTGCTTTTCTTCATATACACTCTCGGCCTAGGGCAACTCATTGAGTCCCACGGCTTTCAATACCACCTCTACGGCGACGACACCCAAATCTACCTGTCCGGCCCTGACATCACCTCCCAACTTTCCAAAATCCCACAATGCCTTTCCGCCATCTCATCCTTTTTCTCTGCTCGCTTCCTTAAACTTAACATGGACAAAACTGAATTCATCGTCTTCCCCCCAAGAAATTCCCCCCAACTTCCCGACCTATCCATTTGCGTCAATAACTGCACTCTCTCCCCAGTCCACCATGCCCAAGTGCCTCGGGGTAATCCTCGACTCCTCCCTATCCTTCAAGCCTCACATCGAGGCCCATCACCATGTCCCTCCGGCTCCAGCTTAGAAACATTTCACGGATCCGCTCCTTCCTTAGCCACGACACAGCTAAAACACTTATTCATGCTCTTATTTCCAGCTTTGACTACTGCAACCTCCTTCTCACTGGCCTCCCGGCTAATTCCCTTACACCCCTCCAATCTATCCTCAACTCTGCTGCCCGACTAATCCACCTGTCCTCCCGCTACTCCCCTGTCTCCTCCTCTGCCAAGCCCTTCACTGGCTCCCCGCCGCCAAGAGATCCCAGTTCAAAACACTAACCATGGCATACAAAGCCATACACAACCTGTCCCCATCATACATCTTCGACCTGGTCTCCCGATACCTACCCCCACGCAACCTCCGATCTTCCCAAGAACTCCTCCTCCGCTCCCCCCTCATCTCCTATTCACGCAACCGTATTCAGGACTTCTCCCGGGCATCAGCCATACTTTGGAACTCCCTGCTCCAACACGTCAGACGCTCTCCGACCCTGGGAACCTTCAAGTGTCACCTGAAGACTCACCTATTCCGTCAAGCCTAAAACCTGCCATGAGACCCAGGCAACCGCCCCAAGACTGACATTTCCCCATCCTACTGTATCCCCACCCGCCCCTCGTAGACTGTGAGCCCCCGTGGACAGGGCCCCCTCCCCTCCTGTACCTGTATGTCCCAATTGTCTACTTTTAGTGTACTTGTCCTTGTCTACCTTATCCTCATGTAAAGCGCCATGGAACCTAATGGTGCTATATACATAAATAATAATAATAATATATCCTTAGTTGATTCAGCCTTTTAGTGGGGGTTTTATATCACTTTTCTTTTTGTCTTGCGAGATTCGCTGACATTTAATGCACCAAATTCATCAAAATGGTGCACATGATTAGTGAATTTGGTGCAAAGTCAAAATCAGAACTACTTTCCTTTCATTAACCTCTTCACGCCCACCGTAGATAAATGTCAGCGCTTTGTGCATTGCCGACATTTCTCTTCGGTCGGCCGTAGGGATAAGGATCCCCAGAGTTCTGCAGGCACCGGGATTCCAGTGCAGAATGGTAATTCTGACCAGCGACGTCATCGCAGACTGATTGCTTTAGGTCCCAATTATGTTAACCCTTTGCTATCTTCCATATGTGAGAGGGAGTGGCTCCTTTTCTCACCCTTCCGGCATCCCCGTGACATGATCACAGGAGAGCCAAAGGTTGTCATATGATGACCTCCGGGTCTGCCAAGTACGGTGGCCTGTAAGATTCAGCAAGTAGATCTAGCATTCAATCTGTTAGTACAAAACTGACAGGTGAAATGTAGTCCAATGCTTGTGCATGGCAATGCATTATAACAGTGTTCAGAATAATAAAAGTTAAAGTCCCAAGGAGGGACTAAATTAAAAAAAGTTTAAAAAAATTGTAAAAATATTTTTACAAAATAAAGAACAAATCAATTAAGACAATATACCAATAAATACATATATTTATTCAAAAATAAACAAAAACAACATTGTTAATATTATGAGCCCCAATGGGGAGAGCATTACTGACGTATGTAAAATGCTACGGAATTAATAGCGCTATATAAATGAATAAATATTATTATTATATTTGGTATTGCCATGTCCAGAACAACCCAGTCTATTAAACTGACACACTATATAACCTCTTCAGTGAACGAATTAAAAAAATACATAAAAAACATGGCAAAAAAAATATTATTGGGGGGAGGGGGGGAGTTGTATTACTTTGAATTAAAAAGTCAAATCCTTGGAGGAGATGACAACTTTATTGTATTTTATGTATGATATATAATGATACCATGTGACATTGAAAATCTCCTTGTTCCACTGATCTCTCTTTGTAAAAACATTATAGTGTAATTTTTTAAATAAAAATTATCTGATTTAAAAATAAAAGCAACAATACATAAAAAATATATATAAATGTGGTACCACTGTAATCATACTGCGCTGAAGAATAAAGCAGCTCTATTTCTTATACTACATGGAGAACAGCGGAAAAAATTAAAGAAAAAAATTCTGAATTGCTGTTTTTTTTTCATTCTGCCTCACAAAAATCAGAAAAGTAAACAATCATAAAAAGTTATGTGCACTTGAATGGAACAAATAAAAACTACTCATGCTGTAAAGAACAAGTCCTCACATGACTGTCAGCAGAAATATATGATCTAAAAACTATTTTAAAGTGTTTTTTAGTGTGTGACAGTAGCCAAATATAAAAACTCGATATGTATCTGGTAAAACTGATATGACAGCGACCAAAAGAAAAGTCATCTAATCACTTATACCACATGGTGAACAGCATAAAGAATAAATAAAAGTAATCATTGACCTGCTGTTGATTTGTTCATTCTTCCTCCCAAAGATCGCAGGAAGGCTCATTTATCCTGCACTCTACACTGAACACTTACTGTATTTTTTGCATTATAAGATGCACCAGATTAGAAGACGCACCCCAAATTTGGTAAAGAAAAAGAAAGAAAAAAATGTTTAATTTTAAATTGAGTCCATTTTATAATGCCAGCGTTTGGCTTATAATCAGTACATATGTCCCTCATCCTTGTACATGACCATCTCATCCTGGTATATATGGCTCATATCCTGGGCCCCATCCTGGTATATATGGTCCCAATCTGCCCCCATTCTGGTATATACAGTGTATGTCCCTCATCCTGGTATGATGTAAACTCTTATCTTTTATTTATATATATATATATATATATATATATATATATATATATATATTGTATATATTGTAAGGTAGCGGTTAGGATCGGCACGACGGAAGGCAGTGACTCAGGCAACTGTTCACACAACACACAGTTTAATGGTACAGTTCAGGTATATTACAGACCTCCAGGTTCTGGGGCACAGCTGGTACAACTCTGTTCATCCAACACACACAGTACCTCTGTACCTAGGACAGGCTCTGTCCTGGCCAGCTCCACTGGTGAGGGCCAGGTCCTCACTGCTAGGCTGTGTTATCAGCACACAACCACTCTCTCTCTGCACCGTCCGCTCACTAGTCTCATGAACGTCCTCTCTGAGAGAGCTCCCAGGCTGTGTTAGATTCACACAGCAGTTCCTCCTGTTCTCATCCACTGCTCAGCCCAGGGCAGCTCATATCATCTCCTATCCCATCACAGGTGGGCTGAGTACTTTCAATCAGCACTTAGCTCAGATCTCACTTCTGTTAACCCTGTGAGTGCTGCCACAGAGCAAAAGATACAAACCCCCATGTGCTGTACACCGGTTAGGGGACACATCGGGGTCGCATCACCACAATATATATTATATATATATATATATATTATATATATATATATATATATATATATATATATATATATATATATATATATATATATATAAAATCATACGCACAGTTGTGGCCAAAAGTATTGAGATCCCTGCAATTCTGTCAGATAATACTCAGTTTCTTCCTGAAAATGATTGCAATCACAAATTCTTTGGTATTATTGTCTTCATTTAATTTGTCTTCAATGAGAAAACACAAAAGAGAATGAGACAAAAAGCAAAACATTGATCATTTCACGCAAAACTCCAAAAATGGGCCAGACAAAAGTATTGGCACCCTCAGCCTAATACTTGGTTGCACAACCTTTAGCCAAAATAACTGCGATCAACCGCTTCCGGAAACCATCAATGAGTTTCTTACAATGCTCTGCTGGAATTTTAGACCATTCTTCTTTGGCAAACTGCTCCAGGTCCCTGGTGCCTTCTCCAAACTGCCATTTTTAGATCTCTCCACAGGTGTTCTATGGGATTCAGGTCTGAACTCATTGCTGGCCACCTTAGAAGTCTCCAGTGCTTTCTCTCAAACCATTTTCTAGTGCTTTTTGAAGTGTGTTTTGGGTCATTGTCCTGTGGGAAGACCCATGACCTCTGAGGGAGACCCAGCTTTCTCACACTGGGCCCTACATTATGCTGCAAAATTCGTTGGTAGTCTTCAGACTTCATAATGCTATGCACACGGTCAACCAGTCCAGTGCCAGAGGCAGCAAAGCAACCCCAAAACATGAGGGAACCTCCGCCATGTTTGACTGTAGGGACCGTGTTCTTTTCTTTGAATGCCTCTTTTTTTCTCCTGTAAACTCTTATGTTGATGCCTTTGCCCAAAAAGCTCTACTTTTGTCTCATCTGACCAGAGAACATTCTTCCAAAACATTGTAGGCTTTCTCAGGTAAGTTTTGGCAACCTCCAGCCTGGCTTTTTTATGTCTCGGGGTAAGAAGTGGGGTCTTCCTGGGTATCCTACCATACAGTCCCTTTTCATTCAGACGCCGACGGATAGTACGGGTGGACACTGTTGTACCCTCGGACTGCAGGGCAGCTTGAACTCGTTTGGATGTTAGTCAAGAATCTTTAGCCACCATCCGCACAATCTTGCGTTGAAATCTCTCATCAATTTTTCTTTTCCGTCCACATCTAGGGAGGTTAGCCACAGTGCCATGGGCTTTAAACTTCTTGATGACACTGTGCACGGTAGACACAGGAACATTCAGGTCTTTGGAGATGGACTTGTAGCCTTGAGATTGCTCATGCTTCCTCACAATTTGGTTTCTCAAGTCCTCAGACCAGTTCTTTGGTATTCTTTCTTTTCTCCATGCTCAATGTGGTACACACAAGGACACAGGACAGAGGTTGAGTCAACTTTAATCCATGTCAACTGGCTGCAAGTGTGATTTAGTTATTGCCAACACCTGTTAGGTGCCACAGGTAAGGTACAGGTGCTGTTAATTACACAAATTAGAGAAGCATCACATGATTTTTCTAACAGTGCCAATACTTTTGTCCACCCCCTTTTTTAAGTTTGGTGTGGAATTATATCCAATTTGGCTTTAGGACAATTCTTTTTGTGTTTTTTCATTGAAGACAAATTAAATGAAGATAACAATACCAAAGAATTTGAGATTGCAATCATTTTCAGGAAGAAGCTGAGTATTATCTGACAGAATTGCAGGGGTGTCAATACTTTTTGCCACAACTGTGTAAATATATATATATATATATATATATATATATATATATATATATATATATATATATAATACATACACACACACACACACACACACACACACACTCCTGATATATATGTGTATATATTGTGCCTCCTCCTGGTACATATGTCCCTGTCCCCCCATCCTAGTACATATATCCCCCATCCATGCATATGGCCCACCATGGCTTACCGAGGGGGAGTTGCAGGGGTGAATGCGGTGGCTTTCCGGTCCACAGGGAGTTGGGGGTAAAGCCCAGAGCTGGAGGGGGAGTCGCAACACTTTCCGGTGGGCACCACCATTATTATGTCCCAGCATGCATTGCCGAGAGGCATAACATGCTCTTGGGTTCAGACTGCGAGAAAATAGCCATGGAGGCGGCGCATGCGCAGACCGCGACCATTTTCTTGAAGTCTGGAAGCAGAATTCAATGCCTCTCAGCAATGCATGCTGGGACATAATAATGGTAGCGCCCAAAGGAAAGTGCTGCGACGCCCCCCGCAGCTGCAGGCTTTACACCCACCCCCTGTGGACCTGTGAAGCTACCACATGCACCCCCACGGTAAGATTTTTTTTTTAATTTGAATTTGAAGACGCATCCCTGTTTACCTCCCACACTTGGGGAAACATAAGTGCATCTTAAAATTCAAAAATATGGTACAAAAGAGCTTACTTGTAAATCTCTGAAATACGTGATTGAGACAGAACCCCCTGATGCGAAATTCCCTATAACAGGCGTCCCCAACCACCGCAGTGTGCTCTGCGGCGGCTGCTTGCCTCCCGGAGTGATGTCACCGCCCCCTGCACCTGCAGCATTACATTGCTTCTCTGTTCATTTCCTCAGCTGTGTGCATAGATGAATGTGAGAAGCTCTCAGCCAATCATAGTGCAGCAGCCGGGCCAATCACAGTGCAACAGCCAGGTCATGATTGTCTAGTGTCTGTTGCACTGTGATTATCCCAGCTGCTGCACTGTGATTGGCCGATGGCTTCTCACGTACTTCTATGCACACAGTTGAGGAATAGAACAGAGAGGTGACGTAATGCTGCAGGTGCAGTGGCGGACCGGTGACCGAACAATGTGTGTGTATGGGGGCTGCATGGAGATGATGGGGGCTGGAAGAGGAGGATGGGGGCTGCATGGAGATGATGGGGGCTGGAAGAGGAGGATGGTGGGGGCTGGAAGAGGAGGATGGGGCCTGCAAGAGGAGGATGGCGGGGCCTGCAAGAGGAGGATGGCGGGGCCTGCAAGAGGAGGATGGCGGGGCCTGCAAGAGGAGGATGGCGGGGCCTGCAAGAGGAGGATGGCGGGGCCTGCAAGAGGAGGATGGCGGGGCCTGCAAGAGGAGGATGGCGGGGCCTGCAAGAGGAGGATGGCGGGGGCTGCAAGAGGAGGAGGATGGGGGCTGCAAGAGGAGGAGGATGGGGGCTGCAACAGAAGGAGGATGGGGGCTGCAAGAAAAAGATGATTGGGCTACAAGCAGAGCTGCGGAGTCGGAGCCAATTTGGCAGAGTCCGAGTCAGTAGAAAGACTCCGAAACTATATAATACATTGGGTACAGTAGTTCAATGCAGAATGTGCTAAATATTACTATTATGAATTATTATTATGTTCTATCTAAATATCTGGATTATCGTATCATACTAATGATGAAAGCCGAATCTTCACATTGTACTACAATAAACTTATCACTTAAACACGAGCCATATGAAGGTGTCGGAGTCTGAGTCAAAGTCGGAGTTGGAGTCGGTGGTTTGACGTACCGACTCCACAGCCCTGGCTGCAAGGTAATTATGATAGGGGCTACAAGGGGATTATGATGGGGATACAGTATTGGGGGCTGCAAGGGGATGATGTGGATACTATGGGCTGCAAGGGGATGGAAAAATGAGACATCCCCTGAAAATAGGACATAACGCATCTGTCGGGGAAACAGGGTACTAAACTCCACCCCTTCTCCATAGCCCTGCCTCATATGACCAAAGCCCCACCCCCTGCTGGGTCATGGAAAAATGGTTTTGCATGAAGCCGGTCCCCGGTGCAAAAAAAAGTTGGGGACCACTGCCCTATAATGAGGCAGAGGGGGTCATTTTGGACTGTCTCTAGCCTATGATCCGGTGATGTCTGTCATTTTAAACGTTAAAAAAAAGCACAGTCGACCACAGTTTTGTGCACTCCTGATATGAGAGACACTGCTGAACAGAGGACAGAATCCAAAGTAACTCTGTTACATCACTATAGTGAATAATTTCATTCTGGGTTTAAACTATAAACACATTATTTGGAGATTTTGATGTAAACCCCAATGTAAGTTGCTCAGCATAGAGCACAGGATGAACGTGATCCATAATATCATGTAAAATGTTCCCAGTAAAAGTTTCAACTCATTCCACAAAAATAAAGCAAGTCTCCACTCTGTCATCTACAAATAAAGATCTTTGGATGATCAATTTTTGCAACTTGATTATCCTTCCTCCGAAACACGGCAAGCAGCGCGATCCCAAGAACGGAATCAACTCTTTCATTTGCTTCATCCAACCTCTGATAGCAATCCAGCCAAATTTGCACTCCCAAGTCCAAAGTGTTCCCCTCTTTTCTGAGTTGCACAGTGCACCTAACACGCAGCTAGTGACAACATGTTTGTCAGTACAGTAGCGAAGAGAGTCCACTTAATTACTAAATGTGTTTTTCCAGAAGCACAAGCTGGGACACAAGTATGAGCACTACAATGGCAGATTTGTATTTTTTATTCTGCAACATCACCTGCTTGTATCTGAAAATTACCCATGGAGTCAAAAAAGTCTCTACAACCAGTAGATGAATTCCTGGAGGGGTGTCATTTCCAAAATGGGGTCACTTGAGGGGAGGATTTCTCTCTTCTGGCATCTACAGGGTCTGCAAATGGAGTCTGCAAGCTATTGTAGGAAAATCTGTGCTCCAGAAGTCAAATAGCCTGCAGTGCAGACAAAAAGTACTATAAAGCCGCATATGGGGTATTGTCACGCTCAATTGAAATTGTCTAACACATTTCTGTGTCATTTTTACTTATTCCTTCCTGTGAAAATGTAACATTTCAGGCAAAAAAAAACAGTTTAGTGGTGAAAATGTGATAGTTTTCTTTACCGCCCAATTGTATAAAATTCTGTGATGTTGATATGATCACTGCACCCTTAGATTAATTAATTGAAAGACCTGCAGTATGTCAGATGGGGTCACTTATGGGGATTCTGTTGTTATTGCACTTCAGGGCTTTGCCAATGTGACTGCGCCCGCAAACCATAACAGCAAAAAATGTGCAATAACATGGTACTCCTCCCCTTTCTGAGCTTTGCACTGTGCCTGAAAAGACGTTTCTGACCACATATGGGTTATTGGGGTGCTAAGACAGATTGCACAAAAAAAAAAAAAAAATCATATGGTCTGTTTTTTCCTAATAGCCCTTTAAAAAACTAAAACCTTGGGTCTAAAACAGCCTTTTTTCATGCATATTTTACTGCATTTTTTTATCATCAATTGTTCACTGTTGTAAAGCTAGTTTAAAGCTTGGGGAAAAAAAAAAAAAAAAAAAAAAAGAAGAATTTCTTGATGTCATAATGAGACGTGGGGCTACGCTGCTTTTTGGTCACCAGCCCAGTTACAGAAGGCAGCTACAGGCTGCCACCCACCCCCAGCTGCCTAGTGTTATCTGGCTGGTAATCAAATATACAGTGGAGCCTTTTGTTTTTTTAATTATTACTTGAAATAACAAAAGAAAAATTATGTCGGGCTTCGCCATATTTTTGGTTGCCAGCCAGGTAAAACTACAGCAGCTGGGGCTGGAATTGTTGTGGGTCCCCCACACTGCGAATCACAGCCCACAGCTGCCACAGAAAATGGCGTATTCATAGAAGCACAATTTTCTGCAGCTATACCCAACTCTTCCAGCTGCCCTGTGGAGTTGGCAGTCTGGGAAGGGGTTAATGCCAGCTGAGTATTGCCAGCTAACACAAAGCCCAGGGTTCATAATGTCGGGCCAATGTTAAACCCAGCTATTATGAACCTCTAAAGTATATAGTAAGCATTACACCTCACAGAGAAAAATCATTAATTTGTAAAAAGTACACAAACACATGCCTCATTGCACTCTTTATTAACAACATAAAAACAACCCACAATAATCCTTAGCAATGCATGTTCACAGTGGAAGTCGAGACTCAATGACGGCCGTGAGCAGGAAAATTGCAGCAATATACAGTGGGCATGAAAAATATTCAGACCCCTTTAAATTTTTCACTCTGTTTCATTGCAGCCATTTCATAAATTCAAAACAGTTCATTTTTTTTCTCATTAATGTACACTCTGCACCCCATCTTGACTGAAAAAAAACAGAAATGTAGTAATTTTTGCTAATTTATTAAAAAAGAAAAACTTAAATATTACATGGTCATAAGTATTCAGACCCTTTGCTCAGAATAAAATAACCCTTTTGAGCTAGTACAGTCAAGAGTCTTCTTGGGAATGATGCAACAAGTTTTTCACACCTGGATTTGGGGATCTTCTGCCATTCTTCCTTTCAGGTCCTCTCCAGTTCTGTCAGGTTGGATGGTGAACGTTGGTGGACAGCCATTTTCAGGTCTCTCCAGAGATGCTCAATTGGGTTTAGGTCAAGGCTCTGGCTGGGTCAGTCAAGAATGGTCACAGAGTTGTTCTGAAGCCATTCCTTTGGTATTTTAGCTGTGTGCTTAAGGTCATTGTCTTGTTGGAAGGTGAACCTTTGGCCAAGTCTGAAGTCCAGAGCACTCTGCAGGTTTTCATCCAGGATATCTCTGTACTTGGCCGCCTTCATGTTTCCTTCAATTGCACCCATCCTGTCCCTGCAGCTGAACCCCCCCCCCCCCCCATTGCATGATGCTGCCACCACCATGTTTTACTGTTGGGATTGTATTGGGCAGACTATGAGCAGTGCCTGGTTTTCTCCACACATACCGCTAATAATTATCAGCAAAGCGTTCTCTCTTGGTCTCATTAGACCAGAGAATCTTATTTCTCATAGTCTGGGAGTCCTTCATGTTTTTTTTTTTGCAAACTCTGTGCGGGCTTTCATATGTCTTGCACTGTGGAGAGGCTTCCGTCGGGTGACCCTGCCATAAAGGCCCAACTGGTGGAGGGCTGCAGTGATATTTGACTTTGTAGAACTTTCGCCCATCTCCCTACTGCATCTCTGGAGTTCAGCCACAGTGATCTTGGGGTTCTTCTTTACCTCTCTCACCAATGCTCTTCTCCCACGATTGCTCGGTTTGGCTAGACGGCCAGGTCTGGTGGTCCCAAACATCTTCCATTTATGGATTATGGAGGTCACTGTGCTCTTAGGAAACATGAGTACTGCAGAAATTCTTTTGGAACCTTGGCCAGATCTGTGCCTTGCCACAATTCTGTTTCTGAGCTGCTTCGGCAGTTCCTTTGACCTCATGATTCTCATTTGGTCTGACATGCACTGTGAGCTGTGAGGTCTTATAGACAGGTATGTTAATTTCCAAATACGTCCTATCAGATTAAACACAGCTGGACTCCAATGAAGGAGCAGAACCATCTCAAGGAGGATCACAAGGAAAAGGACAGCATGTGACTTAAATATGAGTATCTAAGCAAAGCGTCTGAATAATTATGACCCTGTGACATTTCAGTTTTTCTTTTGTAATACATTTGCAAACATTTCTACATTTCTGTTTTTTTTCAGTCAAGATGGGGTACAGTGAACATTAATCAAAAAAATCATGACCCGGCTGCTGCACAGTGATTGGCCGATGGCTTCTCATGTACTCCTATTCACACAGCTGAGGAAAAGAACAGAGAGGGGATGTAATGCAGCAGGTGCAAGTGGCGGTGACATCATTCCGGGAGCCGCCGCTCTGAGCCGCCACAGAGCACACTATGTGTAGTGCTGGTCTGCTGCGGCGCGGACTGGCACACAGACCCCCGCGGCCTGGTCCTGGTCTGCGGCCCGGTGGTTGGGGACCCTTGACAAAGGACTGCTGCCAACCGTATGCACATTATACTGCTGTCAGCCGTATGAACATTAGAGACTGCCGGCCGTATATCTTGTATACACAACACTATGCTGTATATACAGGTCCACACTATATACATACAGTATATAGACCCACTAATACAGCATGTAGTGTGGACCTGTGTATTCAGTATAGTGCTGTGTACAGAAACAGACAAACACAAACATACACACACACATATCATATTCACCACCCAGCAGCTCTGTCCTTCACATCCCGCTGGTGTCCACGCTCTGCAGTGACTTCCGGTTTGTAATGCACATGTCCGCCAATCAGGTGCACGTGCAGTGCAAACCTGGTCAAGACTGACGTCACTGAAGATGTCAGTGTTGGCCAGTCCAGCCTCCACTGCTTCCGGCTGCCAGACAGTGATTGACAGGAGAGGGGGCCCATAGAAGAGTTGAGGGGGCGGGCCCCAGAGAAGATTGACAGGTGAGTGGTGGGGCCCAGTTGAGATTTAACTCCACCCTCACTGCTCTTCTGTGGGCTCCCACTCCTGTCAATCACTGCCAGACCCCTCACACCGGCCACACTATCTGTCACGCTTCCAGGGGAAGGCGCCCAAGAGTGGACCCACTGGGCCGTGGTACCGAACTCCCCTGGGTGAGCTGGTCCTAGTTTAACCAACTCCTATACAGGGATTGTCAGGGGCAAGCCCAGGAGGTCTAAATATCACAGCTGCTAGTACCAGGGAGGCGGCTTGTAGTGTTAGCCTATACTACGGTATAGCTAAGGAGGATTTGAGGGATCAGAGCCCGAGGCTAGGAGAGCAGGAATGGGCCACTGGAGGAGAGCACAAGGAGGGCCTGACTAACAGCCAGAGAAGCAGAAGCTTACTAGCTCAATAATCAGGTACTTCCCATCAGTGGAGGTGGCCTGATATACTGGACAGCTATTGGTCAAGGGGAGTGTCAGGTTGAGCCATGCTGGACCCCTACATTCACAGGGGAGGAGCGCGATCGCGCCTAGTGCACCGCTGATTAGGTTAATGACTCTGGCCATTGTAGTGTGCTGATGTGTGAGCCCAGTGGTCAGCAAACAAGAAGGGGACCCGACGATGGCTAAAAGACACAGCACGCCTGGACACCGGATGCCCAATCGGTAGAGGGGCAGAGGATGCAGACCCAGGAGAGGTGAGCTGGGGAGCAGTGCCAGGGAACCTAACAATATCATTGTCACGCTTGGGAGGCCAGGGTAACAAGGAGCTGGGCGTAGGGGGTCAGGGGAGCCTACTCTGGCCCTGATACTGGGGTCCCTGGCTCGCCCTGATCTCGGAGGTACCGCTAAAAAGGTGAGGATGTCAGAGCCACCAACTTAAGTCCCTAACGCTCCTGAGAAGCCCTAGGCATAAGCACCTACCTCCACCCACCGACTACGGAAGCCAGCAACTTCCAATGGACAGAAAAAGCACCAGCTTTGGATCAGCGTCTGGTCACAACAGGTGACAATCCAGAAGTGAACTGAATCAGCGACATCAGATGTGAGCTGACCCATTTATGGCCAATGGGTGGGGAGCAACCAGCCCAGGCACACCCCTCAGCTCACCTAAGCATAAGTCATATCCATCAAACACACACCTGCAGCAATCTCACCTGCAGAGCCGCACACTGAATAGGAAAAAAAAGGCTCAAATCAACAATAGCAACAGCAGAACCCATGAGCATAGGCAGCCCATACGTAATAATCATGCCCTGTCAGTGGCCCTGGATCAGCTTTTAACCTTATATCCTGTGTGTTATAATTACCCAAATAAAAAAAGCTTGTGTGTCCCTGGAGCTGGATTTGCTTCCTTTCTCAATTAATGTTTGGACAGCCTGGATGTATGAAGGGGAACTCCGGGGAGTGACTTTTTTTGTATTGTCCCTTCCCTCCTACATGATGAAGTAGAGCTGTCCACTACAGTTCCAGGATATTTAGATTGCTTATAAATCAATAACATATCTGCAACTCAGCACTCACCCCTGCCTTATAAGACAATACATCACACAGCAGATTCGGCAGCAAAGAACGGGGGGCGTGGCCACAGGGCTCCATGGTCATCCAACATTCCTGCCCCCTCACAGTTATAGCTAGTGTAATGAACAGAGGCAACATGGCCGCCAGCCCCATGCTCTCACTATATGCCAGCCCACACTCTGTATGCCTGCTGTATGTCTCGCACAACTCTCCTAAGCTGAGTGTGTATGTTTACTTTGTGCAGCTGTCACTGTTAGCTCAGGAGAGTCGTACGAGACATACAGCAGGTATATAGAGTGGGGACTGGCATATAGTTTGAGCATCATAACCAGTGGCCACGCCCCCTGTTTTCACTACATGCCGGCCAACACTCGCACAACTCTCCTGAGCCGAGTGAGTGTGTATGTTTGTGCAGCTGTCACTATTAGCTCAGGAGAGTCGTACAAGACATTCAGCAGGCATATAGAGTGTGGGCTGGCATTCAGTGAGAACAGGGAATGTGGCCACTGGCTCTGATTCTCACACTATATGCCAGTCCCCACTCTACATGCCTGCTGAACGTCTTGCATGCCTCTCCTGAGCTAACAGTGGCAGCTGCACAAACATACACACTGTCACTGTTAGCTCAAGAGAGTCGTAATATATATAGCAGGCATATAGAGTGTGGGTGGTATTTAGTGAGAGCAGGGGGTCGGTGCCCACGACCCCTGTTCATTACACTAGCAAGAAGTATGACAGGGCTGTAATGTAGGCTGATCGTGGAGCCCCTGTGGCCACACCCTGTTCTTTGCTGCAGCATAATATTGAAATTACTCTGTGACCTATTGTTCCCTGAGGGAGTGGTGAGTGCTGAGGAGCAGATATGATTTTATTGATTTATGAGAGATCTAAACATCCTAGATCTGTAGTGCCCATGTCAGCTTCATCATGTAGGAGGGCAGGGACAGTACAAAAACATTTTTTCTTCCCTGAATTTCCCTATTAAGTCTATGAGAAATTCAGAGGTGGCCAACCCCCTTGAAAGAAACCAACTAGCATGATTTGGGGCTTTAAAGGACCTCGGTCAGGTCATTTTTTAGTATGACACTAATATTGCCCTTGAATAGTGCCTGGGAAGCCCTTCTAAAAACTTGTCAAATCATTATTGTACCGTTTGTAGTTTTCTTGTTATACACATCTTCACACCCTGCAGGCAGCTGCTGCATTAGTCCTGTCCATTACTTTCACAGAGGATTAGTCTGGCTAGTTCATTTATTCTCAGGCAGCTCTCCCCTCCCTCCTCTCTCTGCCTGTCATGTTTCACTTTCATTTAGGAGCTTCTTATAAGGAGGCGGAGGAAGAGATTACAAGCACACATCTGCCTTACCTGATCTAGATAAGGTGTCTACTTCACTTATTTCTGTAAGTGGGTATCACTGCTGTCCTTTCACAGATTCTTTGTTTTATTTGACCTCTTGGTTTGCTGCAAACGAAGAGAATGGAGAGGATACAACCCCCCACCCCACACCAATGTGACTGACTTCTACTGATGTCCTGTGGTGTGATGTGATATTTTCAGAGGATAGGAGGGAAATATGAATAAAAGAATACATCAATAGAGCGAGCATAGAGGGAGGAATTAGAAAATGATAGCAGTTACATATGGATTTTTGACGTGACACATTCCCTTTAAAGTGAAGCCAGTACCTTACAGGCACTGGGACGCTAAAGTCAATCGCCTTTACTTCAATGATTCAAGGTTTGATTGCAGAGAAAAATGCCATAAAATTCCTGGAAAACAGGGCAGCAGATGATTGATGTGTGCAGCACTGCATCTCTATTTGGGGTTGTTGTTTTTTTTAATTACTCCTCTGTGGGCATACCTTTTGGTTGTAAGTCAAACCCTTCCCCCTCCCTCTCATCTGTACTTTCAGATGACCCTGAGTTTAATACCATAGATAGCCCCCAGTGACTGAGTGAGTGATGTCACTGTTACTCGTGGTAGTCAGTATGATCCTAGAGGCTGCAGGGAGAGGATGCTTGTTCCTCTGCTGTAGTCTCTTGATAAAGCAGGGCTAAGTATGCTTAGTTGGACCATCTTTGTGGATTATCGTCAGAGGGGTATGTGTGGGCTAATAAGTGGGAAAGTGAGGGCTGTCTATGTGATTTATTTCAAACAAAGGATTTTTCTCTGTGTTTGTGTTTTTTTAACTATTTATTCTTCATTCACAGGATTTATAATGGGCGGGTTTCATAGAGGCCTGACAATCAATCTGGACTTAATGGCAAGCTGTCAATACTCAGCTGTCATTAACCCCTTCTATCACCCCGATATCACCGCACTAGGACATCGGGAGGAGCCGGGTAAAGCGCCAGGAATTGGTGGTTCTAATAAATGTGCTAATTTTGGGGGTGCTGAGGTTTGCTATTCTTTAGCCTGGGAGGGTCAAGAATACCAGTCCCCAGCTGCCTGGCTTTTATCATGGCTGGCAATCACAAATAGGGCAAAGCCCACACATTAGTTTTATTATTATTTATTTAAATAATAAAAAAATAAAAAACAATGGGATTCCCTGTATTTTTGATTGCCAGCCAAGGTACAGCCATGCAGCTCGGGATGGCAGCCCATAGCTGTCCGCTTTATCTGTGCTGAGAATCAAAAATACAGCGAAGCGCTGCATCATTCTTTTTTTAATTATTTATTTTTACATTACTATGACGGCAGGTTTGTTTATCCCCTTTGTAAAACACGTTAGAACAATAGTAGCCATACGTTTGCAACTGCTGCCGATTAGTTTATTCTGCCTCCCAAAGATGGCAGTAAGTGGCGGCTCATGGTCATCCTGCGCTCTACGCTGAGCGTTCACATCACCAATTGCATGTAAGTCTCAGAGAAACGCGATTCAGACAAAATTCCCAAAGGGAAATTCACTGTAATGAGGCAGATGGAGATACTGCGATCTCCCATCCTTCCTGTGATACAGCGGTGTCCATCTTTTTGCAAGAACAAAAAATAAAAATTACGCACATTTGGTATGGCTGCGCTTAGAAATGTCTGATCTGTCCAAATATATTAATCCAAACGGTAAGGAAAAAAAATTCAATGTTGGCTTTCTGAACATTGTAAATAAATGCATGAAAAGGCGATGAAATCATCAAATGTTCAGTAAAAACCTAAGTTTATGGAGCAAAAAAATAAGTCGTCAAAGCCCCAGATCCCGAAAAATGAGGACGCTACGGGTCTGGGAAAATGGCCTGGAGCTGAAGGGGTTAACATTGATCCTATGGGGGATATTAGCGCCCAGCTCAGGTCAGCCCTGCTGGAATGACACAGCTATCACAGTCACTAACAAAGACCTTCCACCTCCATGACACTGACAGTCACGTGACCCCATCACACAGCCATACCCCACCGTACAATGTAATGTCACACTGCTCTTGTATGAAACAGGCTCTCAATAAAGCTGTGTCCTTCAACAACTGAATGGCCGCCCGCCGGCCCGGCCGCTCCTCCCCCCTCACAGCCGGTTCCCTTGCGCTCTGCGCTGCTTATTTCTACTAATACTAACAATTACCGGGCGTAAACCGTAAAACTCACCTGTCACCACGGCAACCGCCTCCCGCACTCATCCATGCAGGACCATTCGCGCCCAGCAGTATCACAGTGCGCTGTAGGCTTAGCGCCCCTCCTGACGCCAACCAATCAAGACATTCCTCTTTGCCAGCCAATCAAATTGTGAGGCGTCCTGGAAGTCATTAGAGTACACCCGGAAATACCGGTGCGTCAGACAAACATCGCCCTCTAGAGGAGGTCTACAGCATTGCACCTGTGCTGTGGAAATGACATTGGCACTTGCTTGGTACTAAACGCCGGTGCCAGAACCCTGTCAGGAAGCATGGTGTCTGCTATTCCTGGAAGGTCTCATTCTCAATATAGGACTGACTTTGGGACCTTACTGTGCAAAAGGTCATACATGTGGTAATTGTAAACTGACTGGTACCGCACATGTGGTGTCATCCCTCCATTCCCAATACTGGGGTGTAGGTGAGGCTGGATAGTTATGTTCACATGGAAGGTTGTTATATGATTTCTGCAAAACGCCTTTAGTTCACAACCAGGTATATATTACATAAAAAAAATCTAAAAATCCTTTCTCGTTTGGGTATTCTCTTTTTTTGCTTTGGGCAAAGACCTCTGCGGTTCGCACATGCGTAGATGAGTCAAGAGTACCTATACACGTCGCGGTATTCTGATATCGCATACAATATCACGGGAGCGCGCACGTTTTTGGCACTCGTCCAAGATCGCATAGGAGATGTCACACAGGGAGATATCGGCAGGCAACGCAACTACAATGGTGTACGCCCCTTCTTTGCGCTGGGTATGAGCAACCCAGGGACCGAGCATTAACATTGTAGTGAATAGGGGAAGTTGCGCTCCAAATCGTAGTTGCGCCGTCACACAGCACGATCCTGCCACATCGCATATGCAGTATTGTACGGTTGAAGGGCTTGCACAATCTTCTTGCAATATCGTAGCTACGATATTTTCGAGTTGCACTGCCCATTTACATGACACAACGCAGAACACTATCAACTGCAACTGCCGTACCACGTGACTTTTTGTCGATGTTGCATTGCAATATCGCCACATGTAAAGGTACCCTTAGGCTCTGCCCGACGTAGGACAAGGCACAGTGCATCTGCGCATTCTGAAGAAGCCTCTGCACATGCACATAATGGGGTTATCAATCAAATGAAGAGGCTGTAGGATGGAGAGGAGAGGTGGGAAGGGCGGCGAGGAGAGGCGGGACGGAAGGCGAGGAGAGGCAGGACGGAAGGCATGGAGAGGCAGGACGGAAGGTGAGGAGAGGCAGGACAGATGGTGAGGAGAGGCAGGATGGATGGCGAGGAGAGGCGGGACGGATGGCGAGGAGAGGAGGGATGGACAGAGAGGAGAGGCGGGATGGATGGCAAAGAGGCAGGACGGAGGGCGAGGAGAGGCGGGATGGATGGCGAGGAGAGGCGGGACGGACAGCGAGGAGAGGCGGGATGGATGGCAAGGAGAGGCAGGACAGACGGTGAGGAGAGGCGGGATGGATGGCGAGGAGAGGCGGGACGGACGGCGAGGAGAGGAGAGACGGACAGAGAGGAGAGGCGGGACAGACGGTGAGGAGAGGCGGGATGGATGGCGAGGAGAGGCAGGACGGACGGTGAGGAGAGGAGGGATGGACAAAGAGGAGAGGCGGGATAGATGGCAAGGAGAGGCGGGACAGATGGCGCGGAGAGGCAGGATAGATGGCGAGGAGAGGCGGGACGGACAGCGAGGAGAGGCAGGACAGAAGGTAGGAGAGGCAGGATGGAAGGCAGGATGAACCAGGAACATGTAATTATAAAACAGATTGGGACATTTTTAAAACTTATTTATTTGCTGTACAGGGGTCGTCAGGGCATAATAGCCACCATCTTATAATGCAGCATAGGTGCTGCTGAAGGTGGCACTTTGAGTTTAAAACACCCAAATCTAATGACAGGTTCACTCTAATGGTACCTTTACACGCGGCAACATTTCTTGGGTGGCTACAGGTAACTTACTGGCTGCAGTGAAATCATGGAGAGATTATTCCATTTGTACACATCAACAAGATAGAACCTTGTCTCCATGATTTCACTGCAGCCTGTAAGTTACCTGTTGACACCCTAGAAATGTTGCAGAGTGTAAAGGTACCATAAGGCTGCTTTCACATTACGATTTTTTTCCTGTCCGTGCGATCCTACTTTTTGTAGGATCCCACGGACAGGAACGGACACCACAGGGGGTGACCTATTCTGTGTCCGGGTCCGTGATTATCAAGGATCCGGACACAGAAAGCGCTGTGCGGAGTAATTTCACTTCCGCAATGTACCGTATATACTCGTGTATAAGCCGACCCGTGTATAAGCCGACCCCCTACTTTTGCCCCCAAAACCTGGGAAAATCTATTGACTCGCGTATAAGCCGAGGGTGGACTCCAGCACAGGTATACAACCCCCAGCAGTGAGGTATACAGCAGCCTCCCCAGTGGTAGTATACAGCAGCCTCCCCAGTGGTAGTATACAGCAGCAGCCCCAGTGGTAGTATACAGCAGCCCCAGAGGTATATGCAGCCCCAGAGGTATATGCAGCCCCAGAGGTGTATACAGCAGCCCCAATATACAGCAGCCCCAGTGGTATTGCAGCCCCAGTGGTATTGCAGCCCCTATATACAGCAGCCCCAGTGGTATTGCAGCCCCTATATACAGCAGCCCCAGTGGTATTGCAGCCCCAGTGGTATTGCAGCCCCTATATACAGCAGCCCCAGTGGTATTGCAGCCCCAGTGGTATTGCAGCCCCTATATACAGCAGCCCCAGTGGTATTGCAGCCCCTATATACAGCAGCCCCAGTGGTATTGCAGCCCCAGTAATGCAGGGCCCCTATATACAGCAGCCCCAGTGGTATTGCAGCCCCAGTGGTATTGCAGCCCCTATATACAGCAGCCCCAGTGGTATTGCAGCCCCAGTGGTATTGCAGCCCCTATATACAGCAGCCCCAGTGGTATTGCAGCCCCTATATACAGCAGCCCCAGTGGTATTGCAGCCCCAGTAATGCAGGGCCCCTATATACAGCAGCCCCAGTGGTATTGCAGCCCCAGTGGTATTGCAGCCCCTATATACAGCAGCCCCAGTGGTATTGCAGCCCCAGTAATGCAGGGCCCCTATATACAGCAGCCCCAGTGGTAGTATACAGGCAGCCTCAGTAATGCAGGGCCCCCCCCTCATGCTCCGGTCTCCTGTAAAGCAAGTTATACTTATCAGTGCCCGCTGCCGTCCGCGCCCGCCGCTGCCGACATCCCGATCCTCCGTCTTCATGCATCTTCTTCCTGTTTCCTGTGCGCGTCGCCGGTAATGACGTCACTGCCTGCGACGCGCACAGAGCAGGAAGAAGATGAATGAAGATGGAGGATCGCATGTCGGCAGCGGCGGGCGCGGACGGCAGCGGGCACTGATAAGTATAACTTGCTTTACAGGTGACCGGAGCATGAGGGGGGGGGCCCTGCATTACTGGGGATGCGGGGGCTGCTGTATACCGCTGTATACAGCAGCCCCCGCACTGACTCGCGTATAAGCCGAGGGGGGTACTTTTCAGCCCAATTTTTGGGCTGAAAAACTCGGCTTATACGCGAGTATATACGGTATATATACATTGCGGAAGTGAAATTTAAGTAAAATCAAGTGTTAAAAATAAAAAAAAAAATCAATCCTCACCTGTCCCGCGAGCCAGCCTGAGATTAAATTACACATATGGTCGATACACCAGGTCCTGCAAATCGATTCACACCAACTCTACCAGCAGCTCCTGCTTTCTCCAGCACAGAGATCATGATGCATAGAATTAGGCCATATTCAGATGTCAGTGATGCTTCTCAAAAGCAAGAAAACAGACCAATTTTCAACAGTGCTTTGGTTCAGATTTTTATCAGTGTTTATCATCAGTGTTTTCCTCATATTTGTTTTTTTGTTTTTTGTTTTAAATTATAAAGCTTCTCCCGCTCATTACAATGTTAGGGGGCCGTCACACGGAACGATATCTTGCCCGATATCGTTTAAGCGATCTCCTTTTTGATCGCTTAAGCGATATCGGGCAAGATATCGTTGCATGTAATCAAGCGATTTACGATGGTAAATCGCTTGATCGTGACATCGCTGATCTGAGGTTCGGTTCTCAGATCTAGCGATGAACGATGCAACGATCTGCATCATCGTGGTGTATGACACCACGATGATCCATCTCCCAGCGACCGCGCCTATGCTGGGAGATGGTAACTATGGTACACGTCGGGTAACTAAGCGACGCGCGGCGCCTAGTTACCCGATGTGTACCATAGTTACCAGCGAGATCGCGGCTCCGCATCGCTGGTGAGTCTGTCTGTGTGACATCTCACCAGCGATGTGAGCGATATTGTAAGCGATTGCGCGTGCACGTGATCGCTTACAATATCGCTAGAGATATCTCACCGTGTGACGGCCGCCTTACAGACAGAGACAACCCATAAATACCCATGCTACTACAGCCAATGACTGTACTGTCTGACTCAGGACTATAACACACCAATAATATTAACGCAACAACAAACTGGAGTTAGGATAGGTGTTGGGTGAAAGGTGTGTGTGTCTCGGGTTTGTGTCCCCTCCTTGCCTGGGAGTGGGATACCACACCTATGGCTTAGGCCGGCTTCACACCACGGTTTTGTGCTACCAGGTTCTGTCCAGTTTAAACCGGACAGAACCTGATCCGGTTTTGCCACCATGTATCCCTATGGTGCCGGATTGGTCCCATTTGGCCATCCGGATTTGCATTTTTCTCCCTGATCTGGTTTTGTTCATTTTTTGCAGGGGACACAAAATCGGAGTCAGCATCATTTTTTGTGTCCGGTGCAAAAACTGAATAAAACCGGATCTTCCCGGATCCAGGGCAATCCGACGCCCATAACATAGGAGTCTATGGGCACCAGATCGCCCCGGATCCAGCAAAAAGTCGGATCGTTTCCCGGATGCCATTTACAGAACAGCTTCGGCTGTGCAATGCTGCCGCGCTCATTCAGCACCACGGACAGCAGCAGCATTGCAGAGCCACCGCTGAATATTCAGTCCAATGGAGAGCTCCACTGCTCACACGGGCTGAATGTTCAACACCACAGACAGCAGTACTGCACACGCGGGCAGACATTTCAGCACTGTGGAGACAAGCACAAATGAATCCTGCTAAAAACAGGATCGGAGGGCATATTTGCCCTCAGTTTCTGCTCGTCCAGTGTTGTCAGGTTCTGTCCGCTGCATCCTGCAAAACACCGGACAGAACCTGTCAGCAGAAAACCGTGGTGTGAAGACGGCCTAAGATGCAGTACCTCTGTGGCGACCAGACCGCAGGGGCGCCACGCACTCACTAGTGTGATTTTACCCAAAGAACAAAGAAATGAGCCAATGCATAGGTTGGTACACACATGCGATGCACCATGTATGATGATGGTCACACCGTGGACACACTCACCTAGTTACATCCCAGTTTAACAGACGAGACTCGGAACAGGCTGAAGCAGTGACCCTGAACGGCTACTCTCTCTCTGGACGGGGAATGACAGCTGCTTGTGTTTCTGTGCAGCATCGCATTCCCTGTCCAGAGAGGCAGAGGCCGTTCAGGGTCACTGCTCCAGCCTGTTCCGAGTCTCGTCTGTTAAACTCGGATGAGTGTGTCCGAGCCCTTAACCAAGAACTCTATGGTATTTATATGCATCTTACTGCAGGGTATTTGCTTATTTTGTTTTTATCTTATCTTAGAATTTGTCTGTTGAATGGCCACAGTGTGAACATGCTCTTAGGCTGGTTTCACACTTGCGCTCCCCGTCGCAGCATATTGTGGCGGGGAAGCGCAAGCTGAGCGCAGGCACTGCTCGTTCCTATGTTTAACATGGGGACGCAAGTGCCTGCGCTCGGGTGCAGATGGCCATGTGCACCCATTGCCGGCAATATGTGATTTGTGCGCATGCGGATGCTGGTGCACAAATCACACAGTGTCGTCCGCACCAGGAACGAGACATGTCGCGTTCCTGGTGTAGACCAGAATGTGTGATTTGTGCGCAAGCATCCGCATGCACACAAATCACATATTGCTGCCAATGGATGCGCACGGCCATCTGCACCCGAGCGCAGGCACTTGCGTCCCCATGTTAAACATAGGAACGAGCAGTACCTGCGCTCAGCTTGCACTTTCCCGCCGCAATACGCTGCGGCGGGGAGCGCAAGTGTAAAACCAGCCTTACCTGGTCCATGTACACCAACTTATTCCATGGCTCATTTCTTTGGTTTCGCTTTAGTTTCTTGTACTTTGTACAAACAGGAGCTTGGCCCCTCCTATTTGAGCTGTTATTTCATATATACAACATCACATGTTCAAGTGTCTGAACAGTTGTTCCCGAGTCCTGCTTGCCCTTATCTCAATGAATTAGAATATCATCAAAAGTTATTTTTTTTCACTAATTTAATACAAAAAATGAAATGTATATATTATATAGAGTCATTACAAACAGAGTGATCTAAGTGTTTATTTATGTAAATGTTGATGATTATGGCTTACAGTCATTATCTCAGAAAATTAAACTAGGGAGGATGAAGGGTTAAAAACCACGTTGCCATATTCCACGAGACATCAAAGAGTGAATATAATATCGATTTATTAGTCAACTTGTTTCAGGGCACCCTGAAATGCCCTGAAACATGGCAATAATATATTGGTTTGTCAGGAGGAAGAGGCCAGGTAGCCCTCAAATGCGCTGACTAATGAATCAATATTATATTCATCCTTTGATGTCTACGGCAGCGCGGTTTTAACCCTTCATCCTCCCTACTCTATATGCACCACGCTGGGGACTGCAGCAGCCGTGATATGCTTTTATAGTGGTTATGACTCTCACAACCACACAAGGTGAAGCCTCTGATACCTATTTAGGTAATATTTTATCTCTCAGACCCTTCATTCTCCATACTTTAATTTTCTGAGATAATGACATTTGGGTTTTCATTGGCTGTAAGCCATAATCATCAACATTTACATAAATAAACACTTGAAATAGATCACTCTGTTTGTAATGACGCTATATAATATATGTATGTGTTTCACTTTATGTATTGAATTACTGAAAAAAAATAGCTTTTTGATGATATTCTAATTCATTGAGATCCATCTGTATATTGATGTCGGCTGACATAAGGTGAGGTTTTAATATTAGAGACTCACACCATCCAGATTGGATACGCCTTGTCGCGGACAGATGGCTTTTATGATTTTTGGAACAAAACCGCATTTGATCAAAATGCATGTTATTTCTAAGTACCATTACAATTTACTTACTAGATTGGAGCCCGATGCTAATGCATCGGGTATGTGGTGACGTGATGATCGGGGCGTGCTCTGTGTGGATGGGGACAGCGGCTGTCTCACCTTTCCCCGGGCACACTGTATTACCCCCCAGTGCGCTCTCTGACACCCCACCAGTGGGCACTCTCTGCATCATCGTTCCCTTTTGCTTCCCTCCCTGTGCGCTCTCTCTGCTCTCCCCGTGCACGCTCTCTGCCCGTGCCCTCTCTCTGCTCCCTCTCCCCTTTGTGCACTCTCTGCTCTCCCAGTGCATGTCCTGGGCCCCCTCTGTGTGCAGTCTCTTGCCTCCCCTGTGTGCGCTGTGCCCCTCCACCTGTGCACACCCTGTGGCACCACCCTGTGTGCACTATTCGCCCCCCCATGCGCACTCGCTGCCCCCTGTGCACAGCCCTGTG
Organism: Allobates femoralis; assembly: GCA_033576535.1. Taxonomy (NCBI): domain Eukaryota; kingdom Metazoa; phylum Chordata; class Amphibia; order Anura; family Aromobatidae; genus Allobates; species Allobates femoralis. The sequence goes on from JARQOC010000003.1 coordinate 646,103,439, forward strand.
AGTGCTCTCTGCCCCCCCTTGGTGGATTTGCTCCTATTCACTGCAGGGTATGCACTCTACACGTAGATAAATACTACCGTATTTAAAAAAGCTTCTCATTGACTTCTGTGAGCATTACAAACACCTTAAGTCTATGTTCACACAGTGCGTTTTTGATCCGTTTTATTTTGTGTGTTTTTCTCTTTTTCAACTGGAAATCTGGATCAGCTTTTCAAAAAATGCATGAGAAACAGATAATCCGTTTCTGATCCGTTTTGGATCCATTTGGGCTGTATTTTTTCTGGTGCTTTTTTTAGCCCATAGACAATGGCTTCAATGGGAAAAGCGGATCAGAAAAGCGCAGCCATAATTGACATGCTCATTCTTTTTGTGGATCACTTTTCAAGGAAAAAAAAACGCACCGGGTCATGAAAGCATAGATGGAACAGCAAAACCTGAAAACCCATTGACTTTGCTGGGATTGCATTTAGGTGATGCGTTCACTGCATTTTCAGTGCAAAAACGATCCAAAAGAAGGATCAAAAATGCAGTGTGAACAGGGCCAAAAGGAATCTATCAACAGGTTTTTAATAACCAATCTGAGGGCACATAATGTACAGAGAGAGACTGATTTCATTGATGTGTCACTCACTGAGCTAATGCTGTCATTTTGTTAATATCACAGTTTTCTCTAGTGGACATCCAGCAGTTATCTGAGTGTTGAGCTTGGAATAATCCACATCACTGATTGGCAGCTTTCTGCCTATATACAGTGTACACAGAAAGCTGACAATCAGTTGTGGAGGCCAGGTTATACAGAGCTCATGAAAATGCTTGACTACCTGGCAGCCCGGCATGTAGTCTTCTAGTTATAATCTCTTGCTAAATTAAATAATGATTTTATTAAAGCTACACTCAGCCTCCCAATAAAATGACACATCGCTGGAATCAGGGTCTCTATCTCTACATTATGCTGCTCTCAGATTAGGTGGCAAAAGCTTGTGACCAATTCCCTTTAAGGCCGAGTTTAAGAAAACATATGAAAAATCATCCCACTGTCATCCAGAAAGCAATAGATTTGTATCCATATAAAACAGAAAACTTTCATCTGTATTGTTATATATGTGTCATCTGAGTGACATCTGTTTAATCTACACCAGCAATTAATAAAATTTACAAGACAATATGGTGTTAATAATTGCAATGTATCTGTAAATATCGTATGCTATACGGATTATCCATACGGCATGAGATTTTTGGGCTCACACATAGACTTCAAAGGGAACCTGTCACCAGGTTTTTGCAACCTAACCTGATAATAGCATAATATAGGATTTGAGATCCTGATTCCAGTGATGTGTCACTTACAAGGCTACTCAGTGTAGTTTTGATATAATCACTGTTTAATCATCTGGAGATTATCATTAGCAGTCTACTTGTCCTGCTGCCAGGTAGTCTGGCATATTCACAGACTGCTAAATCTGCAGCAGAGAAAACACTAATTTTATCAAAATGACAGCAAGCAGCTCGTGCAAATTGTCACTTCAGTGAGGAAGTGGACGAACTCTAATGCCACCCAATAAGGGTAGCAATCCTCAAAGCCATAATCAACTTTTTAACTAACCTTTTGATATGACTTAGGATTTGTCCCAGATCAGTATCCCAAATTGCAGACGTTGTATTTCGTGGTGATTGCCCCTCATCAGTATGTGGAGTTCTGATCTGGCTGTATGAGAGGCTAAGACAAGGTCTGGGGGATTAGCTATTCTCCTTATGGAGAGGAATCTGCCTGCCAGCATAAGGGGATTGATAAGGAGACTTATAGCCGCAATGCTCCTCTGTAAAATATGCAAATTGTCACTTCAGTGAGGAAGTGGACGAACTCAAGTGCCACCCAATTGAGGTAGCAATCCTCAAAGTCCTAATTGACTCTTTAACAGCTCAGTAAGTGACACATCGCTGCAATCAGGGTCTCTATCTCTACATTATGCTTCTCTCAGATGGGATGGCAAAAAGCTGGTGACAGGTTCCCTTTAATAGGCGAGATTAATCTGAAATATGGAAAAAGTACCATGATGTTTGTTATCATGGACTCTCAGTCCAAATTTCCTGAACCAGAAAAACAATGATCTGTAGAAGAAAAACAGGTCCAGCTCTTTTTCTTTTTAACATGCATTTCTCATTTCTTTAAGCCAGTAAAATCCACTTAAACGACTTTATGTGTGATGCGCACAGTCTGTTTTTTTCCGCATTTTTTTAAGCGTTATTACTTCAGTTTTCTCACAAAACTAGATGCAAATCCTTATGTCAGCGAAGTCGATGAAAATCATGAAGTTTTGTGCCCATGTTGCTTTTTTTCCCTTGCAGATTTGGTGCAAAAATAAATCTTCAGCATGTCAATTCTATCAGCATTTTTCCACCCCAAATGCATTAAAAAATGCATATAAAATGCATTGTATTTTTGATGCATTTTTCCTGCCAGGAGATACAGATTTGGTGCAGAAGTTTCTGCAACCAAATACTCAATGTGTACACATATCCTAAGGCTGGTTTCACATTGCGATTTAGTTAGATCTGATGCTGTCCGATGAAAATTGGACAGCATCGGATCCAAATCAGCCCCCATGTTATCCAATGGGGATGGGGATCAGATCATATTTGGCATAATTGCCATCAGATTTGCCTCCGATCCGATTCCGTCTCAGTTTTTGCAGTAGCAAAAATCGTAGACTGCTACGATTTTGGCTCGTGAACAAAATCAGACAGAATCGATGCCTTTAACATGGGGCCCTATGGTGCAGGGTCCAAGGAAACATCTGATGTCTCCTCAGACCCGATTTTAGTGTACTGAGCATGCTCAGTACATGCTCAGTGCACTAAAACTATGCTGTGCCGCCTAATTTCATTTCCGCAATGTATATACATACATTGTGGAAGTGAAATCTAACTAAAATCAAGTGTTTAAAATAAAAAATCTTTATTCTCAAATGCCAGCACTCCTCCAGCGTCTCCATCAGCTAACGCTCGGTAACAGGACCTGGGATGATATCACAACCCGATCAGCTGATCGGGTCACATGAGCGGTTACCGCGGTAACAGCTAATGTGACCCGCTGACGCTTCTGACATCACAGGTCCTGTAAAACCGATCGGGAGCTCTATGGAGACGCCGGGGGAGTGCTGGTGACTCACCGTGGCCGCGACTCCGGTTTATACAGGCGATGCTTCCTTCCTCCTTGTCACGGGTGGACCGCGCCTGCCGGTAGTGGGGCCCGATGTAGTGCAGATCAAAAGTTGAAGACGTCTTGGTGGAACAGATTAAAGGGGTTTTTAATTTATTCGTGACGCCACCTATGAGTAGTTCGGTAAGGACTACCGACGCTGCGGAGCCCCCGGGGGATGGACAGCAGCAAGATGTTACGCTCCCCACAGGCTGAGCGGTGATCCCCGGAGGCTGGAGCTGCTCAAGATGTTGTGCGGCAGCTGCGGTTACCTTGTAGTGCGGACGGACAGTTCATAAGGAAGCACGGACACAGAAAGTCTCTGCAACGGGTCTTTACTGTAACCAGCAGGCAGTACATGGCATACAGTGGTTGGGTAGTGGACCGGGTGGACTCAGCAGTGATGGTGTCCCTTAGAAATCCGCAGTGTTCCTCCATTCTAACTAAGTGATTGCCAGTGTCGCCCAGGAATACCAGGTCGGGTACGGGGAGGCTGCTTCAATGCCCTAACCATGATGTACGTTCTGGATGTTTTGGGGAGCCTTGGATCCCTCAGTGGGTACACCGCTGGTTAGACGACTGGAAGTTGGCGGTTGCTGGGGTGCTCCTGTAAAGCTGCTCCTCCACGCTTTCTGGTTCGCGTAGCAGAGGTGAACTGCTGCCAGCTTCGGTACCAGTGAACCGGCTGTGAGCTGTGGGCACGGGAGTCGTTTGGGAACCCGTGTGAATGATGCCCAATCCCGGTAGTTAAGGCCTCAGGTGCTGACACCCGACCGGTGACGGCCCGGGGGCTGCACGGAGTGCGGAGCCCCCGCTCCTCTCCAAGTTCAAGTTCTCTGTCCCAGACTCTGTTCTAGGCTCTAGTCTCTAGACTATTGTGTGTGTTCTACTACACTTCCCTAACACTCCACCCACCAGGACCTAGGATTGGCCCTCTATTCTAGGTGATGCATGTAGGGTTGGATTTCTAAATTAACCAAGTCACTGCTGTGTCAGAGAATATTGCGGCTGCATTTATGGCTGCAATACCCTCTTGTGACGCACTCGTTGCGGGGTGCCACACTGGCAGGTGAGAATAAAGATTTTTTATGTTGGAGGAGGAGCAGGGAGAATAGGACAGGAGAGGGGAGAACAAGGGGACAGCGAGATGACAGGAGGCAGAAAGGAGGGGGAGCGAGGTGACAGGAGACCAAACTGATCCTGCAAAATGTCGGAACTGAATGCCTATTTGGCAACCGATTGCAGGGATCAGTTTGGATCCGATGCTGTCCGATTTTCATCGGACAGCATCGGATTTAACTAAATCGCAATATGAAAGTAGCCTAAGGCTGAAGCAGACATGAATTTCATGGAAGTTTTTTTTGTTTTAATCAAAGGAAGTCACACATTAAGGTTAGCATGATGTCCTCACCTCAAGTTGATACTTGCCTAATCTCGTTAACCAGTTCTCAAAAATTGTGTTGTTTATATCTCAGCAAAAGGTGCGTGATGAGGGCTTCAAGATCACAAGCAAAAAGGGGAATCAGCAAAAGCACATTTTACACTTAAAGTAACGTTACTTGACACGATGTTGTAACGATGTCGGCTGCACGTTTTTGACATTATTCCAAGATCGCTTTGGAAATGTCACATGTACAGATATCGTAGGCAACGCAACTACGATGTTGAAAGCATCTTTCGCTCGCTGTTTATGCACAACCCAGCGAGCTATACTTATCAATGTAGTGAATAGGGGAAATCGCTCTTAACATCGTTATCACAGTGTCACACAGAGCGATGCTAGCAGATCGCTTGAGCGACATCGCCAGGTTTTTGAACATCTTCTACAACCTGGCAACTCCGTTCAAGCGACTTAGTCCAGTTGCACGGCACGACGCACTTGCGATATCAACTGCAACAGCGATGAACACGTAACTTGAGCAATATTGCGGGCGATATCGTGTTGTGTAAAGGTACCTTTAGGCTTTGTACATATTGAGTTTTTCAAGGATTTTTATCAGCAGAAACTTATCAACTCCCCCTACCAATCTCAATAACCTGCTCTGAAAAACTATCTCTCTAAAATAAACCCTTCTGTTTGCATATACCCTAATATTGTGTAGATTCATTCCACTGTGAAAATGCGGCCTTACCACAGATTTCACTATTTGCACTGCAAAAAGTGAAATCTGCAGTGAATATCTGCAAAATCAGTTGACATGGTGTGGATGCAATTAACGCTGCTGTCTGTCAATGAAAGTTCATGAACAACAAATGAAATTTACAAGGCCGGTACTGTAATTTGCAGCAGATTTACCATCCAAAAAATTTGGACAGAAAATCCACACAGTATATCTGTCCCATATGAACATACCCTGAGGGTATGTGCACATGATCAGGGTTTGCAGTGTCTAGAAATCCCACCCTCACAGTGCTTCTCTTCGCAGCATTATTTCAGCTGTGGTGCGGGTTGCCACACTTGTGCATCTCCGCAGTGTGTTAATTTATTGCTGCGGATTCAGAAGCGATTTAAAGCTGCTTTCACATCAGCGGTTTTCGCTGATCGCGGCAGTTGCGGTGAAAAAAAAGGCAACTGCCGCGATTACCACATAACGGCCACACTTGCGGTTTACTTGCGGCAAGCCCCATACAATGTCTATGGGGGCTTGCGGCAAGTGCGGTTTCGGCACTTGCGGCCGCGAAAAAAACGTGGTATGCCGCGTTTTTTTCGCGGCCGCACCTGCCACAAGTGCCGATACCGCACTTGCCGCACCTGCCGCAAGCCCCCATAGACATTGTATGGGGCTTGCCGCAAGTAGACTGCAAGTGCGGCCGTTATGCGGTAATCGCGGCAGTTGCATTTTTTTCACCCAACTGCCGCGATCAGCGCAAAACGCTGATGTGAAATGGGCCTAAGCGAGTGAATGCAGGGAAAACCCGCCCTGCACCGAACACAGATTGTGGGCACAGGGCGGCTGCGTTCACCCACTGCTTTCCTCAGATCCGGAGACAGGTCCAAGACATAGTGTCTCTGGATCGTCTGCACATATTTTAAGTAGTGACATACTAAAGGTTCTAAGGCTACGTTCACACATAGTCCATGTTTTAGCGCTTTTTTGCGCGCGCTTTTCAAAAATGCACAATGTGCCTTCCGACAAAGTGAATGTGAAATTCACTTTGCCGTACAGACACTGCATAAAAATATGCCACGCTTTTATGGGAGAAAGCGCAGCTGCGTAAAAAGAATGACCATGTCAATTCTTTACGCAGCAGTGTTGGCACTTTTTTCCATAGGTGCTGGCGCTGCTGGATCTGATGTCACAGAGGGGAGGAAGAATCCTGGTTCCTCCTCCCCTCTGTGCCATGTCTGCCAGCCCTCATTTGATTTTGCAGTGTATTAATATATACTGTGAAATATAAATTAAAGAAAGCCAGAGGTATTAAAAATAATAAATAATGAATACTTACCTCTCTGCCGTCTTGTTTGGGCTATCCGGAGCCAGGTAATGATCTGACAGGACCTGGCATGACGTCATAGGGTGCTGATTGGCCGCTCGCGGTCATGTGATATGTGACGTCATATGATGTGCTTATCACATGACCGCGAGCAGCCAATCAGCACCCTATGACATCATGGCAGGTCATGTCAGATTGGTGCCTGGCTCCAGATAACCCAAACAAGCCGGCAGAGAGGTAAGTATTCATTATTTATTATTTTTAATACCTCTGGCTTTCTTTAACTTAGATGTCGCAGTGAATATTAATACACTGCAAAATCAAATGGGCAGTCACACATGTCACAGAGGGGAGGAGGAACCAGGATTCTTCCTCCCTCTGTGACATCACTTCTCCCCACGTGCCCGTAAAAAAGCGTGCTGTGTCAAAGCGCTGCTTCTTTTTTGCGCGGGTGCAAAACGCTGCTAAAAAAAAAAAGCGCAAAAAGTGCAAAGTGTGTGAACATAGCCTTAAATTAATTTCTGTGCTAAAATATTCCACATTCCACATGGCTTTATGGAGATTGGTATTATATTGCATCGTGGATTTTATTCATGAATAAATCTGAAGCATAATGTGTGCATTGACTCTTGGGCTTTCTCGCATTTTTTCTATCCCCTTTGAATCCGATCCTGACTGCGCCAATCTTTACATTCTTGCTTCGATGCCTACAAATATTCTCTTGAATTTCCTCAAACTAATATGCTATTATATTATTATACATTATATGGGTTGAGCAGATAAAATCTAAGCACACTATACAGTATTTTGTTATTTATTGAATTATTATTCAGCCACCAAATCCTTCCAACATCCAGTATTATGATGTATTAGTGATTAATGTAATCGCATTGCCTTGAAGTGTTCTATGATGACACGTTTTCATAGATGACTTGATAGTGATCATAAATATCTTCTTGGCCAGATAAGAGGAGGCCGGAATGTATCTACGAGATGATCCCACTGTGGTCTATTGGCATCATGGCATCACAGGAAGGTCATAACTGTTCCATTTTTTCCTATCTGCCAAGGCTCCAGAGGGTGAAAGCGGAGTAAAATCCTGGAGAGAAACAACATTCAGGATTTAGTAAAGCATGATACAGTGCCTAGACGAAGTATTCCGTGAACCACATTTCTTTCACATTACACTACAAAACAAAATACATTTTATTTGATATATCAGCACTAGGATGCAAGTATTACTAAAGTGTAAAAGAAATGATACATGGATGTCTGAATATTTTAAAAATATATAAATCTGAAAATTGTGACGTGTTTATAGCCAAACCCTCCTCCAACCACCTTTCACTCTAATCACTGCTGTAAGTCTTTTGGGGTATGTCTCTACCAGCTTTGCAGATCTAGAGGCTGATATTTTTGCCCATTCCTCTTTGCACACGAGCTCTAGCTCAGCGAGATTGGATGGAAGCGTCTGCGATCAGAAATGTTCATGTCATGTCACAGATTCTCAATGGAATTTAGGTCTTGACTTTGTCTAGCCATTCTCATACATGAAGATGCTTTGACCTAAACCATCCATTGTAGCTCTGGCGGTATGTTTAGGGTCTTGTCCTTCTGCAAGGTGAACCTACGCCCCAGACTCTGGTCTTTTGCAGCCTTTAACAGGTTTTCTCTAGGACTGCCTTGCATTTAGCTCCATTCTCTTCCCATTAAATCTGACCAGCTTCCCTGTCCCTGCTGAAGAAAAGCATCCCCACAGCATGATGCTGAAACAATAATGTTTGACAATGGAGATGGTTTTTGAGGTTATATTCAATGTTAGTTTTCCGTCACACATATCGTTTTGCATTCTAGCTGTGTTTCCTACATGGCTTTTTGCAATTTGCAAACAAGACTTCTTATGTCTTGCTTTCAAAAATGACTTTTTTTCTTTGCCATTCTTCCATCAACACCAGATTAGTGGAGTATACAACTAAGGCTGGGGGTTATACAGCCGTATAATCTCTCATGCTAGGAAATCAGCCAGATTATGCTAATGACACTCAGCTCAAACTCTGTTATGAGCCGAATGCCATTCACCATGCTCCAATTCTCTCGTATGCAAGAATTAGTGCACAGGTTCGGAGAAAACGAAGAAGCTTAATTTCTCCATCTTCTCCCTTGTTTGTGACGGCACATATCAGACTGCACACGAATAACCTCTGAGTGCAGTCTGATTTCCATGCATCCATGGATTTGTATTGGTGCAAGTCATCCGATTATCAGATGTACTAGCAGCATGCTGCGATTTCTTTCTCCTGCCAAATAGGCAATAGAAAGAAATTGATCTGCACTGCTCCATAGTATAACATTGAACAGACTGCTAACTGATAAAACATCGGATTGCATTTACTTATTTTATACACTTATTTAGGAGAGCCCTAATAGTCTTCCTGTGGGCACATTCTCCCAGCTAAGCTGTGGATCTCTGTAACTCATCCAGAGCAACTATGGGCCTCTAAGCTGCTGGTCCTGGTAGGTGTACAGTTGTGACAAACTCCTTGAATTTTTAAATATTCAGAGCTTGGGATTTTTTTTTTTAGAATTTAATGCTGATTTTCTCTTCTCTACAACTTGATTCCTGACCTGTCTGGTGTGCTCCTTGTTTTTTATGATGCTGTTTGATCCCTAATGTTCTCAAACAAGCCTCTGGAGGCCTTCACAGAACAGCTGTAGTTGTCCTGAGTATAAATAATGTGGCGCTCCTGCGTCCAGGAGGCCACAAAAGGGAACTGCAGCCAGGCAGGTAGGACACTTGTTGCACACCAACACCCTCACAGCCCACATACCCACGTGCAGAAGGAGGTAACATCCAGCCCTGAGATAAGAGACTCTATGAGATTGAGGGTGGTGGATTTAGAGGAGTGGGTTGGGCACACCCGTAGTCAGGTGACTTGAGAGTTTATAGGAAGGGGGAGGAGTGAAGGTGTTGAGTAGGCCCAGGGTGCCGAGCTGTAAAGATCAGGAGCACAGGCCAGAGAACAGCAGCAAGTTGAGCTGAAGCTGAGCAGACAGAGAGCCACATGTCCTGGAAGAGTGAGGGCATAAGGAACGCAGAATCTGGACTGAGCCAGTGCGAGCCAGAGGAGAGAGAAAGCCTATCCGGAGCCGGATCCCAGGAGTGTGAGAGAGCAGAGAGGGACGGTGTAACCCGGGCCCTAGAAAGACAGCTAAAGCAACCTCTGCAGGCGGAGTAGCCCTCCTATAATACCGAGAGCAACAGAGAGAAGGGAGCCTGGTAGAGCCTCAGGCTTGAGGACTGCTCGAGGCTGGGCTGAAGTAGAGTGTCGGTTCTAGAGGGGACCGTAGTTTACCCGGCATCCCCAAACAACACGACGGGGGGTCTGAATTCCAGATTGAGATCCCTATCCTAAAGGACAGGCAGCTCAGTGACAAACTAGGACCCACAGGAGCCCGAGTCACCGCCATACTGTCCAGTGTCGCACAACACGAAGTAAAGAGAACGTAACAGCCCGGGAAAGATATTGCAGATAGTGTGAGGGGTCACAGAGAGAGAGGCCTGGCTGCAGGGAGCAAGGGGAACCCGGAGAGGGAGAATGTGCCCGTGTACTAAGAACTGAACTTGGACCATGTAAGAACTGTGACTGTACTGTAAAGTGACTTGAAGAACTGAGAGTAAAGCTTTGGAAAACCCTGGAACTGCTTCCCTTGTGTCTCTGCATGAAAGCTATTCCCTCCATACAGGAATACAGCAAGCCTCCACCTGCAGAGCCACAGCTACAGCCTGTCAGCAACGGCACTGAGGAGAGATCCCTGCAGCGTCTGCAAAGTAAGTGTGCTACACACTCCACGATAGACTTAACCCTTACTGCCCTGGGGAATACAGTTCTACCCACTGGAACTATACCACCTAAGCTGCCATCCCATCGTCCCCGGAGGTTCTGTAGCAGCGGCGGCCCCCATCACTGGCCGCATCAAGTGGGTGGCGTCACGAGTGACATCCCCTGCAAATATTCCCCTTTATTTGCCAGGGCCCGGGACACGGACCGGACCAGGACCACCCATGACTTCCCCAGTAAGAGACCCGGTCTGGTACCGAGTACCCTCGTCCCAGTGGGCTCGGCAATAACACACAAGTGGACTCAATTTACTAATTAAGTGACTTCAGGTGGCAATTGGTAACTCAGGATTTTGCAATATTTAGAAAACTGTGTATAATTTCCTTTACACTTCACAAAAACTTGCTATTTAATTTTGGTATATCACTGTCATGCGGTGTTCCACACTACAGTCACTTGGTGTTATGGCGAATTCTGACTCTGCTCACACTATAGATTCTGACAAACGTTCTTGTGCCTCTTAGTTGCTCAGTCTTTGGCTGTCGACTATTTTTGTGCTTACTGGAGTTTGGTATTGCAGGAGTTAAATCTGGCTGGTGATTTGCTGTAGGAGTCCCAGGGGGCTGGCTACCTACCTATCACAGCTGCCACCGCCCTTTAAAGACCTCACATAACGACCGCTCCAGCGAATCCGACAGCGATAACGACCTGCCCTGATCGCTGGGGAGCAGTCAAACAGGCAGATCTCCCCAGCGATCAGGGCCATGGGAGCCACCTCCCACATTGCTGAAGGCGATGTCAGCGTCCTCCTTGCTTAGCGCTGCCTTACAGGCAGCGCTAAGCAGGGAGAACACTGGTAACTATGATAAACAGCGGGTATCTAGGCAGCGCGGGCTGCCTAGATACCCGCTGTTTATCATAGTTACAAGCCCTGTGAGATCACTGATCGCTGGTTTCTCGCGGTCACACACAGCGATGCATGCTGACCAGCGGGAAACCAACGATCAAAAAATAACCCAGAGCAGAATGTAACGATCAGCGACCTCACAGCAGGGGCCTGATCATTACTAGATGTCACAAATAGCGACATCGCTGGAGAGATCGTTATGCGTGACTGGGCCTTAAGTAATGGTGGAACTGTGTCTCTTATGCTGATTATAGCTCTTGCATTGCTTCAGCGATACCAGTCTTGTGCTGTTATCCAGTGTTTTGGTGAACTGTTATATGCTTTTTGTAGCGTGGTGGATTCTCCCATGTGGTTTGAGTATCTCCACCCTGTACCTCGTTTCTCCCTGTGTGCCATAGTGTATTTCCCTGGTGTGGACGTGCTGCGAGTTTGTGCTTTGGTTCTCTCCTGTTGGTCTCATTTGAGTGGGATTGTTTCTCCAGTCCCGGCCCTTATCTCTGGTGTGGAAGACTGGGTGTTAACCAGGGTTACTCAGGAGTCAGGGCTACGCTGGCGGTCCAGATCTCGCCACCATCAGGCTTACTTCTGGAATAAGAGACGGTGTAGGATCTCCTAATCTGAGGGTCAGATCAGGCTTCCCTACTTCTAGTGATTGTATCAAACTCACTGACACCTGCTCTCTAGCACCACTTGTGTTATCGGGACAAACAGAGAATTATGTTTTACTTCCTGACAATCACATAAAATCTCAATAAAATATTTAGGTGAAAGGTGAAAAAATGTGGAAAAATTGACAGGGTATGATTAAGTTTTCAAAGCACAATAAGTAACCATTATTTTGTCAATTCCAGCATCACACATTGCTCTACCTGGAGCAGTGAACTATTACTCAAGTACCAAACATTTAGGCTATGTTCACACGCTGCGTATATCCTGCCTTTTTTATGCACGTGTATTTCCTGGATTTTGAAGATGCGTTTTTTTTAGGTTAAAAAAAAGCACTGCATTCACAGGGTGCGTTTTCAATGCATTTTTGTATGCATGTGTTTTTCCTGCACTGTCCACTGAAAAATTACAGTGATAAAGATTGTTGAGAGAACCAAAAAAAAAAAAAATGGTCCTTGATGTAATTTCCTGTCTTCTCAAATGAGACCTTTTGTTAAGTTATTAAAGGGACACTGTCAGGTCATTTTTAAGTATAAAGGTCACTTTACACACACCAACTTATCTGTCCAACCTCTGACCAACTTACTGGTTGCAGTGAAATCACGGACACATTGCTCCATTGTACACAGTCACAAAATGGAACAATGTGCCCATGATTTCACTGCAACCAGCAAGTTGGTCAGAAGTTGGACAGATAAGTTGGTGTGTGTAAAGTGGCCCTAATACTAATATTACCCTTGAATAGAAGGGAGCACCATCTTTTGGCGCTGTATCCGACTCTTCCAGCGGCCCTGGTGCTGGATGGTTCGCTAGGTAATAATGAAGTTAGGGCCAGCTGTGTATTATGCCAGCTGCAGGACCTGATGGTAATCAGCTGATGCTGTCACCAGACAGCATCAGCTGATCGTTTAAGTTGGAGGTAAAAAGCCGGCTTTTTACCACCCAGCTAGGTTTAAACGATCAGCTGATGCTGTCAGGTGACAGCATCAGCTGATTGCCGTCAGGTCCTGCAGCTGAACAGACATGTCTGTGGAGAGGCGAGTATGCTATTTTTTTTTTCTACTGTTCACTTGGATTTCATTTAGCAGCAAATGTACAGACAGCCAGAGGCTGCCGCACATACGCTGCTAAAGCGAAAGCACATGTCATACGGCAGGAGGAACACAGGATTCTTCCTCCCCACGTGTGATATCACATCCTGCTATTCCTCCTGCGCCCACACTTGTAGACTCTGAAATAGAGCATCGTGTGTACGGCGATGCGTAATTCCAGCGCTTATAATGGAGCCTATATCACAGTCAGCCATGATTCATGCAGCCAGGTTAATAGAATCAATCTTACACAAGAACCCGCATAAGTCAGGGATCTAAGCTGTATACTGTGGTTAACCTAGGTGCCATTTGTCTTTGATTAGCCCTAAAAGGGGTATGATCACAATTTATTAACGTAGAAACTGAACAAGTTTCACACAATATATGCCTCAGGCCTAAGTCGATTCCTTGAAACACAAGCCATGCTCAGATTGTAAATCCTCGTCTGACTGGAGTGAACTGCCTCATACAGTCATGGCCGATAGCTTAAGAACCCTTAAAATTGTCCCAGAAAATGAAAATCATTGCAACTACACAGTGTCATACACAAGCTTATTTCCTTTGTGTGTATTGTTTGTATTGGAACAACCTAAAAAAAAAACACAGAACATTGCAAATTGGACATAATATCACACAAAACCCTAAAAATGGCCCGGACAAAATTGTTGGCACCTTTCCACAATTGTGGGTAAACAACTACACATTGAGGACAGAAGGAGGGGAAGAGAACTGTTTTGAGAAACAAAAATGTTAAAAAATATCAACAATCTTAAGGTTAAAAGTCCATCTCCAGAGATGATGTTCCTTTCTCCACGATGCACAACAAAATGAAGAAGTTTACAAGCCATGTCACTATTGCTAATCTCCCTGTATGTGGACGGCAGAGAAAAATTGATGAAAAGATGCAATGCAGGATAGTCCAGATGGTGGATAAGCAGCCCAGATCAAGTTCTAAATAAATGCAAGCAGCCCTGCAGTCTTAGGGTGCATCAATATCAGCTCGAACTATCCATTGACATTTGAATGAAATGAAACCCTATGGCAGGAGACCCAGGAGGACCCCACAGCTGACACACAGACATTAAAAAGCTAGACTGCAGTTTGCCAAAATGTACATGACTGAGCCAATTCCTTCTGGGAAAGTGTCTTGTGGACAGATGAGACCAAGATTGTTTTTTTTGGTTAAGGACATCATGCTACTGTTTACCGAAAATGGAATGAGGCCTACAAAAAAAAAGAACACAGTACCGACAGTCAAATATGGTGGAAGTTCAAATATGTTGTGGGGTTGTTTTGCCAACTGTGTGCAAGGAGTCATGAAATTTGAAAATTATCAGATATGTTGGGTCGCAATGTAGAGAACAGGGAAAGAAAGCTAGTTTTGTGTTTTTAGGTCATGAGTTTTCAAGCAGAACAATGACCTTAAAAATATTTCAATAAGCATCCAGGAATGGATGGAAACAAAGAGCTGGAGAGTTCTGAAGTGGCCAGAAATAAGTTCGGATCTAAATCCCATTGATCTCCTGTGGAGAGATCTTAAAATTAATGTTGGGAGAAGGCAGCCTTCAAATATGAGACCTGCAGCAGTTTGCACAAGAAGAGTGGTCAAAAATTCCAGTTGAGGGGTGTAAGAAGCTTGTAGATGGTTATAGGAAGCGATTGATTGAAGTTATTTATTCCAAGGGGTATGCAACCAAATATTAAGTTGAGGGTGCCAAAAATTTTGACATTTTGCCCAATTTTGGAGTTTTGTGTGAAATCATGTCCAATTTGCATTTTTCCCTCTTTTTTGTGTATTTCCAATACACACAACCTATATAAACATGTGTATAACAAAACATGTGTAATTTTAATAAAGAAATAATTCAATTTATGGAACAATTTCCAGAGTTTCAACACTTTCGGTCATAACTGTATATCAGCCCTATTGCTGCTCCTGATAAATAAGTTCCAAAATATGGTTGAATACATGAGGCCAAAGGGTCAAAATGTAGTTGATTAATCTCTATAGAATATTATTTTATGCCAATACTTTTCAAATTGTACTTTTGAATGAATTGTACCTGTCTTTTCCTAAGTTTAGTTCTTTTGTTAAAAACTCAAAGAATTTAGCACTGTGCTCCTTGTTCTGCTCTGCAGTGCCCACAACTCCGATGGAAGAGATTACCAGTTGAGCACAAGGGGCTGATGAGCCACCTATCACCATGCACAATCCGCTCTTCACAGTTGCATTGACTCTCTGTGAAGACAAATGAAAATGGGTTATTTCATACTCTCTGCTACAGTGAAGCGTTTTAAGTTACAATTCCTGTTTCCAATGTTGCTTTTTATGTTGTTTGTTAACTTACCGTACATTCTAACAGTGTCTTGAAAAGAAATTCATACCTTGTGAACTTTTCCAAATGTATTTATGTTACATCCACAAACTTAAAGAGGACCCCTGCTGCATGACAATCTAAATGCAGCACTGAATGCAGCATGTCTGCTGCATTCAGGGAAGAAGTACCCCATGTGTCTGTGTGCTGTGTACCCCGAGATATAGCCTTAGTAAAACTGACTGTTAGAAGCCATGAGGGCAGTACCTGGTGCAGGAGCCAGCTCGGTTAACAGAGGGCCATTCCCTCCCCCTCTGCCTCTCTGTGCCGCCTCCTGCTGTGCTGTTTATGCTTTGTTCAGACAGCAGGGCAGGAATCTGGAGCTGATGTCAGAACAAATGATTTGCACGCTGTGTGCGGCAGGATGAGTGACAGAGAGGAGGAGGAAGAATTTACAGAGTATCTATCAGCCTAATTTACATGTCTATTTTAGTATACACACATTCCTCATAAAATAATAAATCTGGAGCATCTCAGAATTCTGTAAATAGGTTATATGATACTGCAAAAAGTGGCACTCACCACTATCATAGAGGAAAAGGATCATCATATGAAGAGCAGAGACATGGACAGCAGCAGCTGTTTCGCACCAGTATGCGCTTCTTCAGATTCTCCAGAAGAAGTGCGTACTCACACAAAATAGCTGTCGCTCCTTTGTCCATGTCTCCAAATCCATGATTAAATAAAGTTACCTTTTCCAGTATGCCAGTGGTGAATGCCACTTTTTGCAAGTATTATACAATCTATTAACCAATGATCAAGAACTACTGTATTTTCTTCAAGCTGAGCACCACATGATTTGGCTTCACTCCGAACTTTGATTCCACTTACTGGGATTAAAGTGAGTCAGCGGTGTAGCGTTTTTTCTCTTTCAGTATTCATACATAATTCGGACTTGCTCTGGAACCTTAACTCTGCAGAGTCCTGTCTTGAATGTACAGAGGGGCTCATGTTCAACATCCGCTCCATTCACTGACTATGGGACTGCTGAAGAAAGCGCTCCGCTATTTCCAGCAGTTCTATAATCTAAAATGGAGCATAGTTCGAACATGAACACCCTGGCTCGATTCAAGACAGAGTTCAGTCTCCAGAGCCTCATTTTCGGGGTCGCTGGGAGTCTAAGGGGTCTGTCCCCTGCCAATGACCCCTATCCTTCAGATTTGGGGATAAATAGCTATGTTAACCTTTTAATACATGTTATTATTATTTATTATTACAACGCCATTAATTACATGGCGCTTTACATGTGGAAGGGTAGGTATAAAAAACAAGGTACTTGGACAATATATTGCACATAGGTACAGAAGGATGGAGGACTCTGTCCGCGAGGGCTCACAGTCTACGAGGGGACAGGTGAAGATACATTAGGAGAGGGTAGGGTCGGCCGTGCGGTGGATTGGTGGACCAATATGCCACAGTAATAGTGGAATGTTAAGTTTTTGAGCAGACAACATTTAGTTATAACTTGTTTTGCCACTTTCTGCCTCAATTTTAAGCAACACTGATCTATGTCCCAATTCTTAAAGGGAACCTGTCATGTTAAAAACTCTATCGGATCTGCCAGCAGGGAGTTATAGAGCAGGAGGAGCGGAATAGTTTGATATACAGTTTGTAGACAAAGTTTCAGTAAAACTTGCAATTTCTTCCTTGATTTCTTTATGGATGGTCCTGCCCATTGATTGACAGTCTTCCCTGTATGAGTACATGGAGTGATAGCTGTCAATCACTGAGTAGGACTGCCCACTGGACTCATATGCATATATCAGGGATGTTCCTTAATTAAATACAAGCAAATGCCCCCACATGCATTAGACTAAAGTCAGCCATAACAGTCCGGTTCTGGACTGTTGATCTTTATTGTTTTCGTGGAAATAAGATGGCAGTTTTCCTACAAAGAACAGAGGACAGGAGCGCTCCTGTATGGGGAGTATCAGCTGAGATAGCTGTCAGCCCAGCGATGAACTGTAGCATCATTGGCCATCAGCCATATACATAATATAGATATATAATATATATTATTATTATTGTTTATTTATATAGCGCCATTAGGTTCCATGGTGCTTTACATGAGGTTGAGGGAGACACGAACAAGTCCACTAAATCTAGGCGATCAGGACGTACAGGTACAGGAGGGGCAGGGACTCTGTCCACGAGGGCTCACAGTCTATTATATAATATAATATATATAACATAGATACAGATGTGTGGCCGGCATTATATCTATATATCATTCAGCTCAGCTTCTCCCCTATACCATAGTGTCCACAGATCAGACTGCAGGTACAATGTGCCAGGTTCCCTTTAAGTTACTATTGCTACATACATAGAAAGGGTGTATCAGTATATATCTGCTATGAAGATCGCAGCCCCACCAACCCCACAGATTGAGAAGTGCTGCCTTCATTATAGGAAACAAAATAAGGCCTTACTCAGCCCTTTACTCACTTCCTTAGGTTTCTCCAGAATTGATGCAGCAGCTGCACAAAGCTTCTCAGCCAACCCCTCTGGTAGACTGTGCTGGGGAAGGTTGGTGTCTAGATCCAAGAAAGGCATGATGAGATGGCAGCTGCACAGCAAGGTGACAGTGCTGGTCTACAGCATGAGGACAGGACAGGCTGGAAGACTCTGATTGGTCAGCTCCTGATACGCCTCTCAGTCCCTGCATGACTCCCCTTAAAGGCACACACACAGCAAAAGAAAGCAGAATACAAAGTCCAATACAACGTACCTATTGTGTTTTTTTAAAGAACTCCTTACACTCTCGTCAATTATTTTAAACAAACATGAGAAATCATCACAGGACGCTCACGGCGCAAAGTAACCATGCTGAAGTTGGTTTCTTAATAACAAGTTTAATAACAAAAATAAAACATCACAAGTATAAAGTACAATGCAGTGAGGTGCCCTGATGTGAATACACTTAATAACAGCTACAAAAATGAAAAACTGGCACAAAAATGGGCATCAAAGTGGGCACTGAGGTATGGAAGTGAAGGGGTTAAATGGCTTTGGGCCACTGATCTCAAAACACAGTCACATACCTAGTGATGCCCCACATCAAATTCACATCACTCCAGCCTGGCTCAAATAGGTTCTGGGCATCAAAACTGGCAATAAAGTGGGCAAATCTCCACTTTTTACAGATTTGAATAAGTAACAGGTGTTTTTGAGGGGTTAAATGGCTTTGGGCCACTGATCTCACACAACAATTGCATACATAGTGATGCCCCACTCGGAGCCGAACCGGTCTGTCTCTGGGGTGCCACGGCGGCGTGGCCCAGCTCACTGGTACCAGGTGTAGCAATGCAAAGAAAGGTGATTAATAAAGTTTATTGGAATATTTCGTGATGCCACCCGTGGGTCCTGACCAATCTGGCCACCTCTGTCGTGAGGTCTGCCGGGGATGGTGGTAATGGCGGCAGCCGGGATGTTAAGCCCTCCACGGGTAGAGCTGGGTCCCCAGGCAGAGGGAGAGGTCATGCGCGCCCAGGATGCTGCACTTCTCTTCCTCGTGCAGTTTCTCCAACCAGCACACGCAGGCAGCAGAGTATGGCTCTGCAGATGAGCCGCTGCAGTTACTGTCTCAATAAGTCACCACACACAGTTCTTGAGTTGGCCCGGTATTTTACTTTCCTCGTTACTCAACACACAGTTCACAGTGGTTCACAAGTACAGTTCTTTGTACACAAGCTGTGGACTGGGTCCACGCAACAGTCACCGGCCGGGGCTCTTACTGCAGCTGGGATGGCTCCTCTGCGTCACTTCCCTCATTGTACCTCTCGGGCCCTCCGGTTCTTTCTGTCCTCTCGGCTACGGGTTTGGTCCGGCCATAACGGGCTCTACAGTGACTCAACTCACACTCTGGATCACTAGCCCTAGTACGATGGCTTTGTCCTACTCCATACCAGTTGTCGGGTCTCGGGGACATGGAGTTCCCGCTCCCTACTGGGTGTCTCGTGGTTAGGGGCTTCAAGTGTTCCCAGCCTCATCTACAGAGCCAAATTTTTTACAAAGTGTGACCGAAACGATGGATGACTATGCTTGTCACAGTGTTGATTTTTCAATAAAAGAACAATTTTTTTCAACATTCATTGGTCGTTTCTGGAGTGCCGAAATATACTAAATATTTGTGATAATTGATTTTTTCTGAGCATCCGCATAGTGGTGAGCCCGACCTCCTTTAAATATTACATCTACAGAGCCGGCACTCTGGTTCTCTGGCCCAGCCACCACTGACCTGGATTAGTCGGGCTCACCTGGCTCCTTCTACTTCTCTGCAGGTTACAGACTGGGCTCCGGGCTGGCCTTTAGGGGTGTAGGCTGCCGAGCTCCGTGGTTCTCTCAGTCTGTTTCAGTCAGAACCCAGCTGTAGGGTGTCTCACCTTGGGGAGGCTTCCCTACTCCTTCACCATCAAAAGCTCTCGATCATCTTGCCCAACTTGGTGTTCCTAGGTCCTTTTTGGGGTCTAGTTCCGCCACCCCTTTCCCAGGTTCTCTCTACTTCCCATCCACACGCAGCTACTCCCGCCACTTCTCGCCTGGCATGGAGCGACTTAGGCTCAGGGTCGGAGTGTGTGTGTGTGTGGGTGTTTTTGTGAGCTGACCGTCCTGCCTATACCAACTGCAGTTCACCCTGTGGCCTCCTGTTCGCAGGGGTGCCACACTAAGTATGTACTGGTTGTGTGAGATCAGTGGCCCAAAGTATTTTAACCCCTCAAAAACACCTGTTATTTGTTCAAATCTGTGAAAAGTGGCGATTTGCCCAGTTTATTGCCAGTTCTGATGCTCAGAACCCCTTTGGGCCAGGAAGGAGTAATCTGAATTTGATGTGAGGCATCACTACGTATGTAACTGTGGTGTGAGATCAGTGGCCCAAAGCCACTTAACTGCTCAAAATCACCTGTTACTTATTCAAATCTGTGCAAACTGGCTATTTTCTGGCTTTGATGCCAGTTCTGATGTCCAAAACTCATTTTGGCCAGGCTGAAGTGACTTGACTTTAATGTGGGACATCTCTATGTATGTAACTGTAGTGTTCGATCAGTGGACCAAAGCCTTTAAACCCTTGAACAACACCCGTTACTTATGCAAATCTGTGAAAAGTGGCGATTTTCCCACTTTATTGCCAATTCTGATGCCCGGAACCCATTTGAACCAGGTTGGAGTGACCTGAGTTTGATGCAGGGCATCACTATGTTTGTAATTGTTGTGTGAGATCAGTGGCCCAAAGCCATTTAACCCCTTCAATAACATACCTCAGTGCCCACTTTGATCATAATGATTATTAGTTTGTAGCTGCTTTAAGTGTATTTACAACAAAGCATATGACTGCATTGTACTTTATACTTGTAATATTTTATTTTTTCTGTCAAACTTGTAAAAAAAAACGAAGTATTGGGCTGAAGGTGCCAATACTTTTGTCTGGCCCATTTTTGGAGTTTTGAGTGAAATGATCAATGTTTTGCTTTTTGCTTCATTCTCTTTTGTGTATTTTCATTGAAGACAAATTAAATGAAGATAATAATACTAAAGAATTTGTGATTGCAATCATTTTCAGGAAGAAACTGAGTATTATCTGACAGAATTGCAGGGGTGTCTATACTTTTGGCCGCAACTGTATGAGGAGGGGCATAGAGGGCAGCGGGCCAAAGCTTTCTGTGATGATATCAATCTTCTGTTTGAAGAAAGATGAAAAGTCTTCAGCAGGAATGAGAGGAGAGGGAGGAGGTGCTGGGGGACGGAAGAGAGAATTGAAAGTATTGAAAAGCTGTTTAGTGATATGAGAGATGAGAAGTAAGTTTGTTTTGCGGCAGTGAGCATGAACTTGAAGTTGGTGAGGGACTGCTTGTATGCAACAAAGTGCTCGGCAGAATGGGATCTCTTCTATCTCCGCTCAGCTACCCTGGAGGCCTTTCTCAGTTCTTTGTTCAGGTTGGTCAGCCAGGGTTGCCTGTTGATTGCATGAGTTTTGCTGTGTGTGAGGGAAGCGGCTGAATAGAGCGCTGCTGTTATTGTGGTGTTATATAAAGTGGCAGCAGCATCTGTGTCATGTAAGGAAGCTATGT
Source organism: Allobates femoralis (assembly GCA_033576535.1). Taxonomy (NCBI): domain Eukaryota; kingdom Metazoa; phylum Chordata; class Amphibia; order Anura; family Aromobatidae; genus Allobates; species Allobates femoralis. The sequence goes on from JARQOC010000003.1 coordinate 646,125,016, forward strand.
CTGTAAGAGGGAGAAGGAACTCAGAGAATGAGTGTAAATTAACGTGTTTGAGGTTTCTATGAGCATGATTGAGTTTATGGAGTAGGGGTTGCACACTAGGACAGGAGACTGAAGAGATCAGTAGGTTGTGGGTAGACAGGGGGAGTGGTAAGTTAGAGAGGTTAGTAAGAGAACAGAGGCAAGTGAAGATAAGGTCCAGCGTGTGGCCATCTTTGTGAGTGGCTGTGGAGGACCATCGAGTGAGGCCAAAGGAGGCAGTCAGTGATAAAAGTTTAGAGGCGACAAAAGTTGGAAGTATCATTGGGGGTGTTGAAGTCACCCATGACAATAGTGGGGATGTCAGCAGAAAGGAAATGAAGTAGACAGGTGGTGAAGTGGTCGAGAAAGGTGGAGATTGCTAGCTCTGGGGGGCAGTAGATGACAGCCAGCTAGAAGTTGGAGGGGGAGTAGATGTGGACAGAGTGCACCTCAAACAAGGGTGGTAGTGGAATTTGGGTAAAGAAGCAGTTATCGGACAGGAGCAAGCCAACTCCTCCAACATGTTTGTTGTTGGGGCAAGGGGTGTGAGAGAGATTGAATCCGCCATAAAACATACCCATATCCTGCATGCACACAACAGATGTCAAAAACTGTCCATTTTGGGTCAGGTATATATGTAGGAATAACTTTTTTCTGATGTATTGAATAGCTCCAACTTATCTCCAGAAAATCAAACCCTCGTGTGACTGTCAGAAGAAAGCTAAAAACAACCTGTAGCCTTCAAAATTCAGTGATGCCTAAACTTATTTTGTAAAAAAGTCTTTTAAGTCTGATAAAAAAAAAAGAAAAGAAAACTAAAAAAACTATTTAAAATCTGGCATCGTTGTGATCGTACTGGCCTGATGAATAAAGCTTCCTAATTACTCATACCACAAGGTGAATGGCATAAGAATAAATAAAGCCAATGATTTGATTTGTATAATCTGCCTCCCAAAAATCGCAGTAAGGCATCGCTCAAATTTATCTTGCGCTCTAAGCTATGGGCTTACATCGACGATTACGTGTAAATCTCTGAAAAATGTGATTTTTGGAAAATTCACTGTAATTTGGCAGAGGCAGTCACTTAGAACTCTCATCTGATCTCTGGTCAGGCCATGTCCATCTTTTAACACGTGCACAAAAATGCTTCACACTTTGTGAATGGATCCGTTGGGGGTTTCACCTGAATCGCATATTTCAGAGATGTAGCTGGAAACCGAAATGTAAGGCCGGCTTCACACCACAGTTTTTGTCTGTCAGGTTGGATCCTGTTTTTTGGGCGGCCAGCATCGGTGCATGTGACAGCGGGAGACCAACAATGAACGACCTCCTAGCGCCACACAGCAAGCACTGGGAGGCTGGTAACCAGGGTACCGGCTGTTTACCCTGGATACCAGCGTTCTCGCTGGTCCTGATCGCTGGTGAGTCTGCCTGTTTGACAGCTCACCAGCGATCAGATAACAATGTCCCAGCAACCCGATCGTTGGTCGGAGCGCTGGGACATCGTACTGTGTAATGGGGCCTTAAGGTTGGTTATACACTTGCTGTTTTTTCAAATCAGGCAAGATCAGATAATTCAGGAAAAAATATGATCTTTTCAGGATCCAGTCTTTTGCCCATTCACTTTAATGATGTTAGGTAGACTCCTGAGTCCTGACGCTTCAGGTTTCTACCTGATACCATTAAAGTGAATGAGCAAAAAACTGAATCCTGAAAAGACAAGATTTTTTCCTGAATTATCTGATCTAGCCTGATTTGAAAAAACAGCAAGTGGGAAACCAGCTTAAGCCATGTGCACACGTTCAGTATTTGCTGAGTTTTTTACCTCAGGATTTGTAGACAAAACCAGGACTGGAGCAATCAGAGGAAAAGACCAATAGAAACACCTGCACCACTTCTGTATTTAATAATACACTCCTGGTTTTGGCTACAAATCCTGAGGTAAAAAAGTCAGCAAATATTCAGCATGTGCACGTGGCCTTAGTGCTCAGCATAGCGCACAGGATAAATGTGAACTGATGCAAAATGTTCTGTACCCAAATCTCTGCCAATAGCATTTGAGGCGCCCCTGTGGTCCGGTCGCCACTATGGGGTGCTGCACCCACATCAGGGGTGTAGTATCTCCGTCTGCGGCAACAGGGGTTGGTGTCTAGTCACCCACAAACACACCAAACACACCCGGTCCTAGGGCTAGCAGGTGAACCCAGGTAGTGGGACAGCTCAGGCAGCCCGTGGGACGACGATGGGAGACAGGTGGTGGGTGAGAAGTGAGCAGGAAGCGATCAGGGAAAGGAAGGGGGCAAAGGGAAAAGACCACGGGAAGTGGAAGGTTAGTTGGAGGAGGTCAGCATCGAGAGAGATCTGTGAAAGAAAGAATGCGCATATAGGGTCTTATCTCAATTAAACACTTTCACTTGTCGATGTGGAATTGCTCACCTTTAGCAGTTGTGAAACCCACAACTGGTAAAATAGCGTACAGGCAGCTGCTGCAGGGACCGCACTCTCAACGGTGACCGTGGTCGTGATGTAGATTCTAGGACAAAGTGCTTCGGTGCCCGCGCTGCTGCTCCGAGACCAAAGAAACACAGACACAGGAATGTCTGGTACAGCTACAGCCTTTATTTTCCGACGCATTTCGGAGCCTCCTCCCGAACACCAAAGCACTTTGTCCAAGAATCTACAGCATCGAGAGAGGACAGAGAACTGCCCCACAGAACTCGAGCAGACATGTGCCTTGTCCCGTCACCCGAGGCTAGGGACCGTGAGGAGACAGAAGGAGTCCTAGGGGCACGGTAGTGAGCGATCCATCCATGCACCTGAATCTGCAGTGAAGCTGAGGGACAGGGCAAGAATCAGGGACCTGGCCCTGAAAAGTGGCAAGGAGACTCCAAGCTCCAACCACAAAACCGGTGGCCACGAGATCTCCAGGAGCTGTAGCCAACACCCGGCACATCCGCCAAGAAGGCAGCCGTATTAGGGCCAGGGCAATCAGACGGTCCCCCAAAAAGGCCTGTGGCTGCTGGATTGAGGCTCTATGCACAGAGGAAGTAGAGCAGGCAGCGCAGAAAAAGGAAGGCCTGAGAGGAAAGGAACACAAAAGGGGTTCACTGGGCAAGCCATCCTGGTTGCCAAGGACTACCTGGACCGTTGATGTACTTGTACTGTGACCTGTGGTACATGCTGAGAGAAGCCAAGTAAACTGGGTTTGAACTCAGACTGTGTGTGAGCCTTTTTATTGCCCATGTGGAGCTGTCCCGCTGGCCCTCCAAAGCCCAGCCATAAATAAACTCCCAGAGGGGGTGTCAATACTCAACTGTGGTCACTTTATGGGTTTTCTGATGTTCTGGCCCTTAGAGGCTCTGCAAATGGAGTCCGCAAACTATTTTAGGAAAATGTGTGTTCCAAAAATCAAATGGCGCTCCTTCCCTCTTGAGCCCTTAGGGCCGCTTTACACACACCAACTTCTGTGACCAACTTCTGAACAGATCTCTGGTTGCAGTGAAATCATGGACACATTGTTCCATTTGTACACGGCCACAAAATGGAACAATGTGTCCATGATTTCACTGCAACCAGAGATCTGTTCAGAAGTTTGTCACAGAAGTTGGTGTGTGTAAAGCGGCCCTTACATGTAGCCAAACAGTACTGTGGGATATCTCCACTTTCAGGTGAAATTGTTTAACACATTTTTTGTCCTTTTTTACCTATTTCCTTTGTCAAAATTAGAAGTCTGATTAAAACAACACTTTAGTGGTAAAAATGTAATCTTAACCGCATAATAGTACAAACTTTTGTGACACACCGCTGGTGTCAATATGCTCACTGCACTTTTTTTGTGACACACCTCTGGTGTCAATATGCTCACTGCACCTCTAGATGAATTCATTGAGGGGTGCTATTTGTATAATGGGGTCACTGTGAGGGATTTTGGCTCGTCTAGCACCTCAGGAGCCCTGCCAATACGACATGGCACCCCCAAACCATTCCTGCCAAATATGAAATCCAATATGGCGCTCCTTTCCTTCTGAGTTTTGCACTGTAAATCAAAAGTAGTTTGCAATCGCATATGATATCAGTGAACTCAATATAAATTACACAACAAAATTGCATGGTGCAAATGTAAGGAGCTGGCTGACGATCAAGAAGATTCTTACCCTTGAAAATGTTGTTGTTTTACATGTTCTCTTATATGAAGTACTAGATGGGTGCTCGATGCTATCGCATTGGGAGGGTGGTGGCTATCTCTCCTCCCCTGTAAGCTCTCCTCCCTGTGTGTGGTCTCTCCCTCCCCTGTGCTGTCTTCTCCCCTCTGTGCTCTCTCCTTTGAGCTCTATCCCCCAGTGCACTCTCTCTACCCTTGTGTGCTCATCTCCTGTGGGCGGTTTCATCCCCCTGTGCTGTCCTCTCCTCTCTGCGCTCTCCCTCCTCTTGTGCTGTATGTTCCCCTATACACTCTCTCCGCCATGGGCTCTTTCTCACCTCTGTGTGCTCTCTTCCCCTGTGGTGTCTCTCCCTGTGTGCGGTCTCTCCCCTCTGTGTGCTTTCCCCCTGTGCACTCTCCCCGCTGTGAGCGGTGTCTCTCCCCCGTGTGTTCTCTCCCTCATTGGTTGTTTTTCCCCCTTGTGTGCTCTCTCTTCCTCATGCGTTGTCTCTCACCCCACTGTATGCTGTCTCTCCTTCCTGTGGTGTACAAGGATGGCGGTAGAGTGAGTAAATGCGCATGCGCATATCGGGTCACACTGCCACCATCTTTGGATTTCCAAAGTGTCCAAAGATGGCAGCCGCCTAAGTAGGTGCACATGCATGCTTACTCATGCAATTATCAGTGGCAGTGGTGGTGGCAGTTGCGGGCCCCGGTTGCAGGAGCGGACAAAGTGGTGCTGTGCAATTTGCCAGTACCGCTAGTGGGCGCCATATTTGCACACCCACCACTTGGGTGTAAAAAATATGGCTGCTTACAGCGCGTGATAGGACATCCTGACGTCAGAAGTTGATGACATACAGAATAGGACAAATATGTAAGTAGATATTTCTGTGAGTAGTGCAATAGTGTGTTTAATTCCCAGGCAGTGGGCACAGTGTTAGTAGCCACCCCTAGAGGTAGTCAGTATTAGGTTCCTTTGTTATAGAGGGTTCTAGGCTTAAGGGGACAGGGCTGATGAGTTAACATTGGAGCCAGCCCACAGTGAAGGGGAAATAATGCCTGGTATTTCCTGTTTGAGGCAGGAGAGAAGGGAACAGAGTAAGAAATAGTGCACAGGAGGAAGTAGAGGTGACTGGACCCATACTCCAGAATAAAGGCCCAAAGGAGAAGAAAGAAGCAAGTGAATGCCTCTTGTTCTGCCCATTAGACTTAGTAGGAAAAAGCAATTTTAAGTTTGCCACTTTTTATAACCTGTGAAATATGCATGTTATCCTGTTATGATGTTTAATGTTTTGCGCCATCTGGAAGTATTACCTGCATATCTAGGTGTCTTCTCCTTGAAGAACCAGTGCGTTGTGCTTCAACCCCTCGGCATCTCTGGGAATGCAGCAGCCATATTAAGACAGTAGGAGACAGGATTTTATGCTAGGCCGATGTGTCTATCTTGCTTGCAGTTTTTTCCTTGTGAACCCCATCATCCTTGTAAAGTATATCTGGTGATTGTTTTACTCCTGTCTGTGCATTTGTTACTTTAGAGTCTCTTGTTAGGATTGTATAGCATTCATTTTTACAGAGTTATGTCTGTTAGGAATGCTTGTGTTCTATGATCGTCTATCGTAGTGTAATGATCCTTTATATTTATACTGTCATAGCTGTTAATATGATATATGTACCCTTTACTCATTTATGCTCTCAGTACTGCATACAGTAGTTTTTTTTTGTATTTTTCTAGTTTTACTTCCAGTTCACTAACTGTTGAACAATAAACCGTAAGACTACAGAATGGTCTGTTTACTAAGAATATAGAAAAGGTTTAAGCTGCATGCTAGAATTCATATTGCATATAATGTGATGGAAGCCCCCTCCAACCCAGCTGGCAAAAACTGAATTGTAAGGACAGTGGTGGACCAGTTCTTTCACAGAGCTGCCCAGAGATGGGAAAGAGTTCTCCAGGCTGAAGGCTACTGACCCCAAAGAGCATAGTCGTGCAGGGTGTCCTAACCACAACATAAACCAAACAATGATAGTAGGGCACCATACAATACAATAAAAAACAATAGTTAACAATGATCAAACCAGTTTGATCCACCCAAAAAGTAAGACAATAATCACAGAAGAAGGAGATGTATATAGTAATTGGGATCAATGAATTTATATTGAACAAAAGTAACAATTTTATTAAGCTTAATGCAATACAAGAAACAACAAGACAAACATATTGTAAAAACATTTAAAATAGCTGAAGCTGTACAAATGAACTACTGGTGTGAACAGTTCTCACAGAAATGCCACGCCAACCTCAGGGAATTCAGAATAACAGTTGGTCTACAATGGCAGCATAAATGCCATTAATCAACATCATTCAGTAAAAAAGATTATTCAATGGACTATCACAGTATGCCAGGATAACACACACATGTGCAGGCATTATATAAAGTCCAAGTGGAGATGTATGAACAAACCCACCCAAAATACAATGGTTCTTACTAAATGATCTCCTAATAACCAATATATTGGTAGCTCAATAAAGTGCACAAAAGCTCCCCTATTTCCGATGCGAGCAGCAATAATAATAATAATAATGATGAGCAATGGCATCAAATTAGATCAAGAGACCCAAGGCACATAGGGAAAGGATGATGCACTTGGAACAAAGTCTCCTGTGAGCCTCCACGACTGAAAGCGATCAGCTGTTGGGCAAAAGCTACCTGCAAGAATACCTGTCCATATCCCTATGGAGGTGGTTGCTTGTGAGGCAGAAAGAAGATAGCATTTCTGTGAGAACTGGTCTAGCTATTGTTAACACCATTTGTAAAGCTTCGGCTAATTTAAATGTTTTTCCAGTATGTTTGTCTTGTTGTTTCTTGTATTGCACTAACCACAACATAACACATTGAGCCATGTAGTTGGTTACCTGGGGATGGAGTAGTGCAGAACCTCCTTGGTTATCCCAGATAGCTGGTGGAACACAGTCTGCACCTGAAACTGTAGGGCAGGCCTGTGTGAAGATGTTTATGAAGTCTGAACTCTGTCAAGTGCGTGGTGAAAGGGTGCTGGGGCTGTGTTGCAAGTAAAATAGTGAACATTTTAATCTGTCATGGACTTTTTCTTGGAAATTATAGAAAGGAAAGTGGACCTCAGACTGTGCTCCCGCTCCAATAAATCAATGGATCCAAATCATTCAGAATTTATCTGGTGGTTTATTCAACGCGTTTCAGGGTTTAAAAACCCCTTCATCAGGAATACCACAAAAAAAGGGTGACAGCTTGCAGCTGTCCACTTTCACTGGGCTAAACTTTAAAATACTGCAAAGCCCCACGTGGCTTTTTTAAATTATTTAAACACCCTATGATGGCAGGTTGGTTGCTGTACACTAATGTGTATGGCAACCAAGCACAATCACTGTCCAGATTGAGGAAATGCAATTTGACTGCAACAGCCAATCACAGAGGCTCTCATAGAGTGTGAGCGTCTATGATTGGCTGTTTGCCAGTCAGTGCAGTGAATATGCATGAAGCTTAATGGGCGGCCAGGGAAACAGAAGCAGGAATCTGGTAAGCTAGATCTACCTATTCTACCTCCTATCTTCACTAAGTCCTGTCACTCAGAGCAGACAGCTGTATGGCAGAACAGCATGCAGACAAGTCTACATTTTGTCTGCATACTGGGTCCATGCAGTTTGATCACTATCATCCATCTCTGCCTCTTTACAGCCCTCCAGACCTCATCGCTTATTCGGTTAGGGCGTTTTTTTTTATTTCTTTGGTTGTACCGGGCCTGCCAATCACAGTAGTGCCATTATCAAACGTAAATATGGCATTACCATGACTGGCAAGCAATCGCTGCATGTTTATTGGCTGAAAATCAGCCAGCTAACATGCTAGGCAGCTCGTTCGAACATCACGAGTAAAATCCATAACACTCGGAGAACCGAGTAGCCCGAATACCTTAATATGTGTGTGAACAATGAATATTGACGAGTATACTCTCTCATCACTATTAGGATCCCCTGCATGACTTCTGCTTCCTATGGGCAATGGCCCGCAGCCTGCACAGAACTGGTTACCACTGTCCTTGTGGTCTACTTTCTAGCAGCTGGGTCAAGGGAGCCCACTTTTCCCTTGCTTCGCCTCCAAAAGGGCTTATTGTAATCTGAGCCCAGTCTTCTCCTCTTCCTCCAGCACAATGCTTATGTCTGTTCTCACTGCTTACTCTCTCTCCAAGCTATACCAGGTGTGAGGTAGCAACCGGGGAACCTGCTTGCAAAACGACAAGAACACGTGTTTATAAGGTTAACCAATGTCTACCCGTTTATTTTCACATATTAATCACATAACCCGGGTAGCATGTTTGACACATATCACATTGATTAACAACACTTTACATAAATACACCATACAATTACATTTAACATCACATAACACTTATATTGCACATAACGTTTTATAGTAACCCGGGACCTGTAACCATCTCTGTCCCCATTGGAGCTCTACCAACAGCTCCCATGGTGGCTACGGCCTCCGGCCTACTTACACTATACATAAGTTACAGTACGATGATGACCCTTCCGGGTTCATAACAGGGATTGAGCAACCTGAGTACCGGGTATATCATGTATCCCCAAGGGGCTCCTTCCAGGACGTATCTCCGCCTACGTCCCGGTCAGAGTCCACATGGTTCAACCATGGTGTCCCCACTCTAGGAGCCCTTTTAACCCCTACTTCTGACCTTCGTTACATACGCCTCAACGGGCCCTGTGGGTCCCAATGGCGGTACCTGCCGCCTGGCTTTAGTCACCCCAGCATGATGACTCAACACTCACCCGTAGTCAGGAATCCTGCCTGACCGGGTCCTTACATACCGTATGTGATCCATCATTCAAACGTCCATGGATCACACACCTGCTCACAGCCCACATCCATGGACTGTGGCCCCTCCATGGCCCATTACAGGGACTGGCAAACCATAGTGCACGGGAACCTCTACATCCGTTACCTACTAGGAGCCCTATTACCCCAGTGTCTGGCACCACAGGCACACCCACACCATTAGAGGTCGTGGTTGAGGGACGGGAACCCTCTGCAAGCAGCAGGGCAAGCCTCCCTCTCGTCCCAAGGACGGAACACCTCCAACATCATCCATACTCGCTGGGTCACTCTCTCCCCACATCTTTATACATGGGTCTTACATATAGGCCATCATCTCTCATTCAGGGCCATTACCTAAGCCCTCATACACATAGTTCATCGGGTCCCTTAACTGAGTACTCTGACTCGGACCCAAAGGCGGTCTATGCCCGCCTGGCACACTACATACATTTGCCTCCACGGGCTACATACATTCCGGTTCATCAGGACCTTTAACGGACTCCACTGAGTCGGTCCCAAGGGCGGTCTATACTCGCCTAACATGATTTACGCACACAAGGTGCACAGTTCACACTATCGCTCGGGAACTGCTTTCTTACCGGGCACGGATCCGGGTCTCGCTACCTGTGTCACAGGTTCCACCAGGCATCCCCACAGGCTCCTTTCCCGGGCGTGTTTCGCCCCACGCCCGGACCAGTATCCACCTGGTTCAGCCACGGCTTCCCCCTCCAGGTGCGGACACGACCCCGGACCTCGGCACCGGCATGGAGCTAGCATGCTCCCATCATGTACTCAGAGCCTCCAGACTGCTCTGCACTTGGCTGGTCTCAGCTTCCATCTGAATCAATCTCAGCTTCCAGAATCAAACTCAGCCTCCAGAATCAATCTCAGTCACTCAGGTGGCCGGCTCTTATCGGGCCAGCCACTCCCACATGGACACACCCCCTCAGCTGCTGTTAATCAGCCTTTCACACAGCTCAGGTTAACTCCCTGTGTTCCGGGTTGTCAGCACTCACTTATTACATCCTATTCCTCATGGACTCCTCGATCTCATCCCACTCTCACTGCCACTCATTAGTCTCATGAAACCTCATTGTGTTCAGGTTGGTTCACACAGTATTATCATCACAGGAAAACCGGCCAGTGTGCACAGGATCATCCTCTGATCCTACATGTGATGTACCCCGGCCATGCGGATCATGCCGGCGGTGCCTCACACAGGAAATACACTACCTTTTATTCCCACTCATTTTGGGCTGGCTTCACGTTGACTCCCTCAGCCCTGTCCCCCTAAACACTAGACTTCCCTACAACTAAGGAACCTAACACAAGTGACATTTAGGTGTCTGGTAACACTGCGCCCACTGCCTGAAATTCTTCATACTATTACACTATTCCTATAAACACACATAAATATACATCCCAACAAAGGGTATATAAAAGCAACAACATTTTCAGGGGTAGGAATCTTCTTGGCATTTGTAACCACCTTACATGCCCCCATACAGTAGTCTTCCAACATATATGGAATATCAGTCTACTCAAGAGAAATTGCACATCAAATGTTGGGGTCCATTTTCTCCTATTACCCTTGTGAAAATAAAAAAAAAACAAGATCAAAGAGCATTTTTGTATAGAAAATGTGATTATTTTTTATTTTCACACCTCAATGTTCTAAAATTCTGTGAAGCATTTGTGGATCTAAGGTGCTCATCACACATCTAGATAAGTTTCTTGACGCATTTAGTTTCCAAAATGGGGCCCATTGTGGGAGGTTTCCACTGTTTAGGCACATCCAAATGCGACACGACATCCGCCTACAATTCCAGACAATTTTGCATTCGAAAAGTCAAATGGCGCCCCTTCCCTTCTGAGCCCTGGAGTGCACCCAAACAGTTTTCAACTGCCAGATTTGTGGAGAATTTTTTTTCCCTGGGGTTTCAAGGTGCTCATCACACATCAAGATAAGTTCGCTGAGGGGTCTGGTTTACAAAATAGTGTGAACAGGAAGGAGGGGATGTTCTACTGTTTAGGCACATCAGAGGCTCTCCAAATGCCACATGTCATCTGATAACGATTCCAGACAATTTTCCGCTAGAAAAGTCAACTGGCACTCCTTCCCTTCTGTGCCCTGCTGTGCACCCAAGCCGTAAACCCAAACATTTTCTACCACATATGGGGCATCAGCGTACTCAGGAGAAATTGCAGAACAAATTTTGGTGTACATTTTCTCCTGTTACTCTTGTGAAAATGCAAAATTTGGAAACATAGTAGCATTTTTGAGGACAAAAAGTAACCTTTTAATTTTTTCCTTCCACGTTGCTTTAGCTCCTGGAAGTACCAGAAGGGTTAATAAACTTCTTGGATATGATTCTGAGCAGGCTGATGTGTCCAGCTTTTAGAATGGTGTCACATTTGGGTATTTTCTGTCACATAGGCCCCTCAAAGGTCACTTAAATGTGATCTCTAAAAAAAAATGGTTTTGTAAATTCAGTTGTAAAAATGAGAAGTTGCTGATAAACTCTGAACCCCTCTAACTTCCTAACCAAAACAAAATTCAAAAATTGTGCTATGTTATTTTTAACTACTTTTGCGACATATGTCTCTGGTTAAAGGGCGGGTCATTCCATGTCAAGTGATCCAAAAATAAATATTTTTTTTACCTGACGTCTTTAGATTTTATTTTTTTTCTACAGGAATTACAGCTTTAGTTAATTACAAAAAAAGTTTTGTATTTTTTTTCTTCATCTGTTAATTTTTTACAGAGTTTTAAGTACGAATTTTGGCCTGGTATGGCTGACAATATTAGCTCAGAGGACTCATCGCCCCGTGTGCTCGATGAGTGGTGTCAGGGTGTGATTTATGCTCCCTTTTCAGCCAAGAACAGAGAGTAAGTGGTGGATTGAGTGAGAGGAGGTAGATTAACTCTTGCAGGCACAACCCCAAGTCCTGTGCTTAGAAGCGTGTACAAGATAGTCTCCACTTTGGTGGCGTCAGATTGAGGCAAATTATGAGTTAGAGGTTTGGCTTACCATCTCCACAATGCTGTTACTAACCCCAGGGCTTGATGTAAGCTGTCAATTTACAGCTGATATCAATAAGAGGATTGCCCTCTGTACTATGGCAATTGGTAAGATTCAGGTAAAGTATCATAATTCATACATCTAATGAATGCGCCATTTCGGGGGCAGCTGTGGGCTGATATATTTAGTGTAGTAAGGACCAAATACCCATGGCCCTTCCCATCCTGATAATACCAGTTCCCAGCTGCCTGCTTACCAAAAATATGGTGGCCCCCAAACAGTTTTTTTTTGTACTTAAAGAATTTAAAAAATGGCATGGGATCACCTCTATTTTTTAGAGCCAGCCAAGGTAAAGCAGACGCCTAAGGGTGGCAGCCCATAGCTGTCTGTTTTACTGGTTATCAAAAATATGAGGAAGCCCATGACAGCTTTTTTTTCTTTTCATTAATTTTATATCTACATACTTGCAGGGCAATTACCCACATTTTGATTCATTTTGCCTACTACAACCATTTTACAGCTATTTTACAGTACAGTAGTTTAGGTCCCCAAATTATATATGGTCCGGGGTCAAGCCCAGGTCTCAAACTGAACTTTAAACTAAAATCTGGCACAGCCCGGCAAACCCGAACTTCCAAGGGTCCACTCCTCTCTACTTTTCACATCCACAGCTCATCTCTGTAAACTTCAATCTTCCATCTTCTCCGGTCTGATAGCCGAGATCCTACTGTAACAGCAAGGGCCTTCACAGGCAATACCCCTGACTATTTAACTCTCTAAGTGACACTATCAATAGCGATCGCAACATTTAGGAGGTTGAGGGAGGGGGCTTTTTTCATTCCATTGTGATTACCGAACCACAGGGACCTGATGGATGTCATTGCAGACATAAATGGATGGCATAAAAAAAAAAAAAAAAAACATGGCTGAAGTGCTGTTTTTAGTTCATTCTGCCTCCAAAAACAATAGAAAATGATCAAAAACGTTACGCAACTCAAAATGACTACGTTAACATTTTTCAACTCATCCTGCAAAAAAACAAGCCCTAATAGAATTTTACCTACAGAAAAATTAAAAAATGATAGTCCCCAATATATGACAAGATACGTATATTAATGTCTTCACCACAGCATTAGGTACACAATATGCGTTATACTGTATATGCTGTTATATTGTTAATGTTTGTAATTATACCTGTGTGCTCATCTATTACATTTGATAATGAATGTATGATATCAATATGTTCTTGTGAATTATTTTTATTATTCAGATTATGTCTGTATGCTGTTCTAAATACAGATCCTTGAAAAAGGCCGTTTATATATGGCCAAATCGTTGCATCAACCATCTGTGTAAGAAATAGCCTATTCAATAAACTTAAAATAATTTTTTTGGAACCTTATTTTTTTTTTCTTTTTTGTGTGCCAGGGTTTACTTCTTTTATTGGTCTTTATTATAACCCCTGAGCACTTAACTAGTGGTGAGCCAAGCTTTAACCTTTCCTTCCTATTTAAAATTATGTCACACAGAGATAAAAGAAAATGCAAGTAACAAATCTAATTGGTGACAAATTCGGCAGCATCAAAAGTACCAAATACTCATTTCAAGAGCTTGGCCTAAGATGCACACTTTGAGGAGGAGCTAACTTTTTCACTAGCCTAGTGTGCCTCCTAGTGGCAGCAAAGCATACACCCATGGTATTCTGTGTCCCCCAATGAGGCAATAGAGAAAAGTGGGCGGCCGACACCAGATAAAGGTATCAGGTGTACTGGGAATGGTTACGGCGGTTAGTTTGGAGACCTGGTCTATAACCACTACAAGGGGCGGCAGCTACATCATGTGTGTGACATTGTTACCTTTCCTACCCTGCGTATATTAGAAACAGCGGATTGGCAAGAAAAAGGGAACCTTATAAATAAGATATTTAATATTGTGCCTCATGTGCCAAATCTAGATTTGTGGGAAGAGGAGAGTCTTTTCCCCACTCCAGTTTGCATTCAATCCAATGGAAAAGTCACAGAAGGTAGATTCAAGAAGAATCCTACAGAACAGAGAAACGTGCATTTTCATAAAAAAATTAATAAGGAAAGATCTTTATGAAAAGGGAATGTCCAAAAGTTTGAAAGTTGTAATAAGTCACAGTGAGCACCTTCTGTTGAATTAGGTAAGAAAATGGGATAAAGCCCCTCTAGTTAGCAATTGACAGAAATGAGGAAGTATATACACGGATGATGGGAAAACTGCAAATCTTGTGTCGCACAAAATAACCAAATCCTAATTTATGCATCTAGCTGGTATCATAGCACATTCACTGCAAGAATAATTCATTCATTTTTTATTTAATAATGCTGGACAGTTATTACATTTTATAAGAATGTAGTCAGATCACTTCTCTACTTATTTTTATAGATGCAGACTCGTAGAGTAGCTTGGCTCCTTGGAATGCCGCATCAGCGAGTAAAATATTGTAATCTCGTTGTAAGTCGTGCCTTGAGCTCAGGGGGAACGGTCGACTCTGCATCTCCTTGACACCCATTATTGACTTGTGTGCTTCTTTGAACAGATCTGCTCCGATTGCTTCTTCCACTCTTTGCTTCCAGGCCGACAACTTGGGCTTGTCCTCAAAGACATCAACACCAACCGAAAGTGGCTAAAAAAAAAAAAAAAAAAAAGGAGTTGTGTATAATACAGTTGATATTTTTGGGAACATTGATAAGATTCATGATGCATGAACCATGCTGATCTCAAGCTTTCAATGTGAGACAGTGACCATGGCTCTCAGTCTACATACCGGGATCCCACATCTCAAATCCAGATGCTCAATCCCGACTTTTATTATAAGGTTCTGATCTGGTACGAATTTTAAGTCATAATAAAAGGCTTGTTGTTAAAGAGTCAATTATGACTTTTAGGATTGCTATCTTTATTAGTGGCATTAGTTTGCTACTTCCTCACTGAAGTGACAATTTGCATCTACTAGATCAAGGGCTCGGACACATCGGGTGAACGGACTCTGCAATGCGAGTAACAAAAAAAAAAAAAAAAAATTCCATTGCAGTCGACCAATGTTGGAAATGTATTCTTGGACATTGACTGAGTGTCGGACGTTTTTATCTCGTCCGATTCACGGATGACGAGTCAGTCACAACATGCTGCAATAGTAATGCGAGCCGAATGCAAGTCTATGGGTCCGACAAAAAAGACATACCACACTCGGACTGCACAGGACCATCTAAGTCAGATGCAATTTTTAATTGAACATTATCATTCTGTAGCTTAAAACCGTACAAAATGCTCCTGTAAATGATTATACAGTAATAGCTGCTGTGTAAAAAAAACACTCGGCAACACACACACAAGCCACACTGACCAAAAGTCGGATGACACTCATCGACTCTCGGATCCGTCAATAGACAGTTTTTCATGCCATGGTTCACTAGGCACTGAATTGAAGCTCTTTATACTCGCCCCCCACTGAATGGTACACTGTACTAACAGAATGCTGCAAATCACGATGAGGGAGAGCTCATGAATATGTTTGACTACATGGCAGCAGGTTTACTAGTCCTCTAATGATAATGTCCTGCTAGTAAAACAAGTAATGTTATAAAAACTACAAGACGCAGCACAGTAAGTAACATTAATAGAATCAGGGTCACTTTCTCTACATTATCCTGCTTTCAGATTAGGTGGCAAAAAAATAGGCGATAGAATCTCTATAAGCCATAATGACAATTACTGATACTCAAGTTGTGGGAATCAAAGCTCAAATAGCATTCAAAGGAATCTGTCAGTTCATTCATAGACCCAAACAACAGGCAGCATGAATAAGAACCTTGCTCATGATTGCAGCAAGGAATATTGTTCTCTACAATTCTCAAGAATTTGAGAAAATAGTTTGAACAACTGTCCCAGTAGCATAGGAAAAGATAGTTTAGTCCAGTGCAGTGCCGCCCCTGGCAGGTTTCTACTTCCTTCACCTCAGGCGACTGCCAGGTTTCTTTTATAGAGAACTGTCAATCACTTACAGAGGTCCTGGGAAAGTATAACCAGGGGCAGCACAAGACTAGTTTGAAGAGCAGGCTGGGGACTATAGGGAGAGATGAGACTAGATTTTCTTGAATCAATGAATGTTTAAGATAAAAATCTACATGGCTGCAAACATGCAACCAGGCTCTGATTCATGCTGTCAGTGGTTTGGGCCGCGTGATTAACTGACAAGTTACTTTTTACCCCTTCACTCCGGACGATTTTCAGTTTTCGTTTTTCCTTCCTTCTTCCAAGAGCCATAACCTTTTATTTTTCCTGGTGAAGCTCTTTCTATTCATGTATTTAGTAACATAGTAACATAGTTTTTAAGCTTGAAGGAAGACTTTAAAAATCCATCTAGTTAACCCATAGACTAACATGTTGATCCAGAGGAAGGCAAAAAAAAACCCATGTGGCAACACTAAGCTCCACATTGGGGGAAAAAATTCCTTCCTGACTCCAGATATGGCAATCAGACTAATTCCCTGGATCAACACCCTTTCAAGAAAGGCATCCAGGCCCTTCTTAAATGTTAGTAGTGACTCACTCATTACAACATCATGTGGCAGAGAGTTCCATAGTCTCACTGCTCTTACAGTAAAGAATCCACGTCTGTGATTATGATTAAACCTTCTTTCCTCCAGACGTAGAGGATGCCCCCTTGTCCCCGTCTCAGGCCTAAGAGTAAAGAGATCATTAAAAAGGTCTCTCTACTGTCCCCTCATATATTTATACATTATTATAAGATCACCCCTAAGCCTTCGTTTTCCAAGCTAAATAACCCCAAGTTTAATAACCTGTCTTGGTATTGCAGACCCCTCTGTCTCTAGTGACTTTGTAGCTCTTCTCTGCACTCGCTCTAGTTCAGCTAGCTTCTTATACACTGAGCCCAATTGCCACAGTATTCTAAAGGGTGTCACACCTCAATGTCGTAGCGGATGATCGCTACGAATTGACGCTGATTGCTGTGACGTCCACGGCAGACCACCAGCGATCAATTGACATACATCAGGAACGATTAAATTCGTTCCACGAGTCTGCTCCGCTGCACTCTGAACGGGAGCAGCCTGCTCCAAGTACACTGGTAACTAGCAGCGGCGCTGCCTAGATACCCGACTGTGTACCTTAGTTACCACCTCCTCACTGGTCTCCAGTACCTCGGTACTAGCAGCGGCGTGCAAATACCACGTACCTTAGTACCAGCCTCTCGCTCACCGGTGAGCGGAGCGTAACTAGTACACAGTCGGTATCTAGCAGCGCGCTGCTATTACCCGCATGTACCTTGGAGACCAGCTCCGCGCTTGTGACAGCGCTGAGCTGGAATATCGCTAGTCCGTGTCACACCAGCTGCTGCGTGTCCACGGCGACAATCGCAGTTCAGAGTGTTGAAACCTGCGATCATAACACGATATCGCGTTGATGCAGTTTCACACCGTCAAATCGCTGCAACGTCAGTCAGCGATATTCAGGCGATATGACGCGTGTGACACCCTTAAGTGGTTGCACTAGTGACTTTATAGAGGTAAAATTATGTCCCTCATGAGATCTATGCCTCTTTAATACATCCATTATTTATTTGTCTTGAGCAGCTCCTGACACTGGCACTAATGTGAGTTGTCATCTACCCATACACCCAGGTCTTTTCAGTGATATTTTGCCCATGTTTTACAGTTAAGCACACAATTATACTTTTATTCCTCTGCCAATTGCATGACTTTACATTTATCTCCATTAAATCAAATTTGCCATTTAGTCAGCCCAAGCTCTAGTTTACATAAATCCTCCTGTAATATAAAATTGTCCTCCTCTGTATTGATTACCCTGCAGAGTTTAGTGTCATCTGCAAATATTGAGATTCTACTTTGTATGCCCCCTACAAGGTCATTAATAAATATGTTAAAAAGAAGTACTGACCCCTGTTGTACCCCACTATTAACTGTGACCCATTCTGAGTGTGTTCCATTGATAACCAACCTTTGTTTCCTATCACTAAGCCAGTTCTTAACCACTTGCACATATTTTCCCCTATCCCCATTGCTCTAATTTTATGTATCAACCTTTTGTGTGGCACCGTATCAAAAGTTTTGAAAAGTTCCTATACACACATCCACTGCATTTCTTTGGTCCAGTCCAGAACTTACCTCTTCATAGAAGCTTATCAGATTAGTTTGACAGGAACGGTCCCTCGTAAAACCATGTTGATATTGGTCATGAGGTTATTTTTCTTCAGATACTCCAGTATAGCATCTCTTAGAAAACCTCTAGGATTTTACCCACAGTAGAGGTTAAGCTTACTGGCCTATAATTTCCAAGTTCAGTTTTTGTCCCTTTTGAATATTGGCACCACATTTGCTGGATTGTCAATTGTGGTAAGATTTTTAGTGGATCTTGTATTCTGTGTTAAGAGTGACATAATGGAATTCTTGTGTACTTATTCAGTCATGGACTTTTGTGTATAATATGTTGAAGATTGTCATTTAGCATATGTGGTACTCTTTTATCTTAGCTCTGATCTCATCATTTCAAAAAAAATACTATCTTTTTCCCCCATTCATGCGCACCGTGGCAGGACTCTGTGAGGGCAACAGAGGTTAACATCCTGGTGCATGATATGGGTGAGTGATCCTTATGTACACTGGTATACCATGATCAATGCGGCCCATTATATGCATATACATTATCAATTGGTATGTGTTGTTGTACCTAATGTGTAATGCCCACAGAGTGACTACCTGTCTGTAGCCTCTGTTGGATTCTCCTGTCTGTACTTCATTTTCAATACGTTTACTTGTCTACTTTTATATATGTTTAATAAAGGTAATAATTTTATGTAACTCAAACTCCATAGTGGTGTCCACTTGTTTAAATAGTTAGCGGAGTGTACTAATACTTGTCAATAGGAAACACACATACCAAAATGGTAAACTCCTGTACACGACCAGTAGGAGTGAGATTGTTGTAGGTGGGGTTAGGTTTATGATTTTTGAAATTCACATTTATTTAGCCATAGTGTGTTTCCTCCTATTTCTAAAGCATGTTTTATTTCCCATAGGGTATATATTGTGCACAGGTCCTATTCAGGATGCTAATAAACGTCCCCATTTGCTTTGTGTACTTTTTATGTCTCAGGATATCGTCCCAGTTTATTGCACTAAGATTATCTCTCAACCGTTGGAAATTTGCCTTCCTGAAGTTTAGTGTCCTTGAAGCCCCTCTACTACACATCCTATTAAAGGATACTTGAAAACTTATTATTTTGTGATCACTATTACCCAAGTAACCTTCAACCCAAATATTTGATATGCGGTCCGGCCTGTTGGTTAATATTAGGTCTAGCTGTGTCCCCTTTCTTGTTGGGTCCTGAACCAGTTGTGAAAGGTAATTATCTCTCATAATTGCCATTGCAGGTTTCTGTTCCCCAATGAATTTAAGGGTAGTTGAAGTCCCCCATAATAATGACTTCTCCCCGAGTCGCTGCTTCATCTATTTGCTTTATGAGGATTTTCTCCTCCACTTATAACAAACCCCTATCAGTAATTTATTATTTTTTCCCCTCCCCTTATCTCCACCCACAGGGACTCTACATTTTTTCATTAGATTCACCTATATTATCACGCAGGATGGGTCTTAAGGATGATTTTACATATAAACACACACCTCCCCCTCGCTTATTTGTACGGTCATTTCTGAACAGACTATAGTCTGTAAATTAACAGCCCCGTCATGGCTCTCGTCCAGCCATGTCTGATATCCCCACCATGTCATAATTATTTTCCAACAAAATTAATTCTAATTCCTCTATTTTGTTGGTGAGGCTTCTGGCATTAGTGTATATGCAATTGATGCATCTTTCTTTACCTCTATTCCTTCTTACTGTATTGACTGTTCTAAATTCCCCCCCATGCCACCCCCAATTTCATTATTAGTGCTCAGATTACTATTTACAAGATCTTCCCCATCAATACAGTGAATACCTCCCCCAATCCCTAGTTTAAACACTCCTCCAACCTTCTAGCCATTTTCTCCCCCAGCACAGCTGCACCCTCCCCATTGAGGTGTAGGCCGTCCCTAGCATAGAACCTGTAGCCAACGGAGAGGTTGGCCCATTTCTACAGGAACCCAAACCCCTCCTTCCTACACCAATTCCTGAGCTACTTATTTATCTCTCGAATCTCCCGTTGCCTCTCTGGTGTGGCACGTGGTACAGGCAGTAATTCAGAGAATACTACCTTGGAGGTCCTTGCCTTAATCTTGCAGCCTAAGTCCCTGAAATCATCTTTAAGGACTTTCCACCTACCTCTACCTCTACCTGTCATTGTGCCAATGTACACCATGACCGCTGGGACCTCACCAGCCCCTCCCAGTAATCTGTCAACCTGATCAGCGATGTGCCGGACTCGAGCAACAGGTAGGCGGCACACTGTTCGACGATCTCTGTCTTTGTAACAGATTCCCCTATATGTTCCCCTAATAATCGAGACCCCATATTTATTGGGGTATACCAGATCAGGACTAGCCTCTTTGGCACTATTCCCTCTACCCACCTTCTAACTGTCACCCAGCTAGCTGCTCACAGTCCTGCAGCTCTATGCTACCATCCTCCCCCAAATCTATCCCAGTGAGAAGCAGACTCTTTTCCATATTGTCTACGGATCCCAGTGTTGCCATTTGCTCATTTAGATCTAGTATCTGGGCTTCCAAATGCACAACGTGCTCACATCTTACACAACAGTATGCACCCTTGACCAGCTGTTCAAGGATTGCATACATGTGGCAAGATGTACACTGGATGGCATTGTCAATTATGGAGCTCATTTCCTAATGGGGATTGCACCAGACAGATGATAAGTAAAAAGAAATGTAAAGTATTAATAAAATACAACCAGTAATTCAATAATTCCTCCATTCCAAACTCCCTGAATCCAAAGTCACTGAATCACAAGTCACACACTTCCTACCAATCGCACTTACGCTTTGGTCACACTCAGCTCGTGTTACACTCGCTAAGGAAGAAGATTTAAAGGTTTTTTTTTTCCCCTTTAGCAGAAAACCAGCCCAATGCACTTCCAATGGACTGTTTATTCATACTAAACCCCCCACATCCTCTGTAAACTGCAAATAAAGAGATTAATTCCATCTGTCAATAACAGCGAGTGATCACTTAGTTCTTTGCTGCCCAACCACATGGAGTGAATATTCATGTAGTGACATCACTGCACTGATCTGTAAGCGTAATCACTCACATGAGGCCTATGTATCCTTCTGTGTGTGTGCACGGCTCTTCAAAAAAAAAAAAGGAGGGGGAGGTGTGTGCACTTAACAGCTGCAACGTGTGTGTGTGTGGTGTGTGTGTGTGTGTGTGTATATCTGAGGCATGTGTATGGGTGCTGTCTGAGATATATTCTCATGTGATTATGTGAACATTTGTTCATTTGGTCAGATACACACATTATTTAAACCGATAGAGGTGTCTTACAGACACTACACAGTGTAGCACAAAACAGTTCCCCCTCCCCTCTCTCTCCCTTCCCCTCCCAAGCATAGTGCACAATATTTTCAGTGTGACTTCAAGCACAGGGGAGGGACAGAATAACAGCTTGGGTAGGCATGGTTATTTATTTAACATTTACATAGTACGGACTACTCGGCAGTGAAATCAATGAGCCGGTCTAGTGAAGATAGCTTCCTGCAGAGTGTGAAAATGCTTATTGCAAGAAAATTATAAAGGGTACAGTAATTATTTTTGCATGTTTTAAAAGGGCTGCCTAGGCACTATATTTATTATTTTTTTTTAATCAGATACATTTTTATTAAACATAACAAAACGTAGAACAGATATTGCATGTCAATACTCCTAGGCACTATTCAAGGGCACCAATTAGTGTCATACTGTAAAATGACCTGACAGAGTCCCTTTACATCACAATTAATTTTACCATATAGTGTACAGGTAACACGGGATAAAAAAAATTCCAAAATGTGGTGAAATTCCCCCCAAAAAAATGACGATTATTTTTTGGATTTTTTATGTACCATGTTCACTATATGGTAAAAGTGACCTGTCAGCCTTACGCCTCAGGTCAGTACGAGTTTGTAGATACCATTTACACCATTTTTGGATAGATGTGATGTTTTGATCGCCTGTTATTACAATGGCACAGTGACCAAAAAATAAAGTAGGTGTGGCATTTTTACTTTTTTCCATTACAGTTTACCATCAGATGACTTGATTTTTATATTTTGACAGATCGGACATTTCTGAATGCGGTGATACCAAATGTATATTTCTAATTTTAATAGTTTCATTTCAGTAGGGCGACTTGAATTTTAAAAAAAAAATATGAAAAAAATTATAAACCAACTTTTTTTTTCCCTCCACTTTTTCTTAATCTTGCTTGGCCCCTTAGGGCAGAGGTCCCCAACTCCAGTCCTCAAGGCCCACCAACAGTGCAGGTTTTCAAGATTATCTTAGTATTGCACAGGGGTTGGGAACCTCACCAGTGCAGGTGATTAACTTAACACTTGTGCAATACTAAGGAAATCCTGAAAACCTGCACTGTTGTTGGGCCTTGAGGACTAGAGTTTGGGACCTCTGCCTAGGGGCACCTCAACACTACAGTGTCCAATCGCTGATGCAAGGCTCTGTAATACAGAATTGATCATCTCCTGTGAATGCCGGCGCTCAGTCAGCGTTCACAGGAAGTGAGTCATGACAGCGACAGGGGTCGTTATCTGACCACCTCGCTGTCATGGGGACACAGTTATGCCCCATGATCGAGTAACTGGATCACAGATGGTGTCGAGGAATTGTGCGATCTCCGCGAAATCTAAGGGGTTAACAGCGGGTAAACTGTTAACTGCACATGTCAACAGATCAGGTCAGCCGGCATGTGCAGGGAATGATGCGAGATGCACGTGTCAGCTCGCATCACAGCAGGGAACATGACCAATGACGTACCTATGCGTCATTGGTCGTGGAGTGGTTAAAAGGGGTTGTCAACTACTTGACAACTCCTACTTATAACACTTTAGGGGCCCAATTAAACACACAACAAAACAATGACTACTACTCGCCTCCTACAGTGATAGTTCCAGCTATGTTGGCACCACTATTCCCGGTGGGATGTCTGCTCAGACAGAATATTGAAGAGCTACAGCTGATCACTGGCCATTGCATCATGAGACTGTGGCCAATGTTACGTGAGCCCCTGGCAATAGCTAAGCCAACATCACTGATAACAGCATCACTGCAGGAGCCCCAAAATGAGTAAGCAGCAGAGATTGTCCAGAAGAGATATTTATATATACACTAGATGGATGCCTGATGCTATCGCATTGGAAGGGCAGTGTCATCACGCTGGGGGTGGGCTCTGTGGCGCTGGGGGTGGCGGCTGTCTGTCCAATGCCCCCCTTCCCCTGCGTGTGCTCTCCTCATGTATGCGGTCTTCTCCCCTCATGCTCTCTGAGTGATCTTCCTCCTGTATGCTCTCCACCCAGTGTGCTGTCTTCTCCCTTCTGTGCCCTCTCCTTTGATTGGTCTGCCCTGTGCACTCTCCCACCTTTGTGGTCTTCTCCCTTCGTGTGCGCTCTCCTTTGAGCAGTTTCCCCCTGCATGCTCTCCCTCTCCCCCATGTGCTCGCTCCTTGTGGGTTGTCTTTCCCCGTGTGCTTTCCCCATGCTGTCGTCTTCACTCGAGTGCTCTCTCATTTGAGCAATCTCCCTCCCCCCCTGTGCACTCTCTCTCCCCCTGTGCTGGTCTTCTACCCTCTGTGCTCTCTCTCCTTTGAACTGTTTCCTCCCTTGTGCGCTCTCCCCCATGTGCTGTCTCTCACCTCGTGCTGTCTTCTCACCAGGTGTGCACTTTCCTTTGAGTCTAGATGGTGGTGGCGTGACCTGTCATGTGCATGCACACTAACGCTGCCATCTCTGTGTAACCAGGTGTCCAAAGACGGCAGCCACGTAAGTGTGCATGCGCGCGCCGGATCACACTGCAGCCATCTATGTATTCCCAGGTGTCCAAAGAAGGCGACCACCTGAGTAAGTGCGCATGTGCACTGGGTATACGTATGCGTACTTACTCAGGCGCGTGATACGAAGTCAAACAGATGCCAGAAGTGATAGACGGGACAGCGCGATTATGTAAGTAGATACACAGCAAATAGTATTAACTCACCTGCATAATCTCTACAATAGCTACCAAATCAGCAATGGAGATCTCATCCCCAGCAAAAAATTGTCTGTCCTGCAGGAATTTAGTTTCTATGGATGTCAAAGTGGTATTAAATTCAGAAAGAGCAGGATTTAAATTCTCCGGTGTGGCTTCATGTCCAAGGAGAGGTGGTGTCATGCCCTGGGACAAAAACAAATGATTACTTGGCGTTTATTACACCATTTACTACTTTATACTGTAACATTAATTTACATTAACACAATTTACAATAATTACAACCTGACAGTATGCATTTTAGATTTAAAGCCAGGACCACCATAGAATTATGGAACCAAACTTATACCACTTTAACTTGCTGATTGCTTAGGGGACGCCCTCCACTGGGACCTCGTTATCCTGGAAGTTGGGCATTCAAGTGCCCTGCTTAAATAGAAAGATGTCTGTGCTTATGCACCACTTTTCCATTTACACTCATGGTATTGCCAGAGCGAAGTACAGAATTTGGCAATATCTGGAAGCCCCCAAAAAATTTAAAGCAGTGTTTACAGCTATTACTCCAGTAACGCACATCACAGCCAGTTCTTGGGGTTGGTCAAGGAGTAGGACCTGATCAGAAAGTTACCTATCCTCTGGATAAAACTTTATGTACCATTTTCCATGATTCAACAAGACTCCCAACAAAAGAAAACCATTTTTGTATCATCGTTTTCTCCATAGTCTGCTTTCGGTAGATCAGACAGCATGTTGACTAATTGTTGCCGTATTCACCAATAAGTTTTTTTTGGTCAGTGTTACATCATAACGCTGGGGTTCCACTAGCATATGGCGTCCGATGTGTGATTTGAGTATGGCGGCCGTCACACGGTTCAATTTAATGCACAATATCGCTTAAGTGATCTGCTTTTTGATCGCTTAGGCGATATCGTTTGTGCATCGCTGCGTGTAATCAAGCGATTTTTCAATGTAAAATCGCTTGATCGTGACATCGCAGATCTGAGAGCCGGAGCTCATATCAAGCGATAAACGATTTAACAAACAGCTTCATCGTGGTGTATGACACCACGATGAACGATCTCCCAGCGGCAGAGCCTATGCTGGGAGATGGTATCTATGGTAAATGTCGGGTTACTAAGCGCTGCGCGGCGCCTAGTAACCCGATGTATACCATAGTTACCAGCGATCTCGCTGCTCCACATCGCTGGCGAGTCTGCCTGTGTGACAGCTCACCAGCTATGTGAACGATATTGTTAGCGATCGCGCGTGCACGTGATCGCTTACAATATCGTTCTCGATTTTGTAGCGTGTGACGGCCGCCTATGCTGCAACTGTGATCAGAACTCACCATTTTCTCCATTGTAGGACTCAGCATATATCGCACTGCAGTCAGGTGGCATCCAAGTGTAGTGCGATGTTTCACATGCACTGAGACTTCTATGGGTGCATCTGATCAGAGATTCGCTGACAAATGCATCATGCTGCAATTTATTTCTCTTGCCAACATGGCATGAGAGAAAATCGCATCCGATACCAGAGCATGCGATATGCTAATGACACTTGGCTCAGGCTCTGCTTCGAGTGTGATCCAAGTGTCCTCTACTGTGATCCAATCCTTAGCTATTGGTCAAAAGGACTGAACACATGAGTAAACAGCACAGCCATGCAAAGATGCAAATAGAATTACCAAAAGAAAGGGTCAGCTTAATGCATCAAGGATCCCCCTGAAGCTGAGTGGAGTAGCGCTGTGAGCAGACTGGTGCTGTGAACGTTTGCAGGTTACAGGCATGAAACAAGGTTTCTCAAATGAAGTACCCCATTTCTCAGAAAATGCATCCCAAGCAACTTAAATCTAGTTCTGCAAGGCTTCAGTTGCACATTACCCTGACGATAATAGGCCATTATTCCTAGAACAAGATGCTTTTGCTATTGATGCAGGAGCAATTCTATCAACATTCTTCAAAAGCTAAAAATTCTCCCTGAGAAACATTCTCTACAACATGCCCTCCAGAAGAGCAGAATAAGCTCTTGGCGATTGTGAACTTTCAGTCAAAAAGTTAGCTCTGGAGGAATGGCATCATCTACTCGAAAGAGTGAAGTCTCTGGTGAACATATACAGACCCTAAAAATATGGAGTATCGTCAGTCTGCCCATAAACTAAATCCATGTCACACATGATGGTTACTCTTGTTCTCAATGGTTTGTCATGTTTATTCTCACCTAGCAACCTGCTAAGAAAAAGCAAACAACTAACTCCCTATGCAGATCCATTAATACATGCGACTCCTTGGTAGACACCTAATTGAACTTGAACATATTCTAATCACCATTTCTTCTTCAAGTTTGCCACCTTAAAAGAACATTCTCTTGTCTTTACAGGTGATTGATGTTGTGCAGCATGACATCACTTTCTTTTTTCTCTATTACCCCCTTAGAACTTGTCTTTCGGCTCTAAGCCAAACCGTACCCCCCTAACTCGTCCAGACTTTCATTTTACTTTCACAATCTTGTTGCTGGAGGATAGTGAAAGTAAAATGAAAGTCTGGATGAGCGGGAGAGTGGGGGGTTTGGATAACAGCTGACAAGCCCTCAGGAGAGTAATGGACAAACAAAAAAACAAAAAACAGAGTTATGTCATGCTACACACCACGTCAATCACCTGCTGAATAGCACTAAATCCTGGTGGTTGGTTCCCTTTAAAGGTACCGTTACACGCTACAATATCCTTAATGATATTGCTCAAACATCACGGGTTTAGAGTCGTTCAAACGACATTGTTAGTACATCGTTGTGTGTGACACCGAGATATGACTACGATAAATCGTTTGATCGCAGATTTGAGAACATGTTTTCAAATCAGACGAGCATCGTTCAGCCAACCTGCTGCATCGTTGTGTGTGACACCGCGATAAGAGATTTCTGGGACCGTGAATCCAATCCCGTAGGCGTGCCTTGGCGTTGTGTTTTCCGCGCCCCGTGTGCGCCGATTGGTGGTCACTAGTGCATTCCGATCGGCTGCCGTTGGTTATGGGAAAGGCGCCATATTTACTAATCCATGCTTTGATGAGTAGGCTCATTGACTTGTTTATTCTTTACACTATCATTAAACACATTTAAGCAAGGAAACTCATTAAAGTCGCCATTGTTTTCTGTAGGCAATACATCCGGCCAGATTTTATATATATATATATATATATATATATATATATATATATATATATATATATAAAGAAAGCAGCACAGCTCCTTCAGGGTGCAAATCAGTCCAGCTTCTTCCACTCACTGTCTTCAATACATAGGAAATGACTGCAGCACTCCTTTTTCTTATACCTATTGCCTTTATTGGGCCTTCAGGTGTACAGGGCTGTACACCTGAAGGCCCAATAAAGGCAATAGGTATAAGAAAAAGGAGTGCTGCAGTCATTTATTATGTATGTATGTCATATATATATATATATATATATATATATATAATCTTTTTTTTTTTTTTCTTAAATGTAGGAGGTGAACCATATCTAAATTAATACACATAATGAAAAAAGCTGCACAGCACTCACAGACCAGTGTGAACTGGTGCATGCAGAGACGCAGGAATTTTTTCTAGTTTATATGTTTCTGCGTCTCTGCATGCACCAGTTCACACTGGTCTGTGAGTGCTGTGCAGCTTTTTTCATTATATATATTCTATAGAGTTGCAGATACTCTGCAGCAATTGCACCCTCATTGCTGACAGGTGATGGAGGGTATAGATGGAGTCTGCCCACCGAGAGGTGGGGGAGCGGAAAAGGAGGACTTGGGTGTCAGCATAGGACTCGTCGTGCCTGAAGTCACTTTGTCGCAGTCGACGAGCAAACAGACCTTGGCCAATGTTTGTACTAAGAACTTCAGAATTAAAAGATAAGATTTTGAGTTTTTTCAGAAAAACGTAAGTTTTTAAACTTTTTTCTCAAACACATGGCTTATAGCATTATACAACATTGGTAAAAGCTGTGTGCTGCAAGGAATATTTCTAGTTTAAATTAATACACACATATGGCAGCCTTCAGAACTTCATTGGTCATGTATGTCTGCCACATTGGTACCTAAAGTATGTCAGCATATATGATTTTAATTCAGAGATGCAAACTGCATACACACATTTGTACACATAACCAACCATATACAGCTACATGTACACATACATATATCTATGCACAGACACAATTACTACATGCATCCTAATATGCATACATAGTGTTGTGTGTAGCTTGCCATCTTGAAAACAACACGTGCACATAGCTATACATTGTATTGGCAACAGTGCACACACGAGCGTTCATGTGTGACAATTTTGGGACGCATCAGTGGCTTGCACAGGCGTCACCAAATGAAAATAGCCTTGAATGGCGAGATGGTTGAAAGGGCAAGAGCGTTAATAAAGTGGCCATCTTGCCAGACAAGGCTGACCAATGGTAACGCAGTTGTGGCCACCAATCGGACTTGTAGGGGCGCGGGAAAACACAATCTGGCACGCCTAGCTCCTAGCCTGTGTCACAAACTATGCCCACTTTGAGGTTGGAGTCATTCACGTAGTTGCCGTGTGACAGCGTGATTACGACCGCCAAGATCATTGGCTGTGTCATTCCAGCGATCTCTGGATCGCTAGATTGTTGGTGCGTTGTTCATGATATCTAGCTGTGTGACATCTTGCCAACAATCTAAAAAAAATGTAATAATGACCGCGCTCCCGTGATATCGTTGGTGAGATCATTACGACATTAAGGGATTCTGCTGGAGAATCTTAGCTGGGGCCCATACTTCTAACCTCTCTGGTCAGCCAGGTGTAAAACTAACTGCTAAACTCAATTCCTTTTTTACTAATGACCCAAATAAAAAACAAGAAGAAACATTTGCAAGATCCCTGTCCTATGTGTGCGTGCAGTACAAATCCTTAAGTCAAGCACCTCTTAGGCGGCCGTCACACGCAACGATTTCTTGCCCGATATCGTTTAAGCGATCTCCTTTTTGATCGCTTAAGCGATATCGGGCAAGAAATCGTTGCATGTAATCAAGCGATTTACGATGTGAAATCGCTTGATCGTGACATCGCTGATCTGAGCTCCGGAGCTCAGATCTAGCGATGAACGATGTCACGATCTGCTCATCGTGGTGTATAACACCACGATGAACGATCTCCCAGCGGCAGAGCCTATGCTGGGAGATGGTAACTATGATACACGTCGGGTAACTAAGCGACGCGCGGCGCCTAGTTACCCGATGTGTACCATAGTTACCAGCGAGATCGCGGATCCACATCGCTGGTGAGTCTGTCTGTGTGACATCTCACCATCGATGTGAGCGATATTGTAAGCGATTGCGCGTGCACGTGATCGCTTACAATATCGCTAGAGATATCTCAGCGTGTGACGGCCGCCTTAGTTATCTTCAGCCTCTTTCTATACCACAAGAACTTTGAGATTACATTTCTTTGGACTTAGTTTCATATCTCTCTGAGACACAATGATTTGCTAATATCTGGGTAATGGCAGACCTATTCTCCAGTGTCACTTTGTCCCTATACCAGGAATTACGGTAACTGCTCTGCAGCTGGTCCCATTGTTTTTAAAAGAAATGTTGCGGATCCACAATCTTTCAAGCTTGTACTGTTTGACCGTGATGTGCAATTTCGTTCCAAGTTCTAAAGGTAGTTCTGCAAGAGTAAGAACCTGTTTAAAGTTCACTTTGCTTATCACCTTAAGGACATGCTCACACTGGTGTATAATAAAACATTAGATAGCACTCATTTGTATCAGACAGCACTCGCTTCAATGTTGTTCTATAGGGCAGTGCTGACCAGTGCTCTTTTTCTAATACCTATTCGGCATGAGCAAGCAAAAAAAAAAAATTATTGCACACCGATTTGACAGCAGACAGTACACTACTTGCAAAACTTTGGATTGCACTTGAATGTCATCCAAGTACAGTCCGATATATGTCGACACAAACAATGGGGGAAGAGATATATGGAGAAGTTAAGCTCTTCATCTTTGCATCTGGCTCTGATTCTCGTATG
This sequence comes from Allobates femoralis, assembly GCA_033576535.1. NCBI lineage: Eukaryota > Metazoa > Chordata > Amphibia > Anura > Aromobatidae > Allobates > Allobates femoralis. The sequence goes on from JARQOC010000003.1 coordinate 646,155,314, forward strand.
CAATAGAATTGGGTAACAGTAAAATGAATCCCATCTCACACTCTGATCAGAGTTTAAGCAGAGTGTAATTTGAATAATCCATCCAATTCTCTGGCATGATAGAGTATACACTAGCGTGAGCAAACCCTTAAAAGTATGGGAAAAATGATACATGGAATAACCAGCTGATGGGCCTACTCGCCGTCAGGGACAGCCCAGCAGCAGCTGAGTGTGCTCTACCAGTTCAAATGGCTAATTTGCATGTGATGTGTCTCAGGGGCATTGCATGCAAATTAGCCATATGGTGGCACCCAAAGCAATGGAGCTTCATCTTGGTTGACCTCATCACACTGCTGTAGGCAAAGAAGTGTGAAGCCGGCAAGGATGTGACTGGGACCGTTACAGCATCTGAAGAGGACATGGGAAAGCAGAGAGAAGGCGAGTATTCTTTTGATGGGGGTTACTGTACCAGGGTGTGGCCAGGAGGGTAACATATATAATAGGATAGGGGAGATATACCAGGATCGGTATAATATATACCAGGATAGGGGCCATACAATGGGTACGGAAAGTATTCACTGTTTCATTGCAGCCATTTGGTAAATAAAAAATGAACGTTTTTTGATTCTCATTAATGTACACTCTGCACCCCATCTTGACTGAAAAAAAACAGAAATGTAGACATTTTTGGAAATTTATTAAAAAAGAAAAACAAATATCACAGTCAAAAGTATTAAGACCCTTTGCTCAGGCACTCATATTTAAGTCACCTGCTGTCAATTTTCTTGTGATCCTCCTTGAGATGGTTCTACTCCTTTATTGGAGTCCAGCTGTGTTTAATTAAATTGATAGGTCTTGATTTGGAATGGTACACGCCTGTCTATATAAGACCTCACATCTCACAGTGCATGTCAGACCAAATGAGAATCATGAGGTCAAAGGAACTGCCCAAGGAGCTCAGAGACAGAATTGTGGCAAGGCACAGATCTGGCCAAGGTTACAAAAGAATTTCTGCAGTACTCAAGGTTCCCAAGAGCACAGTGGCCTCCATAATCCTTAAATGAAAGATGTTTGGAACCACCTGAAGTCTTCCTAGACCTGGCTGTCCATCCAAACTGAGCATTTGTGGGAGAAGATCCTTGGTGAAAGAGGTAAAGAAGAAAACCACAAGATCACTGTGGCTGAACTCCAAGATGCAGTAGGGAGATGGGAAAATGTTCCACAAAGTCAACTATCATTGCAGCCCCCCACCAGTCAGGCCTTTATGGCAGACGCCCGACAGAAGCCTCTCCACAGTGCAGACATATGAAAGCCTACATAGAGTTTGCTTTATTAAAAAAAAAAAAAAAACACACCACACACACACGAAGGACTCCCAGATAAGAAATAAGATTCTCTGGTCTGATGAGACGAAGCTAGAACTTTTTGTTGATAACTAAGCGGCTATGTGTGGAGAAACCCAGGCACTGCTCATCACCTGCCCAATACAGTCCCAACAGTGAATCTTGGTGTGGCGGCATCATGCTATGGGAGAGTTTTTCAGCTGTAGGGACATGACGACTGGTTGCAATTGAAGGAAACATGAATGTAGCCAAGTACAGAGGTATTCTGGATGAAATCCTCTTCCAGAGTGCTCTGAATCTCAGACTTGGCCGAAGGTTCATCTTCCAACAAGACAATGACCCCAAGCACCCAAGCTAAAATAACAAAGAAGTGGCTTCAGAACAACTCTGTGACCATTCTTGACTGGCCCAGCCAGAGCCCTGACCTAAACCAATTGAACATCTCTGGAAAGACCTGAAAATGGCTGTCCACCAACATTCACCATCCAACCTGAAAGAACTGGAGAGGACCTGCAAGGAAGAATGGCAGAAGATTCCCAAATCCATGTGTGAAAAACTAGTTGCATCTTTCCCAAGAAGAATCATGGCTGTACTAGCTCAAAAGGTGCTTCTACTCAATACTGAGCAAAGGGTCTGAATACTTATGACCCTGTGATATTTCAGTTTCTTTTTTCATAAATTTGCAAAAATTTCTACATTTCTGGGTTTTTTCAGTCAAGATCAGGTGCAGAGTGTACATTAATGAGAAAAAATGAACTTTTTTGAATTTAACAATTAAATAAAGAGTGAAAAATTTAAAGGTGTCTGAATAATTTCTGTACTCACTGTATATACCAGGATGGGTCCAGGATGAGGACCATATATACCAGGTTGGGGGACAGATATCTCCCCTATTAAGGTATAATATATATTATACACTGTGTGCAGAATTATTAAGCAAGTTGTATTTTAGAGGATTATTTTTATTATTGATCAACAACTGTTCTCAATCAACCCAAAAGACTCATAAATATCAAAGCTTAATATTTTTGGAAGTTGGAGTGGTTTTTTTTTTTAGATTTGGCTATCTTAGGAGGATATCTGTTTGTGCAGGTAACTATTACTGTGCAGAATTATTAGGCAACTTAATAAAAACCAAATATATTTTCCCATCTCACTTGTTTATTTTCACCAGGTAAACCAATATAACTGCACAAATGTAGAAAAAAACATTTCTGACATGAAAAGACAAACCCCAAAAAATTAGTGACCAATATAGCCACCTTTCTTTATGATGAACACTTAACAGCCTTCCATCCATAGATTCTGTCAGCTGTTTGATCTGTTTACGATCAACATTGCGTGCAGCAGCCACCACAGCCTCCCAGACACTGTTCCGAGAGGTGTACGGTTTTCCCTCCTGTAGATCTCACATTTTAGGAGGGACCAAGGTTCTCTCTGGGGTTCAGATCAGGTGAACAAGGGGGCCATGTCATTATTTTTTCTTCTTTTAGACCTTTACTGGCCAGCCACGCTGTGGAGTAGTTGGATGCATGTGATGGAGCATTGTCCTGCATGAAAATCATGTTTTTCTTGAACAATACCTTCTTCTTCCTGTACCACTGCTTGAAGAAGTTGTCTTCCAGAAGCTGGCAGTAGGTCCGGGAGTTGAGCTTCACTGCATCCTCAACCCGAAAAGGTCCCACAAGTTCATCTTTGATGATACCAGCCCATACCAGTACCTCACCTCCACCTTGCTGGCGTCGGAGTGGAACACTCTCTGCCCTTTACTGATCCAGCCTCTGGCCCATCCATCTGGCCCATCAAGAGTCGCTCTAATTTCATCAGTCATAAAACCTTTGAAAAATCAGTCTTAAGATATTTCTTGGCCCAGTCTTGACGTTTTATCTTATGCTTCTTGTTCAAAGGTGGTAGTTTTTCAGCCTTCCTTACCTTGGCCATGTCCCCGAGTATAGCACACCTTGTGCTTTTTGATACTCCAGTAACATTGCAAATCTGAAATATGGCAAAACTAGTGGCAAATGGCATCTTGGCAGCTTCACGCTTGATTTTCCTCAATTCATGGGCAGTTATTTTGTGCATTTTTGCCCAACACGCTTCTTGCGACCCTGTTGGCTATTTGCCATGAAACGCTTGATTGTTCGGTGATCACGCTTCAAAAGTTTGACAATTTCAAGACTGCTGCATCCCTCTGCAAGACATCTCACAATTTTGGACTTTTCAGAGCCCGTCAAATCGCTCTTCTGACCCATTTTGCCTAAGGAAAGGCATTTGCCTAATAATTAAGCACACCTTATATAGAGTGTTGATGTCATTACACCACACCCCTCCTCATTACAGAGATGCACATCACCTGATTTACTTAATCGGTAGTTGGCTCTCAATCCTATACAGCTTGAGTAGGACAGTATAAAAAGTATCATGTGAACAAAACACTCATTTGCCTAATAATTCTGCACACAGTGTATTATTCTCACCATGTCACCATGGCCCATCCTGGTTGTGTGTAATTATATATATATATATATACACACACATATATAACACACACATACATATATACATATACATACATACATACATATATATATATATATATATACACACCTAATACACACATATGCTGTGCATGGGGTACGTGAGGTACATGAGGGCAGGCTTGTACGCACTTTGAAATGCAGATGTGGAATCTGCCTGCACCCCATGCTAAAAACAATCATGTAATAGTCAGCTTTTTTTCCAATAAAGATCAATCCAACTGCTGTGTCTGGAAAGGGCAGTGGGAGTGCCTCAGCTTCAATGTGTGGTAAGCACGCCAGAGCTTGATGCTCCTCTGCTGAAGAGAAGATGAAAAGGGTAAGTTCTATATTAACCTCTATCAGAGGTCCCCAACTCCAGGCCTCAAGGGCCACCAACAGTACATGTTTTCAGGATTTCATTAGGTGAGAATGTGATCATCTTCACAGGTGATGATTCCAACTGCTGTGCAATCCTAAGGAAATTCTGACAACCTGACCTGTTGGCAGCCCTTGAGGCCTAAAGTTGGGGACCTGCCCTAAGTCATATCATAAGTTCTATATGAACCTCAATATTACAGATACAGCACACAGCCTCTTAACACAACATGATTCATGATTATAATAAAGGGGCCCACTGAGACTGTTTCACCTGGGGTCCAGAAAAACCTGCAGCCAGCCCTGGCAGTACCTATGACGTTTCTCTAAGACAGGGGCGGGGAACCATTTTTCTACAGAGGACCATTTGGAAATTTCTACAATCCTTTGGGGGCCGTGAAAAATGATCAACTTGAAAATTATCCGATATATTTGGTTAAACAATCAACTCATCCCTACTGTGGTGGCTGGGGTTGCTCCTCTTTGGCGTGAGTGATATTGGTCATGTTGCTTCTCAAATGCTTTTCCAGGTTTGCTAGAGCCCTATACATCGCAGGAGAGGCTGGGAGCATATACATCACTGGGGAGGCGGAGGCTGGGGCATAGAGATCACTGGAGAGCTGGATTTAAAGGGCAGACGGTTGGCAAAACTCTTCTGCCAGCCCGAGCACTGCAGCCCCCAGGAATCTGCCCGGGGGCCGCAAAAAAATAGTCATCAAGGGCCATATTCGGCCCTGGGGCCTGAGGTTCCCCACCCCTGCTCCAAGATTATGTTGACATATTGTGTTTTTCTGCTATGTTTTTACATTATAATATATGCTAATCTAAACCTGCATTTTTGTTTCCCAGCAAAACCTATGTGATTAAGAGAAAAGCTGTGCACACACATTATTACAGTTTCTTTGCAGAAACTGAACCCTGCACAGGTTTTGCTGAGTTTTGGAAAGAATGTAAATTTTTTTCTGCTGCGTTTTTTGCCAGTGTTCTATGGCAAAAATGCATAAAAAAAAAAAAGAAAACACACAGCAAAAACACAGGTTTTCTATTGACAAGAAATCTGGACTACTAGAAACCCCTAAGGATTTGCTGCATTTTTGCTTACATTACCGTTCAAAGGTATGGGACCGTCCAGACAATTTTGTGTTTTCATTTCATACTTTTTATTTATCAAATGAGTTGCAAAAGCAATAGAAAATATAGTCCAGACATTGACAAGGTTAGAAATAATTATTTTATTTGAAATACTAATTTTCTTCTTCAAACTTTGCTTTCGTCAAAGAATGCTCCCTTTGCAGCAATTACAGCATTGCAGACCTTTGGTGGGTACCAATTAATGAGGCGTCCATTTCTCAAACTAGAGACTCTAATGTACTTGTCTTGTTGCTCAGTTGTGCAGCGGGGCCTCCCACTTCTCTTTCTCTTTGTGCTCTCCTCTGAAGGGAGTAGTACACACAGTTGTAGGAAATCTTCAGTTTCTTGGCTATTTCTTGTATGGAACAGCCTTCATTTCTAAGAACAAGTATAGACTGTCGAGTTTCACATGAAAGTTCTCTTTTTCTGGCCATTTTGAGAGTTTCATAGAACAAACAAATGTACAGTAATGCTCCAGATTCTCAACCTCCTTCTCAAAGGAAGGTCAATTTTATAGCTTCTTTAATCAGCCAAACCATTTTCAGCTGTGCTAACATACTTGTGCAAGGGTTTTCTAAACATCCATTAGCCTTCTTACAGTTAGCAAACACAATGTACCATTAAAACACTGGAGTATTGGTTGTTGGAAATGGGCTTCTATACACCTATGTACTGTAGATGTTGCATTACAAACCAGATGATTGCAGTTAGAATAGTCATTTACCACATTAACAATGTATAGAGTATTTCTGATTCATTTAATGTTAGCTTCATTGAAAAAAAAGTGCTTTTTTTTTCAAAAATAAGGAAATTTCTAAATGATCCCACACTTTTCAAATGTTAGTGTACGTGTGAGAACACAGCCCAACTCTTATCAATGTAATTGGCCAGATTTGCTTCTTTGGGACAAATTTACTTGTAACAATTTAGTTTGAGTCGACATGAAAACCTCTCTGTTTCACTGTGAGGAGAGAGCTTCATATTTCTCTGACAGATGCATTAAAAAACAACTTCATGCTGTAAAAGGTCTCTGGATATTCATGATATTTAGACCGAGGTCTAATCCAATTTGACAAAGTAGCCAAAGTGAAGAATGGTTATAAACACCATTAAGCTATTCCCGACATCTGTCCTGCGATTACGGTACATACATTTAAAGACTCATAAGGCTGCGTTCACACATTGCGTATTTTGCCGCGTTTTTTTACGCGCGCTTTTCAAAATACGCAATGTGCCTTTTGTCTGCCTGCAAAGTGAATGGGAAATTCACTTTGCAGTGCAGACATTGCGTAAAAATACGCAGTGCGTTTTCCGGGAGAAAACGCAGCTCCGTAAAGAATTGATATGTCAATTCTTTACGGAGCTACTACTGCGTATTTTCACAGAGAGGAGGAAGAATCCTGCTCCCTCCTCCCCTCTGTGACAGCTGTGGCCGCCCCATTAGACTTCACAGTGTGTTAATACACACTGTTAAGTCTAATTAAACTAAAGCAAGTGTCTGAAAAATAAAAAACAATGAATACATCACCTTCCGACGTCTTCTCCCGGTCTCCGGTGCCCGGTTCTAGTCAGATCTCTACTGACAAGACCTGTGGTGATGTCAGAGGGGGGGCGTTCCCGGGCACTCGCGGTCATGTGACCGCGAGCAGCCAATCAGCGATGGGACCGCCCGGTAACGCCCCCCCTTGACGTCATCACAGGTCTTGTCAGTAGAGTTCTGACTAGAACCGGGCACCGGAGACCGGGAGAAGACGTCGGAAGGTGATGTATTCATTGTTTTTTATTTTTCAGACACTTGCTTTAGTTTAATTAGACTTAACAGTGTGTATTAACACACTGTGAAGTCTAATGGGGCGGCCACAGCTGTCACAGAGGGGAGGAGGAAGCAGGATTCTTCCTCCTCTCTGTGACATCACTGCGCTTTCTGGGGGAAAGAAAGCGCAGTGTGTGAAAGCCCCTGCGTATTTTGCTGCGCTTTTTTACGCGGCCGAAAAACGCGGCAAAAAGCGCACGTAAAAAAGCGCAGCAAAATACGCAAATGTGTGAACGTAGCCTAAGACTCTGGCTCCTAAGCTCAATATGTACTGATGAACTTATCAGCAAATCTATCCAGTCACTTACTGTCTGAAATTAATTCCCATGTTACCAATTACAAATGCTCTTTATATCCTCTCGTGCCTAGTCAATAAATTGTCTCCTGCTGTCAAGGCTACTCCTGCCTCTGATCTTGTAATGGAGTAAGATATCAACTAGTTTCTAGATTGTAAGAAGGTTAGTGGAAACCCTTCTAATAACAGACTGGATGGGATATGGTCCTGAAGAGAGATGCTGGGTCACTAAAGAATATTAATGCTCCAATCTTGCTCAGGAGATGTAATGCAAAGCTTCCTCTTCTGTTGAAGACACCGCTAGGACAGGCACTGTTACCCATCTGTCTCAGCACCAGCGCTGGGCAAGCTCCTAGCCCCTTTGACTGCCTCCCTTTGCTGCAGTCCATGCTAGGGTTCCTTTGTCACCCTAAGCCATTTAAGATAAAAAGGTTAGCGATGAGCGGACCCTTGGAAGTTCAGGTTCTGTGGATTCAGTCGGGCTTAATATAAAGTTCTGGTATGGACACAAACCCGACCAGAACCTCATTGGGCAGATCTGCACTCCGCCCACATACAGGCAGCCATAAACAAAGCACTTCTGGGGGACAGAGAGCAGAGTCTTGTAATTCTTTTTTTTGTATACACTACATCTGATAGCGCCATTCCCCCCCCCCCCCCCCCCACCCCAATGTGAGCCTATCAAACATTGAACCAGCTCACACTGGGCCAAGCACCAAGTATACCCAAGCACAGCGATCCTCACTCCAATGGATTGTATCCGTTAACCTATTCATGATTTTCCATTCTTCATTTTTACCTCCCCTTCTTCCAAGAGCCATAACTTTTTTATTTTTCTGTCAATATAGACATATGAGGACTTGTTTTTTTGCGGGACGAGTTGTACTTTCAGACGAAATCATTTATTTTACCCTATAGTGTACATGAAAATGGGAAAAAAAATTCCAAGTGCGGTAAAATTGCAAAAAAAGTGCAATTATGCATTTGTGTTCTTATTCACCATGTTCACTATATGATAAAACTGATGTGACGGTATGATGCCTCGGGTCGGAACGAGTTTGTAGATACCAAACATGTATACTTTCACTGTTATCTAAGTGGCGAAAAAAATGTCATTAGTTTTCAAAAGAAAAAGCATTGCGCTTTTGGCGCCCTATTCCGTGACCCGAAGTGTCCTTTTTTTGAGATTTGGGCCTGTGTAACGGCTTATCTTGTGCGTCTGGAGCTGACGTTTCTAATGATACGATTTTCGGGTAGATGCCGTGTTTTGATCACCTGTTATTGTATTTTATTGCAATGTTGTGGAGACCAAAAAAAAAAAACAACTACGGTAACTTAATGTTGGTGTTTGGGCTTTTTTTTCTGTTATGCAGTTTACAGATCTGATTGATTTTATATTTTGCTAGATCTGGCATTTCTGAATGCCACGATACCAAATGTGTGTCTTTTTTTATACTATTATTTTCAATAGCGTGGAAGGAGGGTGATTTTAACATTCATATATATGATTAGATCAGCTGAGATGTTGAGCAGGGATGCAAGCTCACAGCAGGCAGGAGACATCCTATGGCGCTCATGTGAGTCATAGGTCATGAAGGGGGTTAGGCACCCGAACTCTTAATATTTTTTGTAAAGTCTGTGTTCGGTATGAACGCCAAACATCAAAATTCGGTTCACTCAGGCATTAAAAAAGGGTTCAATTTACCCTTAATGATGGCATATTGAAATTGATTCCAAAATGTTCATGGTGAATGAACACAGGACAACACTACTCGTTTCTAATGCTATCTGCTATATGGCAGTGAATGGGTGCGCACGGTCATGCACAGTCAAGCGCAGCACCGTGTGCTCCCATTATAAAGATAGGGGCTTGCGGTGCTGCGGTCACATTGCTGATCCCCTCCACAGAACACTGCGGAGGGGTCCGCAAATGTGAAGGCAGCCTTACATACACTGCAGTCTTGATCCATGATGATCTTCACGTTGTCCAACTGGACCCACTCAGTTGCATTATTGTTTCTGGTCCGAGTTGCTGACCCGACCGAATACTTAGAGATGTACGACGCATTCACATGGTGAGGTGGAGTCTAATACTGATCACAACAAAAAGTGGTTCCAAAACAGAGAAGAGATGCCATTGTTTGCTTTATAGTTTTTCACCTCTATAGGGCAAGTCTAATTTTGCTTTACATTTACTGATGACATGCTGATAAAAAAAAAATCTAATAAGTGAATAATGCCTAAACCTGATGCCATTTTTTCTTGGACTAATCTCTGCAATCATATATTATCCATCAAGATGTCAATCACATAATTTTTCCTTCTATAACCTTGAGAAGAATAGGACTGTCCTAATCCAATAATGGATAAGGACATACCTTTTACAGGTCAGTGGCAGCCCATCCAAGAAAGCCCAAGCAGCAGTGCACGTCCGGAAATACCCAGTCCTTGGCAATGCAAGGAGAGCCGCGACACTTCCGAGAAGTGCAACACTTTTTTTTTATTGTATCAAAAAATTAAAATCTGGTGTACTAAGCCAGGTGAGCAAGGCTAAGGGGGTTTGAAAGAAAAGGCAAGAGGTATAACGACTACAGCTGTTTCGCTCAAGTGAGCTTTCACAGGTCCAACCTCTGACATGACAAGGGGATGACATAAGTAGTAACACCCTCCTCCTTACACGCCCACATACTTACATATTCAACAGTACCAGCTAAGCAAACAAATACAAAACAGTTTGAAAAAGTTAGTACAAAATAAGGCAATGCATGTAGGCTACAATTAAATAAAAACTGACATTTTTGTAATTTAGATCAGTTTTTATTTTTTTGATGCAATAAGAAAGTGTTTTACTTCATGGAAGTGTGCAGCAACTCTCCTTCAACACATCCACCTATTAACACATGGGTAGTGTGAGCGCCAATTTTTTTCAGAGGCCTCACAATGCAAACGATCCAAAAGAAAAGACTGAACATAGGGCCACCCAACCACCACGATTATCCATATTCTAAAAACTACCACCTGAATGTCACTCTACATTCAGAACACATTTACCTTGATCCAAAACAATCTGGAACCATTTGGACGGGTATTTGTATGCTGCCACGCCAGGTACTCATCTACACGAGCCCGTTTCTGGATGTCTGATGGGTACCAGTGATCAGGGGCCTTATACTTGGTAGCTAGATATTGGAGGATTGCAGTGCTGGAAAGAAAATGACAGGTGAGCAAACAAATTTTTTTCCCAAACGTTAAAGTGATTGTCTACTACTAGGACAAACCCTTCCCTGAGTGTTAGCCCATATTAAAACAAAAATACATACTCCCCTTCTGTGCCATTCCAGCACTTTCTCTCCCGGGGCTCACAGTCCCGACCTTCAGATGTATCAAACAATATAAGGTGAGTGCAGCCACAGCTTAATTATTGATTCGTCCAAAAGGTGGGGACAGTGAAGCCGGCGCTGAGCCCCGGGAGAGTGAGCGCTGACACCGCTGGAATGATATTGGCACAAGAGGTGAACAGTGTCGAACACCCACATGGAGTAGGGGATGCCTTAGTGGTGGATAACAACTTTAAATCTATACAGTTTAAACCAGAATACACTATATAAAAAGACACATATGCATGTTTTTCTCACTAACATGAAATCAGAATAAAATTCTCTCGTTTTAGGTCAATTAGGATTAACATAACTATTAATATTTGCCAAATGCCAGAATAATGAGAGATAATGTTTTAAGGCATTTTTAATAACTTTTTGCAAAGTTACAAGTTTACATACTGTGATGTAGCAAATCTTTGCGTAAAAGAAAAGACGGCATTCACCGAAGTATCTTGCAGGTGCGACTTTATTCCATTAAGGAGGTTACATTGTGCAGGGAGGGTTTGGCAGAGGGGACAATGGTCACTGTTTCGCACTGATGCGCTTCTACGGGTCCACAGCGCTGTAGACCCTAGAAGCGCATAAGCACGAAACGGTGACAGTCGTCCCCTCTGCGAACCCTCCCTGCACAATGTAACCTCCTTAATGGAATCAAGTCACACCTGCAAGATACTCCAGCGAATGCAGTCTTTTGTTTGACGCAAAAATTTGTTATGAATGTTTGCTAAGGACTGAGCAACATCAGTATTTATCCACTAACACCATTACTCATGCCCTGAGCTGCAGTGTTCCACCAGTGCCAGCATTCCTTCTCACACATTGTTCATACTGTGATGTAGCGCTTGCTGTACATGTTGGGGGAAAAGTTACAGCAGCACAATTGTAGAAACACCACAATCATTTCTTCTTAAAAGATCCACAGGTTTATTATCCAGTCTTCATAAACAATACAGGTAACTCAGGCTGGCTTCACACCATAGCAGAGTCCGGACGGGATTAGCACACAGAACCGGAGGGCCAAATGTGCCCTCCGGTCCGGTGTGCAGCCGGACGCAGCTGCTGATGAATCAGGACCGCAGCTCGCGGGGAGCTAGCCGTGGTCCTGAATTAACAGCGGCGTGTAGCCGCCGGTGTCCGGTTCCCGGATCCTCCCAGACTGGGGAAATACGGCCCATAGGCTCCCATGTTAGTGAGCGCCGGATTGCCCCGGATCCGGGGGAATCCGGGATACGGCAATTTGCATCGGACAGCCCTGGACCGGACTCTGCCATGGTGTGAAGCCAGCCTTAGACATAGGCCTTTCTTCAGGAAATAAGACAAACTTCCAAAAGTCTGTTTACCTTGCGGGCTCTGACCGCTGCAGTTCGGCTCTGCTCCGTCGGAGCTGCACACTTCCAAGCTTTGCAGTCAAACTGTTGCTTGACTCCTAACACACAGGTTAGCACACCTGCTCCAGCCACTGGGCTCTAAAACTAAGAACACACCCACCTGCAGTCCAGGTTTAAAAGCACATTCCTGGACATGAGCAGGCATGTTAGAAGACCCGGAGTGTAGGGAGAATCCATCCCACCTGTTCCTACAAATAAAATACAAATAAAGGGCCTTATCTGGTTTTCCTAAAAACCTGACTCACATAACATGACCCAGTTCACACTCCTTTATTTCTGTGTTGTACTCACATATACAGCGGGTCTTATAAGGTTTCAGAGCATATTCTGGGGAACACATAGCGACCTTCACATTTGACACTGGCCACTGCCTCACAATACATTTCATTAGTATTTGGTACCATTGCCCTTAAACTGTATGACTTGGGGCAAACATTTTGGATATCCTTCCACAAGCTTCTCACAATAGTTGGTAGGAATTTGGGCTCATTCCCCCTGACAGAACTGGGGAACTAAGCAATGTTTCTAGGTCGCCTTGTTCACACCTACCTTTTCAGCTTTAAGCATACATTTTCAATACGATTGAGATCAGGGCTTTGTGATGGCCACTCCAAAACATTGACTTTGTTATTCTTAAGCCACTTTGTAACCAGTTTGGCAGTATGCTTCATGTCAACGTCTGTTTGCAAGAACAATTTCCGGCTGAGCTTTAACTTCCTTGCTGATGTATTGAGATAATATTTCAGTATTGCCACATAATATTCTTTATTCATAATTCCATCTATTTTGTGAAATGCACCAGTCCCTACTGCAGCAAAACAACCTCAGGACCAGTCTCCAAAAATGTAGTCTTTGTTCCTGTGTTCATTTGCAAATATTAATCTGTCTTTTTTATGTTTCTTTTGGTGTAATGGCTTCTCCTGGCAGAGTGGCCTTTAAATCCATGTTGATACAGTACTCAGTTCACTGTGGATAATGATACAATCTTACCAGTTTTCGCCATCATCTTCACAAGGTCTTTTGCTTGTGTTCTTGGGTTGATATGCACGTCGTACCAAAGCACGTTCATATCTGGGATACAGAACACATCTCCTTCCTGAGCGGTATGATGGCTGGACATTCCCATCTTGTTTGTACTTGTGTATAATTGTTTATACAGAAGAATGAGGCACATTCAGGTATCTGAAAATTGCATCCAAGGATGAACCAGTGTTGTACAAATCCACAATTCTCTTCCTGATATCTTGTCTGATTTCTTTAGCCTTTCCCATGATGAAACAGTGTGTTTAGGTGTGCATTAAAATACATCCACAGGTGTGTCTCTAACTCAGATATTGCCAATAAACCTATCAGAAGCTTCTAAACACATGACATCATCAAATGGGCTGTCGCAAGTTGTTTAAAGGCATAGTAATCTTAGTTAGGAATGAGCGAGTAGTGAAATATTCGGACTCGCTATTCTCGAAACGAGTAGGTCCCAATACTCGGGTACTCGTTACAAGTAGAAAGTCCAATGTAAGTCAATGGGGAAATCGAGTAACGCGAGTAATTTCTGTGCTGAACCATACACAGCTGTCTGGGGGCTGAGGAAAAGGCTGAAATGGGTGCACGATTGTTTAACAGCCAGCGATAAAAATCACTCAGCCACATCCTCTGCTTCCTGCCGCCTCCCAGCCGGATCCTCAGGTCCCCCGCCACCTCCCAGCCCGATTCCCGCGTTAGGACCGGGAGGGGAGCGAAGGACCCAGGCAGGAAAGCAGGCGGTGAAGTCTTTTCACCGCCAGCTTTCCCGCCAGTTATTTCAAATGAACAGCTGATGCTTGGGACAGCCGGCAATGAAAAGACTTCACCGCCGCCTTTCTTGTCCGGTGCTATGCACCCTGATGCCCGCTCCCCGCTCCCTGGAGCTGCACTCTCCGCCCAGTCCTAACTTACAATCGTAGTATTGAATAGATTAAGCCTGGCTCAACAGGTTATAATGGTGCTCAGGGTAAAAAATAGTCAATATTAATAGAATAGTCCTGGCACACAACAAGATTAAACAAGAGAGTTTAAAAGGTTGCTGATATAGTGTTTTTTATTCAGAGGCACATGTGACAGAATTAAAATTTGAGCAGTCCACTAATATCTTGTGCAAACGTTTTTGACTCTACTGAGACTTCACCTTTCTTAAGGCCAAGTCACACATAACGATATTGTTAGAGAGATCGCTGTAACTGTGACGTTACAACAATCTCTCCAGAGATGTCGTTCTGTGTGACACTTTGCAACGATCAGGCCCCTGCTGTGAGGTCGCTGATCGCTGCAAAGTGCTCTGGGTCATTTTTTGATCACTGGTTTCCCGCTGGTCAGCACGCGTCGCTGCCTAGATACCCAGTGTTTACCATGGTTACCAGCGTCCTCCCTGCTTAGAGCTGCCTGTAAGCGGTGGCTCACTGGGTAATAAAGGGGTTAGGGCCAGCTTTGTATTATCAGCTGGCCCTTAGTCCGAAATTTTTGGGGTCAGGCCAATATTAGACATGACCACCATGAATTTCTACTGAAGAGTTAAAAAAAAAAAAAAAACAAACACAACAGAGTAAAAATTTATTAGAAGGAAAAAAAAAAAAAAAAACACAAACTCCAGCCTTATTAGAAAAAAATAATCTACAGTCTGACGTAGTCCAAACGAATCTTCTTGTTTAGCTCAGCTAAATCTCTGGTAGAGAATCTCTATCAGAGATGTAGCTGAGCTGTGCACTGGGTGGCTGTGGGAAAGCTCATGTGAGTTCATGCTGCCAAGCATGAACTCACCTGAACCCTCTGAGGGCCCCGTGGCTATTTCAAATGAACAGCTGATCAGCATCAGCTGATGCTGATCAGCTGTTCATTTGAAATAACCAGGCGGGAAAGCCGGCAGTGAAAACAGTTCACCGCCGGCTTTCCTGCCAGAGTCCTTCGCTCCCCACTCCCTGATGCTGCGCTCCTTGCCCGGTCCTAATTTAGGATCAGGCTGGGAGGCTGCGGAGGATCAGACAGGGAGGTTGCGGGAAGCAGAGGATGGGGCTGAGTGATTGTTTAAAAGCCGGTGGCTTTTTACAGACAGCTTTTAAATAATCATGAAGTGCATTTCTGCCTTTTCCCCAGCCCCCACACCACTGTGTACAGTCCAGCAGACAATTACTCGCGCCTCCCATTGACTTACATATTACTCGTTACTCCTAGCGAGTAATTACAAGGAAACTGGCGGAGTAACCAGAATACCACACTATTCGGCGAGTACCGAATAGTAACGAGTATACTCGCTCATCCCAAATCTTAGTGGATATAAACTTGTGACTTTGCAGAAAGTAATAAAAATGCCTTAAACCATTCTCCCTCATTATTCTGTCATTTGGCAAATAAAAATTATGGTAATCCTAATTGACCTAAACTGGTCTATTTGGGTTTCATGTCAGATAGTGAAAAAACATGCATGTGTCTTTTTATAGTGTATGTAAACGTCTGGTTTCAACTGTAATGATGTAGAATCACAGCAGTAACTAAGCCTGGCAGGTGCAGAATGATCACATTCTGGATTACAGCCAGGAAATAAAAAAAATAGCACCAAGGCAAACAAAATGCTAATATTAAATATCAGGCTATACATTTTCAGTTTTCAGCTTCTAGAAGTTAACGAACATAAGTGTACTGTTCTTGTTTTATGATCGTGTATTAGGACGGCTCATGCACACTTTTCTTCCCCTCATGGATAAAAAGCAGTTTGTATGTTTGTTGAGTGAGCTGGACCCATTTTACAAGTCAGTTTTAATAACCCTTATTGCATCAATTGTTCACATACAGTAAATCTTTACAATTAAAGATGGTAAATTTGCTGTATAATAGCATATGATTCCTTACCTCTCACCCATTGTAAAGTCTCCATCCTTGAGAGACGGCACCTTACGAAGTGGATTCACCTTGCCAAAATCTGCCGCCAACTGATCTCCTAAGGAAAAGATCCAAATATTGTACACTGTATCCACATTAGAACACTACTAGAAGTATACTAAAACTAATTTAAATAATAATCCTTATTTATATAGTGCTAAAATATACCGCTATGCTTTACAATGCAGAGGTTCATATACAAACAGTCATCATTTGTCACTACCAGTTCATATTCACAATGTGGGCGCGGTAGACGTCACAATCTGTATCACATTATGAAGTTACTAGCTGGGTGCCCGATGCACATGCATCGGGATTCTAGAAGAGCGAGTCTCTGACTCGCAATGGCCGCTTCGCGGCCAATGCTTCGCTCTGCTAAGGCGACTCGCCATGCCCGCTGCGCGGGCATAGCGAGTCGCCTTAGAACTGCTCGCAATGCCGCTGCGCGGCCAATGCTTCGGGCGTATCCACATGACCACGCTGACTCGCAGCGCGAGCGGACTCAGAAGGGGCAAAAAACCCATTCGCAATTATATAATAGATTCTAACCTAAATACAAAACATCTAATGCTAATGGCACAGTTTTTTTTCTGGACATATTCCAACAGAATCTAAAAACCTCTCCATTTCAAATTGCAGCAGCATCTCTCCGTGCCCAACATCATAATCGGGCAGCACTCACCTGATCTTCCTTGGGCAGATTTTAATAGGGGTGAGGGTTACAGCAGTGCAAGGAGGGGGAGCAAGACAGATTACACCCCAAACCATTTATATGCACATGTAGCTCTTTCAAATACAGGTCCAGTAATTCCTTTACATGGCCAGTCTTTTCCTTTATTCCTGAGAAAATCAGCATTTCAATTGTCATGCAAGTTTGGCTTAGGAATCATTTTATAGATTCAAAGCCTATGTCACTCCAGCTCAATCCCGGAACAAAGCACCATATCCCCCTCTTGACTAATGACTACTTTGCTAAATAAGCACAGTAGAGAGACTTAATTAGGCAGGAGGAGGTAGCACTGAGTGGGGAATAGAGCTGGAGTGGCAGAGGCTTTGGATGTACAAATACAACCCCTGCAAAAAATGATGGAATCACCTGGCTCGGAGGATGTTCATTCAGTTGTTTAATGTTGTAGAAAAAAAAGCAGATTACAGACATAGTACAAAACTAAAGTCATTTCAAATGGCAACTTCATGGCTTTAAGAAACACTAAAAGAAATCAAGATAAAAAATGTGGTAGTCAGTAAGGGTAATTTTTTTCAGACCAAGCAGCGGGAAAAAATTATGGAATCACTCAATTCTGAGGAAAAACTTATGGAATCACCCTGTACATTTTCATTCCCAAAATTAACACCTGCATCAAATTAGATCTGCTCGTTAGTCTGCGTCTAAAAAGGAGTGATCACACTTTGGAGAGCTGTTGCACCAAGTGGACCGACATTAATTTAGGCTCCAACAAGAGAGATATCAATTGAAATAAAGGAGAGGATTATCAAACTCTTAAGAGGGTAAATCAACACACAATGTTGCAAAAGAGGTTGGTTGTTCAGTCATCTGTGTCTAAAATCTGGTCCAAATACAAACAACATGGGAAGGTTGTTAAAGGCAAACATACTGGTAGACCAAGGAAGGCATCAAAGTGTCAAGACTGGAAATTTAAAGCAATATGTCTCCATAACAGGAAATGCACAACAAAACAAGTGAGGAACGAATGGGAGGAAACTGGAGTCAATGTCTGTGACCGAACTGTAAGAAACCACCTAAAGGAAATGGGATTTACATAGAGAAAAGCTAAACATAAGCCATCATTAACACCTAAATAGAAAAAAAACAAGGTTACAATGGGCTAAGGAAAAGCAATCATGGACTGTGGATGACTGGATGAAAGTCATATTCAGTGATGAATCGCAAATCTGCATTGGGCAAGGTGATGATGCTGGAACTTTTGCTTGGTGTCATTCCAATGATAATTATAAAGAGGACTGCATGAAGAGATCATGCAAATTTCTACAGTCATTGATGATATGGGGCTGCATGTCAGGTAAAGGAACTCTGGAGATGGCTGTCATTACATCTTCAATAAATGCCCAAGTTTACATTGATATTTTGGACAGTTTTCTTATCCCATCAATTGAAAGGATGTTTGGGGATGATTAAATCATTTATCAAGATGATAATGCATCCTGCCATAGAGCAAAAACTGTGAAAACATTCCTTGAAAGAAGACACATAAGGTAAATGTCATGGCCTGCAATAGTCCAGATCTCAATTCAATTGAAAATGTTTGGTGGAAGTTGAAGAAAATGGTCCATGACAAGGCTCCAACCTGCAAAGCTGATCTGGCAACAGCAATCAGAGAAAGTTGGAGCCAGATTGATGAAGACTACTGTTTGTCACTCATTAAGTCCATGCCTCAGAGACTGCAAGATGTTATAAAAGCCAGAGATGGTGCAGCAAAATACTAGTAATGTATTGAAGTGTTCTTTTGTGTCTTTGTTTTTCATGAATTCATAATTTCTTCCTCAGCATTGAGTAATTCCATAATTTTTTCCCTCTGCTTGGTCTGAAAAAAAAAATTACCCTTACTGACTACCACATTTTTTATCTTGATTTCTTTTAGTGTTTCTTCAAGGCAGAGAGTTGCCATTTGAAATGACTTTAGTTTTGTGCCATGTCTGTAAGCTGCTTTTTTTTCTACAACATTAAACAACTGAATGAAGTCTCTCAGTGGTGTATGAATCGAAATACTAATTATCAGTAATGGAGGAACAGACTGGCCATGTAAAAGGTATTACTGAACTTGTCTGAAAGCTAGATAAGTTTAGAAAATCATTAGTGGGGGGGGGGGGGGACGAGTAATCCTCATCACAGTAACTGAGGGAAATGTCACATATGGTGCTAGACTGCAGTGGGCAGTTTTGCTGTGAATCAACAAGTCCACAAAGTCCTGGGTCAAACTGCACAGAGCCGTGGGAGTGGAACGGCCATGAGCAATGGAGGAACTGAGAAAGTATCTGAGGCAGGTCAGTAATAAGCAGTAGCAAGTGCATGAGCAGCACAAGCAGGCGCTTAGGCTGGTTTCACATTTGCGTATTTGAACGCAGCTTAACGCATGTGCACTGTGTTCCTATGTTTAACATGGGAACACATGGTACCTGCATTTGGCTGTGTTCGGATGCGCATAATTTATGCGCCCTCCGAAAGCAGCCTGTTGTATTTTTTGTGCGTTTGTGGGCGCTTGTTTTATCAGCAAGCGCCCGCAAGCACACAAACAATGCATGGATCTCAATGGATCCGTAGTGTCCACCGCATGACAGCGCAGAACACTGCGGATCACATTGAAATCTCTCCCGGTGGCCGCCGCTGATCTCCGGGAGATCAGCAGTGGCCACCGGGAGATCAGCTGGAGCACGGGTGCCACTAATCTCCCGCTGTGTCGGCGCGGGAGATTTGAAGAAATTGCTGATCTGACAGCTGTTTAAATCTCTAGCGCCGACATCACCTCTTTGGTGTCGGCGCGCAAGATTTAAACAGCTGTCAGATCAGCTGTTTCTTCAAATTTCCCGCGCCGACACCGTCGGGAGATCAGCGGTGGCCGGGAGGAGGAGGATGATCTCCGACGCTGATCTCCACCTCCTGGCCGCTGCTGAGATCACTGATTGGCTGGCCGGGCACCCTACTGATGTGAACGCATGTGGAGAATCTCCACTGCATTCACATCAGTATGGCAGCGTTTGCATCTACATGCCTTCCGCATGCAGGCGCAAATGTGAAACCAGCCTCAATTAGCAGTAACAACAGCAGTTGGCCCTTGAGTGACAGATGGAGCTCCTAACAGAGGTGGTAATGAACAAGTTTGGGCAGTCCTCTTAGGGACCAGTACGGACAGTGAGATCTCCTGAACATACCACCTCTATACTGGGGTGCCCAATAGGGGGCATATACCCTAAAAGGGATAGTTGCTCAAAGGGGGCAGATACCCAAAAGGTGTGGTCACCAAAAAGGGGGCAAAGTGTCCTAAGCCCAAAGTGTCGGTGGTTGTGGAAGCGATGGACCCATATGGGGACATGATCTGCGGGAAATATTAGGGTTCAGGACATTTAGCAGACAGATGTCCTCTGATTTGCACAGATGAACTGTAGACAGGAATGATGGTGTTGGTTCTATGCGTGTCTGCCCTTCAGTACAGTCTGTCCATCCGATAAGAGGCCACAAATTTGTTCTGTGGAGCTGGATGAATAAAGTGTGATGGGACTGTTGGACTCTGGGAGCTTGATGACCCTTGTGACTGCTACTACTAATCTCTACACGATTCCTGGAAAGAAGGTGGAAGTAAGCCGTATTCATGGGGACATTAAAGAATAACCGATGGTTATATTGCTATGTTTCAAGGCGTTTCTGGGAAACCTGAAACACGTTGACAATCAATAGTATAGTCACTCTTTGATGTCTCGTGGAATATGACACCATGGTTTTTAACCCTTCATCCTCCTTACTTTAATTTTTTGAGATGATGACCTTTGGGTTTTCATTGGCTGTAAGCCATAATCATCAACGTTAACAGAAATAAACACTTGAAATAGATCACTCTGTAATGACTCCAATATATGCGTTTCATATATTCAATTACTGAAATAAATTAACTTTTTGATGATATTCTAATTCACTGAGATGTACTAGTATGTTTATTATCAGTCAGATCCATCTTCACACTGAATATGGGCATGTCTCCAGATAAGGTAAAGGTGGCGTGACCTACACTACTGACTGCAGCTCATGAGGAAACATTGTATCAGATTAAGCTGGCTTCACATTACATTTTTTACTATCCTGTTCTGTTCGTTTTTGAAATGAACAGAAAAGGATCGTTTTTGCCCCTCATACATCCCTATGGTATCGGATTGGCCCTATTTGGCCATCCGGTTTTGTGAATCAGGTGCAGGATTCGTTTTTGTCCTGTTTTTCACCGGTCCCAAAAACGATGCCTGCAACATTTTTGGGCTCTGGTGACAAAACAGGACAGAAATCAATCCTGTCCTGTCCGGCACCCACAACATGGGGGCCTATGGCACCGGATCTGGGAAACAACAGGACAGTTTGAAAATGGTGGCGGTGCAAATGTAGTGTTTTGACATTTAAAGAAATAAATGTCAGTATGACTGAAATTGGGTAGCTCCAGAAAAGGGGGCCAACACTTGTTTGGGTTTGGACATGTAGGTCCATGCTACAACGGTGAGTGAAGATTACTCCTGTGTGAAACCTATCTTTCAGTTCATGGTGGATGTGCCCGAAGACTTAAAGGGATCCTGTCACCCTCAAAACACCTCTAAAGCTATTAAAAGCTGTCCCTAGAGCATAGTAACACTTACCCTACACCAGGCCCGGACTGGTAGGCGGGACTTCTCCCTATGGGCCGGTGGTGGGGGTGTGGCCGGGGGCCGGTGCTCCTGCTCCTCCGGCCGTAGGTTGGCTGTAAAGTCATTGTGCGGTGGCCATCATGCACAGATGCAGGCCCGGAGTCTCCAGCCCTGTCACTGCCTGCCTGCACACTCTGCACCCTCTCCTCCCCTCTATTAGACAAACTAATCTGCCTTTTGGGAGGAAGAGGGGAAGGGGTGTGTGCTGGGTCGGGGGCCACACCTCCACACATGTAAACACAGGGAGCCGAATGACCCGTAAATACCAGCACCTGAGTTTCCGGGGTCAGAGGAGCTCTAATCAGCTCCCTGTGTTAGAGAGGAGCAGAGAGTCGGTGCAGTGCAGTGACGTCCTCATTCTCAGCAAACTGCAGGTGCAGGACGTCACCACAGAGTGAGGAGGAGGATGACATGGGGGCCGGGAGGAGGACGAGCCTTGAGTCAGCAGGAGGACACAGGAGGAGGACAAGCCTGGAGCCAGGAGGATGACATGGGGGCCAGGAGGAAGACGAGCCTGGAGCCAGCAGGATGACACAGGAGGAGCAGTAAGTATACACAGCTCATGGCCCTGAAGATGGGGGTGGGGGGCAGGAAGGCTAATTTCCCCCTCAGTGAGGAATAGCAGGCTCTCCTGCCCTGCACAGCCTGCAGTAATCACTCCCCCATACACATCTGATTGCCTTCTACCTATATGTGATTCATTAATGCACATAACTGCAGCCAGACTTCAGTGTAAATATGATCCCTGCAGATACATGTCCAGAGGGCAGTATATACACCCTGGACTCTATTAACTCTCTGTGACCATTGTTCTTACACCTAGGTGAAATCTTTCATGGCTGCAGGAATAATTCTGCTTCATAGACCAGTCTAAGGCTGCCTTCACATTAGCGTTTGTGAACGCTGCGTACCGAACGCAGCCAAACGCTTGCGCACTGCGTTCCTATATTTAACATGGGAACGCATGTGCCTGCATTTGGCTGCGTTCGGTCACGTTTGTGTTCAGATGCGCACAATTTGCGCGCCCTCCGAACGCAGCATGTTGCATTTTTTTGTGCGGTCGGCGCTTGTTTTATCTGCAAGCTCCCGCAAGCGCACAAACCATGCATGGATCTCAATCGATCCGCAGTGTCCTCCGCATGACAGCGCAGGAGAACGCTGCGGATCTCATTGAAATCTTTCCCGGTGGCCTCCGCTAATGAGCGGCGGCCACCGGAAGATCAAGCAGAGCCACAGCTGATCTCCCGCCGGTGTCAGCGGGGAGAAACAGCTGATCTGACAGCTGTTTAAATCTCCCGCACTGACACCGAATAGGTGATGCCGGCGCGGGAGATTTGAAGCAGCGATCAGCTGCGACTGCACAAAAAATGCAACAGGCTGCGTTCGGAGGGCGCACAAATTGTGTGCATCCGAACGCAAACGCAGCCAAACGCAGGCACATGCGTTCCCATGTTAAACATAGGAACGCAGTGCGCAAGCGTTTGGCTGCGTTCGGTACGCTGCGCTTGCAAACGCAAGTGTGAAGGCAGCCTAAGCATGGGGAATATGAGTATAACTACAGACCATGATTTACATACCCGAACCTAGGAGGAATAGAACATGTATCACATAAAGTCACATTTTACTCTGTACCCAGGAGCTTCAATCTGTCTGTGTGACTGAGCACAAAAGTTATTATAAGTATATAGTGTATAGGATAATACATCTAGTATGGAAAATATGTAATGTAATATGGGTAAATTAAATAACATACACTATATAGTATATAAACAGTATAAGGGATAGTAGTGTACAACATCTATTAATATCAAATGTGCAAAGTGTAACAAAAGATCAATCATAATAAAAATTACGAAATGTCTATTATATAGCATAGGATACATTATATAATACAATCTATGTAATGCCTAGTAAACAGCATATAATATAGTAAATAATATATGGTAGTATATAAGGAAAAGTACAGTACTGTACAACACGTGGTATAGTAATATGGAGAGTGTGTATATACTGTATAGAGTAGAGCAGGGGTCTCAAACACGCAGCCCCCGGGCTTCAAAGTGTGGCCCGCGGCACCATGGACAATGTAAGGACGCCGGGATCCACTGTGCAGGTGGCCACCACGGTGCAGTGTGGTGGGGACTGCGACTTTATTATCACTTTCTGCGGCCGCTACGACAAGCTCCGAGACTCCTTCCCTCAGCTACATCAATGGAAGCTGGCGAGCCAATTGGATTACAGACTCGCAAGTGACGTCATCCAATCAGAAACCTCAAGTGACGTCATACACCAACGTCACTTGCGGGTCTGTGATCTGATTGGCCCGCCAGCTTCCATTGATGTAGCTGAGGGAAGGAGGCACGGAGCTTGTCGTAGCGGCCGCAGGAAGTGATAATAAAGCCGCAGTCCCCAGCACTATGCACCATAGTGGCCCCTTACACAGCGTGCCGCGGTGGCCCTTTACACAGCGCACCGTGGCGCCCCCTGCACAGTTAATCCCGGCATTGTTAAGGTGTGTGTGTGTGTGTGAGGGAGGGAGAGTGTGCCTGTGTGTATGGAGTGTGTGTGTGTGTGTGTGTGTGTGTGTAGAAAGTGTGTGTGTGTGTATGAGAGAGAGAGTGTATGAAACTGTGAGTGTATAAGAGTGTGTATGAGAGAGTGTTGTGTGTGTGTGTATATGAGAGTGTGTGTGTATGAGAGAGTTGTGAGTATGTATGAGAAAGTGTGTGTGTATATGAGTGCATGTATGAATGTATGCATGCGTGTATGTGTGTATGAGAGTCTGTAAAAGTGTGTGTGTGTGGTATGTGTGATACGAAAGTGTGAGTACAGGGGGCAAGGGAGTGTTGGTGTGTACGTGAGTATGTATGAGAAAGTGTGTGTGTATATGAGTGTGTGTATATGAGTGTATGTATGAAAGTATGCATGAGTGTGTGTGTGTATGAGAGTCTGTGTAAAATTGTGTATGTGAGTGAGTATGAGAAAGTGTGTGTGTGTGTAGAGATGTGAGTGTGAGTGTGAGAGAGAGAGAGAGAGAGAGAGAGAGAGAGAGAGAAGAGAGGAGTGAGAGAGAGTGTGTGTGTATGAGAGAGTGTGTGTGTGTATGAGAGAGTTTTTGTGTGGTGTGTGTATGAGAGAGTGTGTGTGTGTGTATGAGAGAGTGTGTGTGTGTGTATGAGAGAGTGTGTGTGTGTGTATGAGAGAGTGTGTGTGTGTATAGAGAGTGTGTGTGTGATGAAGAGAGTGTGTGAATGAGAGAGTGGGTGGGTATGAAGAGTGGGTGGGTATAGAAGAGTGAGTGTATATGAGTGTGCGTGTGTGAGAGTGTGTGTATGAGAGTATGTATGAGAGAGTGTGTATGTGTGTCTGAGTGTGTTTGTGTCAGTGTGTATGTGCGTGTATGGAGCGTGTGTGTATGAGGTGTGTGTATGAGCGTGTGTGTATGAGCGTGTGTGTATGAGCGTGTGTGTATGACGGTGTGTATGAGCGTGTGTGTATGAGCGTGTGTGTATGAGCGTGTGTGTATGAGCGTTGTGTGTGTGTATGAGAGAGTGTGTATGTGTGTGCGCAAAAAGAAGCGAGACCAGGTTGGGACATCATACAAAGTGGCATCAATGGGGACATTACTACAGAGGCAGATGAGGACATTACTACAGAGGAGGGACCAGAGATGAGGACATTACTACATGAGGAGGACCAGGATGGGACATTACTACAAGATGAGGGTCAGAATGGGACATTACTACAAGATGAGGACCAGGATAGGGACATTCCTACTAGATGAGGACCAGGATGGGGACATTACTACAAGATGAGGACCAGGATGGGGACATTACTACAAGATGGGACAGATGGGACTTACTAAGATGAGACAGTGGGACATTACTACAAGCGAGGGTCAAGAATGGGACATTCCTACAAGATGAGGACCAAGATGGTGACATTACTACAAGAATGACCATAGTGGGGGACATTAATATAGGATGGGGACCAGTATGAGGACATTATTACACGAAGGGGACCAGGATGGGGACATTACTACAAGGGAAGACCAGGAGGAGAACATTACACAAGATGAGGACCAGGATAGGGACATTCCTACAAGATGAGGACCAAGATGGTGACATTACTACAAGAATGACCATAGTGGGGGACATTAATATAGGATGGGGACCAGTATGAGGACATTATTACACGAAGGGAACCACGTTGGAGACATTACTAAAAGGAGATCAGGATTTGATCATTACTACATTAAGCGAAACATTCTGGAATTACTAAAAATGTCACTTAATAATGCGGCCCTCCGATATCAATTTTTTTCTATGTGCGGCCCACCAACCGAGCCGAGTTTGAGAACCCTGGATTAGAGTATATCATGTATCCCATCCACTGTAACGTATTGTAGTGCAGAAGACAAGGTAAAGTACATACTCATATAGAAAGTGTATACTGTGCTATGTATAATGTATGGTATATAGAGAATACATGCTGATATATATTTTATGCTATGTAGTATATAATGAAATCTATCCAGTGTAGGTTGTGTATAAAGTGTACACTATGTCCTGTACAACATGCAGTGTATGGCGTATACTTTGTAGCTTATAGTGTGCAGTATATAATATACCATATCATGCATAGTATGTATTATACCACTAGACAAGTTAAGTTGTGTGTGGTGACTGATTCCCATCCTAAAACTGATTTAGCACCTAGCATTTTTGCTAAACAAGAGTCGCTACTCAAAGAATTTTTTCTATATCATATTTATTTATATATATTAATATATTAAATAATTATATAATTTTATATATATATATACACACACACACACACACACACATGGCACAGTACCACTTCTCCTGTCCTGTATACTGGGTGTAATCCTCAGTATCTGTATTATTCTGTATATACACTGCATAGTACCACTTCTCCTGTCCTGTATACTGGGTATAATCCTTAGGATCTGTATTATACACTGCACAGTACCACTTCTCCTGTCCTGTATACTGGATGTAATCCTCAGTATCTGTATTATTCTGTATATACACTGCACAGTACCACTTCTCCTGTCCTGTATACTGGGTGTAATCCTCAGTATCTGTATTATTCTGTATATATACACTGCACAGTACCACTTCTCCTGTCCTGTATACTGGGTGTAATCCTCAGTATCTGTATTATTCTGTATATATACACTGCACAGTACCACTTCTCCTGTCCTGTATACTGGGTGTAATCCTCAGTTCTGTATTATTCTGTATATATACACTGCACAGTACCACTTCTCCTGTCCTGTATACTGGGTGTAATCCTCAGTATCTGTATTATTCTGTATATATACACTGCACAGTACCACTTCTCCTGTCCTGTATACTGGGTGTAATACTCAGTATCTGTATTATTCTGTATATATACACTGCACAGTACCACTTCTCCTGTCATGTATACTGGATATAATCCTCAGTATCTGTATTATTCTGTACATATACACTGCACAGTACCACTTCTCCTGTCCTGTATACTGGGTGTAATCCTCAGTATCTGTATTATTCTGTATATACACTGCACAGTACCACTTCTCCTGTACTGTTGTCAGAGAGGCAGTATTGGACTTTGTGATTTTTAGCATTTAACTTGTTTAAATTGATTATCCCCAATATGGTGTCATCACTTCTCTTCTGTATAGGTGATGACTTTCCCTTCGCTGCGGATTTGACGCTGGGACTCCACAATCCTGAGAAACATGGCTTTGAACAGTAACATGTGAATGGAGCTGTGGTTGATTATTCCCTCTGCTGCGCCATTCAAATGTGGCTCTTCAGATAACTCCTTTAAGAAAGTGATGAGGCCACGACAATGTAAAAGCAAATTTCACTGATCGGGGCTAATGGGTGATATAGGGTGTGGGCTGGTGGGATCTTTTTTCCAGGGCTGCTTTTTGGTCCCAGTTCGGCCCTGCCCTACACTCCTTTTAGCTCCTAAAAGCATCTACTGAGAATGAAGATAAACGTTATTACACATACCTCATTAGTGATTATAATTAGTGACTATTGTATGCATAGTCACCCTGGCAGGCTCTCCCTCTTCATGATAACACGCCTCAATAGGCGTGATCTTTATCTCTGATTCAAATGCGCCGCCTCTCCGCTCTGTGCTGTCTCAGCCGTGCTGCAGTGGGGCTGTGTGACGCGAATCGCGTAATTTCCGGCGCCGGGTGACGCATTACACCCGCGTCGCTCTGTTTGCTTCAAGCCCCGCACTGCGCAGTGCGGGGCTTGAAGCAAACAGAGCGGCGCGGGTGTAATACGTCACCCGGCGCCGGAAATACGCGATTCGCGTCACACAGCCCCACTGCAGCATGGCCGATGCATAACAGAGCGGGGAGGCGGCGCATTTGAATCAGAGATAAAGATCACGCCTATTGAGGCGTGTTATCATGAAGAGGGAGAGACTAGCTGGGTGACTATGCATACAATAGTCACTAATTATAATCACTAATGAGGTAGTGTAATAACGTTTATCTTCATTCTCAGTAGATGCTTTTAGGAGCTAAAAGGAGTGTAGGGTAAGTGTTACTATGCTCTAGGGACAGCTTTTAATAGCTTTAGAGTGTTTTTGGGGGTGACAGGATCCCTTTAAGAGAAAGCTGTGCCAGTGCATGAAAAATGTGCACTTTGTCCCAGGGGCTTATTGATTGCTGGTGTTATCTGCAAGTAAAGGCACAGAGATGCAACTACAATGTGTCCGTATGAAGCTGATGATCACATTACAGAAAGAAGAAGCAGCCAGACGCGTAGAGTGTACAATGCAGCTGACGGCAACATTTAAGGAAGTGGGTGTAGCTAAGAAATCGGTAATTGGGCTTGTAATATGAACATTGAGAAATAATGATCAGCAAAAAAAGTAAGATTCCAGGTATTGCAGCTATTCAATTCAGAGAACATACGGAAACGTTAAGAATTTGTGGAGACAGTGCAGAAGCAGTTAAGAGAACTCGAAGGTTGTTGGAGTTCGAGGAAGATATCATACACTAGATGGTGCCCCGATTCTAATGCATCGGGTATTCTAGAACATGTTTGTAGTTTATTTATGAAGATTTAAGAATAATACAATGCGAAGCTGGGTTCAAATCCCGCGCCAATATCGCTAATTGGTCGCGCCAGCCGCCCGCGACCAATCAGCGACGCGGGATTTCTGTTACAGACAAACAGACCAAATTAGATGATTATATAGTAGATTCCTACAGCAGTGTCGGTGTGCGGCAGAGTCTGGGGGCAGGACAGAGAGGGAGCGGAGCGGGGGCAGGACGGAGCGGTGGCAGGACAAAGAGGGAGCAGAGCAGGGGCAGGATGGAGTGGAGCAGGACGAAGAGGGAGCAAAGCAGGGGCAGGATGGAGTGGGGCAGAATAGAGTTCAGACGCCCCCCCTCTATTCTCACTCCCAGGGCCACAGCATCCAATGGACAACCTGAGCTGTAAGCTCAGGTGGCAGCAGAATAGGGGAGCGCGCACAGAGCCTCCGCCACCCAGGGATTATGTACCGCCGCTGCCTTTTCAGCTCCCGCCGGCACCAATGGCAAGAGACCCGCCGGCCCTGACAGCACTTCCCGTCCCATTATCGCTCACTCCCTCCGGCTGTGACAGCCCCCTTCCCTGTCGCCCCCTTCTGTTTTCACCTGTGCCTGGCGGTTTCAAGTACCGGGTTTCACTCAGTGGAGTGGTCATGTGACAGGGCCCTGTCACATGTACGCTCCACTGAGTGAAACCCGGTTAGGAAAGCGGAGACCTGGGGCTGAGTGTGACCGGGGAGAGCGCGGGGTCCTGTGCTTCACTGGGGAACGGTCGTCAGATGGAGCGGGGGAATCCACAGCTCCATCCTCCTCCAAATCACACGGTACAGCGGCGGGATGTACAGGGGCTGAGTACATTGCTGCGTCCTCACACTGCCCAATATCACAACTGCGTCCTCACACTGCGCGGGGGGCTGTGAGGAGAGCCGCGTGGCTCATTTGCATACTGGCCACTTCCGTCTGTGGGACGCGATTTGGCCTCAGACGGAAGTGGCTATTAGACAATTATGTAGTAGATGTACCCTGAAATCTTGTGAAGAAAGTTAATGGAAGAAATGGAAAAGTCATCAAGAAAATTGTGGATAACATCAGAATGATGACAGAGTTGAAGGCCATAGTGAAGCCAAGATACCCTAGTGAAGCTGGTATGATTCCATTTGTTGTTGCCGGAAAGAAGGAACATGCTGGAAATGTACGATTACTTCTAGAATATAGCATTGCATGCCTACAAGAGATAAAGCAATTAAGACCTTAAGTCTTTCAAATCATGGAACAGCTTTGATGAAGTTATTGTGGCTCTCAATCGATCATTACGCCGCAACCCAGAGAAAGAAGTGTTATGCACCGGATGAAGGCCTTACTTTGTCTACCTGGTAAAACAGCCGAGGTGATATAGGACCCAAGTACATGTGTCCGGCTATGGTACAAATTCTAAGCTATCCAAGCCCCCTGAAACTGAATCCAAAGGAAAGGATGAATTGAGTGGCTTGTCTCTAGCTGGTGGGAATGAAAGAGAGTTTGTCAACAAAGAGAGCCCCAAAGACACCCTGGAAAAAAGGCCAATGTAGATCTACAAAACAAGGATGGGAGTAGCTAAAGATGGCAAATCATCTGTCAGCACAATGCTGAAAGGTTCAGACAGTAGCCTTCCTAGCGTATTAGATAACCCAGAGTCAGATCAGATTGTGGATTTGACTGTAAAGCCCATCACACATAACGAGATAGTTAGCTAGATCGTTGTAACGTCACAGGTTTTGTGACATAACAGCGATCTTGCTAAGTGTGACACTTAGCAGCGATCAGGCCGCAGCTGTGAGATCGCTGATCGTTACAAAGTGCTCTGGGTCATTTTTTGGCAGTTGCACTCCCGCTGGTCAGCATGCATCGCTGCGTGTGACAGCGAGAGACCAATGATCAGCGACCTCACAGGCTGGTAACCATGGTAAACACCGGGTATCTAGGCAGCACGCGCTGCCTAGATACCCAGTGTTTATCATAGCTATCAGCGTCCTCCCTGCTTAGCGCTGGTAACCATGATAAACACCGCTGTTTATCATAGTTACCAGTGTCCTCCCGCTTCCAGCGATGTGGAGGTTGCTTCCAGGTCCCTGGTCACTGAGGAGATCAGCCTGTTTGACAGCTCCCAGCAACCAGGTAATGACGCACCAACGATCACTACAGGATCGTTATCGGGATTGCTGTTGCGTCATTGTGTGTGACGGGAGCGATCTCACTACCTTACTAAACCATTGGAGGCAGTTGTGGAGGGAGACGTCTGAATAATTGTGATGACTTAAAAGGGTCTGGTGACTGTGATAGACTTTGTATCATGAGCCTAAAGTCGACAGAGATGACTCTGGTTTGGAAAGGAGTGGTGCCAAGCCACACAGCTTTAAGGTACTGTTACACGAGGCAACGTTGCTGCGATGTTGCCGGCAATTTCACGGGAGCGCACATGTTTTTGGCACTTTTCCAAGATTGCCTTGGAGATGTCACACACAGATATCGAAGGCAACTCAACTACTATGTTGAAAGCAACTTTCGTTCAACCAAGCGAGCGATACTTATCAATGTAGTGAATAGGAGAAGTTGCTTTCAACATCGCTATTGCGGTGTCACACAGAACGATGATAGATCGCCTGAGCAACATCGCCAGGTCTCAGAACATGTTCATAAATCTGGCAACTCCAGTCAAGCAACTTATCGCAGTTGAATCGCCCTGTCACACGTTGCAACACACTAGCGATCTCAATGTCAACAGCTACGTCACTTTTGGGTGATGTTGCCAGCAACATTGCCTTGTGTAACAGTACCTTCAGGCAGAGGGGGATATGTAAGATGGCAACCGGCTACATTGTAAATGGCCGGTATGCATTACAGAGGTGGTTGTCCTCTGATGTAAACTTGGATGCCTTCTCTAGTACCTATAAAGGTACCTTTACACGCCGCCACTGTGGCTAGCAACAGGTATCCACCGTACGTGCACGTTTTTAACGGTGGATACTGATCGCTGATGCCGCATATACACGCCGCCATTGCATGCTCCACTGAAGGTACCTTTGTTCCCTGGAAGTGCCGACGGGTGCCACGGCTAACTTCCTGTGGAATACCTTCCCTGCTTTACATGCCGCTACCACAAAGGAATATGGGCGTACATATTTCGCGCCGTAAGTACATAGGCATGACAGAGTTGTGTATTCCGTGATGCACAAGCATTGATTGGACAACGCAATAGCGTCATGATTGGCCAGCCTGCGCAGGAAGGCTGGCTAATACATGACGCCATTGCAATTGTGGACTGTGAATGGATAGCTCTTTAAATATGGCGCCCTGTGAAGGGACAGCCAATCGTAACGCAGGAGCCTCCACCAATGATCGCTGATGGGGCACGGTATCCATGAGGCTGTGTCACGCCCCTGGGAATACGTAGGCGACGCAAATACCTTGCCTGTGCCCCGTTTACATGCCACCACCATAGCAATTGTGCCTTTCTGTTTTTGAGCACGGCTCAGCAACAGGTATTCGAAGGAATGCAGGACACCGGGAACTGCCCTATTTACATGTCGCCATTTCGTAGCAATTTCATGGCAACAGGCACAATTGTCCCAGTGCCCGGCAGTTGCTGTCTTCCTGTGGCGGCATGTAAAGGTACCTTTATGCCATAAGATTTGTTAAGGCATTTCAGGGCCAGGTATACAGATAACTAGGGAAACTGTTTGTTGAGCTATCAACATAATTTCAACCATGGGGTGTGTCTCATGTATTATAATGAAACGGTTTGTTTGGCACTAGGTCAGTCAGGGGTCAGTCAGTATGTGCAGATGCTGCCATACTTTCTGAAGTGACGAATCGTCAGTGAAAGTTGTTATGTATACTGACCGGGGTCAGCGAGTGGAGTCTGAGGTTGCTCCATTGGGATACTTCTTTGCAGGAGTTGTATCTGAACCTGTGCAGGTGTACCCGCAAATGAAATAACCTGAGAAACAACGGTTGTTTCCTGTAAAGGAAGGCTCATGTCATGTTCCTGGGGAGTGGTTAATGTGTGCCTAAATAAACTTTGTAAACAAAGTTTATTTAGCTGCCTTAAACTCACAAGTGAGTAAAACGTCAAAAATGGTTCAATCATATGTAACAGGTTTTCTGAAAATATGTTCACACCCAAGAGCATGTGCTGCCTTTCCAATTCTCAGTATACTAAACAGGTATAGGAACACATGATGACCCTTGCTACTACATTTAGAATAAAGAAACATTTCCAATTCATAGATGCAGTAAAATGTACTAATCTACCTTACTCTAGGATTGGCAAAGTGCCAGGAAATTCCTGACCTTTGGGATTTTTTCAAAGTTAAACACCACACCACATTCATGAACACATGCTAAAGGAGTCTCTTTCTTTTACATAGATGTATATTGACATATAGCAGAGGTGTGTTTTCTTTTGTTCAACTGTTCAAAAAAGTAACGACATTTATTGGAAGTGACTTAGGCTGCCTTCACATTTGCGGACCCTCCGCAGCGTCCTGCGGAGGGAATCCGCAAGCTGTCTGCAGCCGCCAGCCCCTATCTTTATAATGGGAACACACGGTCATGCGCAGGTCTGCACGTGACCGTGCGCACCCATTCACTGCCATATGTGATCTGTGCGCAGGCGGATGTCTGCGCACAAATCACACAGTCTCATTCGCACCAGAAACGCGACATGTTGCGTCCCTGGTGCGGGCGAGAGTGTGTGATTTGTGCGCAGGCATCCGCCTGCGCACAGATCACATATGGCAGTGAGTAGGTGCGCACGGTCATGCACAGTCAAGCGCAGCACCGTGCGCTCCCATTATAAAGATAGGGGCTTGCGATGCTGCACTCACATTGCGGATCCCCTCCGCAGAACGCTGCGGAGGGGTCCGCAAATGTGTAGGCAGCCTTAACTAGAGTCCGATAGGCCCAGGTGCAATATTTTGACGTAGGCGCTCCCTATACAGGCATGTTGGTCAGATCTGTCTGCCCTTGGGTGTGCTCTACATCCTATAAAGGCTTATTTTTCGGACTATAGGACACACTTTCTACCCCGGAAATTAGAGCGGAAAGTGGGGGTGGGTGTGTTTTATAATCCAGATGTATGGTACGGATGCCCGGCCGTGGCGGCAGGGCAGCAGCGGGATGTATGAGTGACTGCCGGTGACCTCATGGGCTCACTGTCCAAGGTTATTTAATATTCATCTCTCCCTCCAGCCCATCACGTCACCGGCGCCATGAGGTGGGCAGGATGATGGGAAGGGAGAGGGGTGAATATTTTAATTAAGTTAAACAGCCGGCTCACATGATCACCCTGCAGCCATGTAGGCGATTGTGTGTGGATATTCACTGCTTTCTACACATCATATCGGCATGAGAGCAGTGAGTATCCCAACACAAATTATACTCACCTCCCATCGGAGGAAGACAGCAGCGCCAAGATGTTTTCTTTGTACCTGATCATCCACATCAATGATTATATGTTTTCCAGTGGGGTGCAGACTGTCTCTGTGCACTGCTAGAAGGCTATCAAGACTGACAGAAAAAGATGAAGCTGGAGATGTACTCGTCCAGCACAAAGTTCAATTAGCACTTATTTCTATTACACTTTTCCTCTGATTGTTCCACTCCAGGTTTTGGCTACAAAAACTGCAAGAGCACTCGTGTAAAAATACGCAGCAAATACGCAGTGTGTGAACGCCGCCTAAAATCACTAAACATGAAGCAGACACTGGACTCTGGAGCAGCAGAAACAGATTTTGCAGTGACAAATAACACTTCTCTCTGGGATTGTGCTAATTCTACAGTTTAGTGGATGAAGGATAATGTTATACTTCAGGGGTTGGGTTTAGTGTTCCTGCATGAATGTGCCCAGTGCACAGAGTAAGGTCCATAAAGGCAAGGCTGGGAAAAGTGTGGAAAAACTGGACGCATAGAGCCCTGACATTAGCCCAATGAAGTGGAGGAGCTGCCTCAGCTCCAGTTATTCTCTAAAGGTACCGTCACACAGGGAGACATCGCCGGCGATGTTGCCGGGGATCGCGGGAGCGCGCATCCCTGACAACATCGCCAGGGAGATGTCAGACTGAGCAACTTACCGGCGATGTCGCCGGCTAGTTGCCGCGGCTATCGCTCGCTGGGTTGCCCAGCAACCCAGCGAGCGATCACTCGCAATGTTGGAGATAGGCGGAATCGCCCGCAACATTGCAGGTTGCCGCGTTACACAGGGCGATCAGGCATGATCGCCTCAGCAACATCGCCAGGTTTCCAAACAATGTTGGGAAACCTGGCGATGCTACTCAGGCGATTTTTCCCCTGATTATCGCCCTGTCACACGAGGCAACTCTCCGGCGATGTCGCCGCAACCTGGCCACGCCCCTCAGTTGCCAGCAACATCGCCGGCGATATCTCCCTGTGTGACGGTACCTTATGGGACTGCTGGAGATAGCAGAGCACTGTTTGGTGTGATATTACCCTTTAAGGCGTTATCTGGGACTTTTACATTAAACGCCTATCCTAAGAATAGGTTAGTAATAACTAAACCAGAGATGGTAAACCTTTATTCTTCATCACTGCTCATGTCACATTTATAGAACTCAAGCAGCAGGAAGTCTACAGTATATACATTACTTAGGAGACGCCGAGGTTGGCGCCTACACGTCACATAGAGGGCGCCTATACGCCACATAGAGGGCGCCTATACGTTAGAGGGCGCCTCCACGTCACACAGAGGGCGCCTATACGCCACATAGAGGGTGCCTATATGCCAGAGGGCGCCTACACGTCACATAGAGGCCGCTGGCGCCTACACGTTAGGGTGCCTAAACGTCACATAGAGGGCGCCTATACGCCACATAGAGGGCGCCTATACGTTAGAGGGCGCCTCCACGTCACACAGAGGGCGCCTATACGCCACATAGAGGGCGCCTATATGCCAGAGGGCGCCTACACGTCACATAGAGGCCGCTGGCGCCTACACGTCACATAGAGGCCGCTGGCGCCTACACGTTAGGGTGCCTAAACGTCACATAGAGGGCGCCTATACGCCACATAGAGGGCGCCTATACGTTAGAGGGCGCCTCCACGTCACACAGAGGGCGCCTATACGCCACATAGAGGGCGCCTATATGCCAGAGGGCGCCTACACGTCACATAGAGGCCGCTGGCGCCTACACGTCACATAGAGGCCGCTGGCGCCTACACGTCACATAGAGGCCGCTGGCGCCTACAAGTCACATAGAGGCCGCCTGTATGTCACATAGAGGGCGCTAGCGCCTACACGTCACGTAGAGGGTGCTGGCGCCTATACATCACATAGAGGGCCCTGGGGCTGGCACCGATACGTCACATAGAGGGCCCTGGGGCTGGCGCCTATACGTCACATAGAGGGCCCTGGGGCTGGCGCCTATACGTCACATAGAGGGCCCTGGGGCTGGTGCCTATACATCACAAAGAGGGCCCTGGGGCTGGCGCCTATACGTCACATAGAGGGCGCTGGAGCTGGCGCCTATACATCACATAGAGGGCCCTGGGGCTGGCGCCTTTACATCACATAGAGGGCCCTGGGGCTGGCGCCTATACGTCACAGAGGGCCCTGGGGCTGGCGCCTATACGTCACATAGAGGGCCCTGGGGCTGGCGCCTATACGTCACATAGAGGGCGCTGGAGCTGGCGCCTATACGTCACATAGAGGGCATCTGTGGGACAGGAGCACATTGCGAACTAAAGGTACCGTTATATGCTGCAATGTTGAAAGGATATCACCAACGATCTCATGGGAGCGCGGTCGTTAGGACATAGTGTAGAGATCGTTAGTGAGAAGTCACACGTATAGATATCATGCACGACGCACCAACGATCCAGTGAGCAGGTATCAGTCGCACAACCCAGCGAACGATACTTGTCCAGTGTTGTGAATAGGAGAAGTCGTTAACGACATCGTTATCGCGGTGTCACACACAACGATGCAGCAGGTTGGCTGAAGGATGATCGTCTGATTTATGAACATGATCTCAATTCTGCGATCAACGACCTAATGATTTATCGTAGTTGTATCTCAGTGTTATACACAACAAGACAGTAACCATGTCGCTTGGTCGACTCCAAAACTGTGATGTTTGAGCGATATCATTCACGATCTCGTACCGTGTAACGGGGCCTGAAGGAATTATAGGGCTGATGGCCATCTTCTCAAGGTATAGAGAAAATGTCACTGTGAGGAGCAAACGTCCCGAGGAGCAGAGGTTCCCCAGCCCTGATCCATACAGGGGGTGGACACCCGACAATCCTCTGTGTGAGGGTGCTGGGCTCACAGCTGTGAACAGTATATAGCGGAGCTCTGCACCTATACACATGGCGGGCGGAGCTCCATCACTCTACAGGGGCAGAGCATCCTTCATCCTCACAACTACAGAGGTGTCCTGGAGACACAGAGGGCATTCACACGGTGCGGATCTGCCTGTCCTGCTGCCGCCTCAGTGCTCAGGGGCTGTCCGGACCTGGGCTCTGTGTGCCCGGGGTCACAGATCAGACCTCACAGGGCGGAGCAGGGGCCCCGGGGGCCACACAGGAGTCACCTCTGAGCCGCCACACAAGTGTCCCAGGCTCATCCCCAGCCCCGTGCACTGACCTCTGAACAGCTGAATCTCCTGGTGCTTAAAGGGGATGTTGTTCGCCTTGGCGAAGATATAGACGGAGCGGCAGGGCTGGGAGAGCAGGTCCAGGTACAGAGTCAGGTCCGCCATAGTGACACAGTGCTCGGTACACCGGGAGTGAGTAACTGTCCGGAGAAGGCGAGCGTGAGACTCCGCACTGACCACGCCCCCTTAATGAGCCCCGCCCCTAAACTGTGCCCCTCACTCGTTGCTGTCACCTCTATCACAGCACCATAGTGACGGCCAGTCCGGCTGTTTACTGATCCGCTCATTCGGCTCTTTTGACTCAAAAAACGGCTCTTTTTGTGAATAATCCTGCGGTACCTTGTAATGATGACAGAACTTTGCCTGTCCAGTGTCTCCTCATTCCACACCTGTACAGGGATCTAGTGATCAGTATAGAGGCTCTTTATCATTCCTGTGTCCTCAGATTGTCAGCTCTTGTGATCAGGGCTCTCCTCATTATACACCTGTACGTACAGTGTAAATATATATAGTATATAGTGATCAGTATAGAGGCTCTTTGTCATTCCTGTGTCCTCAGATTGTCAGCTCTTGTGATCAGGGCTCTCCTCCTCCTCATACACCTGTACAGTGTATATATATAGTATATAGTGATCAGTATAGAGGTCTTTTATCATTCCTGTGTCCTCAGATTGTCAGCTCCTGTGATCAGGGCTCTCCTCATTATACACCTGTACAGTGTATATATATATAGTATATAGTGATCAGTATAGAGGCTCTTTATCATTCCTGTGTCCTCAGATTGTCAGCTCCTGTGATCAGGGCTCTCCTCCTCATTATACACCTGTACAGTATTATATATATATATATTAGTATAGTGATCAGTATACAGGCTCTTTATCATTCCCTGTGTCCTCAGATTGTCAGCTCCTGTGATCAGGGCTCTCCTCCTATTATACACCTGTACAGTGTATATATATATAGTATATAGTGATCAGTATAGAGGCTCTTTATCATTCCTGTGTCCTCAGATTGTCAGCTCCTGTGATCAGGGCTCTCCTCATTATACACCTGTACATGTATATATAATATAGTATATAGTGATCATATAGAGGCTCTTTATCATTCCTGTGTCCTCAGATTGTCAGCTCCTGTGATCAGGGCTCTCTCTCATTATACACCTGTACAGTGTATATATATATAGTATATAGTGATCAGTATACAGGCTCTTTATCATTCCTGTGTCCTCAGATTGTCAGCTCCTGTGATCAGGGCTCTCCTCATTATACACCTGTACAGTGTATATAATATAGTATATAGTGATCAGTATAGAGGCTCTTTATCATTCCTGTGTCCTCAGATTGTCAGCTCCTGTGATCAGGGCTCTCTCCTCATTATACACCTGTACAGTGTATATATATAAGTATATAGTGATCAGTATAAGGCTCTTTATCATTCCTGTGTCCTCAGATTGTCAGCTCCTGTGATCAGGGCTCTCTCCTCATTATACACCTGTACAGTGTATATAATATAGTATATAGTGATCAGTATAGAGGCTCTTTATCATTCCTGTGTCCTCAGATTGTCAGCTCCTGTGATCAGGGCTCTTCCTCATTATACACCTGTACAGTGTATATATATATAGTATATAGTGATCAGTATACAGGCTCTTTATCATTCCTGTGTCCTCAGATTGTCAGCTCCTGTGATCAGGGCTCTTCCTCATTATACACCTGTACAGTGTATATATATAGTATATAGTGATCAGTATAGAGGCTCTTTATCATTCCTGTGTCCTCAGATTGTCAGCTCCTGTGATCAGGGCTCTCCTCATTATACACCTGTACAGTGTATATACATATAGTATATAGTGATCAGTATAAGGCTCTTTATCATTCCTGTGTCCTCAGATTGTCAGCTCCTGTGATCAGGGCTCTCCTCCTCATTATACACCTGTACAGTGTATATAATATAAGTATATAGTTGATCAGTATACAGGCTCTTTATCATCCTGTGTCCTCAGATTGTCAGCTCCTGTGATCAGGGCTCTCCTCATTATACACCTGTACAGTGTATATATATAGTATATAGTGATCAGTATACAGGCTCTTTATCATTCCTGTGTCCTCAGATTGTCCTCAGATTGTCAGCTCCTGTGATCAGGGCTCTCCTCATTATACACCTGTACAGTGTATATACATATAGTATATAGTGATCAGTATAGAGGCTCTTTATCATTCCTGTGTCCTCAGATTGTCAGCTCCTTGTGATCAGGGCTCTCCTCCTCATTATACACCTGTACAGTGTATATATATATAGTATATAGTGATCAGTATACAGGCTCTTTATCATTCCTGTGTCCTCAGATTGTCAGCTCCTGTGATCAGGGCTCTCCTCATTATACACCTGTACAGTGTATATATATAGTATATAGTGATCAGTATAAGGCTCTTTATCATCTCCTGTGTCCTCAGATTGTCAGCTCCTGTGATCAGGGCTCTTCCTCATTATACACCTGTACAGTGTATATATATAGTATATAGTGATCAGTATAGAGGCTCTTTATCATTCCTGTGTCCTCAGATTGTCAGCTCCTGTGATCAGGGCTCTCTCTCATTATACACCTGTACAGTGTATATAATATAGTATATAGTGATCAGTATAGAGGCTCTTTATCATTCCTGTGTCCTCAGATTGTCAGCTCCTGTGATCAGGGCTCTCCTCATTATACACCTGTACAGTGTATATATATATAGTATATAGTGATCAGTATAGAGGCTCTTTATCATTCTGTGTCCTCAGATTGTCAGCTCCTGTGATCAGGGCTCTCCTCATTATACACCTGTACAGTGTATATATATATAGTATATAGTGATCAGTATAAGGCTCTTTATCATTCCTGTGTCCTCAGATTGTCAGCTCCTGTGATCAGGGCTCTCCTCTCATTATACACCTGTACAGTGTATAATATATAGTATATATGTGATCAGTATAGAGGCCTTTTATCATTCCTGTGTCCTCAGATTGTCAGCTCCTGTGATCAGGGCTCTCCTCATTATACACCTGTACAGTGTATATATATATAGTATATAGTGATCAGTATACAGGCTCTTTATCATTCCTGTGTCCATCAGATTGTCAGCTCCTGTGATCAGGGCTCTCTCCTCATTATACACCTGTACAGTGTATATAATATAGTATATAGTGATCAGTATACAGGCTCTTTATCATTCCTGTGTCCTCTAGATTGTCAGCTCCTGTGATCAGGGCTCTCCTCATTATACACCTGTACAGTGTATATAATATAGTAATATAGTGATCAGTATACAGGCTCTTTATCATTCCTGTGTCCTAGATTGTCAGCTCCTGTGATCAGGGCTCTTCCTCATTATACACCTGTACAGTGTATATATAATATGTATATAGTGATCAGTATACAGGCTCTTTATCATTCCTGTGTCCTCAGATTGTCAGCTCCTGTGATCAGGGCTTCTCCTCATTATACACCTGTACAGTGTATATAATATATAGTATATAGTGATCAGTATAAGGCTCTTTATCATTCCTGTGTCCTCAGATTGTCAGCTCCTGTGATCAGGGCTCTCCTCATTATACACCTGTACAGTGTATATATATAGTATATAGTGATCAGTATACAGGCTCTTTATCATTCCTGTGTCCTCAGATTGTCAGCTCCTGTGATCAGGGCTCTCCTCATTATACACCTGTACAGTGTATATATAATAGTATATAGTGATCAGTATACAGGCTCTTTATCATTCCTGTGTCCTCAGATTGTCAGCTCCTGTGATCAGGGCTCTCTCCTCATTATACACCTGTACAGTGTATATTATATAGTATATAGTGATCAGTATACAGGCTCTTTATCATTCCTGTGTCCTCAGATTGTCAGCTCCTGTGATCAGGGCTCTCTCCTCATTATACACCTGTACAGTGTTTATATATATAGTATATATAGTGATCAGTATACAGGCTCTTTATCATTCCTGTGTCCTCAGATTGTCAGCTCCTGTGATCAGGGCTCTCCTCATTATACACCTGTACAGTGTAATAATATATATAGTATATAGTGATCAGTATAGAGGCTCTTTATCATTCCTGTGTCCATAGATTGTCAGCTCCTGTGATCAGGGCTCTCCTCATTATACACCTGTACAGTGTATATATATAGTATATAGTGATCAGTATACAGGCTCTTTATCATTCCTGTGTCCTCAGATTGTCAGCTCCTGTGATCAGGGCTCTCCTCCTCATTATATACCTGTACAGTGTATATATATAGTGATCAGTATACAGGCTCTTTATCATTCCTGTGTCCATAGATTGTCAGCTCCTGTGATCAGGGCTCTCCTCATTATACACCTGTACAGTGTATATATATATATAGTATATAGTGATCAGTATACAGGCTCTTTATCATTCCTGTGTCTATAGATTGTTAGCTCCTGTGATCAGGGCTCTCCTCCTCATTATACACCTGTACAGTGTGTACATATAGTATATAATGATCAGTATACAGGCTCTTTATCATTCCTGTGTCTATAGATTGTTAGCTCCTGTGATCAGGGCTCTCCTCCTCATTATACACCTGTACAGTGTAAATATATATAGTATATAGTGATCAGTATACAGGCTCTTTGTCATCCCTGTGTCCTCAGATTGTCTGCTCCTGTGATCAGGGCTCTCCTCCTCCTCATACACCTGTACAATGTATATATATATAGTATATAGTAATCAGTATAGAGGCTCTTTATCATCCCTGTGTCCTCAGATATCCCCACCCCGCCGCTTCGTCCTCCGTCCTACTCCCCCCCGCCGCTCTGTGCTCCATCCTCCCCCTGTCTGTGCGCTCCATCCTCCCCCACCCCACTGCTTCCTCCTCCTTCCTTTGTCCTCCTCCCCTCCACCCTCCGTCCTCCCCCTGCCTGTGCCGCACCATCCTCCCCTACCCCACCGCTTCCTCCTCCTTCCTTTGTCCTCCTCCCCTCCGCCTCTCCATCCTCTGTCCTCTCCCTGTCTGTGCTGCTCCGTCCTCCCCCACCCCACCACTTCATCCTCCATCCTCCTCTCCCCCTCCACTCTGTGCTCCGTCCTCCCCCTGTCTGTGCTGCTCCGTCCTCCCCCACCCCGCCGCTTCATCCTCCATCCTCCTCTCTCCCTCCGCTCTGTGCTCCGTCCTCCCCCTGACTGTGCCGCTCCATCCTCCCCCACCCCACTGCTTCCTCCTCCTTCCTTTGTCCTCCTCCCCTCTACCACTCAATCCTCCGTCCTCCCCCTGCCTGTTCTGCTCCATCCTCCCACACCGCGCCGCTTCGCCCTCCTCCCCCTACCGCTCCATTCTCCCCCTGCCTGTGCCGCTCCATCATCCCCCACCCCACCGCTTCCTCCTCCTTCCTTTGTCCTCCTCCGCTCTGCCACTCCATCCTCCGTCCTCCCCCTGCCTGTGCTGCTCCGGCTTCCCTCACCCCGCCGCTTCGTCCTCCATAATCCTCTCCCCCGCCGCTCTGTGCTCCGTCTT
Source organism: Allobates femoralis (assembly GCA_033576535.1). NCBI lineage: Eukaryota > Metazoa > Chordata > Amphibia > Anura > Aromobatidae > Allobates > Allobates femoralis. Next base: position 646,198,108 of record JARQOC010000003.1, read on the forward strand.
ACCCCTGGCGCTCCGACCTACCCCTGCCTGTGCCGTTCCATCCTCCCCCACCTCACCGCTTCCTCCTCCTTCCTTTGTCCTCCTCCCCTCCGCCACTCCATCCTCTGTCCTCCCCCTACCTGTGTTGCTTCGTCCTCCGTCCCCTCCCCACCGCCACTCTGTGCTCCGACCTCCCCTTGGCGCTCCGTCCTCCCCCTGCCTGTGCCGCTCCATCCCCCCCACCCCACCGCTACCTCCTCCGTCCTCCATTCTCCTCCCCCCTGCCGCTCCGTCCTCCCTCCTCCCCCGTCACTCTGTCCTCCACCTACCTGTGCCGCTCCTTCCTCCATCCTTCTGCCCTTGCCACACCATCCTCCCCCCTCCACTCAAAGTCCCTCCCTATTCAGCCCTCACTGCCTTCCCCATGCAATCCCTATTTCTATATTCTAGAATACCCGATGCATTAGAATTGGGCCACCATCTAGTTATAATATAAGAAGGAATATGAGGGTGCATTATATATTGGAGGACTATGGTGGAGAGAGGAAAAGGACCATATATACCAGGATGAGGAGCATATATACCAGAGGAGGACCATATATACCAGTATGGGGGACATATATATTAGAATAAAGGCCATATTCCAGGGGGAGGACCATATATAGCATGATGGAGATCATACATAGCAGGATGGGTACATGTATAGCAGGATGGAGATCGTATATAGCAGGAAGGAAGACATTAATACATAATTAGGGGGGAGTGGGGTCAAATCTATGTGCCCTCGCAGGCAGGGTCCTCTCTTCCTGTACCTGTGTGTGCCTTTTCTTAAAAATTGTACTTGCCTATATATGCCCCTTTTCACATGCATGTAAAGTGCCATGGAATAAATGGTGCTTATAATAATAAATATTAATAATTCGTACGTTTTTATAGGATTTAGAACACTACACCGGGGCCCATACATCTGACCAACGTGTGGGTGGGGGTGGAGGGGCGCATGGTGGGTGTCAGGTTCCAAATTTGGCACAGGGGCCTATCGAACTCTAGTTACGCTACTGCCTGTGACCAAACGTATTCGCTGTTGAATATTATCTGGATCAGCAGTTTGAGTGTGTAGGAATAGAAAGGGTTGATTGGCTCAGTTCCCAGAAATATAACAAGGAAAGGGTGTACAAAGTTTCTTATTACTCCTTTTTCACCCAAAGTCCATGTTGCAATGAATACACTATACATAGTCAAGGCTATATGAGCTGTAAGGAAGCCCTCAGTGCTGCGTTATTTATCTCATAATTTGACACATTGAGGACTTTATCTCATGATGATTCCAGAAGGTTAAATTCTTGCATACAGTGTCTTTTTAATTGCACCGGCTATAGTGGTATTTTAACCCCTTCACCCCTGAGCTTTTTTTGAGGTACAGGTTAATCGCTGATTGCAAAGGGTTAAAACTAAGTCCCCTAGTGTTATATTCACCATCCCTTGCCTTCATCTGCGGCAAAAACTGTCGTGTCAGCAGCTCGAGTGTTTCATGGAGTGCGCCTGAAGTGACTTTCCAATACATCCCTATAAGTGCCTTGTTTTGACTCTCTGACTTCTGGTCAGTCTGAAGCTATGGGCACAAGAAGACACCATGGGGACGACGGAGTAAAGTTCGAAATGTGTGTGAAAACTATGAAAATGCCAGAAGGTAAGAATAATACAGGAATGGGGGGGGAAAGCTTACATTTAACCCCTTGCCGACATAGGACGTTGTACAACGTCCTGGGTTTCTGGTCGTTCCCGACACAGGACGTTGTACAACATCCTGGCGTTTTTGAGCTGTTGCACCTCCTGTGAGCCGGGTCACTCAGGTGTCACAGTTGCTGCTGCTCTGTGACAACCTGTAGTTAACCCCACAGGGGGTGGATTAACCCCCCCGTGCCCAGGACCCCTCCGATCGGCAGTGTAAAAGTAAAACTGCCAATCGGAGCAAATCATAGGGATTCCCCCTCCAGATCTGATTGGAGCTCTCCAATCAGATCTGGAGGGGCGGATCAGCAAGTGTCCTCCCCCTCCTCAGCCCCCTCCCTCTCCATGACTTACAGGGGCCCCCGCCGTCCCCCCAACTGCCAGCCCCCCTCTATTATTATGTATATGCTGGGTTCGCCTGCCAGTCAGACTACATAGTCCCCTCCTGGCAGTGCCCCCCAAAGCAGCCCCCCACCTCGGGACCCTGTGTCCTGGCCCCCCCTCACCTCCTCCGGCGGGCTGCACACGCCGGTGCACCTGCCGCTGCGCCTCCTCTGCTCCGGTCGGTGGGCCCCACCTCCTCATCGGTGGATCAAGAGGGAGGTAAGTATGTATGTATGTATGTATGTATGAATTAATTGATGGATGGATAGATGGATGGATGATGGGTGGATGGGTGAATGGATAGATGGATGGGAGGTGCATGCATGGACATGTGCGTGCGTGGACGTGAGCGAACATGAGCATGCGTGGACGTGAGTGTGCGTGTGTGGACGCGAGCGTAGACGTGTGCGTGCATAGACGTGTGCGTGCATAGACGTGAGTGTGCATAGAGGTGTGCGTGCGTGGATGTGTGCATGGATGGATGTGTGCGTGGACCTGTGCGCGGATGTGTGCGTGCGTGGATATGTGTATGGATGGATGTGTGCGTGGATGCATGCGCGGATGCGTGCGTGCATGCGTGCGTGCATGGATATGTGTATGGATGGATGTGTGCGTGGATTCATGCGCGGATGTGAGCGTGCGTGGATGTGAGTGTGCGTAGATGCGAGTGTGCGTAGATGTGTGTGTGCGTGCGTGGACGTGTGTTTACGTGGATGTGAGCATGCGTGGATGTGTGTGCGTGGATGTGAGCGTGCGTGGATGTGAGCGTGCGTGGATGAGTGCGTGCATGGATGAGTGCGTGCATGGATGAGTGCGTGTGTGGATGAGTGGGTGCGTTGATGTGTACATGGATGCGTGCGTGGACGTGAGCGTATATGAGCGTGCGTGGACGTGAGCGTGCGTGGACATGAGCATGTGTGGACGTGAGCGTGCGTGGATGTGAGCGTACATGAGCGTGCGTGGACGTGAGCATGCGTGAACGTGTGCGTGTGTAGACGTGTGCATGGATGGATGTGTGCATGTACATGTGCGTGGATGTGTGTGTGCGTGCGTGGATGCGTGCGTGCATGGATATGTGCATGGATGGATGTGTGCGTGCGTGGATGTGTGAGTGGACGTGTGCACAGATGTGAGCGTGTGGGTGTGAGCGTGCGTGGATGTGTGCGTGTGGACGTGAGTGTGTGTGGACGTGAGCGTGTGTGGACGCGTGCGTGGATGTGTGCGTGCGTGGATGTGTGCGTGCGTGGATGTGTGCGTGCGTGGATGTGAGCGTGCGTGGACGTATGCGTGCGTGGATATGAGCGTGCATAGATGTGTGCGTCTATGGATGCGTGCGTGAACGGATGGATGCGTGGATGATGGGTGCATGGGTGGGTGGATGGATGGATGGATGCAACAAGGGATCAAGTGTCCTCTTGTAGTCTTTGGGATCATAGTCATGGTGCACTGTATGACAGATCATTGCCATACAGTGCACCATAACTCTGACCCCAGAGACTGTAGGAAGAGGACACTTGATCCCTTGTTGCAGTCTCTGGATTGAGCAGAGGCAATCGAGCGTCGTGGGACCTTCGTTGTGGACTACGTCGGAGGCGATCGAGCGTTGTGGGACTTTCGTTGTGAACTACGTTGGATCTTTATAATAAACATGGAGTCCAAATTTTGTTTGTGTTTTTTTTTTCAAATAAAAAGATTTTTCTCTGTGGTGTATTTTTTTTAAGTTTTTACTAGAGATTCCTAATGGTCGGGTCTAACATTGGCCCGACATTATGAATCTCGGGCTTAGTGCCAGCGGCCAATAGAAAGCTGGCATTTAACCCCTTTATTACCCAGTTTGCCACCGGCACCAGGGCAACTGGAAGAGCCTGGGTACAGTGCCAGAGAATGGCGCTTCAATGAATGCCATTTTCTGGGGTGGCTGCGGGCTGCAATTCATAGCATGGGGAGCCCAGAACGCTTTGGCCTCTCCATGCTGAGGATTCCAGTCCCCAGCTGCCTAGCTGTACCTGGCTGGACCAAAAATATGGCGGAGATCCACGTCATTATTTTTTCTAGAATTAGTTCTAGAAATAAAAAAAAAAATGGGCATCGCTGTATTGTTGGTTGCCAGCCAGGTACAACGAGGCAGCTGGGGGTTGCTGGCAGTCCGTAGCTGCCAAGTTCTACCTGGCTGGACCAAAAATATGGCGGAGCCTCATGTCACTTTTTTTTTACTAAAATCAGTTCTAGAAATATAAAAAATAAGGCCTTCGCTGTATTTTTGGTTGCCAGCCAGGTAGAACTTGGCAGCTGGGGGGCAGGAATCCTCAGTGTAGAGAGACCCAAACGTCGGCCCCCACGCTGCAAATTGCAACCACAGCCACCCCGGAAAATAGCGCTTTCATTAGAGGCGCCATTTTCTGGTGCTGTACCCCAACTCTACCAGTTGCCCTTGTGCTGGTGGCACATGGATTCGCCATACACGACATGGTGTCCGCTAACAATTTGAATGGAAAATTAGCTCAAATTGTTTGCGGACACCATGTCGTGTTTGGAGAGCCCTGTGTGCCTGAACATTGGAGCTCCCCCACAAGTGACCCGTTTTTGGAAACTAGAACCCCCAAGGAACATATCTAGATGCATAGTTAGCCCTTTGAACCCCCAGGTGCTTCACAAATTGATCCGTAATAAGGAAAAAGTACTCTTTTCATACAAATTCTCTTTTTTAATTTTTCCTGATCAATTTGTGAAGCACCTGGGGATCCAAAGTGTTCACTATGCATCCAGATAAGTTCTTTGGGGGGTCTAGTTTCCAAAATGGGGTCACTTGTAGGGGAGTTCCAATGTTTACGCACATAGGGGCTCCCCATACCCGACATGGTGTCCACTAGCAATTGGAATTGTTAACAGACATCATGTCGCATATGGAGAGCCCCTGTGTGCCTATACATTGGAGCTCCCCCACAAGTGATCCCATTTTGGAAACCTAGACCCCCCAGGGAACTTATCTAGGTGGGTGGTGAGCATTTTGATCCCCAAGCCGCTTCATAAATTAATCTGTAAAAATGAAAAAAGAAAATGTTTGTGGGAAAAAAAGTACTTTTTCATTATTACGGATCAATTTGTGAAACATCTGGGGGTTCAATGTGCTCACTACCCATCTAGATAAGTTCCCTGGGGGGTCTAGTTTCCAAAATGGGGTCACTTGTGGGGGAGCTCCAATGTTAAGGCACACAGGTGCTCTCCATACGCGACATGGTGTCTGCTAACAATTCCAATTGTTAGTGGACACCATGTCGTGTATGGGGAGCCCCTATGTGCCTAAACATTGGAGCTCCCGCACAAGTGACCCCATTTTGAAAACTAGGGGTCACTTGTGGGGGAGCTCCAATGTTTGGCACACATGGGCTCTCCATACGCGACATGGTGTCTGCTAATAATTCCAATTGTTAGCGGACACCAAGTTGGGTATGAAGAGCCCCTGTGTGCCTAAACATTGGAGCTCCCCCACAAGTGACCCCATCTTGGAAACTAGACCCCCCAAGGAATGTATCTAGATGCATAGTGAGCACTTTGAACCCCTAGGTGCTTCACAAATTGATCTGTAATAAGGAAAAAGTACTTTTTTTTTTCACACAAAATATCTTTTTCTTTTTTTGCGGATCAATTTGTGAAGCACCTGGGGGTTCAAAGTGCTCTCTATGCATCTAGATAAGTTCCTTGGGGGTCTAGTTTTCAAAATGGGGTCACTTGTGGGGGAGCTCCAATGTTTAGGCACACAGGGGCTCTCCAAACGCAACATGGTGTCCGCTAACAATTTGACTGAAAAATCAGCTCAAATTGTTAGCAGACACCATGTCGCGTATGGAGAGCCCCTGTGTGCCTAAACATGGGATCTCCCCCACAAATCACCCCATTTTGGAAACTAGACCCCCATGGAACATATCTACATGTATAATGAACACTTTGAATCCCCAGGTGCTTCACAAATTGATCCGCAAAAAATGAAAAAATATTTTTTTTTGTGGAAAAAAAAATTCTTTTTCATTTTTACGGATCAATTTGTGAAGCACCTGGGGGTTCAAAGTGCTCGTTATGCACCTGGATAAGTTCCTTGGGGGGGGTCTAGTTTCCAAAATGGGGTCCCTTGTGGGGGAGCTCCAATGTTTAGGCACACAGGGGCTCTCCATACGCGACATGGTGTCCCTAACAGTTTGAGCTGATTTTCCATTCAAATTGTTAGCTGACACCATGTCGTGTTTGGAGAGCCCCTGTGTGCTTAAACATTAGAGCTTCCCCACAAGTGACCCCATTTTGGAAACTAGAGACCCCGGGGAACTTATCTAGATGAGTGGTGAGCATTTTGAACCCCCAGGTACTTCACAAATTGATCCGTAAAAATGAGAAAGTACTTTTTTTTTCCACAAAAAATATTTTTTCATTTTTGCGGATTAATTTGTGAAGCACCTGGGTGTTCAAAGTGCTCACTGTGCATCTAGATACGTTACTTGGGGGGTCTAGTTTCCAAAATGGGGTCACTTGTGGCAGAGCTCCAATGTTTAGGCATACAGGGGCTCTCCAAACGCGACATGGTATCCGCTAACAATTTGACTGAAAAATCAGCTCAAATTGTTAGCGGACACCATGTTGCGTTTGGAGAACCCCTGTGTGCCTAAACATTGGAGCTCCCCCACAAGTGACCCCATTTTGGAAACTAGAGCCCCCAGGGAACCTATCTAGATGGGCGGTGAGCATTTTGAACCCCAGGTGCTTCACAAATTCATCCGTAAAAATTAAAAAGTACTTTTTTTTCACAAAAATTTTCTTTTAGCCTAAAGTTTTTTATTTTCACATGGGGAACAGGATAAAATAGATCCTAAAAATTGTTGGGCAATTTCTTCTGAGAACACCGATAGCTCATATGTGGTCATAAACCACTGTTTGGGCGCACAGCATGGCTCGAAAGGGAAGGAGCGCCATTTCACTTTTTGAATGGGAAATTAGCTCCAAAAGTCAAATTGTGCTCCTTCCCTTCTGAGCCCTGCCGTGCGCCCAAACAGTGCTTTATGACCACATATGAGATATCGGTGTACTCAGGAGAAATTGCCCAACAATATTTAGGTTGCATTTTATCCTGTTGCCCATGTGAAAATGAAAGAATTGAGGCTAAAAGAACATTTTTGTTGGAAAAATTAAAATGCTCATCTTTTCCTTCCATGTTGCTTTAGTTCCTGTGAAGCACCTGAAGGGTTAATAATCTTCTTGAATGTAGTTTTGAGTAGCTTGTGGGATGCAGTTTTGGAATGGTGTCACTTTTGGGTGTTTTCTGTCATGTAAACCCCTGAAAGGAACTTCAAATGTGATGTGGTCACAAAAAAAAATGGTTTTGTAAATTTTGCTGGGAAAATGAAAAATTGCTGATGAACTTTGAACCCTTATAACTTCCGAACAAAAAATTTTTTCTTCCAAAATTGTGCTGATGTAAAGTAGACACGTGGGAAATATTATTTATTAACTATTTTGTGGCACATAACTCTCTGGTTTAGCAGAATAAAAATTCATAATTTGAAAATTGCAAAATTTTCAAAAAGTTTGCCAAATTTTTTCTTTTTTTCACAAATAATCGCAAAAATTATCAACCTAAATTTAATACTACATGAAGCCTAATATGTCACAAAAACAATCTACGAATCGCTAGGATCTGTTGAAGCGTTCCAGAGATATTACCTCATAAAGGGACACTGGTCAGAATTGACAAAAATGGCCTGGTCATTAGGGTCAAAACAGGCCCGGGGGTGAAGAGGTTAAAGCACCACTACAGCAGTGAAAAAAAAACAATACTGTAGTTGTCTTTTAAGAATATATATATTTTTTTTTACAGAATTTCTTTTAGTTTGTAAAATAAAAGAAAATTATATATACTAGCTGTAGAGCCCAGCGTTGGCCGGGCATTGTAAATAGGTCTACTGATGTATACTGGGGGCTGTGTGCTGCCTCCTGCAGTATACTGGGGGCTGCCACTGTCATGTCACTGTAGTTGTGCTGTAATTTGTCTCCTGAGTTCTACTTGTGGATTTGTATACAGTGTATAAAAGAGGGAGAGTTATGAAGGGGATGGGGCTATGTGGAAGGGTGGATCTATGAAGGAGCAGGGTTATGTGGAGGGGCAGAGCTGTGAGGGGTGGAATTAAATGGAGGGAGGAGTTATGATGGGGCGAGGCTATGTGGAAGGGCAGAGTTATGTTGAGGGGGCAGAGCTATGCCACATATATACATACATACACAGCGTGATATATTAGATTTAGTGGGGGGGGTAAAGCACCACTCTAGTGTTTTATTTATTTTTTTTATTCGGCGCTGGGGTGGCACTTTAAATCAAAGCTCCCTGCCCCCTGTCATTTACTCACTTTCTCACAGCTTCACCTTTTACCAACACCGTTGATATTCCCATATGGCATGATGAAGAATAGTGGACTCGCTAGACCACTGTCAGTGGTGGCTGAATACCCGATACTCAAGAGACAGGAGAATGAGCGTAATAAAACCAAATCTATTTATTAAAGAAAGTTTAACAAAAGGGAAAGGTGTCTGAGGAGAGGACCCTCTGGATCACGACGCCAAGGTATACCCCTATACATGGATTTCCCTGCTACAACACCTAGAGACCTAAATACTGCAAATTCCAGACCAGAGGGGCGACTCATACAGACCGGATAGGAGAGACTATGGAATACTGGCTCTGTCGGTGGAGAGAACCCCGGAGGTGCCGTGTAATCCCGGGGAGGCTGATCAAGCCGGTAGTGGTATCAGAAGGTTCCGTGAGGAAAGGCTTGACCAGCCTGGAGTGGGGTCCAAAGTGTCCAGAGGAATCCAGGATAGAGAACAGCCAACAGAGGATTCTGTGGAGACAGAGGTGTCAGTATCATGCAAAGCAACAGACTTTTAATTGCAGAGCACAGCAGTGTGTGGTCTGAGCAGGAGGCTAGAATCAACAGAATGAAGATATGTGATGCCCAGAGGGTGCAGTATTCCTGTCGCAGGGGAGTGTAAAGTCAACATGAGGTTCCCATGCTAGCACTCACGCACACTAGTCAGGGATGATGGGGTTAAATCCTAGGACAGAGACCCAGTCCCAGAGGGCGGAGTTAGGTGAGGCAGGAAGACATACGGTTGGATGTAGTCCGGAGTGAGGAGCGAAGCAAGGTGGGAGCCCCAGAGAGAGAAGGGTCTACCAGGGAGGGAGGCTGAGAGAAAAGGCAGCCCAGGAAAAGAACGAGGAAACCCCGTACCGGACCGTCCATAGTCCGGGGGAATCCTAGTCTACCAACGGAGTGACGGCTCCAAGGAATGGTACAGGCGAGTTCACCCCTGAGCCGTCGACCCCGGCCGTCGTGGGTTTGTTCAACAACCCGACATCCCTGTTCAGAGCATGCAGTCCACTAGAACGAACCTGGTAGACAAGCGGGCCGTGCAGGGCAGTGCGAGGAGGTGCAGGACAGAACAGCAGGACGTGGGATTGACAAGAGAAGTTATACTACGGGAACCTCAGAGAAACTTTACCCTCTTCTGTGACTACCCGGCCAGCTACCCGTCTAAAGACTGTTTAAGCTGTAACCTGAAATGCCATCTGAACAAGTTCCAGTAAAGTACCCGTACAGAGTCATAACGTCTCAGTGTCTCCTTTCATCCTAGACTGCTGCATTGCTCCACAGACTAAACCCAGCACCACCACCACAAGTGCTGACCTGCCCCAGGGACTCGGCTCTGCCTGCAGGGAGCTGCAACATCCAAGCTGCAATACCATCATCTCCGGAGGTCTGAAGCGGCGCTGGTGAACCTCACCAGAATCTGCAGGTGGCGTCACAACAAACTTTATTCTTTTATTCCCTTTCAACAACCTCCTCCAATTTTTAAGCTGACCATTAGGGCCACGGGTCCAGGCGGGCCACCAGTGACATCTCTGCAACTCCACGCCCGGATACCGATTCCCTATAGGCTCTCGGGTGCACAAGATGTTGCCCAGGCACCTCCCTAATGGTGAGGAAACTTTAGGGAAGAGGGAGGGAAGGCAGCTTTCCAGAATATACTCACTGAACTTCCGACACCAGTGTGCAGGCAGGCAACCACTGCATAATGAAAAAAGGAAGGAAATCCAGTGTTGTTCCTCTTCTTAAGATCCTAGTGTAAGCCTCCGGGGTCTGTGATTCTTTTATTCTTTGTACACTAATAAAGGATCTTAACAAGAGGAACGACACTGGATTTCCTTCCTTTCTTCACCTCCCTAAAGGTGCCTTTTATGCGCAGAGCATCACAGCAGACACAGCCCTAACAGAGAACAGGTGCTCTTCTGCTTTAAGTATGTGCAGGAGGCGGGGCGCGCCTCCTAAAAGCATTTCCAGGAGACCTGCCAAGAGGACGCAGGTTCCTAGCAGAGAAAGGAGCTGCCGATCGTCTGGAACCAAGGTCATTGTGAGCAGTACCAGTGGGGCTGCGTGACAGGCACAGGGCCGATCTCCCTGCACAGCAGAGACCGGGCCTGCAGCTGAGGGTATGACAGCCGCTCTGGCCTCGTGGCGCCACATTATGCCCATAACGTTTGACTGGCAGGAAGTCAGAGGTTATGCCACAAGCTCCCAATGCGTTTTGACCTCTGGCTTGCTCCATGAAACATTGGAGCTGTCAGCATATCACAAATCTAATCATAGACGAATGTCAGTGGCTCTGACAGATGATTCCTCCTCTAATGTCTGAGTGATATATTGCTGACAAAGCATCTTAATATGGATGTCAGGAAGGGGCTGTGAGCACAAAGCCCACTCTTTATGTTTAGCTGTTGCTAGCTTCTTAGCTTATAGGGGGTACACAGAAAGAAGGGGTACTAGATTAATAGGTAGAGACATGTAACACTCACCCAGTGAAGCTTTTCAATGTGGTGACGGATCTGGAGGTGGAGGCACAGCTTGAGTTGTAGACGGCTCAGCTTTCTTACTCTGCTCACTCGTATCAGTGGAGTGACCCTCTCTGAAGCTCCCACTGCTGCTCTTAGATTTGCTGTACTTTTGCATGATCACCGCCGGTGGGTGCACCTCAGAATCTCTTGGAGAGGACATCTTGTGGGGCACACAGGCAGATGGATCCCACCGCCTCGCCATGCTGGAGATCACCTTCCCAGACCGCCCGGAAGCTTTAATCATCCCATCCGAGTCAGGGACGATTTTGGCCAGTGCGGAGGTTCGGCTTGTCAGCGGCACAGGGCGGCCGATGCCTGCACCCTGATCCCAGGATGAGTGCGGGTTTGCTCCTTGGACCACCGCACCGGACCGGCCTTACCCGGACCCTGTCGTCGCATCATCCATCCCTCATCTGGGAGTCTGTCAAGCAGGGCTTCCCCAACACTGCTTCTGGAGCCCCAGACCCTGCCGTTCCTTCAGATACCGCACAGAGTCTGCTAGGACCCAGGTACAACTTCTTGCTGCAGGTTCCCATCAGGATAGAAAACCAACTGAGGAGGCGAGGGGGACTGCCCCTTTTTATCTGTAGGTTTCCTGTCCCTGTGGGCGGACCCCTTCTCTCAGTGGGTACTGTCGTGGCGAGAAGAAAAATACACCACTGCAATAGAAACCAAGAGAAATGTGCAGCTCGCCACATGAAGTGTAGGTAGTTGCTCCAGCATGGCTAAGCCTAAGACCTGTGTTAGGTCACAGAGAACTCCAAACAAGAAAAAAATTCCAGGGACCATGGAAGAGGGGATCCCAGATGAATGAAAAGCTTGTACTGTATTTTTCGCTTTATAAGACATACCAGACTATAAAACACACCCCAAATTTGGTGAAGGAAAAGAAAATTTTTTTTTAATGTTAAATGAGGTCCATCTTTTAATGCCAGTATCTGTCTTATAATCAGCATATATGTCCCCCATCCTAGTAGCTATATCCCCCATCCCAGTATATATTTATGTGGCGCCCCATTATGTAGGTGCCACAAAAGGGGTACTACACCCATAAAAGCGGTGTAGTCGCCCCAATGCAAGTGGACTTATGGCCAGTAGGTGGAACCCTAGAACTCACACCCCACACTAGTCAGCAGGTGGGAGGGACCCGGGAGGGTATATAGTGACCTCCAGGGGCACTAGTGCAGTCTAGAGTCTAGCGGAGTCTAGAGTAGACCCGTGAGAGTCGAGAAGGAAAGAGCCAGGCAGTCGGCTTGGAGGGAGCAAGGAGGGTCTCCTCGGCTGAGGGACCCAGGACAAGCAGAAGAGATCCCAGAAAGGAGAGAAGGGAGAAAGAAGCTCAAACAGGAGTTCACTCAATGTGGGGAGCACAGTAACTAAAGAGTTTTGGCCCAGGAAAGAAACCGGGTACTGGGGCCCGCACCTGTGAGAACCTACAAGGCTCACAGAAACCCGATGGTGGTCTCCAGATACAGCCCGACTCCCAAAAAGAGCCCAGAAAGAGGGGAATCAGACCCATGGTAGGCTCCCGCGGTGGTCGCTAAGAAGGTTCACCCGACGGGTACAAGGGAGAGGAGAACGAGGAACATCAGGAGGTCAGATTAATCTTGATGAAGTCAGACTTCACAGCCACTGGGAAGCAAGGGAAAGAAAGGAACAGGAACGACAAACAGTGAGGGATCCATCTATCGACCATAAAATCCGCTTGCAGCACCCGTAGCATTTGTCGCTATGACATCTTACTGAACTGCGAACTGTGATGACTTTGCAAAAGTTCCAGTAAAGTACCCGGTGTAGTGACTTGTCGACTCTGCTGCATCCTTTCTTACATGAACTGCTTCCTTACAGAATCGCTGCCTCGGTGGTCCAGTCCTGCCTGCGGAGGACTACACCATCATTGCCGCAATACCATCGACCACTGGAGGACTGTAGCGGCGCTGGTGAGCATCACCAGGTACTGCAGGTGGCGTCACAAACTTATATATACTTTATTTTCTTTATTTAACCATTGACCACCAGGGCCACAGCCTCGGGCAGCCACCCGTGACATCCCAGACCGAGCCTGAGAGCTGAGTACCCTGCCCTGGGTGCGTCATTTATATATATCCCACCCCTAGACCCACTATGGCTTTCCGAGGGGGGTTTGCAGGCTCGGCCGCCATTTTCTTGAAGTCTGAACCTCTTGCAACCAGCTTCAGCTTGCCAATGAATACACTCAAGACACACAGAACATGGCAGCGCCCACCGCTGTGATTTGCTCAGGTCCCGCTGCTCTGCCCCCATCCTCCATGAACATGCGATACCTGCCTCCAGCATCCCTGCAATCTCCCCAGTCCTGGAGGAAAAAAAGTGTGTCTTATAATCTGAAAAATACAGTATTTATTTTGCCAGATCAAGTTACAAAAACCCCCCAAAATACACATCACTAGAGCCCCCGACATCCGCTAAAAACCACCAACGCTTTTCAGTGACATAGCCTTAGTTATGGTAAGGAACAAACTCCACAAGACACTTACATATTGTCATGACTAAAAGAGTCCAACTACAAGTCCTATGTTGAAGAATTATGTGCCTCACATGATTAATGATTGCCTGGGACAGTCTTATCTTCAGTAGTTTTCAGCTGATAGACCCACCCTCGATCAGAGGTAGTTAATCAGAGAACCGCAAGATAGATGCAATGGTAACCAGTGATGGAAAGAAAAGACGCTTACAAAGTACACTGTATATATTTCAACTATACAATAAAGCAGCATAGCAAACAAAATGTAACATATAGCATGCAGAATATGAAATCCAACATTGAACATCCATAAAAGAATGGAATAATAGCAGCAATCACAATATACAATGCGGTCAATAATTATACCTTACCATGACTAAGACCATGTTGCTGAAACACGTCGGTGACTCTTAGGTTATAAGGGGGCCTCTGTTGTTGTATTTTTTTGTAAACTGATGGCAGAATAAACACAAGCTTTTCATAGGTCTGGGATCCCTTCTTCTATGCTTGCTGGAATTTTTTTTCCTGTTTGGAGTTTTCTGTGGGCTTCATGTGGTGAGCTGAACACTTCTCTTGGTTTATATTTCAATGGTGTATTTTTGTGCTCCCACTTTACACACAGCAGGAGGCAGCACACCGCATGAGGCCACACACAGCCCCCAGCACGAGGTCACACACTGACTCCAGCATGCAGCACAAGGCCACACAGAAGGAAAAAAAAACACATATTCCCCTTATCCTGTTCCCACGTTACTCTGCTCTGAACCACCTGTCTCCATGTCCTCTTGATACCAGAGCGTACATGCTGGCACTGGTTGATGATGTCATCATGTTGGAGGCAGGAATTTCCCAGGACAAGTCGGCAACGTAATTATAGGAAAGCTCCCTGCTTGGATATGCACAGGGCGAACGGGAGGGAGGAGAGTATGTTGTGCGCCTCAAACCCTAATGGTTATGGACCCACTGGAGCTACATGCCTTAGGTAGTAGCCCAGATTGCCCTTGTTATATTTCATCCCAGAGTATGACACACCAAAGGGATTAAAAAAAAACACAGGTAACAAAATTGGTTGCAAGTAACAACCAGTGCAAGTAACAAATTGGTGCAAACATTTTGCAGCATCAAAAACACCAAATACTCATTGCAAGAACTTGGCCTAAGATGCAAAAAATTTTAGAAACCTTACAAAGTTGGGGCACTAGTGAGGGCTTATTTAAGAGGATAAAAAAGTGGGCGACAACAGAGGAGGGTATCAGATGTACTGGGAATGGTTATGGTAGTTTGGGGACCTGTTCTAGAACCAGTGGCATAACTGGAGTTCAAAGGGCCCCGATGCAAAATTTGAACCTGGGCCTAAAGACTAACGAATTCACCCCTTTCCCCTTCATTATGTATTAATGTCCCTCATCCTGCTATATATGATCCTCCTCCTAGAATATGCCCTTATCCTGGTATATGTGGTTCTCCATTATAGTATAAAGCAGCCACATAGCCCTCCAGATAGTAAAATGCAGCCTCATAACCTTTCACAAAGAATAATGCAGCCTCATAGCCATCCATATAATATAATGCCGCCTCATAGCCCTCCATATAATATAATGCCGCCTCATAGCCCTACAGATAATATAATGCAGCGTCATAGCTCTCCAGATAATATAATGCAGCCTCGTAGCCCTACAGATAATATAATGCAGCATCACAGCCCTCCAGATAATATAATGCAGTGTCACAGCCCTCCAGATAACATAATTCAGAGTCGCAGCCCTTCATATCATATAATGCAGCATCACAGCCCTTCATATCATATAATACAGTGTCACAGCCCTTCATATAGCATACATCCTCCCCACACAGACACATTGCCCCTGTACAACCTGCCCCAGACACACACACTGCCCATTGTGCAGCCCCCCCTACACACACAAACACACTGCCCACTGTACAGCCCCCCCAGGGGCGGGCTGTGGCAGTGGGGAATTATGGAAACTGGAGGGAATAACGCAGTGTCACGATTACCGGTGACTGGGCCCGACTGGAATGATTCCCAACCTTCTCCTGCCCTGAGCGGCTCCTGGAGCATCTTCACCTGGAACAAGAGGACACAGGCTACAGGTGGAACATAAAGGAGGCCGCTGTCACCTGTGTAATGATGAGGCCGCCGTCACCTGTGTGTATAGATGAGGCCGCCGTCACCTGCGTGTATAGATGAGGCCGCCGTCACCTGTGTATAGATGAGGCCGCCGTCACCTGTGTATAGATGAGGCCGCCGTCACCTGTGTATAGATGAGGCCACAGTCACCTGTGTATAGATGAGGCCACAGTCACCTGTGTATAGATGAGGCCACCGTCACCTGTGTATAGATGAGGCCACCGTCACCTGTGTATAGATGAGGCCGCCGTCATCTGCGTGTATAGATGAGGCCGCCGTCACCCGTGTATAGATGAGGCCACCGTCACCTGTGTATAGATGAGGCCACAGTCACCTGTGTATAGATGAGGCCGCCGTCACCTGTGTATAGATGAGGCCGCCGTCACCTGTGTATAGATGAGGCCGCCGTCACCTGTGTATAGATGAGGCCACAGTCACCTGTGTATAGATGAGGCCGCCATCACCTGTGTATAGATGAGGCCGCCGTCATCTGTGTATAGATGAGGCCGCCGTCATCTGCGTGTATAGATGAGGCCGCCGTCACCTGTGTATAGATGAGGCCGCTGTCACCTGTGTATAGATGAGGCCACCGTCACCTGTGTATAGATGAGGCCACCGTCACCTGTGTATAGATGAGGCCGCCGTCATCTGTGTATAGATGAGGCCGCCGTCATCTGCGTGTATAGATGAGGCCGCCGTCACCTGTGTATAGATGAGGCCACCGTCACCTGTGTATAGATGAGGCCACAGTCACCTGTGTATAGATGAGGCCACCGTCACCTGTGTATAGATGAGGCCACCGTCACCTGTGTATAGATGAGGCCACCGTCACCTGTGTATAGATGAGGCAGATGTCACCTGTGTATAGATGAGGCCGCTGTCACCTGTGTATAGATGAGGCCGCTGTCACCTGTGTGTATAGATGAGGCCGCTGTCACCTGTGTGTAGATGAGGCCGCTGTCACCTGTGTGTAGATGAGGCCGTCTATGGGTCCATAGAAAACCTTGTACAACACACAGATGGTATCAGTGTATAATCCGTGTGCTGTACGTGTTTAACATTGTCATGGATAGGAGAAACTTCGTCATTTATCCACACAGACCGTACACTGATGCAAAATACTGATGACACTGGGACCATTTTTGCACATACATGTTTAAACAAGGACGTGTGACTGACGCCTAAGAAAATTCCATTTGTTTTTCCATTTTATGAACCGACAAGTGGATTATTGCAAAAAACCGATCCTTTGTATAACTGGTACAGATGGAAGCTGTCTGTGGGTTTCTCCATTTTGTATATCAAATTCCACTTGTCTGTTCCTAAAATAGAAAAACCATTATGGCTTTGGCTGAACATGGACATTTGAAAAAAAAATACTAATAAGGTATTCAGAGTCAGCGTCAAGACACAGACTGCGATGGTCAGACATAGTACATAGGTTTGACTCTCTTTATGCCAGTTACACGATTACTTTAAAAGTATAGTAAGAACAGCATGTACTAAACTACTAAAAAGAAAATAAACCCAAATATCCGGCATACAGCCAGCTGGATATATGCATTATTGGAGTCAGCCTGCAGTGCGCCACCCTGGAATACTTTTTTTTATTTTTCTAAATATATTCACTTGTTTGCTGTTGCAATTTAGGAAACCCCTGATTCTAGATTTTGACCACGTTTTTTATTGCTTCTCAAGGTTCCTACATACAAGGATATGCACTGTATGTAAATTATTGGCTGTTTCAGATGAATTTGTCAGCATTTAACAATAGTGGTGGATATGTTTTTCCTCTGATTGAGTAATGCTGTCACTGCAACTGGTTGTCTGAGACATTTATTGGATTTGCTTCTGATTTTAAAGGCCGGGTTACACGCTTCAATGGTCGAACGAGCCAACCAACAATCCGACTTGACCTAGATTGCTTGAACGATGTTCAATGATTGCTGTGAGGTTCTATTTGATTCTATACTTTAATCTAATGTCCTATACTTTGCACTTTCTCAGTGACCGTATATGTCTATTCAATTAACATACAGCAGATCACGAGCCGACCATTGTGGTAGCAACTTGAAAGAGGGAAAAAAAAAAGGTCGGCTCATGATTGCAAGTGTGCAAGGATGTCACGTTGAATGTGATGATGGGTTCACGTGGGTGGACAAATTGACAAATTGACCAATTATGAATAAGAGGTTGGGTATGTTCCACACTTGAGTTGTTAGAATACGGTCCAATTTGAGACATCACATCTGTTTGACAGCAGCACAAACTCAATGTAACAGACACATTGACGCATGCATAGGCTTCCATTCAACAAATGCATACTAATGCATGCCAAAATAGGCATATTTTTGCAAGTATGCATTTCTTGAAACGCTCAGGCAAATGCAGACTGCAGTGTTTTTCAGTTCATTACAAAAGAAACGCAATATAACGCAATGCTACAAATTGTGCAAACCTGCAGCATTGCATTATATTGCATTTGAAATAGATGACAATGAAAAGATGATAGGACAGAAAGATAGATAGGATAGATAGAAAGATAGATATATGCTGTGTCTCCCCGCTCTTTTCTGCTGCTTTGGTGCCGCTCATTATGCTCATGAATATTCACCCAAAGACCCGGAAGCAGCAGAGAGAGCTGGGAGACTGGTAATGCTATTCTAGCATCTATCTTTCTATCTATTCTATCTTTCTATCTATCTATCTGTCTATCTCCATGTAGCCATACGTTTTTGAGGTAACAAAAACATGTGCATTCAAAAATGCCACTTTTAGCTGTTAGTTACAACGGAAACAGTTAACTTTTCCATTGTAACGGACAGCACTAACGAAATTGATAGTTCTATAAGATAGATTACTATGTGTGTTATGATTTTATGCACCCAAGTATATGAGGAATTCATCTGTGCCACACACCATTGATATATATCTCTATATTGTGTACCCAAATTAATTAATTATTCCCCTTTATTTTAATAAAAATAGAAAAGATCATTTCTGAAAATCAGACCTTTGGGGATGCGGGCATCTAATTGAAGTATCCAATACAGTTCTTTATTGTAGAGTGCCCGCTCCCAATCCCCGCCCCTATATGGGCGCTGGACACGTTCAATACCCATTACTGACAGGGAGGACAAATCTCCCCCATGAACTTCATAAAAATGTTTCGATAGACCCGACATACCGGTTTTAAAATGTTTTGAATTGGGAATAGCCGCTGTTATATGTTCTGCTATGCGTTTTTTCATGGACCGAGTGGTACAACCAACATAGCTTAGATTGCAACTCTGGCATGTGGCTAAATAAACCACATGGGTAGTGTTGCAATTAATATATGTTTTTATTGAAAATGATCTTTTGTGGTGTTATTGCAAAACTTGTTGCCTATTTAAATATATTTGCAGATGTTACAGTGGTTACCCTTGCATTTATATGAACCTCTATAAGATAGCCATGTAGGTTTTGGCGGATTTCGCTTGTGAAGATGCTGGGGGAAACCTCATTTCCAATAATTTTAGCTCTGCCAGCTACCACCTCCAACTATCATTCAGAATTTTGCAGAGTGCATCATCTTGATATAAAACAGGCATGTATTTGTCAACAAGTTTTTTGATATTACCGAAATCCTCACTATACTGGGTGGCAAAGTAGGAAGATGAATTTTAGGCTCTGTTTTGTGCATTTTCTTTAAATGTGGTTTGTGTAATTCTGTTTTTTTGTTTTTATCACTGAGGAAATCAATATTATCCATCAATAGTGTGTCAAGACCTCTCTGTTCTGCTATGATTTGTGCTCTTTTTATCAGAGTTTTCTGAACAATTGCGTCTCGCCCTTATAAACTCACCTATTGGCAGATTTGTTTGTCACATATGAGGGATGGCAACTATCAGCTCTCAAAATAGTGTTGCCACTGATTTCCATCCTGAAAAGTTTGGTGCTGATTTTGCCTGTCTGCACATCTCCTTGGCATGGTATACCACATGTGTATCTTGACAGGTTATGATGTGAGTGCATGACAGTGGAGGAGGGGGCCGATGTGTGCAATATGGTGTGTGTGCTCACCCTGTGGCCCTGCATTATGGTGTGTGCCTAACTCTATTGCCGCTGTCAGTGGAGCCGAGGACTGCAGCTGCCGGTCTCTGTGCACAGTGGAGCCGATGCTCCACTTCTCTATACCTCCTGTAGCACAGAGCCTGCAGCTGCGGTATAGAGAAGACAGGCTCTGTGACCTGCTCTGTACTGCAGGAGATGAGAGAGGAGGAGCATCGGCTCCACTATGCACAGACAGCCGACAGCTGCGAGTCTTTGGCTCCACTGACAGCGGCCACAGGGTGAGCACACACACCATAATACAGGGCCACAGGGTGAGTGCACACACCATAGTGCATACAGCGGCCCCTCCTCCACTGACAATGTGCCGAATTTTTCACAGCTGCGGATTCGGCACATTGTGTCAGTGAAGGATGGGACCGCTGTACGCAATTAGGGTGGGTGGTCATGTTAGGGGTTGGAGTAGGCATATTGAGACTGGGAGTGGGGCGTGTTTGGAGGAGTCTGTAGAAAAAAAACGGCATGCACACTGGTTGGGCATTGGCGATGCCAGTGTAGGGATCCAGTGGATCAGCGGTTACAAGTAGTCTAGACAGCACTGCACACTCGTGTGATCCTTTGCAAAAGTAAAAAGTTTGACTTATGTCTAGTTGTGACAGAGGTTGCGACAGAAGGACGTTTCGGCCAACACATCGAAAGGCCTTTATCAAACAGTCGCAAGTGATGGTTAGTTACCTAGTTACACAGGTTGTTGGAAAAGAGACTTTTAAGTGGTAGGGTAATCCTTGAGCTGGAATATTTGTCACACTGGTACGTTCCTCAGTTGTAGGTGATTTCGCTATTATTATAGTGTAAGGTGGAGAGAAGGTCTCTATATAATCTGTGTTCAAGAAACCGAGCTCTGGTACAGCCACCTCTCTTTCCCTAGGTCCCAGTCTAAATAGGAGCAATTGGTTAACTGGTCTCCTCAATCTGTCTGCCAGCACTCCTGTGCTGTGGCTGTAGTAAGCTTGTTTATGTTGCTGAATCTTTGTAGTTAGCTTGTTATGTTCCTGTATCTCTGTAATACGCTTGTTTTTGTATTTAATGTTAAGCTCAGTTCTGTTCCTGTATCTATGTAGTAAGACTGTCGGTTACCACATCTTTGTAATGAATTGGTTATGTTTTATTCTGTATATACGCTTTATTTGTAATTTATATGTTAAGCTTTTCTTCTGTATCTCTGTAATACGCTTGTTTTTGTATTTATATATTAAGCTTACTTCTGTTCCTGCATCTATGTAGTAAGACTGTCGGTTACCACATCTTTGTAATGGACTTGGTTATATTCCTGTATCTCTGTAATACGCTTGTTTTTGTATTTACATGTTAAGCTCAGTTCTGTTCCTGTATCTGTGTAGTAAGACTGTCGGTTACCACATCTTTGTAATGGGCTTGGTTTTGTTCCTGTATCTCTGTAATACGCTTGTTTTTGTATTTATATGTTAAACTTACTTCTGTTCCTGTATCTATGTAGTAAGACTGTCGGTTACCATATCTTTGTAGTGAGCTTGGTTATGTTCCTGTATCTCTGTAATACGCTTGGTTTTGTATTTATATGTTAAGCTTACTTCTGTTCCTGTATCTATGTAGTAAGACTGTCGGTTACCATATCTTTGTAGTGAGCTTGGTTATGTTCCTGTATGTCTGTAATACGCTTGTTTTTGTATTTATGTGTTAAGCTTACTTCTGTTCCTGTATCTATGTAGTAAGACTGTCGGTTACCACATCTTTGTAATGGACTTGGTTATGTTCCTGTATCTCTGTAATACGCTTGTGTTTGTATTTATATGTTAAGCTTCCTTCTGTTCCTGTATCTATGTAGTAAGACTGTCGGTTACCACATCTTTGTAGTGAGCTTGGTTATGTTCCTGTATCTCTGTAATACGCTTGTTTTTGTATTTATATGTTAAGCTTAATTCTGTTCCTGTATCTATGTAGTAAGACTGTAGGTTACCACATCTTTGTAGTGAGCTTGGTTATGTTAAGATATCTATGAGTTAAACTTGGTTCTGTTCCCTTTTCTTTGTAGTACACTTGGTTCTATTACTGTATATGTATTAAATGTTGGATCTTTGGTGATATATTTGTATATAAAGAGTGTGTTGTATCGAGTCCACTCAATCATGACTTTATTGTAGTGAACTACTAGATTTGTATTTGGGCTGTTGATTTTCTGCGTCTGAGACTGACAAATAGTCTAATATATGTTTACCTTGTGGCATCTGGGTGATGGGTGTGCAATAGGGCATCTGCTGGCAGTATTGGAACAATGCACAATTCCACCAGCGGCGCCGCCGATACCCAACACGACGCAACCTGAAACCTTATATCACTGTACTATGTCACACCAACGCCATTTGATGAAAAATAAAATCACAATGCTAATACTTCGTCTGTCTTAATCATTGAGTGGTAACTAATAGCTTAATGTATATAGAATTGCAAATGTGTGTGTAATCCTAACATGAAAACCAAATCAACCACTGATTTAAAGCCTTGCTACTTCTTGCTGCGTAAGCATCAGCCTGAGGTAAGCAGGTAAAAGATGGGCCACTGCAACTTATGGGCACTGGTATGTGTTTGCCCCCAGACTGAAAATTGCCTGCCAACCCTAACTGTTGGACCTATCTAGGCTTGCGCAAGATCGATTTTCCAACAGAGCACTCACCCATTGCCATGGCTTGAGATCAAGCTGAAGGCTGGTAAGTAATACACCAAATAGGAGACACTGAAACTGCTGTATATACATTACACAGAAAACAGACTGCTGTATAAACATTACATAGGAAATTCAAACTGCTGTATATACATCACATAAGAGATGCTGAGACTGCTGTATATACATCAAATAGGAGAAGCTGAGACTGCTGTATATGCATTACAAAAGAAATGCTGGGACTGCTGTATATACATCACATAGGAGACGCTTGGAAAGCTTTATGTACATCACAGGTGACATGGGGGCTGCAGTAGAGACATCACAGGAGACACAGAAGCTGCATTATATACATCACAGGTGTAGCAGTATATGCATCACAGGAGGGGCTTGGATATATACATCATAGGATTTTGTGGTGCCCCTATGGCAAGGCGCCACAGGGAGGTACTGCACTCCAAATAAAAGGTGTAGTGCCTCTGTAGCCATGGATATTGAGGACCCTACAGAGTCTGCACCCAACACCCATACAATAGGCCACCTTTGTACAGGGGACCGTATATTCAGTAGGTCCCAGGGAATGGAGCCTAGAAGAGCAGGAGATGAGGAGTGATAGAAGACTAGTTAGTCAGTCGGTGTGAGACAGCAGGGAATATGGACGCAGGAGATCCTGCGACTGTGACAGGAAGGTACCTCTAAGGAGAGGGGTGACCTGGACGGAGGAGGCCACTCCAGGACCGGTCGGAGCCAGCTGGAGACCCAGGTCATCACTGGTACACCGGAACCGAGGCTATCCCTAACCGCAGACCGCAGGCTGTGGGCCCAACATAAGGGAGCCACAGCACCCATCAAGCAGTCCAACATCAGTCTCATAGCTGGGTTCACGACGCTGAGAAGTAGAGAGACTTTAGGTAACAGAACCCAAGGACTAGAGATTAGACTCACGAGTGTACAGAAGGCCATCAGGTCAAAGAAGGGAAAAAGACTAGGAGAGCCATTTTAAGGACACCTCTGACAGACTCTGGAAAAGCCTCAAAAATTCGCGGCTACGGCCCCCGGTTAACCCAGACTGTATGGTGTACCGATTTCAACTGGTGCAAGTAAAGAACTGTTTGAGCTGATCTGGTATCTGGTCTACTTTCATCTGTCGCCCGGAGGGCCTCTACAGCATCATCGAGGTGAGGAATACAACTCCCATCTTCAACCCCGTTGCCCTGAGGTAAAGCTCCACCTTTGGGGAGCTGTACTACCAAAGCTGCATTTCCATCACCTCAACGGCGCTGGTAACCCTATTACCAGGTACCACAGGTGGCGTCACGTTATAATTCCCCTATCATCATCATCCCCCACCTGTCATTGAGGGCCCAGGGCACGGAAACGGGCACCGACCAGCCGTGATCCCTACTGACGTAACCACCTGTCCCGGTATCCGAGAACCCCCTACCCTGTCGACCGACTCAATATTCTGAGTGCATACACATCACAGGAAACCTGGGGAGAATATACATAACAGGAGGGGCTGGGGCCATATAAATTACAGGAGATGCTAGTACAATATACATCACAGGAGATGCTGAGGCATATACATTACTGGGTAGGCTCGGAGCAAATATATCACTAAGAAGGCTAAGGGACATATATACAGGGGAGGGTGGTGGGATATATATCACTGGGAAGGCTGAGGCATAAAGATAACTGGGGAAGCTGGGGGCATAAACATCACTGGCAAGGCCGAAGCTGAGGCATTGATATGACTGGGGAAGCTGAGGTTGAGGCATAGAAATCAATGGGGAGGCTGAGGTTGGGGCATAGAAATTAATGGGTAGGTTAAGGTATAAAGATCACTGGGGAGGCTGAGGCTGGGCATAGAGATCACTTGTTCATTTGTGGATAGGAGGGCACCACTCACTGGCTCCACCCACAACGTACGTCCTCGAACTGGAATTGGCCAGTGTGAGGATATAATCCTTCAGTGCATTTGCATGGAGCGTTCAGTAACAGGGGTTTAAATGGTTGGCCGCCAGCAAAATGCAGAGGATGTTCCCCACCCCTGCACTAACTGAATTGAGTGTTGTTTGCCACACAGAGCACACGGCTAGTAGACTTTGTGTGAAGAAAGGGACTATAGTCAAGTAATACTGTAATGTAAACCTCAGCACCAAA
This sequence comes from Allobates femoralis, assembly GCA_033576535.1. Taxonomy (NCBI): domain Eukaryota; kingdom Metazoa; phylum Chordata; class Amphibia; order Anura; family Aromobatidae; genus Allobates; species Allobates femoralis. The sequence continues at coordinate 646,222,697 of JARQOC010000003.1, forward strand.
AGAAGAAACGCACAGATTCTTACCGCAAATGTGGTTTATTGTGATCTGGCACCAAAAAGTAGACAAGTTTATCCAACGTTTTGGACCAACTAGTGGTCTTTCTCAAGGACATCTGTGCTGTTACTTGCCGGTGTATCATCATGTCCCATCCTACTGGACACCAATTTCTACGTTTCTTTTTTGGGACCCAGATTTACATTACAATATCCCATTAGCCATTTTTTTGTTCTGATTTCTATATTTTACACCTTTTATTATGTAGTGTCAGATTGTTGAATGCGACGCATTTCAGCAAGTGAAAATTCTGTCCTCTGCTCCTCCAAAATGGACACATTTTTCTGTAATAAAAATGCACTTCGGCATAAATGTGTTTAGAATGAATTATAAAAACTAAATCCAAGTGTCTCAACCGGAGCTTGGTGTTGAGAAGCTTCAAGTCCAAAATGGGGCGAATGGAGCCTCCCTTTTTTGGGACCACAAAAAGATTGGAGTAAAATCCCAAAAAGTGTTGATGCTTCGAACGGGGATGATGACGCCTGCTTCCTCGAGGGAAGAGATGGCTTGGTGAAAGCCGGAGATGAGTTTGGGGTCTTTCGGTGGGCGTGATAGAAAAAACGGTCTGGAGAGAAAAGAAGAAAATTCGATCTTGTACCCCACCGAGACGACGTCTCGGACCCAGGCGTCGTCGATTACTGATAGCCAAACTGACTGGAAGGCCCTTAGGCGGTCCCCGAGGTTGGGGTTGGCATCATGATCGGCTGGCCCGGGAACCAGAGGGTCGAGTGTGGGCGTGACGAGGGCGCCAGGACGGTGCAAGCTTGTAGGAGGGCCTCTTTCTATCCTGGCGGGTGGGGGAGCGGTCTCGCCGACTGGAGAATTTTGATGCTGAGGGACGAAAGGAACGAAACTGGAAATTCCTCTTCTTAGGAATTGTCCGTTTGCGTTTTGGCTGCAGAAGGGAAGTACTTTTCCCGCCGGTGGCGTCCAATATGATCTTATCTAGCTTATCGCCAAATAGGCGAGAGCCCTCGAAGGAAGATTGGCGAGTGATTTTTTAGAGGCCGAATCAGCATTCCAGGCCTTCAGCCAAAGGGCCCTGTGAATTGAGATCATGTTGCCGGAGGCCTGGGCGCTGCAGGATACGGCATCGAGGCAAGCTGTGGCGATATATTTTCCTGCTTGAGCGATCTGATCAGCCAGGCCCACTAGTTTCGCGGGAGGTGCTTGGGACAGAATACCCCTACGGAGGTTCTTGGCCCAGAAGGCCACAGCCAGGGAGACCCAGATGGCTGCGAAGGAAGGGCAAAGAGCAGTGCCCGAGGCTTCGAAGGCAGATTTTGCCATGGTCCTTCCTTAAGGGAAGCGCCATCTGACAGGGGTGGGATGGTGTTGGTAGCTAGACGTGCCAATGGGGGATCCACTGCTGGCGAGGTGGTTCACTTTTGGTGAACGTCCTTAGAGAAGGGATATAGAGCCTCTAGACGCTTTCTGGATTGAAAGCGTTTCTCTGGGTGTAGCCATTCCTTGGAAAAGATGTCGTCAAAGTCTTCTAGGTAAGAGAAGACCCTAGGAGCTGGTTTAGTACGTTTAACCGACACTTTCCGTGTGGGTGGCTTGTTATCAGAGTTGACTTTAAGGGTGTCATTCACTGCTAAAATTAGGGAGTCTATTGTGTCCTTGATTCCCGAAAGTTGGTCTGAGTCTATATCCGGGTCCGAATCCGATACAGAATCGGAATCCGATGGTGCAGAGTGTGCTGGAGAAGAAGGCCTCGAGTAGAGGTCTCTGGGGGAGGGGGATTGGGACGAGGGGACAAGCGAATCCATTTCCTCTGTGAGCGGTCTGGACCCTCCGATTCCGAAGGTGGTTTGGATTGTGGTCCAGGGACAGCGTTCCCTGGTGGGCTAGGGTCGGTTTGCTCCGATGGATAAGGCCTAATCGCGGAGGCTATCTGTGAGGGCAGGTGCTCTAGGGCCGCCATCAGGTTTTCTGAGAATTTAATCAGAGTAGTGGCGGACTGAGATAGGGAAACAGTACCTCAGGTGGGGCAGAGACCACGGACGGGTCAGTAGTAGGCTCCTGAGCTGCCTGCATGGTCTGTGGGCTACAAGTGAGGCACAGTGGAGAGTTCTGAACCGGAGGCAGCTTCTTATTGCACCCTGAGCAGGCGTAGTACACGGTGATGGTTATGGTGGCTGTACGGGTGTTCCTTGTGTGAGGCATCTACTATGACCAGTATGAGAGTGCCAGCAGTGTGGGGACTGGGGAGGTTTTGCTTACCCAGGCCCCGGATTCCGGTGTCCCCTTGGTGAATCCCAGCAGTGGAGGAGCGCAGATACAGCGTTCTGTCTTCTTCCCTGTGATGGCTCCTGTGTAACGCGCGGGCTTCTGCAGGGAGACGGAGGGCGGTGCCAAAAATGGCGGGCAGAGAGCCCGCGCTCGATCCCCATTGGCCAGGGGGAGGAGTGGGGCTGCCTGGCCAATTAAACGCTGCCCAAGAGCGATGGGGGCGTGGTCAGCGCTACCGAAGAACCCGGCCCTTTCTACTAAGGGCGTGACGCAGTGCCCGAGGCGGTGCTTTGCTTAGGAGCCCGGCCACTGACACTTGCGATTGGACCGGGGGCGGGAGGGAGAGTCCCGGAGGCCGCAGCAGAGGCCTGGGACTAAATTTATTGCGGCGGTCCGGATTGGGAGGCCCGCGGCACGGAGCCTCGGGTCCGCTGGGTGTGCTGCCTTGGGATCTTGCGCCCCTGCTGCTGCTGGTGGGGGCCTCTCTGTCAGGTGTCCCTTTACTGGGATGTGCTGGGTCCGATGTATTAGGAGAAAGGGGATTACTGGTCCTAAAACAGAGCCAGGAGCCCCTGAGAATTAATAAAGCGCCCCCCCTTTGTCCCATATCCTCTCTGCCTGAACACAGCATCAGGCGACCCCTGCTGCAGTCATGGGTGGAATGGGCTGTGGCTACTCAGATTGCTGAGGAAGCCAGTAACCAGCCCATGCACGCAGGGGCAAAGTGGCCTCGCTGCGGCTGCTGCCCCAGAGCAATGCCCCCTCTGGAGTAGCCAGGGGGGAAGCTGAGGAGCTACCAGGAAGGGGCTGGTAAAGTGAGTATGGGAAAGGGGGGGGGGATATATGGGCCCCGGGGCTGCTTGCTGCCATCAGGGAGCAGGTCCCTACCTCATCCTGAGAGGTGCCGAGCTCCAGCCATGGACACTGTTCTCCTGTGTACCAGGGAACCCGTGCGTCTGATGACCCTACCGACTGGCTCTGGAAGGCGAGTGAATAGGGGAGCGAATGGGCCAGGGCAGGCACCAGTGTCCAGCCTTGGGGTTCACCAGGATCCGCTTCAATGAAGGGATGGATGGCCCTGGCCCAGAGAGGGAGAGTTAACAGTGCAACCAGCGTACGCTGGACTCTCAATCTCTATGCGGGGTGACGGATTGGCTCAACTGCTCCATATTCCCTGATGAATCTTCATTGAAGAGATGAAGAAAAAGAAAAATCTAACTAATCTACACAATCCAGGCAGTTGGCGACAACACAAGAGCACCACATACCCGAGGATGGACCGCTATGTGACCCGGAAGGGGGAAAATGGCCGGCCCGGACCTCCACACGAGGCGACTGATAATGGCGTACATGATGCAGCTGAAGAAGGAGGGTCGGAGGATGCCTCCATGCAGGGAGGTATTGTGCCATCCGGGGAAAATGCAGCGGGGATGATGGAAACTACTGTGGCGGTGGCGGGAGATTCGCTTTCGTTGCGGACCTGTGCCTCTGCCCAGGGACAGCAGTCACAGTCTCAGGGGCACTGGGTGCACGAGCAAGCAGGTAGGAGAGATGAGGGGAGATGAGCCAGCCGTGAAATCAGGTGGCTGGCAGGGACTACAGCACATTATAAAGCGCTGGCCAAAGAAATGGCCATACACCTGGCTGAGGACTTTAAGTTGGCCGTAGCTGACATGGTAGCTGCCACAACGGGAGAGCTGAGTGTAAAAGTGGGGATCCACGATCAGAAACTTAAGGAGGCAGAGACATGGATTGGAGCTGCGGAGGATAGAATACAGGAGTTAGAAGAACAAGTGCTATTTTTACAAAAACGCTCTGAATATGCATTTACAAAGCTGGAGGACATTGAGAATAGAGCGAGAAGGAGTAATCTTAAAATAGTGGGCCTCCCAGAGTCCATTCCGGTGAGCCAGCTGGAAGAAATTTTCGAAGTAGTTCTCCCCAAAGCTTTAGGGCTACAGCACAGGTGTAAGACGGAACAATCCAAAAAAACTCTTTGACACCTTTCACTCTCTCCTCAGTCCTAAAGTGCAGACCCCATCACTGACCTCTGTGTGATGACGTGGCTTCCTACTTCATGGAGAAAATAGACAACATCCGCCAGGAAATCAGCTCTCAGACTCCAAGCGCTGCCACCCCCATTCTTCCCCACATCTCCTCCAGTTCACTCTCCACATTTGACCCAGTCACAGAAGAAGAAGTCTCCAGGCTCCTTTCTTCCTCTCGTCCCACCACATGCACTACTGACCCCATTCCCTCACACCTGCTCCAGTCCCTCTCTCCAGTCATCACCACTCATCTAACCAAAATTTTCAATCTCTCCCGCTCTTCTGGCATCTTCCCCTCCTCCTTCAAACACTCGACCATTACTCCATTATTAAAGAAAACCACTCTCGACCCAACCTGCACAAATAACTACAGACCAGTCTCCAATCTCCCCTTCATCTCTAAACTCCTGGAGCGCCTGGTCTATTCCCGCCTCACCCGTTACCTCTCCGCTCACTCTCTTCTAGATCCATTACAGTCTGGTTTCCGCCCCCTTCACTCTACAGAAACCGCCCTCATCAAAGTGACCAATGACCTTCTGACAGCAAAACGTAATGGTGACCACTCTCTGCTTATTCTCCTTGAACTCTCTGCAGCTTTTGACACTGTCGACCATCAGCTCCTACTCTCTATGCTGCACTCCATTGGCATAAAGGACACTGCTCTCTCCTGGCTCTCCTCCTATCTTTCTGACCGCTCTTTCAGTGTATCTTTTGCTGACTCCACTTCTTCCCCTCACTATTGGGGTCCCTCAGGGTTCAGCCCTTGGCCCTCTCCTCTTCTCTCTCTACACGGCCCCGATTGGACAGACCATCAGCAGATTTGGCTTTTAGTACCATCTTTATGCTGATGACACACAACTATACACTTCAGCCCCTGACCTTACCCCTGCGGTATTAAAGAACACCAGCTGCAGTTTCCAATATCATGTCCACTCTCTATTTGAAACTAAACCTTTCCAAAACTGAACTTCTTCTGCTCCCCCCCATCCACTAACCTCCCTAAATCAGACATCTCTCTCAGTTTTTGGCACCACGATAACGCTCAGGCAGCAGGCTCGTTGTCTGGGTGTTATGTTTGACACCGATCTCTCCTTCTCCTCCCACACACAATGTCTCGTCCGCTCCTGTCGCTTACACCTGAAGTATATCTCTAGAGTCTGCCCCTTTCTCACCCTGGAAACAACAAAAACCCTCACCGTGGCCCTAATCCATTCCCGCCTTGACTATTGCAATTCTCTATTAAGCGGCCTCCCCCTCACCAGACTTTATCCTCTCCAGTCCATCTTTAATGCAGCAGCCAGGATCACCCATCTGGCCAATCGTTACTCAGATGCCTCTGCTCTGTGCCAGTCATTGCACTGGCTGCCCGTATACTACAGGATCAAATTCAAATTGCTTGTTCTCACCCACAAAGTTCTTCACAGTGCAGCACCCCCCTACCTCTCCTCCCTCATCTCTGTCTATCACCCCACCCGCTCTCTACGTTCCTCAAATGACCTTCGACTAACATCTGTAGTAATCCGATCCTCCCACTCCCGGCTCCAAGACTTCTCCAGAGCTGCACCAAACCTCTGGAATGCTTTACCCCAAGAAATCAGGACTATCCACAACTTGCATGGCTTCAGACGATCCCTAAAAACGCATCTTTTTAAGGAGGCCTATCATACTCCCTAATAGACGTCCATTGTACTGTAGACAATGAATGGGCTATCCCTCTGGACATTACTCTTCTACAAACTCCACCAAACCAAAAAGGTCTACACCGACTGTATAATGACCATCCATGTAAGCTTAGTCCTATGCCCCATTTCCTCAAGATGCCTGGACCATCAGTGCAATAAGCCCCTGTACCTTGTGCAACCCCTATCCCGTTGTAGATTGTAAGCTCTTTTGAGCAGGGTCACCTTCATTTCTTGCTTTATTGTATTTTTTTTTCACATTGATTGTTTTGTATCCAATTATTGTACTTTATTTGTTCTCTACTCTAATTACTTACTGTATATATTGTTTTGTATCCAATTATTGTACTTTATTTGTTCTCTACTCGAATTACTTACTGTATATTTTCTGTACTCTAACCCTACATTGTAAAGCACTGCGGAATATGTTGGCGCTATATAAATAAAGCTTTATTATTATTATTATTATTACCCATAGAATTGGACCTCCTAGAGAGACTCTGGACATTGCAACTGCTACTGGTCCCTCTCCCCTTGGAGAGTATAATAAACCGAGACACGCTATTGCTAAATTCCTAAATCATAGGGACAAAGAAAGATCCTCCGGACTTATAAGGCCAGGAAACATCCTTTAATGATCCATGGCCATAGAATCATTGGTCTTTGGGACTACTCAATAGAAGTTTCCCGCCGTAGGAGGGCCTTTAGTGAAGCGTGTTCAATACTTCACAAGAGAAATGTCCGCTTTCAATTAAATTTCCCGGCTACCCTGAGGTTCAGGTCTAGGGAGGGCGAACTGCTGACCTTTACGGATCTGGGGAAGCATTGATTGCGATTCTGGATAATACTCCTCCCCAAGAGCTGTGACACCCCCGACCGTTAATCCTGATAAATCACCCGTGTCGTCCATCCCAGATCTAAGGGCTGAAGAAGATCGTGATTCTGTGAGGTCATACAGACTGATTCAGATACTATGAGTGATGGAGGTGCATCTAGGAGTGTGACGGCTAGGGAACAGCGGCAGACAGGTTCACGCTGGCACAAGAAGAAATAGCGATGCTGAGACTGTCCATCTGCTAACAATTTTCCTATTGGTCCCATGGAGAAGAGGGGTAACGTTGATACAGCTGAACTTATTGTGTGAGGCTTTGAAACCCCCTCCTTTAATTATTATTATTTCCCCCCCCCCCCTCCCCTTTTATGTTTCGTTGCCTATCTTTTCTCTTTTCTTCTTTGCGTTTCCTCTTCTCTTAGGAATTTTGGATCTGCTGTGCAGGATGGCTATTATGTCATCGAACTCAAGGACATGTCACCTGTTCAGACTGTGAGCAACCATCCTCTCCTTCAGGTCTCCATGATATCTTTATAATTTTTCTTGAGAGGAGGAGAGGCTATGCTGACACCTACAAGGACTAATTGTGATGATTTACAGGAATGGTGTTTTTTGACTTCTTAGCACCTCTATCTGTAGTTGATTATTGCACTTATTATGTCTGCACTAACTTGAAAACCAGCGGCAAATGCTCTGGGATTGCCTATGATAAGGATCTGCTTTATAGATCGGGGACGGGAGGCCTTTCGTTATGCTGTTTTAAAATGTTATCATCCACTAGCCGGTTGCTGTGGTGGGGTAAGAGGCATGTATATGGGTTGTACTGGAGGGAAGAAGAGAAGTTAGCTACTTGGACCTATGAAGAGTAGTGGTGAGGTTGGGATTAGAGGGGGGACGTTCGGGGGAGGGGGGAGACCTAGAGGCATCCTTAGCAGTGTAATAATGCTCCAATGCATCTTGTGTGCAGCAGTCACTCTATTTTGGTTTAAGTCATGGGGGATAACACCCGAGTGGTTATTGATTCGATACTTTTTAACTGTACTGTTTTGGGGGGATTCAGATGGTTAGGTGGGTCTCCTGGAATGTAAAGGGTCTGCGCTCACCAGCAAAGCGCATGATGGTCTTACGCCATGTAAAGAGGCTTCACACAGATATTGCCTTGCTCCAGGAGACCCACCTGATTTCTGAAGACTTTTTCCGTCTCAGGAAACTGTGGGTGGGAGAGGTTTATGGCTCTGGTGCGGTGGAGAGGAAAGCGGGGGTTTTAATCTTAATTCATAAATCCCTAGCTCATACGGTCCTGTCCACGCAAGTGGATGATGAGGAAGATGATCCAGATGACCATACAAATCCAGAAGGACGTCTTTACTATTTACAATATTTATGCACCAAATGTGAATCAGAAGCCCTTTTTTCAAAAGGTACAAACTAGACTTCTAACTGACCATGGCCACAATAGAATAGTAGGAGGCGATTTTAACATGGTGTTACGCACGGAGGAAGACAGGAGACCCTCCTCACCCCCACTAGGGACAGGCCAGAGCCAAGGGGCCTACAGAGAGCTTTCTTGAATCCCTTTTTGCAGATGTAGACATGGGTGATGCATGGAGGATAATGCACCCACTAGCTAGAGAATTTACCCATTTTTCCCACCCCATGGGTCTTGGTCAAGATTAGATATGTTTTTTACTTCACCCAACGTACTGCAAAGGGTGATTGAAATTAAGATAGAGGACATGGTAATATCTGACCACAGCCCATTGGTGTTGGAAACTAAGAATGTTTATGAGAAGGGTACTGATTATCTGTGGCGGTTCCCTGATACATTCACCAGAGAAGAAAATTTTGTCGCCCTCCTTAGAGAATGGTGGTCGCTTTATTGGATTGACAATGCAGCTCATCGCTCTGATCCGGGCTTGTTCTGGGAAACAGCGAAATCGGTTCTGAGGGGACAAGTGATGGCTTACAGCATGGGGATAAAGAAAAAAGATAAAAGAACAATATGTAAAGGCCAGTTTGGAGGTGAGGAACTCGTACACTCGATATAAAAGCACGATGGCGGACCCTGATAGAGAGACTTGGTTACGGGCTAAGGAAAATTTTGATTTGTGGGCAAGACGAAGGGAAGACCTATATAAAAGTAGGTTGGAACTAAACCTCCATAAATTTGGAGACAAGGCCGGTCGATTGTTGGCACGATTGTCACGTAGTATGCATCCTTCTCCCATTCAAACTATAATTGACAAGCATGGTAATACTTGGACCAAACCAAAGATGTCGCCCAGGCACTGGGAAAATTTTATGCATCTCTTTACTCAGATAGTTGCTCTGATATGCCTGAGGGGGCCGATTGGTCCTCTCTGAGTTATCACCGGTAGCTAGATCAGGTGCAGCCAAACAATTTTTGAATAGTCCTGTCACTGTGGGGGAAATAGAGGATGCTATTAAAAACATAAACCCAGGCAAAGCTCCTGGCCCTGATGGCTACAATGGAGCATTTTTTAAGGCCTTAAAAGAACAGGTTTCTCCTGTCTTACGAGATTTGTTTACACCAATCCTCCAGGAGGCCCCTATCCAGAAAGAATGAACCTGGCCTATATAAAACTTATCCCCAAACCAGGCAAGATACCAACGGATCCGGCGAGTTTCGGCGATTTCATTAATAAATCAGGATCTGAAACTTCTTTTGAAGATTATGGCCGATAGACTGGCGACGGTATTGCCTAGATTGATAGCCCCCCAAGCGGGATTTATTAAAGGGAGGTCAACTTCCACCAACATTAGGAGAGCGATGCTTTTGCTGGATGTCATGGGAAAGAGAGTGGGATTGGAAAGAGGGGACCCAGCCGTGATCACACTTGACGCAGAAAAAGCGTTTGACAACGTACGGTGGTCATGGTTGGTGGGTCTTGGACTCTATTGGAATTGTAGGGCCATTCCGGCAATACCTGCAGTCTTTATATAGTAGCCCTAAGGCTTGTATTAGTACCCCTGGCTTCTTATCAGACTCCTTCTTCCTGCAGAAGGGGACGAGACAAGGTTGCCCATTATCCCCCTCCTCTTTAACTTGGCCATAGAGCCTTTGGCTTTATATCTTGAGAATAATAACACATATGAAGGATTCAGAGTGGGGACCAGAGAGGTCAAACTCTCGTTTTTCGAGGACGATATCATCCTTCATGTCCGAGATCCCGAAAGAGACCTCCCTCACATTTTTGCAGATATTGAAACTTTGGGTAAACATTCAGGCTTCTACATAAATAAGGACAAATGTGAGATTTTATTCATTAATCCAAAGAGTAGATTTTCGGGACAAAGTCATTTCTGCGATCTACCAGTCGCTAAGGACAGTATTAAATATCTGGGGGTCCAGTTGGCTAGATCCTCTGGCCAGACATATAGACTTAACTTTGCCCCGATTCTTTCCAAATAGAGCGGGAGCTTGCGGGATGGGCTGGACTACCACTCTCTCTGATGGGGAGATGCCATCTGCTTAAAATGATCAGTTTGTGAGAATGTTGTACCCGCTCCAAAATATCCCCATGCTGTTAAAACATACAGACGTAGCCAAATTAAATAAAGCCTTCTCAAAATTCTAATGGAGGGGAAAAAAGCCCAGATTGGCTTTTGGTGTCTTGATGCAGTCAAAACAAGAGGGAGGTCTCCAACTCCCGGATGTTAGACAATTTAGCGTGCATTTTACTAATGTTCTTAACTGGATCAGGGGCACTAACAGATTTTCTGATGTAGATCTAGAGGGGGAGTTTGCTAAGCCCTGGGATTTGTCTGCTCTGTTGCATTCACCGTTGTCTTACTTGCCCTTAAATGTACTGTTATATATAGAGACACGATTATGACCTGGAAAGGGGTACGGAGAAAACTAAAGCTAGCTTGGAAAGTCTCCAAAATAACTTAACCCTTGGAGATGTCCGGCCTTCCCACTAGGCCGTGAAAATTCATTATTCGAGGCATGGAGGGATCGGGGCATCAGAACCCTAGGAGATCTTATGAATGTGGGAGAGAGGAGACGGATGACAGAGAGTGAGGTCTTGACTACTTATGATCTCCCTCGATTTCATGCCATGCAATACCGACAGCTGCATCATTATCTTCTCTCTCACTTGCTTGATAGTTCTGGGGAGGTCGAGGACAACTTGTGGTCAGACTTGCTAGCCATACGTGAGGGAGATGTATCCATTACCTCTCTTTATGCTAAATTGCAACGAATTTTGAGGCCGGCAAAGAAGGGGACGCTTTTCACTAAATGGAGAACAGCACATAGCTGACCCTGACTCACCAAGAAGATCTTAGAGGGTTGGGGGGTGGTTAGACGCTTTGTACATAATGAAAGATGGAGGGATTCTCAATTTAGGATCATACATGGTACTGTTCAGGGCTTCAACATACCACGACACAAGCTAACCAGGGGAGGTGGGTGAACTGCCCTAAATATAAGACCCATATGACGGATCTGGAACATGTCTTTGGTCCTGCCCTGCTTCTCAAAGATATTGGAAGAGGAATTGTGGTGATTTAGAGAGACTAGATCTGATGCTCTGGCTCTTCCACTATTATGGAGATTCGGTGGCTGGTGGATAGCCACATGCATTGTTTCATTATATTGCAATAATAGCAAAAAGACTTCTCCAATTTTGGCTTAATGATAGACCCCCTGATTTAGCACAAATCAAAACTTCCCTGCGGAGAGTTCTTGCACTTGAGTCTCTGGAAACATTGCGTAACCCCAGCAAACTAACACAAAAATTTTCCATAAATGGAGAGTGTTCATTGAACACGAACTTACTGATGCTGAAATTACAGCCTTTATGCTGCCTTATAGGTCCTCAGCCTGGTATGCCTTGGAGGACTTGGGAGGCACTCTGGGTAAATTGAAATGCTTGACTTAAAAGATGCACTTAACTTTTATTATTTATCAGTGATTACTTTATTATGGATATGTTGGAGGAATGTAAGGATGTTTCTAGGGAGGGGTGACAGGTGAGATTAAGGGCAGTTATCTACTAAATTGATGTTTTCAGGTTGATTCTGACTGTACACAGATATTATCTGCCATAATACTGTTTACTTTGTTACTCATTAATGTCTGTGGATGTACTGACATTTATGAAACAATAAAAATGATGGTTCAAAAAAAAAAAAAAAAAAAAAATGAGTTGCACTTGTGCTAGTAGGGGTGTATACTGCTGGGGAGGAGTTGCTTTTCTGTTATTTTATGGCAGCCAAGCATACACCCAAGGTCTTCCTGTGTCCCCCAATGAAGCGATTAAGAAAAAAGCTTTGTTAGCTTAGTCTGTGTTCACATCATGTGTGTGGCCGCCATGTACTGAACATGCCCAGATGTTTAGGATAAATTGGCACCTGTCTGTTCTGTTTTTGTTAGTTTCTTTTACTGTATTACAATGCATGAATGCGTTGTACATTTTTTTTGTATCATACTAATGTATATCATTCCCATGGAGGCTAAAATAAATAATTTGTTGTATGTAAGGCAGTTATATTACCCTATGGACATATTTATATATTGAGAGCTTTCCTGGCATACCCACCAAACATACCACACACACTATGTGAACATAGCCTTATTGACTTTTCCCTTCAAGTAAAGGGAATCTGTCATCAGGTTTTTGTTACCTAATTGGATAGCAGCATCATGTAGGCAAAGAGAGCCTGATTCCAATGATGTATCACTTAGATTACTGGGTGCAGCGGTCCTGACACAATCAGTTTTTAAATTTAGGAATGCAGCAGGCTCAGAAAGCTGCCCCAATAAACATCAGGTTCTGTATATACAATGTCTGTAGACAGTGAGCTGCTAGTCACAGCAGAGGTGTCTTGCTGAGCTAGTCTGGAATGATAATCTTCTGAAGCTAAAACATTGCAGGTAAACAACTGCACACAGACACATTGCTGAACTCTGAGTGTTAACCCCTACTGCATGCTGTCTTCAGCTTTCCTAGCAGAAAACTGCGGACAAATTTCCTTCAAAGAAGCAAATCCAATATTTTTTTATTAGTCAAACCTGTGTAAATTTATGTGTAATATACTAAAAGTGTGATAACATACTCTGTGATTGCTGTCTTTCCCGATTTCCAGCATCACTCTGGTTCTCTTCTCACTCACAACTTCTATTCCGACTTGCTGGTTCACATTAAGGTCTATGTGTGAGTCGCTTTTAGGCCAGAGACACACTGGGCAAGATGCATACGAGATACTCACACGAGTCTTGCATGCCTCACCTGCCACAGCTGCCATCTGTCTGGACAGGAGTATGCCAGCTGCATGTGTTTCTATGCAGCTGACACATTCCTCACTAGAGAGCCTGTGGCTGTGCCGAGTGAGGCATGCAAGACTCGTGTGAGTATCTCGTATGCATCTTGCCCAAAGTGTCTCTGACCTTACATTGTGATCGTACGGAGCCTTTCTCTGACGCCCCATAGGCATACATTGTAAAGCTGACCTCCAGCTCACACACAGACATCAATGTGAGCTGGCAAATCAGAATAGAAGTCATGTGAGTGAGAAGAGGACCAGAGTGGTGCTGAAAACCAGAAACACTCAGATTACATTACACACATATTAACATAGGGTTAGCTACTAAAATATTGGGAATGTTTCTTTAAAATTTCTAGGTAAGAATATGGTGTCTCATAAATACAATGCTTAAATTAAAAGCCATCCTGTACATGAAAATAATAAGTAAACCACTGTAAAAATTCCTGTGAATCATTAAGGCACAAAGTCCTGGTCCCCATAGAACAGGGCTCATCCATATTATCACACATGTTCCCAATGGACGGCATCAGGATCTGTCAGGTCTTTGTTAACAGTCTTCATATTTCACAATTGCGAAAAACTCTTCTGAACCAATAAGCAGAAGTTATTAGCTCCTAATAACGGAACCGATAAGATGTTGATTATTTATCCATAATTCAGCGGCGTTTCTCAGCTCGTTCTTCCTGTAAACAGACAAAACAAGGAACAAGATAATTATATAATAAAATTATTCAATATTTCCAAAATTATAAAGTGATATTAAAACGACAATAGCGCCAGATTTTACTGTGGTGTCTAAAGTAAGACCTTCCATTTTGTGGAGAGTGCCAAGCTGGAGTATGGAGACTTATAAGCCACGCAATGCTCCTCTGGAAAATTAAATATGCAAATAGCGCCTCCAGAGAGGAAGAGGACCCGCGCCCAGGAAGAGGACCCGCGCCAGGAAGAGGACCCGTGCCCAGGATGTTTATTTACACCTGCATGCGGGAAGGGGTGAACTCATCTGTTCTAATATCCTCTTTGTGTCTGAACACATTATAAATCTCCAACTTGGGAACTCGTTTATGATCTAAAGGGAATTTGTAGAATTATGGAATCACGGGGGTCATTTAAATTATTCACAGGGATCGCCTACATCATCACGGGGGTCACCCACATTATCATGAGGGTCATCTACATAATCAAGGGGGCCACCTTCATCATCATGGGGATCACCTACATAATCAAGGGGGCCACCTCCATCATCATAGGGTCACATACATTATCACAGGAGGTCACCTCCATCATCACGGGGTCACCTACATAATCAAGGAGGCCACCTCCATCATAGCAGGGATCACCTACATAATCAAGGGGGCCACCTCCATCATCATGGGGTCACCTACATTATCACAGGGGGATGGATGGTCAACTCTATAATGATGTACAGAACGAAAACAGTAAAAAAAAATTAACAAATTATAAATGGAATTTTAATTAGTAAAAAATATGCTGATAGATTCCCCTTAAAGTTTCAGATTTTTTTTATATCACAGAAGCACAGTCAGTCACCTTAATAACCATCTGTAGCTGTGACAGCACCTCTTCATATCGTTGCTCAAACTGCCTGAAGGTTGCCTTCTTCACCAGCTGCTTTTGTAGTTCTGGGACACCAGCTTCTTGCATCATGTTCAGATATCTCTGCTCCTAAAGGAGTAGGAGGTCTCAGTGAAAGGAGGAACAATTATATCTATACCTGTAGCAAGAGGACATGTTACAGACCTGTATTCTGAGCAGCATTGTGAACGCCAGGCCTGCTGTCCCTCCTCGGGCTGTCCTTCCCACCCTACAAGTGCAAGAACAATTGTAAGTCAACGCCAGTAATTCCACAGGATCAGATAATTCCATTATCATCACTGCCCCCATTGGGGCTCACAATCTAAGGTCCCTGGATCAGAATGTCTGTGGAATGTGGGGAGAAACTGCAGTGCCCGGAGGAATCCCACAGTAATACGGGGAGAACATACAAACTTCCTGCAGATACTGTTCTTAAGTTACATGGCACGACATCGCTGATACGTCACGGGTTTAGAGGCGTACCAGCAGCGTCGTTGCGCCCTTGTTGCATGTGACTCTGGCAAATTGGAACAATAAATCGTTGAATCAGAGTTGACAGGTTTACCAACATGGAAAACCTGACGATCTCAACTCCAGCAACCTGCCGCTCATTCTGTGTGACACCGCGATAACGATGTCGTGGACGACTTCGCCCATTCACAGCAATGAGCAGGGATCGTTCGCGGGGTGTGCGAACGATACCTGCTCACAACATCGTTGGCGAGTTGTCCACGATATCTAGACATGTGACATCTCACCAGCAATGTTGAATTGATGCCAAAAATGACTGCGCACCCCAGAGATTGCTGCCAACATCGTTTCAACGTTGTGCTTTGTAACTGGGCCTTTAGTGGGATATGAACCGAGGACCCCAGTGCTGCAAGACTGCATTCTTAACCACTGAGCCATCGTGCTGCCTTGTTTTCATGTATGTGTTCTATCTGTTCTTTTCATAAATAGGGCGTGCACCCATTATAATACATAATGCTATTTACGCTTTTTCTTGCAAATCACAATAGGAAAAATAAAATAAATAAATCACAGCGACATGTCCAATTTGGATCCAAAAATAGATAACAATTTCTCATATAGGTCTATGGAAATCAAACCCATCTGTGTGTTGTTCATTTTTAACATTGCAATGGGTAGAAGGTTTACAATTTTTCTTTTTTGCATGAGAAAATCACTAATGTTAAAAATGTGTAATGTGACCAAACGCCATTGAAAGTCTGATCCAAGTACTGATGAAAATTGGTTCATGATTTTACCTATCTGCCTCAGCACTTATTTTCCCAATTAGATGGGTGCTATCGAATCAGGAGAGTGGTGACGTCATGATGTGGGAGGATTCTGAGGCGCTGGCTGTCTCTCCCTCCTGTGCGCTCTCTCCCGTGTGCTCTCTCTCACCCGTGCTTTCTCCCTTCTGTGTGCGGTCTCTCTTCCGTGTCCACTCTCTCTCCCTCCTGTGTGCTGTCTCTCCCCTCATGTGCTCTCTCCTTTGAGCCATCTTCTCCCCCTGTATGCAGTTTCTCTCCTCTCTGTGCGCTCACCCCTCCCCCTGTGTGCTCTCCCCAATGTGCATTGTCTCATCCTCGTGGTGTCTAAAGTTGGCAGCGGCGTAAGTGCACATACGCACACCTTGACATCACGCTGCCATCACTTGAGTGTGCAAATATGGCATAGGCACATTATAGCAGGACATCTGGATGCTGGAAGTGACAGATAGGACAGCGAAATTATGTAACTGCCCCCCTATTCACTGTCTTTGGTCCCCTGTGTGCTCTTTCTGCCCCCCCTTCCCCCAGTAAGTGTGCTTTCTACGCCCTCCCAGTGCGTTTTCTATGGCCCCTTGTGTGCAATGCCTCCGACATCTTTGTACACCAAGGTGTACAAAGATGGCAGTGGCCTGAGTAACTGCTCCTGTGCACGCCAGGTATATGCAGGGGCAGTTACTCATTCAGCAGTGTGCATGGCGGTGAAGTTCGGCGACGGCTGCGTGTGCGGTGTTGGGTTCCAGGTGTCTGTTTCGTAAAAAGAAAAAATAGGGAGGGGGACAAGAGGCGCAATAGTGCGCAATAGTGCCCTATCACTAGTGACACTTGTGTATGCAGGTAGTGCTATGAGGCTGCTCACCTGGTCCAGTTGTGATCCCCACAACTGGTTTGAAGGCGTTTTGGAATCTATGTTCCAGCTGCCTCAGGAGGAAGGCGCCGGGTGTGGCGCTGAAACGCGTAGGAGAGAGGAGGAAATAAAGGATGATAACTATCTTGGTTCTTTGGTGAGTTTATTCATACCACAGCAGCGCGGACCGTGACACACCAGCACTCCCATCATTGTCTTAGGTGTCTGTTTCGGGTGTCGATGGCACGACTAGTGGTACTGCGCAATGGACTAGTACCGCCAGCAGGCACCATGTTTGCACACCCATTATTTGGGTGTGCAAATATGACTGCCGAAGTCGTGTGATAGGTAGAAAACACGATGCCGGAAGTGAATGAGAGATGCGACAGGACGTTTATGCAAGAGATATGTCTGATTTTCATGGTATTCACAGTATGAACTGTGATTTCAGGACTGACCACAACCTCCTTTACACTTCCAGATAAGCCTATGAAGATGTAATTTTTGGGTCAGAAGACCTGCAGACTGTACTAGAACCATGGAAAACGTATATGTGAATCTGGCCTAAGTGTATTACACACATCAGACAGTAATTTATGTGGTATAAACTCATCTAGGAGGAGACATTATTAAATCTGGATGATTTAAACACTACACATATTTGTGAGCTCCTATGACGGCCATACCTGTGGACATAAACCCTGATGTACTGCGGGGCATCATAGTTGATCACACATTTCACTCCTGTTATGTCTATTCCTCTTGCTGTGGCATCTGTGCTTATTAACCTGTATGACAAGAACATGTAAAATACTGTCAGCAAACATATTTAACCCTTAGTGACTGAGCCAATGTTGACCTTAAAATGATCATAACCCAAGACCCATAATATATAATATTTTATTTTTCTGCTGATGGGGCCAAGTGAAGGCTTGTTTTTTGCACGGTGAGTTAACATTTATACTGACATCAATTTAGTGAACACAAAATGTTTTGGATGCTTATTATTACACTTTTTAGGCAGATGAGGAAAGTGACATCTATTTGTATGTTTTTTTTTTTTTTTTTAAATAACATTGCTTAACCCTTTAATGATCTAGGACGTACCTATACATCCTAGTTAGCCTCCCTTTGACATAAGCTCACAAGCTAAGCGCTCATCATTTCCCACACATACTGGCTGATCAGATCAGCCAACATGTGTAGCTATTATGTGGGGGTGGATCAAACTGACAGCGTGATCATACATGTTCTGACAGGGATCCCATCCTTTCTGCTTCACTGAAAATAAAACTATAAAAAAAACAAAAAAAAAAAAAAAGGAATTTGATATCGCCATGTTCTGAAATGCCCGATCTATCAAAATATAAAAACAATTAATATGCTCAGTAAAACAGTGTAATGGAAATAAAAGTAAAAACTCCAAAATTAATTGTTTTTTGGTTGCTGCAACATTGCAACAAAATGCAATAACAGGCGATAAAAACAGCAAAACTAGCTAAAAATTGTATCATTAGAAACATCTGCTTAAGCCGCAAAAAATAAGCCGTCACACAGCCCAAGATCCCGAAAAATAAGAACGCTACAGGTGGTGGAGAATGGCACCAAATGCACAATTCTTTTTTTTTTCTCACAAACTTCAGAATTTGTTTTCACCACTTAGATAAAAGTAAAAGCATACACGTTTGGCATCTATGAACCTAAATTGACCCGAGGCATCATAGGGACATGTCAGTTTTACCATATAGTGAACATGGTAAATAAAAACCAATTGTAAAATTGCACTTTTTTTTTTGCAATTTCACCGCACTTGGAATTTTTACCTGTGTTCCTGTACACTATATGGTAAAATTAATACTGTCATTCAAAAGTACAACTTGTCCAGCAAAAAACATCGTCAATATAGCCCTCATATGTCTATATTGACGGAAAAAAAGAGAATTTTGTTTACTTACCGTAAATTCTTTTTCTTCTAGCTCCTAATTGGGAGACCCAGACATTGGGTGTATAGCTTCCGCCTCCGGAGGACACACAAAGTACTACACTTAAAACAAAAAGTGTAGCCCCTCCCCTACTGCCTATACACCCCCTTCAGGAGAAATCCCTTCAGTTCGGTGCACAAGCAGGAAGGAGGATAAACCCACAACAAGACCGAAAGGTCCAGATATGAAGAGTCGCCAACAGGGCCATAAAAGCGACATGAATAACACCAGCCACTTAAAAGGAAAACAAAGCCCAAAAGGCAACAGGGTGGGTGCTGGGTCTCCCAATTAGGAGCTAGAAGAAAAAGAATTTACGGTAAGTAAACAAAATTCTCTTTTTCTTTTTCGCTCCATTGGGAGACCCAGACATTGGGATGTCCAAAAGCTATCCCTGGGTGGGAAAAGACCCAAGCATGGCAGAGACAATCATAGGTGAGCGACCACCGCCTGAAGGAACTGTCTGCCCACATTAGCGTCTGCAGTAGCATACGCATGAATCTGATAATGTTTCGTGAATGTGTGTAGGCTAGACCAAGTGGCCGCCAGACACACCTGTTGTGCCATGGCCTGATGACGCAAGGCCCATGAGACACCCACAGCTCTTGTGGAATGCGCCCTAATCCCAGCAGGTAAAGGCGAACCGGAGACAAAGTAGGCCTCCAGAATAGGGGCCTAGGTCCACCAGGCCAAGGACGGGCGTAAGGACGGACAAGGCGTCCGAGTGGCTAAAAGGAGTCGTCCAGGAGACATAAATCCTGACAGCCCTGCCCAGGTGCAAAGTATGGAAGTACTTCTCATACTGGTGAACAGTATTAGGACAAAAGGACAGCAGGACAATGTCTTGGTTCAGGTGAAACAGAGAAAGCACCTTGGGTAAGCCCTCTGCCATAGGCCGGAGCACCACGTTATCCTGGTGAAACACTAGGCATGGATATTTGCAAGACAGGGCTGCCAGTCCTGAAACTTTCCGCAGAAAGGTAATGGTCAGAAGCAAAGCAACTTTCTGAGAGAGACTTGGAGAGAGGAGTCTCCCTCAGAGAATCGAAAGGCGGCTTTTGTAATGCCGCAAGGACCAGATTAAGGTCCCAGGGATCCAAAGGACGTCTGTAGGGGAGAACGATGTGATTTTCCCCTTGCACAAACGTCGTCACCTGAGGAAGGTTAGCCAGACGTTTGTTGAACAGCACCGAACGTGCGGAGATCTGTCCTTTGAGGGAGCTGAGGGCCAAGCCCCTACGTAACCCTGATTGAAGGTAGACAAGAAGGGTTGGAAAAGAGAAAGGTCAAGGAGACTTTTCGTTGAGACGGCACCGGGAAAGGAAGATCTTTCAGACTCCTCTGTAAATCTTTGCCTATGCAGGTTTTCTGGCTCGTCTCATGGCTGCGGCGATTTCAAAAGAAAAGTCACAAGGTGACAGGAACCAGTCTTCAAGTGCCACAAAGTCAGGCTGAGGACCGCAGAATTGTGACGGAGGAACGGACCTTTAACAAGAGGTCTGGCCGGGTCGGGAGCTTCCACGGATCCCCCGCCGAGAGCTGAAACAGGTCAGGATACCAGGTCCTTCCGGGCCAGTTTGGGGCGATGAGCAGGGCTTGTCGACATTACGTTCTGAGTTTCCGTAGACACCTGGGCAACAGAGGCAATGGAGGAAACATGTAGGGGAGGCAAAACTGGGGCCAGTACTGGACCAGAGCGTCAGCCTCCACATCCTTGCGGTCTCGAGAGCGAGACATGAAAACCGGAACCTAGTGGTTCCACCGAGAGGTCATCAGATCCACGTCCGGAGTTCCTCACCTGTCGCAGGTGCGCAGAAAGACATCAGGGTGGAGTGCCCATTCGCCCGCATTCATACCTTGCCGACATAGGTAGTCGGCCCTCCAATTGTCCACCCCTGGGCGGTTTACCGCCGAGAAGGACGAGTCGTTGTCCACGACCCGCTGAAGGATTTAGTGAACCTCAGACACTAGCTGAGAACTTCGAAAGCCTCCCCGATGATCAATAGAAGCGACCGCGGTCGCGTAGCTGGACTGCATCCGAATATGATTCCCCACCAGGAATCTTCCGAAAAGCCAGTGAAGCCAAGTAAATGGCCCGAATTTGCATGACGTAGATCAGTAGAATGGATTCCTGCTCCGCCCAGGAGCATAGATCCCTGTGTTGGAGAAACACGGCGCCCCAACCGAGGAGGCTGGCGTCCGTGGTCAATGCTAACAAAGAGGGGGGCAGAAGGTATTTCCCTCGTGGCAGCGACATGGCCAGCAGCCCCCAGCGGAGCGATCCCTCGTTGACGGAGACAGCGAGATGCGCCTGTCGACAGATGATGGAGACTTGTCCCCACCTTGGAGGATCTGCAATTGCAGAGGACGCAGGCGCAATTGCGCAAACGGTAATGCTCGTATGGCAGCTACCATCTTTCCCAGAATGTGCATCAGACGTCTGATGGAGACTGAACCCGATTAAAGAAGGAATTTGACTTCCTCTAAATCGACATCTGCTCGCTGAAAGTCATCATGACCAGAGCCGGAGCGGAAGGAAAGCCCATGCCCAGATACGTCAGCTTCTGAGCAGGAAGAAGAAAGGGCTTCGGCACGTCGACCAGCCCTCCGAACCGCTGCCAAGCGTCGTGAGTTTATCGAAAGACTCAGATGATACTGCTCCGGAGAGAGCTCTGACCAGCAGGTCGTCCAAGCATGGGGTTACTGCGTGGCTCTGAAATGCAGTACGGCCACCCTCGCTGCCATCATCTTGGAGAAGACTCTCGGAGCCGAGGCCAGGCCGAAGGGCAGAGTCACAAACTGAAAGAGCCCCTTCCCCCTACCGCGAACCTCAGCCGACGCTGATGAGCGGGAGTAATGGAGACGAGTAGATAGGCATCCTGGACATCCCCTAAGACTAGGAAGTGCCCCTGCCATAGTGAGGCAATCATGTGCCGAAATGATGTTATCCTGAAAGTCTTGCCTCTCACGAGCCGGCTAAAACTGGCCCTACCAAACTGTTCTTCTTAGAAGCTGTGAAGAGATTCTAATAAAACCCCAGGAGGAGTTCCGCGTCAGGAACCTGAATCACGACCCCGTCCTGTTACAGGGCGTCCAGAGATGAAAGGCCGAAGCCCTAGCTGGCTGTAACGAGGAGAGACAGAAGAGAGTCGGAGGACGCAAGGATGGTTCTATCCTGTAGCCAAGGGGAAAGACGTTTACCACCCACCGGTCTTCGATATGGCAGCGCCAGATGACTCAAAACCGGGAGAGCCTGCCACCGACAGAGAAAGCTGCTGGGAGCGGAGGCTGCCTGGGAGGCCGAGGCTTTGACTGACATAGACCGATCTGTCCGTATGATCCTAGACTGAACGGACGAAGAGGGGGAGGGCATGAAGAGGGACGAAAGGCCCGAAATCTGGCAAGCCCTTGATGCTGTCCAGACTTCTGCCCCTGTGAGGCAAGGAGGTGGAATTACCACCTGTAGATTCCCTTAGCCCCGAAAAACATGTTCCCCGAGAACGGGAGATCCCCCCTTGGAAGTGGCGTCAGCCTTCCAATCCCGCAGCCCCAACATTCGGTGGGCTGCGAGCAACTGGCGGTACGGGTTGCAGACCCTATGACCGCCGTCCTGCAAATTCTGCGAACGTGGAGGTCAGAGAGATAAGGTAGTCACCTCAGGATTATCCTGAGCTACTACGATGAGCTCTGCCAAGCAGGCAGAAGCTGCCTGCAAAGCCCACACTGCCGCGAAAGCAAAGGCTAACGAGGCTCCTGTAGCTCCGTACAATGACCTTTGCAGGAGCTCAATTTGGTGGGCAGTGGAGTCCTTTAAGAAGGAGCCATCTGTAACTGACACGACAGTAGTGGCAGACAGTCTAGGGACATGTGGGTCCACCCTAGGTGAGACCGAACCAGCCTGAACAACCTCTGGGGGGAAAGGATAACGAGACATCGTCCGTTTCCTAGAGAAACGTTTATCAGGGCAAGCCCTGGAGGTCTGCCTAGATGATCCGAAGGTAGAGAGATCAAAAAGAACAACTCGTGTGCCCTGGACGGAGGAAGAGACTGAGACAGTTCCTCCGAGAGCTCAGCCTCCGAGGGGGAGGGAGAGCAGTGAGGTCCATCACGGATTTACCGGAATGAACCAAATCAATCCACTAAGGGATTGTTCCCAGAGGTCAAGACTAGAGACCTACAAAATTTAGCTGATCCTCCTCCCTATCAAACCGAGATCCCACTGTATGGGTCTCGGTGAAATGAGAGGAGGCAGAGGGGACTCTCTGCGACCTTTTGGGGACTGTGATATGGCAGCGCCAGAGGGAGAGGGGATACCCCCATACTATTTCTGGGGTTTATGCCCCAGGAGAGGATGAGGCACTAAAGGGCAGCTGCGAGAGTCAGGGGAACCGGGGGGACTACTACTACAGTAGGGTCTCCTGTCATGTAGGAGTATGCACTGCATCTCCAGACTGTGTAAAAACGGTGCCCTGCGTGCCCTCCTTAAAACGGCCGCCACTGCCTATGGGGAGGGCGGTCCAGTCCATAAAACGTCGCGCCGCAGCTCTCACAGAGAGCGAGGCGCGGCAGTAACAACTGTCCCGCCTCCAATATGTGTCCGGTCCGCCCCATATATGACGCGAACCGAGTCATCCGGAAAGGCGGGCCGGGGGCGGGCAATAGGCGGCGGCTTCCCAACAGGCCGAAGCCGCGGCCTAAATTAGAAACCCCATGCCGCGAAAGGCGCGGGGCCGGCGCGGAGGTACGGGCGAGTGCACAAAAACACCCGGACTCCGCAACCACGCCTAAGTCCTGACGCGCTGGGGCCCGCGGGAGGTCCAGAGATCTGGAACTCCCGCAATCCGGAGTATAAGGGCCTAATGAGCCCCCGGAGCCCCAGGTGCCTGTCAGGGAAAAGCTGGAGGGAGCGCATCCTGAGTGCAGGGTGCCTCCTCTTCCTAGTGCCGGGGACCAGGCTATCTCTTCGCCTCATGAGGGGGCAGGAAACCCACCACAGAGCCCAAGTACAGGGCCGAAAGTAGGCCGCGGCAAAACCGGAGATTCCGCAGCATGGCCGGGACCAGGAGACTGTGGAGCCCAGGATACCCCGCACGGCGAATACCCCCAGGTAAACGGAACCGGAGGTCAGACTGCAGCTGCAGCGTACCCCCACACAGAGTACCTTATAGGTGCAGGGCCCAGTCCCTGAGGGTAACACAACTCCGGCCAGCAGATCCATGAGGGGCTGTGGATGGAGTTAGAGCTCCAGAATTCATGGAAGCCCTTGAAGATCCCACTTCTCCAGAGCCCCAAAGGGATGGAGAAGGAAAAAACAGCATGAGGGCTCCAGCCCGTTGTACCCCATGGGTACCTCAACCGCCTCTGCCCAAGGGTGAGGAAGGAGACATGCTGGGGATCCTATGGATCCACTTTTCTTCCATCCGACACTCTCCAGGGAGAGTGTGTCTGACTAAAGTGAGAGTGGATGAGTGCAGGTGTGCCTCCTTCAACACAAAGCTAAGAACTGAAGGGATTTCTCCTGAAGGGGGTGTATAGGCAGTAGGGGAGGGGCTACACTTTTTGTTTTAAGTGTAGTACTTTGTGTGTCCTCCGGAGGCGGAAGCTATACACCCAATGTCTGGGTCTCCCAATGGAGCGAAAAAGAAATAAAAAAAAGTTATGGCTCTTGGAAGAAAGGAGAAAAAAACAAAAATCGCTTGGTGGTGAAGGGGTTGATTGAATTAGGGCACTTGTTTGCTTATAATATATATTACAATACCAAAGTATTATGGTATATAGTGAAAAACGGATTTTTGTGTGTACGCACTGTAAAATCTTTTTCTCTGAGCCATCATTGGGGGGCACAGGACCATGGGTGTTATGCTGCTATCTCTAGGAGGCTGACACTTAGTAAATATGAAAACAAATTAGCTCCTTCCCTGCAGTATACTCCCTCTAGTTGGGCCAGGCCCAACCAGTGCTTGCAGCCTACTTAGCAGCGCGAGTGTACTGGCGTCACCCGATGCCGGAAATCACGCGATTCGCGTCATTACAGCCGTTGCAGCGCCGTGGAGAGCAGGGAGGCGCTATGATGAATAGAAGATCACGCCTATTAGGGTGTGGTCTTATGACAAAGAGGGTCCACCCTAGGGGCTAAAGAATATAGCCCCTGCTAATTAACATCGCTAATGAGTAAGTTATAAAACGTTTTTATGCACTTTCACAGGATGCTTTTAGGAGACAAAAGGAGTGTGAGATTAGTGATAATATGTTCCAGGGACATGTTTTGCTAGCTTATGAGGCTTTTTGGAGGTGACAAGATCCCTTTAACGTACCGTCACATACGGCAAGTTTGCTAGCAATTTTACTGGCAATTTGCTGTTGCAGTGAAATCATGGACACATTGTTTTATTTTGTTGCTGTGTACAAATGGAACAATGTGTCCATGATTTCACTGCAACCAGCAAATTGCCAGTGAAATTGCTAGCAAAATTGCCGCGTGTGACGGTACCTTTAGAGGCTGCCATTCCATTTCTGTGGCCGTCCGGAAGAACGAACAGATTGTCCGTCTTGCGGAAGGGAGCTATTCTAGAAATGTTATACGTGATGGCTCGCACAAAGTCCAGAGTATGCAGAACCTTTTCCATACAGTGCACTGGTGCCGGGTAAGATCACCTTTGGAAGGAAAGTAGGAACTGGGCATAACACCACCTTATCCTGATGAAAGGAAAGGAAGGGCTCTCAGCAAGAGAGTGCAGCCAATTCTGAGACACGTCTGATGGATGTCATCGCCACAAGGAAAACAACTTTCCAAGACAGGAGGACGAGAGAGACTTCTCTGAGCGGTTCAAAAGGCAGTCTTTACAGCGCGTCCAGGACCAAACTAAGGTCCCATCGTTTCAGTGGTATGTGGTAAGCAGGAACTAACTGAGATACTCCTTGGATAAAAGTCCTAACTTGAGGATGCGTCACAAGCCTGCACTGTTAAAGGACCGAAAGAGCGGAGATCTGGCCTTTTAGGGAACTCAAACACTATTGTAGGCTGACAGGAGAAAACTCAGGACCACCGGAATGGATAGAGTAAGAGGAGAGTGCCCTAGGTCCTTGCACTACGAAAAAAATGTTTTCCATGTACAATGGTAGATCGGGCTGAGGCTGGTTTCCAGGCTCTGATCATGGTACCGATGACATCTGGTGAAAAACCAGCGCAAGTCAAGACCCAGGCCACGCCGTCAAATTCAGGACCCTCAAATCCTGGTGGCAGATGGGACCTTAAGTCAGAAGGTGCGGCTGATCTGGTAAGCGCCAGGGAATGTCGGAGACAAGCTGAACCAGGTCAGTGTACCAGGCACGCCTGGGCCAAACCGGGGCTATGAGGATGATCGGCACTCCTTCTGATTTGATTTTCCTCACTACCTTCGGAATTAAAAGGTAGTGGAGGAAAGATGTATGGAAGACGGAACTGGCGCCGTGATTGCACCAGAGAGTCTGCTCCGACAGAAGTCAGGTCGTGTGATCGGGCCATGAATATGGGGACCTTGGCATTCAGTCGAGATGCCATTAGGTTCACGCCCGAGTTCCCCAGCGGCAGCAGATCTAGATCTTTTGGGAACACTTCCGGGTGCATAGACCATTCCCCTGTGGCTAGGCCTTGGCGTCTGAGGAAATCCGCCACCCAAGTTCTCCACACCCGGAATGTGTACTGCCGAGATGATAGACCCGGTCGACTCGGTCCAGTGGAGAATATGTTCCACCTCACATTAGGCAGCTTTGTTGCGGCTGCCGCCCTGACAATTGATGCAAGCTACTGCTGTGGCGTTGTCTGACTGGACGCAGATATGGCAGCCCGCCAGGAATCTATGACAAGCCTTGAGGGATAGGGCTATGGCCCATATCCCTAGCACATTTGATTGGCAGAGCCGATTTCTGCGTTTACCAGCGACCTTGGGCAATATGATGATGGTATACTGCCCCCCAACCAAGCAGACTGGTGTCGGTGGTGAGGACTGCCCAATCGACCGGAAGGAAGGACCAGCCCCTGGAGAGCCCCGAGCCCACCAGCGAAGTGCTCACTTGACTGTAGGTGTTAAGGAGAAGACCCTGTCCAGTGAGAAGGGACTCATGTTCCATGTCGTTAGCAGGGCCATCTGCAGAGGGCAAAGGTGAAACTGAGCGAATGGGACAGCTTCTATTGCTGTCACCAGTCTGCCTAGAACCCTCATCCCGAACTGGATGGAGTGTGGAAAGGGCCAGAGAAGAGTGCATACTCCCTGGCGCAGGGCTAGTGTCTCGACGGAGAGTCACCAGCCCTCGGGATCTATTGAAAACCATGCCCAGGAAGGTGAGAGACTGGGCAGGGATCGGAGAGGATTTTTTCAGGTTGACTAGCCAATCCAGTCTTGAAAGAGTGTCTATAGTTATCTGGACACTCTCCTCGTAGGCTGGGAAGGAGGGGGCTTTGACTAGGAGGTCGTTTAGATAGGGCAGAATGACTACTCCCTCTGGTGTGAAGGATGGTCATGGCGGCTGCCAAGATCTCTGTGAATACCCTTGGCGAGTGGCGAGACCGAAGGGTAAGGCTAGGAATTAGAAGTCCTCTTCGTGGACTGCAAAGCGCAGAAATTGATGATGTGCGTGAGCAATAGGGACGTGAAGGTACATGTCCCATATGTTTATGGAGGTGAGAAACTCTCCTTCCTCCATAGGCTGCTTTCACACAGCGTTTTTGTGCTGTCCGAGGGGATCAGACTTTTTGCTGCACCCCTCGGACAGCAACGATCCAAACTGATGACTGCAATCGGATGCCAAATAGGCATCCGATCCCGATATTTTGCAGCATCAGTTTGGATCCTCTCCTCCTCTCCCTGCTCCTCCTGTCATCTCGTCCCCCTCCTCTCTCCCTCCTGTCACCTTTCTCCCCTGTCTCCCCTCTTTGTCCTCCTCTTGACCCCTCTTGTCCCCTCTTTGTTCCCCTCTTTAGACCCCCTCTTTGCAGACCTTAAAAAATAAAAAAAATCTTCATTCTCACCTCTCCACGACACCCGCGCTGCTTCCAGCTTCTCTTCTTCTGATCAACAGGACCTGGCGTGATGTCACAGTCACATGACCGGTTACCGCGGTAACCGGTCATGTGACTCAACTGTGACGTCAGGCCAGGTCCTAGAAGCACAGAGCGCTGGAGGCATCGCTGGATCGTGGAGAGGTGAGGATAATGATTTTTTTTTTTTAACCCTTTCATTTCACTGGATATCACTTCTGCAATGTATGAATATACATTGCAGAAGTGATATTATATGGCACAGAGCTATTTAGTGTACTGAGCATGCTCAGTACACTAAAATCGGGTCCGAGGAGACATCAGCTATTTCCTCGGATCCGCGCTCCATAGGCCCCATGTTATTTGGCACGGATCAGGTCGGATCCAATTCGGTCCGATTTGACCCGCTGTGCCAAAAATCGCAGCAGGCTGCGATTTTGGGCACAGCAAAAAATCGGCCAGAATCGGATCCGACAAAAATCGGATGCCAATAAGGCCAAATCCGATGTGATCCTGCCCATAGGATAACATGGGGCTAAAATCTGATCCGTTGTAAAACGGACAGCCACGATCACAGAAAATCGATGTGTTAAAGCACCCATAGACGCGATGATGAAGCGCAGGGACTCAATTCTGAAACAACGAATGCGAAAGTATCTGTTCAGATGTTTAAGGTCCAGGATGGAGCGCACTGACTCGTCCTTTTTGTGAACCACAAAGAGGTTTGAATAAAAACCCCAGAAGCGTTCGGAGTCTGATAACCCCTGCAAGTTGAAGCAAGGATATTGCGTGGTAAAAAGGCACAGACTCCTTTTGCTGACTTTGGCGGGTTGGAAGGGAAGAAATGGTTTGGTGGGGGGGCGGGACGTAAATTCGATGTGGTAGCCGGAAGACACGAGATCTTTGACCCATCTGTTGTCTGTGGCGGATAGCCAGCTGTGACTGAATAAACGTAAGCGACCGCCTACGATGGGAGTGTCTTCCGGGGAGGAGTGCGAGTCATGAAGGGGAAAAATTATGGGATCAAGATTCCTTGGGTCCGGACTGTCTAGGTCTGGATTGCTAGGTCGAGTTCGCCTTGTAAGACGATTGTGTGGCTGTCTCTACGAGGAGGTCAGGTAGATGCCCAACCAAAGGAGTTGCGAAAGAAGGAAAAGGAAGTGTGCTGTCGTCTAAGAAACGGCCGACTCGATTTGTGCAGGGGAGCGAGGTGCTCTACCCTCCAGTGGCGCCCGAGATGAGTTTGTCCAGTCTTTGCCAAAAAGTTGTCTGGTGTGGTAAGGGAGGCTAGTTAAGGACTTTTTTGATGCGATCTGCCCATCATCTGAGCCAGAGGGCCCTACGAATGGCGATAGCATTAGAAGCTGCAAAGCCTGCACAGGTGGCCGAGTCCAGTGAAGCCTGAATCGGTATTCTCCGGCCGTGACCACTTGAGTGGTCAGGTCCGCTAGGTCCTGGGAAGGTCAGTATCCTGCAAAGATTTTTGCAGGGTTTCCGCCCAAACCATAAGTACTCTGGCCACCCATACCGAAGCGAAAGAGGGGGATAGGGATGAGCCCGCCGCCTGAAAAGCAGAGCGTGCAAGTTGCTCAACTTGCCTGTTGGTCGCGTCCTTGATGGAGGATCTTTCCGGCAAGGACAGTAATGTCTTTCCTGCAAGGGAATCGACCGGCGGAGAGTCCGCCCAATCTTTGGAGAGTGTGAGGCAAAGGGGTATCGCCCCTCAATGGGTTTGCGTCCACCAAAATGTTTATCTGGTCTTTCTCGTTGGCTGGATAAAATGTCCTGGAACTCGGGATGGTCCGCAGAGAGTTTTTGCGGACGTTTGACCTTTTAAATGCTACTGTATGATCCAGTGTCGTGGTCGTAGTGTCGTCCACTTTGAGCGTTTGGTCGACTACTGATATCAGGTTGTCAACCATCACCTGGCTTAGAGTTCTAAGCCAAAAGAGTCATCCAGGTCTGGGACTGAGCCAATGTCCTGAAGCTTGTCAGATAAGGGAGAGCCTGGTCCCAATTCTCGGGTGGGAGAGGCATGAGAGCCTTGGGAAGAAACTGGTGAAATGTTTCAGTGAGGTCTCTTTCTCACCGCGCCTGTGGGTGTGGGACGTGACCTGCTCCCGTCTGATGGGCCCTCCAGTGAGGGATAAACTGCTTGTGCGTTGCCCTGGCAGGGTGTGCTGCTTAGGGGGCGGTACTGAATAGCTTGGACCAGGTTCTGAGACAGCTTTTCCATCGACTGGGAAAGAATTAGTGCCCAGACTGGCGGGCTCGGAGCACCAGTTGTTATGGTGGCGGCAGAGTGCTCCTAGGTCTCTGCAGGGATGCAGGACTGGCAGGAGGTCCAAGTGGCAGGTGACACAGAAGGTATAGTAGACCGTATGGGATTTGGTTTTCTTTGAAGTCTTTGAGGTCTGCATATTAGATAAAGCAAGGGCACTCCAGGGGAGAATATAGTTAGGTGGTTAGAGGGCCTATGTAGCAGGGAGATTGTATAGGCAGAGATGAGCTAGGTGTAAGCTGTGCAGCAGCATTGTACTGTGCAGTCTGAGTGTGCAGCTCTTACCAAGAAGGGGAGAGCCCCTGATGTGCAGTCCGATGGTCCTGTGTCCAAAAGGCAGCTGTGGTGAGACTAAGACCCCACGTGTGCTCTGTGTCGCTGTGAGAGGTGCAGTACCCCTTGCGCCTGGGAGTCCCACGATGTCCGAGAAGAGGGAAAGTGAGGGGCGAGGCCGGACACTGGGAGGCCGAGAAGCGCAAAGAGAGGGGCATACCTGGACCGGTGAGCCGGGTTCGCGCTGAAGGTGACGTCAGTCCAGGAACGTGTGCGCGTCAGCAAAGAGGTGGGCCGGGGGCGGACATGAGAAAAAAAACAAGGCCGAAGTCGGTGACTAAATTTGTGTCCACAATCGCGGAAGCGCTAGAAGTCGCCCGGATTGAAAGGGGTTTAAGGCCGCTGGGGAAGAGACCAGGTAGCCGGGGGAGCCCTCCGCCGTTACTGGTGCTGATCCCAGTGCAGAAACCGGTGCCGGGTGCCATAGAAAGATCTCAATCTCAGTAAGGAGTGTTCGTTCTGGAGGCCGTGCTGGCATTCACTGTGCTGTGCTTCAACCCAGGCTCCATATGTGAGAGGCTGGGGAGTGTGCGGTCCTCTGTAGGATGCCTTTCTAGGCTGCCCCTGGATGCCGCGGTGTCTACCCTGGCTTGTATAGGAGAGGCTGGTTGGTTATGCTACTGTCTCTAGTTTGCCTACAACCCAGCGTAGGAGGCTGGGGAGGTCCGCCGTCTGTCCTGTAATGATGGATAAGTGGGGTCTGCGCCAGGTGCGGAGGGGGATATGGTGAGGCGACACTCCGTGTGCTCTTCTGTTGGCGATTGCGTGAAATCGGTGCCCTTAGGGAAACTGTTGCCCAGAGGAGTACATTAGGCGCAGCCCATGATGATCCAGGTCGCAGGAGAGGTACGTGGAGGCGACACTCCACGTTTCCGCCTGTTGGTGGCTGCGGGAGAGCGGCCCCTTATGAGTGCCGTCGCCCGTCTAAAAATTTCATCTGTATAGATATTCAAAAAATAAAAATGATGTGGGTCTGTAGACCTCATCTGCTTCCTACAGACACTATGCTAAAACTGGTAGGGCCTGGCCCAGCCAGGGGGTGTATACTGCAGGGGAGGAGCTAGTTTGTTTTCATATTCACTTAGTGTCAGCCTCCTAGAGATAGCAGCGTAACACCCATGGTCTTGTGCCCCCCAATGAGGCGAATGAGAAATCTTAGCCTCCCGTGGAGGTTAGCATCACAGAAAGACAGAGGATGATAGCAATAGGGGCCTCCAGTGGACCCCGGCTGTCATAGTAAATAGTGATGAGCGAGTAGTAAGAAATTTGGGTACGGATAGCTCTAATCGAATACTTCGAAGTGTTTCAGTATTCGGATCCGAGCGAGTTCCTTATTGATTTACATTGGATTTGTAACTCATTCAAAGTATTCGGTTAGAGCTATCCGAACCCGAATATATTACTACTCACTCATCACTAACAGTAACCCATCCTCTGTGATCGCGTTACAGGGGAACTGATGGGATGCAAACCACTGTGTGTTCCATTTACAAGCTGCTGTCTGAGACACAGCTCCTGAGCCCCCTCCAAACATGCGGGCCCCTTTCTCCCGGGAAGAGGTTAATGATGTTCATATGTCATATCAGAGTATAGATGAGAGATGTTTTCATGAAACAATTTCTTTAAACAAAATAAACTTACAGATACACTTTTCCACCTGAAACTGCCATAGATGCCTCTAAATATATATAACTACTATAACGTTGCAGAACTACTTATTATCCAATCTCTGGGCTTGGACACAGCACAGAATAATCCCTAAATTACAAATATGTAGATACTGGGAAGGTAAGAGTCTAATTCCCACATGTAGCCTCTGCCCTATGTGATGACATCATGGCAGGAATGTTTATATCCTTGACAGATGTTTCAGAGTAGTCACATTTGCCTCTAATTTCAATCGTGAAAAAACAAAACTACAGAATTTCTGCAGACATTTTCATCAGATGACATCCATCTAAATAAAGAATAGCTATTTATCTATATTTATATGATCGGGTACAGCAGAGCCTCATACACATGGCTGAGCCCTGAGCAAAAAAAAAAAACATTACGGCTCGGTACTATCAACCATAGATATTACGTACAAAATTTCAGGGATTCACTTTTACAGAGGAAAAAAAGGAGGATTGTTGTGTGTACGCACCGTAAAATCCTTTTCTCTGAGCCACTAATTGGGGGGACATAGGACTATGAGTGTTATGCTGCAGTCACTAAGAGGCTGACACTAAGTAAATATAAAAAAACAGATTAACTCCTCCCCTGCAGTATACACCCCTGGGCTGGGCCAGGCCGAACCAGTTCAGTGACCAAGCAGTAGGAGAAAGAGAATAAAAGCATATCAGAAGGTAACCATATGAGAACTCAAAACAAACACAACAAAATTGTACGGCCCGAAAAGGGCAACAAGGGTGGGTGCTGTGTCCCCCAATAGAGGCTCAGAGAAAGGAGAATTTTGTGTACTCACCGTAAATTCCTTTTCTCTTAGCCTCTAATTGGGGGACACAGGACCGTGGGTGTTATGCTGCTGTCCACTAGGAGGCGACACTAAGTAGAATCTGCAAAAGAGTTAAAGTGGCTCCTCCTCTGTAGCATACACCCCTGGGGCAGACACTGCCTCACCAGTTTTGTGCTAAAGCAGTAGGAGCAAGTAACAGATTAACGATATAAGGCCTGTAAAAAAAAAAACCAGGCACCTATAGAACAAGTAACAGAATATTAAAATAACCGGACCTGTAAAAAACAGGCACGTATGTAATATCTCAGAAGCCACTGAGAGACCAGAAACTTGAAAAACCAGTAAGAAGGCCCGAACGGGCAACAGGGTGGGTGCTGTGTCCCCCAATTAGAGGCTAAGAGAAAAGGAATTTACGGTGAGTACACAAAATTCTCCTTTTCTCCTTCGCCTCATTGGGGGACACAGGACCGTGGGACGTCCCAAAGCAGTCCCTGGGCGGGAAAAGAATACATTAGAGACTCTTATACAAACTGCACCCTACCGGTGAGCTGCTGTCACCAGGGAGACGCATCAACTAGATCTGCATCTACTAAGGTAGGAAAATGAACACTGTGATGTTGAACAACAGCGTAAGCGTACAAACACTGTGTTGTACCACAACAGTGTAAAATCTGAACTAGGTGACAGCCTCGGCCCCCTACAGCGGAGAGGCCTGGGCCCAAAGGAGGTAGGATGGCCTCAGTTGTACGAGTGCATGCGCGACCTTATACCCGATGTAAACGGTAATATCTGCAACTGCTAAACTTCCTGCATAGGAAGTCTGTTCGTGTAACCAGTTTGGCTGAGGATGTCGGCATGCGCAGTCAGCGGCCCACCGAGAGGATGAAGAACAATTTGTCAGATTTTCTTTGAAGGACGGAAGGAATTTCTGGAAGTTGCCGTACTAGCCTCATAGACACGTAGAGTTCAGGCGAATCTAACGTGTGCTGAGCCATGTTGATATGGTGCATCAGTGCTGAACGACTGAAAAAGGAGCCGGAACGGTGTGGTCTTTGTTTAGATGGAATGACCCTGCCATCTTATGAAGAAAGATGGTACAGGTCGCATCCCACCTATCTTTGCGACCACCGAAAAAAGGGGGGCTTCGAGGAGAGCGCTAGGGTGAGAGACTCAACGAATAGAGGTAAAGTCCTTTTTTTTTTTTTTTTTTTTTTTTTTTTGGATGTTTGTTAACACCACCTCTGGTAACAAGGGTGAAAGAAAAATTTTTGTGAAGGTCTGAAGGAAGA
Source organism: Allobates femoralis (assembly GCA_033576535.1). Classification (NCBI taxonomy): domain Eukaryota; kingdom Metazoa; phylum Chordata; class Amphibia; order Anura; family Aromobatidae; genus Allobates; species Allobates femoralis. The sequence continues at coordinate 646,256,912 of JARQOC010000003.1, forward strand.
ATCCTGCAGCACATAGTAGACCGGAATGAAGCCCCATGTTACCAGTAGTTGTTGTAGGGAAGAAGGGGACAATGCGTGAAAATGTCCCGGATGGAAGGTGCTAACCTGAGCCTACAGCCACGCAATGGAGGCGGAATCGAGAAGGTAGCATGGAGATGTGCCCTCTGAGGCACTCGAGAGAGAGAGAGAGGGAGAGAATCGATGTGAACGGAAACAGGTGTTTACCCCCTGAGTCAAGGTTGTAGCGCCTGTTCGCGAAAGAAGGACTAGGTATCAGAGCTACAACCAGGTGTCAGGGCAAGCCTAAGAAGATTAGAGTTTCCGAGTTCGTGAGAAAGGACCCTGGAAAGAGGGCCTGTGCGGACTGGAGAAAGCCAGGGAAAACCAGTGGTGAGTGAAAATAGGCCGGCATACTAAGTGCGCCTGGACCAAAGCGGGGTCCTCTAGAGGACTGTAATGCCATTGGACCTGAACCTCGCCATGGTCATTTGGATGATTGCAAGGCCGTGAGATTAAATCCTCGCCTCAGACTAAGAAAGAGAGGCAGAGGGATATCCGCTCTCATAAGTTGTGAATTGTGAGCTACAGCTCGAACACAGGAACCTGCTGTGTATTAGCAACAGAGCTGAAGAAGAAGAAAGCCGGAGTGATCTGACTCGCTGTATACTGGGCCCTAATATGGACATTACATGAGTGGTGCGGATTACACCTGCGAGGTACCAAAGATGAAATACAAATCCCTAGGAGAATGATAGGCAGGGGCGACCCGAGGGTCGTCCGCTGCCCCGAGCCATGCGAGAACAGGACGTCACTATCTTTCATATAGGTGTGCGTCAGTACGGCTTGTGAGAGGAAGGACAGGTGCGGTCACCACTGAAGGAGAAACAGTTGAAAACCCGAGTCAGACTGAATAACCTGACTAGAAAAAAAAAAAAAAAAAAAAGGAACCTGTCCCAGAACTTGAGGAGAATCGTGTGGAGAGTCCAGAGGAATGGTTGGTCAAGAGGTAACCAACCCGTATGCCCTAACTTCTCGGAGAGAGAAGTGATGGACTGAAGAGGGTAAGCATCTGTGACGATGTCACCCGGATTGGAACTGGAGAAAAATTTCTCGGTATGGAATAACTAGGTAAGAGGACTTAGGGAGTTCACTGTAGTGTAAACACCGCTGCGCAGTCCCAAAAGAAGGCGTCTTGATGAGAGTATCCTTGTTGAGCAACCAGGTTAAATGAGCTGGGAGGTCCACTGTAGTGTGCAAACGCATCTGCGCAGCCTCCAAGTGAAAGAGCCTTGATAAGGAGACCCTCTAGGTAAGGGAGGACAACTTGTCCTCGTGATTGAGAAATGGATATGATCGCTGGTATCACACGGAGCCACCGAAGGGCTAGGTAGAGAGAACATACCATGGAGCACCCGGGAATATGTAGACAATGTGTCGACATTCATGAAGGCCAGGAATTTTTGTACTTCCATGGATGAAAGAAGTTCAGGGAGGTCGCATATCGTTTCCCTGTTTGGGGACTACAAGAGGACCTGATGACAATCAGTGAAGATATTCATCCGCCTTAGCTGCGACCTCAATGCCATGAGGAAACGGATGGAAGCCTGAGGATTACGAAGGAAAGGCGTTGTTGCAACTCTGCATCCAGTTGTGGGAGCTGAGGAAGATGATTATCCGAAGTTGCTTGTAAAACGGTCCCATATTGGAGGCGGTACCGTGCACGTGCTGCAACCCAATGTCCAGAAGAGACGGATGGGGAGACTAAGGAGTACCAAATAGTGGTGCCATCCATTGCAAAGCAGACACCCAGCTGTGGGAGCTGGAGAGGATATTCAGATCCGCGTGATAAGGAGTCTCATATTGAAGACGGTAATATAAAAGTGCTACAACCCAAGTGCCCTGAGGAAGGCTAATGGGGAGACTGAGAGCTACTAAATCATAGCGCCATGTACTGCAAACCCAGCTCCAACAGTGGGAACTGGGGAGGATGATTGTCCGGATCCACGTATCAAGCTGTTCTGTATTGAAGAGGAACCTTGGGGGGATGACTGTCCGGATCTGCGGGCCAAGCAGTTCTGTATTGGAGATCGGAACACTTAGGAACCGTCGCCATAAATGATGTTTCTCAAATCAGGAGGGGGAACGTGGAGGTAACACCCCGCGTTGCCGCCTGTTGGTGTTGGGAGATCGGTACACACAGGTACCGTCGCCCTCCATCTTGCAGTACTCGTTCCACACGTGGCTAGATTGCTTGTCTAGTCTTAATGACGCTTGAAGCCACTACGGCTGCTCCATCGGTTGTCATCTGCATTGTATGCTTAACTGACGGTCTGATGCGTCCTCGCGAAGACTCTCTCCTGCAGAGGAGGGAAAGTGTCAGATGATTGTCTGAATCAGCCTTTAAAACAGGTCTTAGTTGAGGATCGGAACGCTGAGAAACCGTCGTCATAATGATGTCCCTCGGAGCAGGAGGGGGTACGTGGAGGTAACACTCCGCGTTCCCGCCTGTTGTTGGTTTTGGGAAATCGGTACGCATAGGTACCGTCGCCCTTCATCTCCCGTGGGTGGTGAAGGTGGGCTTCAGTCGGCACTGGGAGGAATTCGGTGTGAATGGGACATGTATATCTGACGGACCGCCTGTATTGCGCGATGACTTGTCAAACTTTAGTATGCCCGTCTTCTTTCTGTGAATGAGTCTGTGAGACATGGGACTGAACAAGGAGGATCAGGTACAAATAGTTTTTTTTTTTTTTTTTTCTCTTCCTTCGTCTTCACCGCCTGAGTAGGGTAACAACCCCCGCCAAATGTGCGACACGTCCAGCAGGGCGAGCGTGGAAAAAAATCAGGGCCCTAGTCTATGTAGATTTGACGGGCAATGTCTAAGCCAGGCGGCTTTTCCTGCGTCCCTTGTCTTAATATGCAAATAGAGACTGGAGTCTCGGTTAGGAATCTCAAACACAGGACTAGCCAGATATCCCTCCAGGGAAGGACCCAGCCAAGGGGTAGCTCCTGCGGAGAACACCATAACCACCATGTTCAGTGGCCCGTTAATTAATATCTAGCCTGTTTTAGAAGCTTAGAGGTATGACAAGGGAATACCAAGACCAGGTATCCATCCACAGACAGCTGTCGTAACATTTGCATTCCGCTGCAGGCCGATAGTAGAGAAGCCTGAGGAGGTGCGCTGTCTGTTCCGTGGTTCCCCACGTTGCGATTCGGACCTGGTGTGAGTCGCGCATTGGGCGACCCTGTAGGACCAGAGGTCTTGTCCCTGTACTGTGATGTAGAATGGACCCAAACTGCCCAGCAGGGGGGAGAAATGGTAATCTTGTACTGGTAGGAGTACGATTCTGGCAGTGAGGCTAGAACCTGCCGGGGGCAGAAAAGATCTTCATAATTATATCCTGCATTGTCTCTACCTTGTGAAGTACAGGGAAGAAGGGGATCAGTCTAAATGAGAAGGCTCGATATCCCTATACATGACGCTTCCCTGAGACCTGTGGCCCTTGGAGGAGGTGTCCGAGCACCCAGCTAGAAACGCCAGGCTGGCTCTGATTTTTTGGGGCCATTAGGGGCTACTGATATTGAACCACAGCTGCCCCCTAAGCTATATCTGCCGCTATGACAGACTGCTATAGACATGGCAAGCAGGGCTGTGCAAGCGGAAAAGCACTTACCCTGCTCGCCACAAGAAGTGCTCCACCGGGTTCCGGGTAAGCAAGGGCGCCAGCTAGCCACAAGACGTACTCCACCGAGGGCCGGGTATGTAGCGGCGGCAGCTCACCACCAGCTGTTGCCCTTCCAGGGTCCGGTATGCAGCGGCGCCCATGATGTATTCCGGGCGGAAGTGGCGACCCCTGACCTGGATGGAAGGGGCGGGCCAGGAGATGAGGCGCGCTGGAAACTCTCGCGATGCGCGAGAAGCGCGAAGAGAAGGCCGTTCCGCCCCCCTCTGACGCGGCCTGGGCGGGCTCCGCCTGTTTCGCGTCACGTAAGGGGCGGAGGGAGGCGGGGACCATCGCGGCTAGGCCAAAGCCGGGGCTTGGACTAGGACGCGGCCCCGGAAAAGAAGGGGGGCCGGCGCGGAGGACCCGCCGGACCCAGACAAAATTAATGTTCGATTGCTGCTGCGGGGCGGGGAGAGTCCCCGGGCGCAGAGAACCGTCACTGTCCGGGTCCTGTCGGTCTGGAGACCGGAGGCATGCGGCCGCTGATGGCAACGCAGTGTCCGGGTCCTTGGAGGTGGAAGGGAGGGAAATCAGACTACCTGTCGTTGGCTCCTCTACCCGGAGTCCCCGTCAGGGGAGAATGGGGAGGGCAAGAGTCCGTCTTGCGTCTCAACCCGGAGAAGAGTGACCGGCCTGCAAGCTGCCATAATGGGATCCTGGAGACAGAGACTACACCTCCGTTCCTCCACCCAGGGCTCAGCTGCGAGGCCTGGGGAGGGTAGGATTCTGTCTGAACCTCGGCCCGGGTTCTAAGACGAAGCTGGGAAAAAATTAGGTTTCTTAAACTCAGAGCCCATGTGGGGAGCTGAGAAGACTCTTCTTTTTCTTCACAGTTGTAGAAAAAAAGGAGAAAAAGAAAAACTCTAAAAAATCTATCTTAAAAAGGAAAACAATAAAAGAGGTCTGCCTCCTGAGCGACACTAAGCAAAAACTGGTGAGGCAGTGTCTGCCCCAGGGGTGTATGCTACAGAGGAGGAGCCACTTTAACTCTTTTGCAGATTCTACTTAGTGTCGCCTCCTAGTGGACAGCAGCATAACACCCACGGTCCTGTGTCCCCCAATGAGGCGAAGGAGAAAAAGGATTTTACGGTGAGTACACACACAAATCCCCTTTTCTCAGTTGCCTTATTGGGGGACACAGGACCATGGGACGTGCTAAAGCAGTCCCTGGGTGGGTAAAAACAAACTCAGAAAATACATTACCACCTGAAATATCCACCGCTGCCTGCAAAATATGCCTACCAAGACTCTCATCTGCCGATGCGTGGGAATGAACATTGTAGTGCTTTGCGAACGTACGCAGGCTGGACCAGGTCGCCGCCCTGCACACTTGGTCGTCGGAAGCCTGGTGTCAAATAGCCCAGGGTGCACTGATCGCATGAGTCGAGCGCACCATTAAATTGCCTGAAACAGGTATGTTCCGTAGCAGATAAGTTTCTTGGATGGCTGACTTGATCCACCTGGCCATGAGTGGCCTTGGATGTCACCATGCCCTTCCTGGAACCTTCCGAAAGAATGAATGGAGAATCAGACTTCCGGAAGGATGCCGACACGTAACATTTAAAAGCTCTTACCAGGTCCAGGGTGTGCAGGACTTTCTCAACACAGAGCATTGGCGCCGGACAAAAAGAGGGAGATGTCCTCATTAAGGTGGAAAAACGAGGCAACCTTTGGAAGAAAAAGAGGGGACCGGCCGAGGCACGGTCTTATCTTGGTGAAAACAAAAAACGGCGCTCTGCAGGAAAGAGCTGCCAGCTCCGAGACACGATGTATGGAGTATATCGCCACAGGAAGAAGACCCTCCAGGACAGGAGAGAGTGAGAGAGAGAAACTTTCCTTCAGAGGCTGAAGGGGAGCCTCTGAAGAACATCCAGGACCATATTTAGGTCCCATGCTTCCAGCGGTCTCTGGTAAGGAGAGACCAAACGGGAAGATCCCATCCTGACGTGATATCTCGTCGTTGCTGGAAAAGAACTGAAAATGCGGATATTTGATCGTTGAGAGAGCCGGGTGAAAGGCCTGATCCAGGCCGGAATAAAAAACAAGGGGAGAATGACCCTTATCCCTGCACCATGAAAAATGGTTGTTTTCTATGTGTGATAGTACATGCGAGCCAAAGCGGCTTCCTGGCTCTGATCATTGTACTGATCACCTCTGGAGAAGAAACTCGCCTGGGTCAACAGCCAGGTCTCAACAGCCACCGTCAAACTCAGGGGCCGTTGAGTTCTGGTGGCATATTGGATTCTGGGTTAGCTAGTCCAGACAGTCTGGTAGACGCCAGGAAGTATCGGCAACGAGCTGCACCAGATCGGTATACCAGGCGCGCCTGAGCCAGTCTGGCGCCTTTTGTCTTGATTTTCCTCACCACCCTTTGAATTAGGGCAAAGAAGGGAAAATGTAGGGTAGACAAAACTGAGTCCACGGATGGACTAATGCGTCCACACCGATGGACAACGGGGCATGCGACCGAGCCATGAACGTGGGCACTTTGGCATTTTGACGAGACGCCATGAGATCCGCGTCCGGAGTCCCCAAGCGAAGAAAAATCTGCTGGAATACCTCCAGAAGTAGAGCTTATTCTCCTGACACTATGTCTTGGCGGCTGAGGGGAGCCCAGTCGTCCACGCCTGGGATGTGCACAGCCAAGAGAACGGACTGTGTTGACTTGGCCCAGCGAAGGGAGGACTCCACCTGGTGTATCGCCAGTCTGCTGCAGGTACCTCCCTGATGATTGACGCATGCCACAGCTGTGGAGTTGTCAAACTGGACCTGAATGTGGCCACCCGCCAGTAGATGGTGAAAAGCCGTAGGGCCAGAAGATTGATGGGAAGGGTAGATTCATGGCGGGACCAACGCCCCTAATCTGTGTGCTGGAGGAGGACCACACCCCAACCCACCAGACTGGCGTCGGTGGTAATTACCGCCCATGAGCAGGGAGGAACGGCCTCCCCTTTGAGAGGGAGACTGGCCGCAACCACCCACAAAGTTTTTGCCTGACCTGGGGTGAAAATGGAAAGGTCCGGTCGAGGGTGAAGGGGCTCCTGTCCCAGGCTGATAGGAGGGCCACCTGCAGGGGCCTGAGGTGTCATTGGGCCAATGGAACCGTCTTTATTGCTACAGCCATCCTCCCCAAAACTCTCATCCCGAAAACAATGGAATGAGGTGGGGGACAGAGAAGAACACAAACTCCCCGACGCAGGGTCCACGCCTTCTCTCGGGGGAGAATCACCAACCCGCGGGAGATATCGAAAAACCATCCCCTGGAAGGTGCTCGTCTTGTCCGGGATTGGGGAGGATATGGTGAGATTGACCATCCACCACAGACGAGCGAGCGTGTCTATGGTGATCTGAACGCTCTCTTTGCAGGATGTGAAGGAGGGGGCCGTGATTAAAAGGACGTCTAGGCTGGGCAGGACGACTACACCCTAGGAATGTAAGATGGTGATGACTTTGGTGAATACACTGGGCGCCTTGACGAGCCCGAATGGTAAGGCAGCAACTTGGTAATGATCCTTGTGGACTGCGAAGTGCAGGCACTATTGGTGCGCGAGGGAGATCGAGATGTGGAGGTACGTATCTCGAATGTTTATCGAGCCTAAGTACTCTCCCTCTTCCATGGATGTAATAATGGATCGGAGGGGTTCCATCCTGAAGCGGCGGATTTGGATGTACTTGTTTAAATATTTCAGCTCCAAGAATGGACGTACAGAGCTGTCAGTCTTGGGAACCACAAAGAAATTCAATAGAAACCTCTGAAGCGCTAGACCTCTGAAACGGGAATGATGACTCCCGCTTGTAGAAGGGAAATGATGGCCTGGTAAAAAGCACATGTCTTCGGTGGGGACCTTGTAGGATTGGAGAGGAAAAAAAATGATTCGGTGGGCGGGAGTCAAACTCAACGGTGTCCGAAAGACACCGGTCCCTAACCCACCTGTCTTCTATGACGGTGGGCTAGTCGTGACAAAAACAAAAATATAAAACAGTCGGCCGCCTACTAGGGTGGGGTCTTCCATGCATGAGGGTGATTCAGGATGAGGGGAGCCTATGGGATCGGGATCCACTAGGTCGGGAGTTTTCGGCCAGGATTACCAGGTCGTGTTCGCCTTTGAGGCAAAGTGCGCACCGATGTCCCTGCGCAGGAAGCAGTTCGTATTCGGAGGCAGGTGGTGAGCACCTCCAGCCTAATGAGTTCAGAAACGAACAAAGGCGCGTCTGCTGATGTCTAACAAAGGTGTGTCTCAGCTTGTGTTGGGGAAGAGAGGCACTCTTCCGGTGGCCTCTGAAATGAGCTAGTCTAGTTGCTCACAAAAAAAGGCGGTACTTTGGGTAGGGAGACTAGTCAAATATTTTTTAGATGCAGAATCCGCCCTCCACTCACGGAGTCAGAGCGCTCTGCGAAAGATAATGGTGTTTGAGGCCACAGTGCAGCACGATTGGCTGAATGCAGGGATGCCTGATGAGGTATTTCTCGGCTGCTGAGATTTGGGCAGCTAGGTTCCATAGTTCTGATGGAAAGCTGCTGTCCTGCAGTGATGTCAACAGAGTATCTGCCCAAGTTATGATTGCCCTACATAGAACCGAAGGAGGGCAAGAGGGATGAACTGAACGCCTCAAAGACCGAACGGGCAAGTTGTTCTACCTGCTTTTCGGTCGGATCCTTGATAGAAGATCCATCCCACAGAGAAAAAGTTTTTTGCGGCCAGGCGGGAGACTGGGGGATCAACCGGTGCAGAATCTGCCCAATCTTGACCTAAGGCAGATAAAAAAGGGCTGTTGAGCGTCGGTAGACTTACAACCCCGGACCCTCCTGTTTAGCTGGTTAATGTACTGTCTAAGACATACTGGAACTCAAGATGATCTGCAAAAAACTTTTGCGGGCTTTTGACCTTCTTCAAGGGCACAGCGTGATCAGGAACTGCACATGGAGAGTCATCGATTTTAAGCATCTGGTTGATGGCAGTGCTCAGCTTGTCGACCATAACAAGCGAGTCTGGAGAATCCAGGCCAAAAGACGCGTCCAGCTCAGGATCCGAATCTGGATTGTGGTATGCGTCGGGTGGATGCGAATCCAGTCCCGAGTCTCTTATAGGGGAGGTCTGGGAACCCTGTGAGAACATAAGTGAGACACTGCTGTGCTCTTTCGTGTTCAAAGGAAATGTGGTGTATCCCTGTCAGGCCACAAGTTCCAGCTTGCACCTATCTCATGTGCTTTGCTGTGCAGGAGTGTCCATTCGTGCCTCTGCCTGGTCGAGAGTACAGGGTGTGGGGTGGCTCTGCAGGGCATGGACCAGGGTATCAGATAACCTGTCCATAGATTGTGACAGGAGCCTGTCCATGGATTGGAACAGGGCCCAGTTGGACGCAGGGTGGCGTGGCGTCGGCAGAGGGTTCCAGGGCAACTGCAAGGTCACAAGTGTGACAGTGTGGGATAGCATGGCCGCGTGGTAGCTTGAAGTAGCATATAACGCAGGGCCTATACGAGACCATATGGGTCTTAGAGGCCTTTGAGTTCTGCATGGAATGTATGGGGCACACAGGTGGTTGTGTATACTGAGGGCTGGAGCTAATGTTGAGCTCAGATGTAAATTTGAGCTGCAACAGTGCAGGGCCTGCTGAGCTCCTTGCCCAGTGTAGCATGAAGCAGGTCCTTCTGTGCCACATGTACCCCAATCCAGTGTCCCCTTTTATAGCAGCGGGGAGGCCCGTATGCTGTGCATGCAGTCTGGGAGACCGGCCACTGAGGGTGTTCCACTATAGGATGAACCCAGAGGCTGTGCTTGCAGTCCGGGAGACCAGCCAGTGAGGGGGATGAACCCACGTGCAGGGGAAGCCGGGTGCGAGAGGCACGCATGAAATCTCGCACAGAGCGAGAAGCGCCAAAGAGGGGGGAGGATCCACTAAATAAAACCGCAGGGGGGCGTTGCAGCGGCAACCGTGACATCATCCATTGCCGTGGATGGGTAGACGCATCACCCGGAGGAAGCGCACCCTCGCTGGAAGGCCGAAGCCGGGACCTAAAGTTAGAAGTAGAAGAGCGTGGCGCCAAGCAGGAGCGATGCGGGGAGCGATCGGTAGCGCTGCATTGGGGAGCCCTCTGCCTGGGATGCTGGTCCGCGGAGCGTCGGGCCCTACGACCCAGGCTCCTATAGTGGGGAGGATTATTATTTATTTATATAGCACCATTAGATCTCATGGCGCTTTACATGATATGAGGGTAGACAAGGACAAGTTCAATATATTCATGTAGTCCATACAAACAGGAGCAGGAGGGGATAGGACCCTGTCCTCAAGGGCTCACAGTCTATGGGGGATGGGTAGGGCCAGTGATCTCAGGCTGTCAGGCACCTACAAACCAGGTTCCCCAGTGGGGAGGACCAACAGTTTAATGTGCTCCAGGGCACCTGCCACCCAGGCTTCCTGAGTGGAGAGGATGGGGAGGGCCAGTGGGCTTGTGTTGTGCCAGGGCTCCTGCAACCCAGGCTCTCTTGGACGGGAGGATGGGGAGGGCCAGGGATCCCTGTATAGCCAGGCACCTGCAGCCTGGGCTCCCTTGGTGGTAAGAATGGGGAGGGCCGGGGATCCTATGTAAGACCAGGCACTTGCAACCCAAAGGGAAGGGTAAGGAGGGCCAGATGATCAGACTAAAGGCAAAAAATGTCTGGTGCAGAAGGGGATACAGGGAGGTGACACTCCGCATGCCCTTCCGTTGCAGGATATGGGAAATCGGCGTCCTTAAAGGAACCATTGCCTCTAAATTGAAAAAGTAAAATAAAAAATAAAAAGGAATGGGGGTCCTTGTCGCAGAAGGGGGTACGTGGAGGTGACACTCCACGTTCCTGTATGTTGGTGGCTGGGGGAGAGCGGCACTCTAGGGAACTGTCGCCCGTTCAAATCTTCATCCAGAGGGATAAAAAGATGTAGAAAAAAGAAATAAAGAAAAAAAGATTGTGGGCCTGTACACCACATCTGCCTCCTACAGACACGAAGCTGAAACAGGTTTGGCCTGGCCCAGCCAGGGGTGTATACTGCAGGGGAGGAGTTAATCTGTTTTTTTTTATATTCACTTAAGGTACCGTCACATGCGGCAAGTTTGCTAGCAATTGGACACATTGTTCTGTTTTGTTGCCGTGTACAAATGGAACAATGTGTCCATTATTTCATCGCAACCAGCAAATTGCCAGTGAAATTGCTAGCAAAATTGCCGCGTGTGACGGTACCTTTAGTGTCAGCCTCCTAGTGACAGCAGCATAACACCCATGGTCCTGTCTCCCCCAATAAAGCGAATGAGAAAAAGAAATTACCTTGTGACTTTTCGCTGTTTTATGCCTGTTTTTGCAAGTATAATTTAAAGTGTAAATGTCATTTCATTGAAAAGAAAACAAATCCCAATGCTACACTGGTTGTTAATGATGGGTCTACTAGCTAAGATATTACTTTTTTTGTGCCATATGACTTATTTTCTCACATTTTTCTGTGCTCTTTAAAAACTGCATTTTATGGCTATGTGGGCAAAGGCCAGTGTTCCTCAGTGTATACCAGCACTGTGTATTTCCATGCATTGCTGTCACTCAGGAGCGCACAGCAGTCACAGCTCCTGAGACCAGCCTGAAAGTAAGAAGTGTGATGTGCCAGCAGAGAAGAGGTTAACAGATTGTGACTTACCTGGGTGCAACCAGATGACAGATCAGGAGTTGGTGCCAGAAAAAAAATGTTTGCACTGATCATAACATTGCTTAGCACTGTGCTGTAGCCTGAGGTAATCTGATACCTTTTTCTTCACCAGCTGCAGGCCACACCCCTTACCCTTATATAGGTAAGTGGTCGTATTCAGTGTGAAGACGGATCTGACGAAGAATGAACATGTCTGCTTCACACACAGTGTAGTGGGGACACGTTTATGAATGGCTTTCAATCAGAATTATTTAAAGGGAACCTGTCGCCCCCTTTGGGCATTTTAAACTGCCAACCAGCTAATACATTACGTAAATGAGGTTCTAATAACCTCTCTATGTGCCCAGACGTGCCCCACATACCTCAGAAAAAGGAGATTTTTGTGTACTCACCGTAAAATCCTTTTCTCTTAGCCTCTAATTGGGGGACACAGACCGTGGGTGTTATGCTGCTGTCCACTAGGAGGCGACACTAGGCAAATCTGCAAAAGAGTTCAGAGACTCCTCCTCTGCAGCATATACACTCTAGAGCAGGAAGTGATTCCCCAGTTTTGTGCTAAAGCAGTAGGAGAGTCAACAAATAACAGTGACACAGGAAGGACACACAGTCAACCCGTGTAAACAATATAGTTAACAAGGTAATAATAGTGGAACACGGCTTGAAACCGAACAGGCGCGTGTGTAAACAGTTAAGAATTAGCAGAGGAATATTAGTACCACAAGGCCCGTAACTCAGCAGGCGCATGTGGAAAACAGTGAAGAGTTAACGAAGCATATGATCGTATAACAAGACCTGAAATTAAAGAGGGTCATAGTACTACAAGGCCTGAGCTAAACAGGCACAAGGTTAAACAGCCAACAACTAACAGAGTGAGAATAGGCAAACATGGTAAACAAGTTAACCATGAAATGTAAGAACTGAAGAAAAGGCCCATAAGAGCAATAGGGTGGGTGCTGTGTCCCCCAATTAGAGGCTAAGAGAAAAGGATTTTACGGTGAGTACACAAAAATCTCCTTTTCTCCTTCGCCTCATTGGGGGACACAGACCGTGGGACGTCCCAAAGCAGTCCCTGGGTGGGAAAGAACAAAGGAACTAGATATACTGAGCAAGGTCAGAGAAGAACCATGCCCCAGGAACTAGTGACACTGAGCATGGTCAGTGAAGAACAATGAGCCAACAGGCGAGCTGCCGCCTGGAGGACACGTGTACCCAGACCTGCGTTTGTTGCGGACTGAGTGCAAGCGCTATAGCGGCTTGGGTATGGGTGTAGGCTGGTCTATTGGCTGCCTATACACTTGTTGCGCCAAAGCCTGTTACCGAACTGTCCAGGAGGCCTTCCTGGCCGAGTAGAATATACCATGACCTTCTGGAAGGGATGAGTCATCGATGGAATAAGCGTCCTGGATGGTTAGAGGAGCCTTAGAGGCTGACGTGTTCTTAGTTCTGCCCATTGGAAGAATGAGAATAAGAAAAGAGAATCCGACCTCTGAGGAGGGCACTGACATCTAGATGCGTAGGGCCCAGACCAGGTCCCGCACATGTAAGTCCCTCGCGACCGGACGAACTGAAGTCGGGCGTAGCGATGGCAGAGAGACGTCGTCATGTAGGTGGAAAGAGTAAACCTATCCTGGAAGAAGAAAGGAAACAGCCATAGGAAAGTCTTGTTCTGATGAAAGACTAGAAAAAAAGATGGATTACGCGAAACCGCTGCAAGTCACGATACTTCTGCAGAGACAAATAAAATGCCACCGAACCATACCGCTATGTGAATGAGGATGCTATAGGTAATATGCCATCATGGCTGAAAACGGGATCCTTGCCGGCCGCGAGTATCAAGGTCAGTTCCCCAGGGATGTAGTCTTGTTGTATGGGGACCAGAAATAGCAGACCCGTCGAGGAATGGTTTCATAGAAGTCTGGTGGCAAGACGTGCTTGTAAGAGGGTGAAAAACCTGCTGTGTGAGAGACCCAAAGGATAGCCCTGAGTCTAGGTCTGAGTGGAAGACGGAGAGTCCCCAGTAAGAAGTAGGGCCAAGGGGAATGACTTCTAAAGGAGTCCCAGCAAAAAAAACAAAATGAGTACACGTGTGTGATGGGATATCGCTGATAAAGCTGGTGTCCTCCTCTGTGACTACGCTCGTTACAATATCCTGGGAAAAAAACCTCTTGGGTTAAATTCTAGGTCTGAAAGGCTACGGTATTAACCTCAGATGTGAAGAGTTCTGAGGAAGAACTGGCCGTGAGCGAACAGGTCCGAACTGTCCGTTAGAAGTCCTGGTACTGCAGCTATAAATTGGACAAGCGAGCGCGCCAAGGGCGAGTGGATCAGTCTGAGACCATAAAGATGACCCGGCGACATTCTCGTTGTGATATTCCCGACTATTAGAGGGGAAGAAATGTAGGAGAGGCGGGTACCGGTCCAGGCTTGGACTAGTGAGTCTGTCCCACTGACTGCGGATCCTGAGATCAGGCCAAGAAGGCCGGGACCGAGGCATTGAGGTGTGACTCCGTCAGCTCCATATCTGTGGGTACCTGGCGTCGGCGTTTCGACGGAGGACGTGTAGGGGAAGGGGCTGGTCACCCTGAGTCCATGCCTTGGCGAATTAGGAAAAAGGAAAACGCCACCCAGAAGAGTACACCTGGAATGAGAACAGCTGGCAGTACCGTGTTGTAGGATTTCACCTAGTGAAGGATGTGGCGAACTTGTCATCGCTTAGAGACTGCGGGTTCCACACTGGTGGTTGACATATGCCACGGCTGTGGCATTGTCTGACTGCATCCTGACGTGTCTGAATGCCAGAAGATGACTGAACGATTACAGTCCTAGAGATACTACTGAATGTGCGTAGATTTAGGGGTATGTTCGTGACAGGGCAAGACTACTACCCTGAGCATTGTGAGGGGGGTACATCGCCCCCCATGCAGTATTCGTGCAACGCCTGAGCATGGATAATTGCAAAGGCCGGCGATTCCGCTGAGGCAATGGAACTGGCTACTATGCTGACCAGGACTCTTAGATCAGCTGTGAAGGATTGAGGAAATCCCTGACGAAAGCTGCGGAGTCCAAGATGAAGAATCTGTGCTTTGTCTGGGAAACTGACTAGAGCTGTAAATGCGTTGCAACTAACGGCAACCATGATCATGCGATGCTGTGCGTCCCATATGGCTGAGACTCTATACGTGACGCTGCAGCATGGGGCGTCAAGGGCACGCAGCGGAGCAGGGGCTCCTGGATATATGTGCTGTGTTGCAGCACGCGCCTTGGAGTTTGGGTAGACCTGAGGAAGGTCGATCCCACGGAGTCTGTTTAATGAGCACGGTGCAAATGTCACTGTTCGCAGTCTCTGAAAGGCATGGATTGATAAAAGAGCCATCCGGAGATGGAAGACTGCTGAAAAGCAGTATATACGTTGCAATTTCAGGCGGGGAAAAAACTATGTAATCTTTTCGCTTCAGTCCCTTCAGCTTCGCCCCACCCCCTGAGCTGAGGGTCGGAAGCTCCGACGGCAGGTGGAGGGCGGGCAGAAGGCGGGCTGAGAACGGGCGGGAAAGCCAGAGATGTCACGGCTAGGCCGAAATCGGGCCCTGCTAAAAAACGCGGGACTCGGGAACCGCAGAGGCCCGTCGCGGAGGTCCGGAGAAAACCAGAAGACAAGAGCAGTGCTGGCAGAAAAAAACCGGAGGCTGTGATCACGACCGTTCGGTCGCTGGTGTCCTGTGCTGCACACCGCGAACACTATCCCACTGGTGACTCCTGAATCGAGAAGGGACAGAGTGCGTGGAAGAAGGCTCGGGCCATGGTCTTACGGGGGCAAGAAGGGCCCATTCATTGGATTAATGCGGTCAGGGGGCCGCAAGGTCCCATCTCGAGGCAGGCTGTGCAGAGTACTCGCACGTGTCATCTTAAGCCAAATACCCATATAGGTCCAGTGAGGAGATTGGCAACAGAATTCGTATTCCACGTCGTGCTACCTCGAGTTTTGTCTTTGTAGTCAGGTGATGGAGGCCGGCCAGGCCTCATGCCTTCGCAGCTCTCAACCCGAATCCCCAGTGGAGAGTCGAGGAAGAAGCTTGGCATAGAACAATATCGGCCACAACCCAGCGCCTCCGACAGTGGGGAGCTGAGGAGGAAGTATGTTATGGGTCTTGGTTCCAGAGACCCGCGCTAAACCACTCGAGCAGGGCTGAATCATGGAGTTCATCCTGTGTTTTGAAGGACTTGACCGTCATCCCTGCAAACCGGAACTCTAGCAGAAAAGTGTTTGCAGCGGGGCTCGAACTGGGCACATTTGCATTGGTAGGCAGTAGTGTTTACCACTACACCACGGCTCCTATTGTGGGATTGGAAAAAATTGGTAACAGTCCTAGGACCCTTGCAGTTGTCAGATAAGTGTAGGTTACGTCAACTTCAACTGGACTCTCCAACAATGGAGGACCCAGGAGAAACCTGTGAGTTAGACTCGCCGTAATTTCACCGCAACCTAGTTCTCTCAACTGTGTAGGGGCCTGGGAAGGGGTCCGATGGATGAGTATTTGATGTCTGAATATCAACAGGGTTCCCACCGTTGAGGGGAACCGAGGAGGAGGGCATGTCGGTATATCACTTAAACGTAGCTACCCTCTCCGGGTAAGGCTATCAGATCGGAAAGGTGTACCAACAGGTACCTGCATCAGGCACGGTGGTAGGAACAACTATAATTGGTCCGTGTGCTGGACAGAGGGACTCTGGCTGTACTCCTCTGTGAATTAGCAGTATTCCTAGTAATGTGATGTTACTGTGTCACAGAGTACAGGGGTAGCATTACTGTCACATGCTTGGTGTACAGGAGGGGGGAGGAGTACAAGTTGAGGCAGGCTGTACCAAGCTGGCTGCCAGTGGCGTAACATCAGGCCCCGGGACCCCGATGCGAAGGCTCCAATGGGGCCCCAATTATTGCAAATGTTTAATAGTATGTCTTTTTCTATAGGACAAAGGACTTTTGGGGCCCCCTAGGCTGCAGGGCCCGGGTGCGATGCAACTTCTGCACCTGTTGTAGTTACGCCACTGCTGACTGCCCGTCAGTAACTATCAGAGACTGGCGCACAGCGAAGCCGTGTTAGTAGTGCTGTGTTGGGTCCCTGTATACCCCGTACAGCGGATGCTGTAATGTGGCACAATAATCTGAGCTGATCTGTGTATCCCTATTACCTCCACCTGGGAGGATAGGGACCAAGGGACGCCTCAGCGGAGGCAAGCATGAGCCTGCTGCCATCTGCCCCATTAGTGGGTGCCCCTGCAGGCATTCGCCAGAGCAGAGTCCTGGGTGCAACCCCAGTGGTTGTAGGGGCTAATCCAACCATCTGACCGTAGCCACAGATGGCCTGGTCAGCCTGAGTCCCCTGATGCCCAAGCGCTGTTCGCCGCTGTTATACAGCGGTGTCAGCGCCGGGGCTGCAATGGCTGCGGTGCCATGAAGAAGGGGGCGGAGCCAGCGCGAGAGCGCGCAGAGAGGCTGGATGGCGCCCTTTTCAGACCTGTCCCGCCCCCGTGCTGACGCTGAAAGGCTCCCGTCCAATGGGGCGAGCCGGTGGCGGGACTGTGACGTGCGGCTAGGCCGAAGCCGGGGGCTCGCGTAAAACGCGGGCCCGGGAATGGCGGAGGGTTGGCGCGGAGGTCCGGGGCCGGAACTGGGAGCACGGCACCTGGCACCGGAGACTGCGACCATGGTGGGGCAGCGCCCCATCGGCACCCAGGGCCCGATATGAGCCGCCGCTGCTGTGCTCCCTTCCAGCGTAGTGGGCACAGTCCGGAGGAGGGAGGACCCGAGGTGGGCTAGCCTGCTCTCAGAGACCCTCACAGTAGGGCTCGTGGCGTGCAGCTTACAGATGCTGCGGCTGGTCGGCTCAGGGGGGGACAAATAAAGAAAAAACATGCAGGGTCCCAGGGGAGCCCTGATTACCTGTGTAGGCTCCTCAACCCAGACCCTAACAGGGAATGGGGAGGGCATCTTGGGCTTGCTCGACCCATAACCCAGAAGGGAGATGGGGAAGTCTGTGCCTGGCCTGGCGTCCAGATGTGCCCAGCAGGATCAGCTCTTTCACGCTGTGATTCTCTGCAAACCTGCAGAAGTCACCCTGAGGTTCCCAGTGGGGACAGGGGAAAATGTGGGAGCGCCGGCCATGGGAGAAAGACAAGGAGATCGGAACGCAATGGAACCGTCGCCTTGCTCCCCATCCATCGTGGCAGGAGGGGATACGTGGAGGTAACACCCCGCGTTCCCGCCTGTTGCTGGTTTTGGGAAATCGGTATGCGGAGATACCGTCGCCCTCTCATATTCTTGGTAAAAAAGAGTAAAAAAAATCTAAGTAAAAAATATCTAACTATTTAATTTGGAGTGGTCCTATGGACCATGTCTACCTCCTATCGACACTAAGCAAAAACTGGGGAATCACTTCCTGCTCTAGGGTGTATATGCTGCAGAGGAGGAGTCTCTGAACTCTTTTGCAGATTTGCCTAGTGTCGCCTCCTAGTGGACAGCAGCATAACACCCACGGTCTGTGTCCCCCAATGAGGCGAAGGAGAAATAACTTTTATTGTGTCCAGTGCTGGCCTCCTATTGAGTCCGGGAGGCTGCTATTTAGTCCAGGTGGATGATGTCCTTGCTGCCCCTCTGTGCTGCAAAACCCGCCCTGCACTTTTGAAAATTCCCGTCCCTCCTGTGATCTGCATTTGAGTGACAGCTGCACTCACACAGTGGAGCGGTGTGTCCGCGCTCCATTGAACAGTGCCAATGTCTCGTGAGACGTCAGCACCGACAGGGGCACCTGCGCTGTGGAGCGGGTGTCCGTGCATAGTGCCGACGTCTCGCAAGATTTGTGAAGTCTCGCAATGGAGTGTGGACACCCGCTCGTATATTTGACATTTTATTATAATCACTTGCACTACATTAACTACATTATTACTAAATAAAAATGTAAACAGCGGTTATACTTTAACAGAAAGCGCAAGTCTCGCCATGGCATAGCAGTTTTACTACAATTCATGGCAGAAACCTACATAAACTGTGCGCCTGCTATTATTCTCAAGGACAGTCTAATATGTGTTTATTACGGGGCAACACGTAATACACTTGGGGATTCTTCCTCTACCTCACATCAGTTTTAGTTGACCTAAAAAAAACAATAAAGAAAAAATATATGCCTAAGTAAATCTCTGGTGTATAGGGCACCATACAGCACTATACTACAGGCATGTTCTTTATTATTAAAGGGTTCATACCAAGATATGAAGATATTCCTCATCCATAGGATAATGAATAATTTCCCCATAACTGAAGACCAGTTCTCCTCCCTCCTGTCAAAATCACACCTCACCACCAGCGCCCACAACCCGCTCCCATCCCACCTCATTCCCAACCTCACCTCCGTTATCATCCCAGCCCTAACTCATCTTTTTAACCTATCACTTATCACTGGCACATTCCCTTCAGCCTTCAAACACGCCTTGATCACACCCATCATCAAAAAACCCTCCCTTGACCCCACAACTGTCTCCAACTACTGCCCAAATCTCTCCTCCCTTTCGCCTCTAAACTACTTGACCAGCATGTCCACGCTGAGCTGTCCTCTCACCTCTCCTCCTGCTCCCTCTTTGACCGCCTGCAATTTGGCTTCCGACCCCTCCACTCCACTGAAACAGCCCTGACTATAGTCACCAACGACCTACTGACTGCGAAAAGCAAGCGCCACTATTCTGTCCTCCTCCTGCACGACCTGTCCACCGCCTTCGACACTGTTGACCACTCCCTTCTACTTCAGATCCTGGAATCTCTTGTCATCATGAACCTAGCCGTCACCCACTCCCACACATCCTCCTCGCCCTACCCCCCTATCTGTCGGGGTCCCCCAGGGCTTGGTTCTTGGACTGTTACTGTTCTCAATCTACACTCTCAGCCTAGGGCAACTCATTGAGTTCCCCATGGCCTCCAGTACCACCTCTACGCCGACGACACCCAAATCTACCTGTCTGGTCCTGACATCGCCTCCCTTCTATCCAAAATACCACACTGCCTGTCTGCCATCTCATCCTTCTTCTGTGCTCGCTTCCTTAAGCTGAACATAGACAAAACAGAGTTCATAGTCTT
Source organism: Allobates femoralis (assembly GCA_033576535.1). Classification (NCBI taxonomy): domain Eukaryota; kingdom Metazoa; phylum Chordata; class Amphibia; order Anura; family Aromobatidae; genus Allobates; species Allobates femoralis. Next base: position 646,276,433 of record JARQOC010000003.1, read on the forward strand.
CCCCACCAAGATGCTCCCTCTCACTACCTGACCTATCCATTGTCGTCAACAACTGCACTCTCTCCCCAGTCCCCCATGCGACGTTCCTCGGGGTTATCCTTGACTCTTCCCTCTCCTTCAAGCCCCACATCCAGGCCCTCGCCACCTCCTGCCGACTCCAGCTCAAAAACATCTATAGGATCCGCACTTTCCTTGACCACGACACTGCTAAAACCCTTATTCACGCTCTCATCATCTCCTGCCAACTCCAGCTCAAAAACATCTATAGGATCCGCACTTTCCTTGACCACGACACTGCTAAAACCCTTATTCACGCTCTCATCATCTCCTGCCTCGACTACTGCAACCTCCTGCTCACCAGCCTCCCCAATACTTCCCTTGCAAATCTCCAATCTATCCTGAACTCCGCTGCCCGCCTAATCCATCTGTCTCCCCCCTCTGCCAAGCCCTTCACTGGCTCTCTACTTCCCAGAGATCCCGGTTTAAAACATTAACCATGACATAAAAAGCCATTCACAACCTCCATACATCTCTGACATGGTCTCCCGATACCTACCCTCACGCAACCTGCGATCCTCCCAAGAGCTTCTCCTCTACTCCCCCCTCATCTCCTCTTCGCACAACCGCATACAGGATTGCTCCCGTGCTTCACCCATACTTTGGAACTCACTGTCACAACACATCAGACATTCTCCTACCCTGGGAACCTTCAAAAGAAGCTTGAAGACCCACCTCTTCCGCCAAGCCTACCACCTGCAATAAGACGCGGCCCACCACACCGCTTCATGACCAACACCTCCCCCTCCTACTGTATCCCCATCCGTCCCTCGTAGACTGTGTGAACCCTCGCGGACAGGATTTCTCCCCTCTTGAATCTGTATGATTGAATTGTCCACATTTATTGTTACTTGTATTGTTACTATGTTACTTGTCCTAGTCTGCCCCTTTTAGCATGTAAAGCGCCATGGAATATAATGGCGCTATATCTACTATATAATTGTGTAAAGTTGTCTGTCTGTGACGGAAATTGCGCGACAGAGGCCGCTCATTGGTGCCCGCCGGAGCACCAATGAGCGCAGACTATGCAAATAGGCGCAAGAATTCAAAGTTCCAATTACGCGCCTATTTGCAGCCCGGTGACAGCGGCGCGTTAGCACCGGGATACACGGTGGCCGCAACGGTGGCTCTCCTCACAGCCCTCCCCCCCCCCCCCCGCGGCATCCCCGCTCTTTCTGCCCCTGCTCCGCTCCTTCTACCTCTCCTGCCCCCCTCCGCTCCTCCTACCTCTCCTGCCCCCCTCCGCTCCTCCTACCTCTCCTGCCCCCCTCCGCTCCTCGCGGCACCCGCCCGCGGTCTCCCTCTACCCCCCCCGCTCACCCCATCTCGTTCCTCATGCCCCCCCTGTGGCCCCCCCACTCCTCCACGGTGATAAAAATAAAAAAATCCCATAAGGATACACGGCTTGCTCCACCTCCGTCTTCCAGCTTCTAGAGGGCTTGAGGACCTGTCGTTGCCTGGGAAACCGATCAGCTAATCGGTTTCCCAGGCAACCACAGGTCCTGCCATGGAGCTACAAGACGTAGGTGGACAGGTGAGTATCCTCACATCCTGCCTCTCCCCCCGCCGCCACCATCCTGCCCAGCCCCCGCCGACTCCATCCTGCCCCCCCGCCGGCTCCATCCTGCCCACCCCCCGCTCCCACCTCCAGCCCTCTGTGGCCCTTGCACCCTGTCCATCCTGCCCGGCTACTACCGCTTGTCCATCCCGCCTGATGCTCTTCCTCCTCGCGCCAACTCCATCCTGCCGCAAGACACAACTGGCTACCAGGGAGTATCCTCCATCCTGCCTCCCCACATCCCCCGCCGGCTCATCCTCCCCTGCTCTCCTGCCCTCCCCGCCGACTCCATCCTGCCCCCAGCCTTCCTGCTACCACCGCCACTCCCCTGCCTCCCCCTGCCCCATCCCGCTCGCCGCTCCATCCTGCCCCCGCTCGCTCCATCCTGCCCCCGCCGTCTCCATTTGCTAGCCCTAGCTCTGCTCATCCTGCCCCCCGCCAGCTCCATCCTGCCCCGCCAGACACATCCTGCTCCGCCGACTCCCCTCTCCCCCACCATCCTGCTCCGCGCTCATCCGCGCTGCTCATCCTGCCCCCCCGCTCACCTGCCCGCGCACTTCTCCCCCCATCCATCGCCTCCGCACATCCTGCTCCGCCCGGCTCCATCCTGCCCCGCTCGCTACATCCTGCCCCCGGTCCCTCCCATGCAGCCCGCTCGCTCCCATCCTGCCCCCGCTCGCTCCATCCTGCCCCCTCGCCAACATCCTGTCCCTCCCCCTCACCATCCGCTGGGTCCTGCCCCGCTCATCACTGTCGCGGCATCCCCGCTCCACCTGCCCCGCCACTCCTGCCCTCCGCCATCCTGCCCGCCAACATCTCCGGCTCCATCCTCCGCCACCACTGCCGCACATCTGCCCTCCCACCCCTCCTCCCTCATCTGCCGCCGCTCCATCCTCCCTGCCGCCACCATCCTGGCCTCACGCTACCCCCCAGCTCCATCCTGCCCCCCCTCCGCCTCCATCCTGCCCACCCTCCGCCTTCATCCAGCCCACCCTCCATCCTGCCCCGCCCCCCGGCTCCATCCTTCCCACCTGCCTCCTTCCTGCTCCCTGACACAATACTACCCCCTGACACAATCCTGCCCCCCCCCTGAGGATTTTTGTTAACTTTTACTGTGGAGGAGCGGGGGGCCGCGGGGAGCGAAGTATCGCCATATACCATAGCGCTGCTATACATGTACTGTAATGTACCGCCATATACTATAGTGCTGCTATACATGTACTGTAATGTACCGCCATATACCAGAGGGCTGCTATACATGTACTGTAATGTACCGCCATATACCATAGCACTGCTATACATGTACTGTAATGTACCACCATATACCATAGAATACCCGATGCGTTAGAATCGGGCCACCATCTAGTAAATAAATAATAATAATAATAATTCCAACTCACAGCTGTAGCTTTCCTTGCTCAAATTCCTTCAGGGTTTTCTTCCTCTCTCCAGCCTTCAGACGAGAAGAGAATTCAGCTACGTTGATTCCACCAAAAAGTTTTATAAGCAGGAACAGGCTGTAAAATACAATGCATCTCTGACTATATTTATAGTGTGTTACATGTATGTAAAAAAGAGAATTTTGTTTACATACCGTAAATTCTTTTTCTTCTAGCTCCTAATTGGGAGACCCAGACATTGGGTGTATAGCTTCCGCCTCCGGAGGACACACAAAGTACTACACTTAAAACAAAAAGTGTAGCCCCTCCCCTACTGTCTATACACCCCCTCCAGGAGAAATCCCATCAGTTCGGTGCAAAAGCAGGAAGTAGGAAGAAAACCCACACCAAAACCAGAAGATCAGGCCGAAATATCGGCCAACTGATCAGCATAAGCGACATGTGTAACACCAGCCACTTGAACAGAAAACAAAGCCCAAAAGGCAACAGGGTGGGTGCTGGGTCTCCAAATTAGAAGCTAGAAGAAAAAGAATTTACGGTAAGTAAACAAAATTCTCTTTTTCTTATTCGCTCCATTGGGAGACCCAGACATTGGGATGTCCAAAAGCGATCCCTGGGTGGGAAAAGACCCAAAGCGTGGCAGCACCGATCATAGGTGAGCGACTGCCGCCTGAAGGATCCGTCTGCCCACATTAGCGTCTGCCGAAGCGTACGCATGAGCTTGACTGAGGCAGTGAGGTGGACTTTCCACCTGTAGATTCCTTTATGATGTCGTCCAGTTGTTCCCCAAACAGCCTGATCCCCGCGAACGGGAGACCCTGGTGGAACTTTTTGAAGGTGGCATCAGCCTTCCAATCCCGCAGCCATAACATTCTGCGGGCTGCCAGCGAGTTAGCCGATGCCACTGCGGTACGACTGGCAGATTCCATGACGGCCGTCCTGGCATATTCCGTGAACGCGATGGCCTGAGATGTCAAAGTAGTTACCTCAGGAATGTCCTGTGCTACTACGGTAAGCTCCGCCAAGCAGGCAGAAACTGCCTGCAGAGCCCAAACTGCTGCGAAGGCAGGGGCAAACGAGGCTCCTGTAGCCTCCTAAATTGACTTCTGCAGAAGTTCAATTTGGCGGTCGGCGGAGTCCTTTAGAGAGGATCCATCCGCAACCGACATTACCGTATTGGCAGACAGCCTAGAGACAGGTGGGTCTACCTTAGGAGGGACCGACCAACCCTTTACCACATCTGGGGGAAAAGGATAACGAGAATCCTTCTGTTTCCTAGTGAAACGCTTGTCAGGGCAAGCCCTGGGAGTCTGCACCGTTGATCTGAAATTTGAGTGATCAAAAAACAAGCCGTGAGACCTGGACGGAGGAAGAAACTGATAAAGTTCCTCCGAAAGAGACGCCTCCACAGGTGGAGGGGGAGTAGTCAGGTCCAGCACGGTATTAATGGATGATACCAAATGATCCACTAAAAGATCCTCTTCAGATGCCTCCTCCAGAGGTCTCACAGAACTCTGCCATTCCTCATCCCCATCCATCTGAGATCCCTCAGTATGAGATTCAGCGAGATGAGAGTAAGCAGGAGAAGGATCCCTGCGTGGCCGCTTGAGAGGCCGTGGCGCAGGGAAAGATGCCCCGGCATTGTCCCCGGAGTCTATGCCCCGGGAAGGGGATGAATCGCTGGAACGCCTGCGGCGTGAATCAGAGGACCCGGGCGCACTTCCCCGCTGACTGGCCTGCAAGGACTCCTGCAATACCCTGGTCAGGGCTGTCATAGACTGGGCGAAGGAGTCAGAGAAGGACTTAGTGAAAGCCGCAGTCCAAGGAGGTGGCATTGCCAAGTCCTCAGGAAAGGGAGAAGGCTCCACAGCAGCAGAGCTGGGGGAAACCCTGTGTTCTACCTCAGCAGGAGTCTCATTAGTAGAGCAGGCAGAGCAATCGTGAAAGACAGATCCAGCAGGCAGCAAAATCTTGCAGGCAGTGCAAGAAGAATAGAATGTCTGCACCTTAGGGGCTTTGCTCCTGGTGGAAGACATGTCGCCTCAAGTGAAAAAACCTCCAAGAGGGATTACACCAGAGGGGGAAAAAAGCAGGGGGATGGGGTCCACCACCGGGAGCACCGGGGTGGCTTACCGGCCGTACAAGTGGTTTGTGTGTCCTGCGGATGTCGCGCTCACTCCCAGAAGCAGCAGGGTCCAGGAGCAGATATGCTGTAAAGCAGCCTCGCAGAAGGCATAAAATGGCCGCCGGAGCCAAAAGAGGGGGCGTGGCCAAGCGAGCGCGGGAATCCGGAGGACAAGCATAAAGGCCGGGAGGGGCGGGCCACCCAAAGGATGGGAGTGCCCCAAGCCCAGAGCCTGCCAAGATGGCGGGCGATCCTGCCTACCCCAGAGCCCGGAAACCGGGCAGAGAGTAGGCCGCGGTCAAGCCGGGGCCTAAATTTTTTCGGCCGACCGGCGCCTCAGAGCGTAAGGCCGCGGGGAACCGGAGATGAAGCCGCGTAACCCGCAGCACAGCAGGGACCCGAGAGAACACAGTGCCGAGGCATGCCCCGCACACCGATCACCCCCAGAGTGTGACCGGAGACCGGACTGCAGCCGCAGTATAACCCCACAGAGTACCTCATTCGGTGCAGGGGCCGGTCCCTGGGGGCAACACAACTCTTGCCAGCAGTTCCATCAGGGCTGTGGATGGAGTTGGAGCTCCAGTTGTATGAGAGCCCGTGACGATCCCACTTCTCAGAGCCCCTAAGGGGTGGAGAAGGAATACAGTATGAGGGCTCCGGCCCGTTGTACCAACAATAGGTACCTCAACCGCCCCTGCCAGAGGGTGGGGAAGGAGACATGCCGGGGATCCATTAAGGATCCACTTTGCTTCCATCCGTCACTCTCCTAAGGAGAGTGGGTATAACTAAAGTGAGAGTGGATGAGTGCAGAGTGTGCCTCCTTCAACACAAAGCTAAGAACTGATGGGATTTCTCCTAGAGGGGGTGTATAGGCAGTAGGGGAGGGGCTACACTTTTTGTTATAAGTGTAGTACTTTGTGTGTCCTCCGGAGGCAGAAGCTATACACCCAATGTCTGGGTTTCCCAATGGAGCGAATAAGAAATATGTGATTAACCAGCACTCAAAGGAAGTGTAAAAGGACAAAGCAGTAGACTCATGATCACAGACACGTCTGCGGTCTACAGTGATGGCAGAACATGTGCAGCGCTTACAAATTCATTTCTAGTGAGCTAGTAAGGACTGCACTAAAGCCGGCCAAGGACACTGCTGCTCACTGTCAGCTCCTGATCCAGGCCAGCTTCAGTACCACTATGATTATGTTGGTGCACGGGCAATACTACTTGTTATAGCAGAATCAGAGCACAGAGCAGAACAGCAACAAAATGAGGCTGCAGAACTGAACTGTCAATCAGGACGTCAGCAGGCTGGGGAGCAGTGCGCTCCTGCAGAAAGGACATGGGACAACTCTTATAACCAGCACACTCACAAAAAATTCTGCCACCATTGGGTTTTGTTTAGATAGCTTATTTTATACTTTTGCAAAACAATGCTTTTTCTCCTCTTCATATTTTGGGGCTTAAAGGGGTATTGCCACCTCCAAGATGATATTCCAATATGTAGTAGGTGTAATGATATTATTAGCTAAAACCTCCAATTAGAAATGTAGTATAGTTCTCCGGATTAGCTATGTCACTTACCTAAAGTGCAGGGCATTGCAATGATTACAACCACCCCTATAGTGTTAGTTGATCGCGGTTGTAACCATGGCTACCTAAGCTGCGATGCCCTGCACTTTAGGTAAGGGTGCTTTCACATCAGCGTTTTTCGTAATTCGCGGCAGATGCGGTGAAAAAACCGCATCTGCCGCGTTTGCCGCATAACGGTTCCACTTGCGGCACGGTTGCGGTTTTTTCCATAGGAAGTATAGGGGGACTTGCGGCAGATGCGGCAAGTGCGGTTTTGCACTTGCGGCAGGTGCGGCAGAGAAAAAAACCGCGGTCAGCCGCGGTTTTTTTCTCTGCCGCACCTGCCGCAAGTGCAAAACCGCACTTGCCGCATCTGCCGCAAGTACGCCTATACTTTGCATAGAAAAAACCGCAACCGCGCCGCAAGTGGAACCGTTATGCGGCAAACGCGGCAGATGCGGTTTTTTCACCGCATCTGCCGCGAATTACGAAAAACGCTGATGTGAAAGGGCCCTAAGAGACATCGCTAATCAGGAGAGCTGTACTACATTTCTAATTGGAGGTTTTAGCTAATATTATTAGTATTACACATATTGCTGTAGGATCTTAAGAGCTATAACGTAGGGCTCTAAAATCCCTTGTTATGACAACTTTTTGCGAATACGTTCAAGGCTTGTCTCTTACCGGTGTGAAGACTCTTTGGAGTTGGTGAAGCAAAGCACACGGGAAAACCGTAGGGTAAGTAAGAAGTGAAGGAGGATGAGAGGCTTGGAGTTTAGGTTGCATGGAATATAGTAGTGCTGTAAGACATAACAGTCATTTCTAACAATTTAATACATGTATTCCTTATAAACACATTACACCTGTATTAGTTAGCAATACCAGAAAATTCTGAACATTTTTAAAAGGAATCTGTCACATTGTTTTTGCCACCTCATCTCAGAGTAGTCAAGTAGATACAGAGATTCCGATTCCAGTGATGAATCACTTAGTGAGCTGATTTTTTTTTTTTTTATTCAAAATTACAACAATCAATCAGTTTTATCACCATAGAACTAGTAAACCTGCTTTCATGTAGGTCCTCCATGTTCAATATCTCTGTATAACCACCTCTGCCACTAATGGGAAGCTTTATGCCTCACACAATGTAGACAGAAAGCTGTTAATCAGAGATGTGAATGGCGTTATACAGAACAGAGAGAACTAGATCTTCAGTAGAAGAAACAGTGATTTTATGAAAAAAGCAGCAAGTGATACATTGCTGTAATCAGGATCCCTGCACCTACATCACGCTGCTCTCAGATGGGGTAGCAAAATCCTGTTGACAGAATCCCTTTAAATGCTGCATACCGTAAGCTCCTCAGGCAGGGAGAATTTTTCAGAAGTGGGGGGCTCAGTCTCTTCTCCAGTGGTCTGTAATGTTGGCTGCTTGTATAAAGATGTAAAGAGCCGTGGTTGATACAAGTCGAGCTTCTGAAGCGTTTCTGGATTATGTGTCAGCGTTGCAGAGAACAGCAGCTTCTGCAGTGGTATCTGAAGCTGGCCATAACTATCAGATAGTAAGAAAATAAGATAAATTGATGAACTGACAGTTATCCAGAGACATCACTGAATGTATGCAGAGAGGAAGTTCAATAGGAATCAAAGAATATCATCTAATAGTTACTTTGCTGCAGTGGGCACTTTGGGCATCTTGCGAGCGAAATGCTTGCCATGATCTTGTGGTTCCACCTTATAAACAGCATTGATAACTTGAGTGAGCCAGTCTTGATTCATAGTATTAATCATGCGATCTGCCTCATCAATAACCTGCAATAACAAAAAGATGTAGCTCTATAAAATAAGGAGAATCCAATGTACAAGCCTTTTGGATTAGTGAAGCATACCAGAAATCGTAGATGCCTCAAAGTGAAGCCTTCTGTCATCTGAATATGATCAACAAGTCTACCAGGAGTGCATACAAGAATGTCCGCCAGACTGCAGAACCCAAAGATCCTATGGTACAAAGCAAGAGAATAAAAGAACATACTAAAGATCCAATAATGTACATGTTACAAAGGGTCCTCTCTGCAAAAGGGAAAAGGTCCATTATAGAATAGGCATTTTCCAACAAATGGTAATTATGGCATATCCATAGGTCAGAGCTCCTCTTATGGGACGCCATTTTTCAGGTAATGCATGGCTGGAAGTTTCCGTATGTGTTTTATGCACTATAGGTCCTGTACTTGTGACCAGATAGGGACAATCAAATGCTACATTTGTAATCCCAACGTAGAATACCGGGCACCAAAGCTATAAAGGCAGAACACACTCCACTTAATTCAATAAGGTACACCGAGGCAGCTCATCGAGCGATGTATGTTCCTATATACCAGTCATTGAAGTAATCCAACAAGGAAAAAGAAAGGAACGTCCGTCACGTGGCAGGAAAGAGTCTTCACTTTATTCCATTCAAAGAACACACAGACGAGCAGAGACGATGGCTGCCAATTCGCTACATTTTTTTTCTGGCATATTCTATTGTTAGGCTCTAAGCAACTCTGCCTCAGCTTAATCAATTCAGATCCCCATATAAAAACAATGTATACTTGCCTCCTGCAGTGACGCCATTACAGCAATGTTGGCATCTTTATCCCCTGAGAATTACTTGATGTGTCAGGCTAAAGGTAATGAGCGGACATTCTGACTGCAGATCATTAATAATCTGTCAGGGCAAACGTCTTTCTGCTCTGATGAAATAGTGAAGACTGCAGCTAATGGGCGGCGGCTCACCCTCTGCCACCGCCATCTCACATGTCAACCCCAAGAACAGCGCCGACACTGCTGGAATTGTGCTGTTTCAGACGGGAGTATACACTGTGTTTATTTATATGGGCAGGGGCGGGATGGTGCTTCTAATTCCGGGAGGCAGAGTTGAACTGCCAGCCCGAGGTGAGGAGCGGGATGGGCGTTTGCAGTGAGCCCGAGGCAAGGGGAGGTGCGATTAGCAGCCCACTTACCCCAGTGCCCGCCCGCCGCGACGGCTGCTGCGATATTAGCGGCAGCGGCCGCAAAGCAGAGACGGACCGGCCCATTTCTGTATGGGGGTGGCCCTGGAAGAGGCCAATATCACCAGCCTGGGGGGCACTTGCCCCCCTGCCACCTGGGCCAGTCCGCCACTGTATATAGGGTACTGAAATGATTAAGCAGAGACTGACCCCTTTAAGCAACAGATATACATATATATATATATAAACTTACTTTTTTGTGACTAAAATCTCCTGCTCTTTAGAAAAAGCTTTATGTCCAGCTATGAGGACCACCTTGAGACCTGTACCATCTGCATAGACATTAAACACCTTGGCGACCTGATGAGAGAAGTGACAAAATGAATAAGTAATGCAGACAAATGCTGGTAATAAATGACAAGACAAACCTTGGCTTTAAGTACCTGTTGTGCCAGTTCCTTGGTTGGCAGTACTACAAGAGCTCGCACTTCACATACAACACGTTGTGTCAAAGCCTATGGGCAAAAAGTGAAACTTAACCGATTAGATTAATAATCATATTTTGGTTGACACATCGCTACAAAAACATATACAATAATAGAGGACCAAACATCAGATTGCCCCACTAAATACAAACCCTCACACCGCTCAACTGATGTAACAATGTATGGGTGTCAGAAAATAACAAAACATACAAACATTTCTTTTTTGGTTTGGTATCATTATAATCATACTGATCTGGAGAATCAGGTGTTGGGTCATTTATACCACACATTAAATGTTGTAAAAACAAAAACCATGGCGGAATAGAAGGCTTTTTGGTGAATTTTCCCACACATTTTTTCCATGGGGTCATTTAAAACTACAATTTATTCCGCAAATATAACAAAGGCTCACACAATTATGTCGATGGAAGAATAACAAAGTTCTGGGTCTTAGAAGCTAAATGATAAAAATGAAAATTGCCTGTGGCAAGAAGGGGTTAATACATAAAGAAAAAACTCATTTTGCCAAACTGACCTGTACAATTGGAACGACAAATGCCAACGTTTTGCCACTTCCAGTGGGTGCAGAGACACAAATGTCACTTGGGCGATATCCCCCTCTGCCCACAAGGAATCCATGGGTGCAGCTCTCCAGAATAGCCGGGATGACTTCAGCTTGAACTGAGAATGAGCGAGAAGAAAACAAAACTGATAAAAGGGACACTAGAGATGGGTGGGCTCTTTCTACAATTGTTTTTATTAGCCTTAATGAAACGCCCAAGAAGAAAACTGTCTGCCCTCAGGATCTCGTCAGTTATTTCCAATTCTTTCATACATAATGTGATTTCATATACTTTACATGTCACCACCCCCTACATGGCAGTTCTTACAAATACTTATATTGCCCATGAATTTTGGAAATCTCTTAACTTTATGTTGGTGCTGTTCTCTCAAGCATTTTTGTAGAAAAAATATGTATATTGGACAACACAAGGAAAAAAACTCTTAAAATAATTATATTATGGAAAATAACACTGCTTACCAAAACAGACATGTGAAGAGAACTGATAGGTCCTTTTTAAAGTGAGTAATGTCACCAGATTTCACAATACAAAATACCTTTTCAGACTAATCTCTTAAGGTGCCTTCACACGCCGCAATCTCGCCTGGCAATATGAGGCGATCTAACGTGCGCGTGCACGTTTTTTCATGCTCACCTCAGATCGCCGATGGCGGCATTACACGACGCAATCTCGCCCTGAAAGTAAGGCGATGTGTTGCCCCGGAAATCGCCTTACCTACAGCGGAAACAATCTTGCCTCATTCCATCGCCGCTTCACACGCCGCAATCTCAAAGGCAATGTGGACGTACATGTTCAGCGCAGCGAGGAGATAGGCGTGCCACAGTGGTGTATACCACGCCCCATACACACTCATTGGACAATGCAACAGTGTTACGATTGGTCAGCCTGCTCTGCAATTGAAGATGTGTGTGTTGCTGAACGGACAGCTCTTCAAATATGGCGCCCTGTGAACTGACAGCCAATGGGAACACAGTAGCCACCACCAATCATCGCAGACGGGGTGCGGACTACAGCACGCTGTGGCACGCCTAGGGAAATCATAGGCGATGCTGATTCCATGACTATCGCCCTATCACACGCCTCAACACGGAAATATCGCCTTTGAGTCCTGACAGCGTGCGGTGCACACATCATAAGGAATAAGAAGTCTGCAGTCACAGAGTGAAGACAGATGTTTATTAAAAGACCGAAAAAATTGTTGTTTCAATTTTTATGTAACAGTAATGTAGACCAAGTGATTATAATCAACTTTCAAATATACTTTATTAATGAAATCAGGAAGGAAACACCTTTAAAAAAAAACCTTCCACAAGATGTCCGCAGCAGGCTATTTCTAAGCCACACATATGCTCGTTGTCAGGGAAATATGTCTTAAGGGGGCATGGCCTACACTGTGTTCACAACACAGATTATAAAACTCTAAAATTACCTTATGCTGGCATCCTGCTGAGCTCAAACAGCTGCTGTGAGACCTTATCTGACTCCTCTTTCACATGGCCTCTGCTCTGTGATAACACCTAGCAGTGCCATGTAACCGGAGGTGTAGGCATGAGGTAATTTGACAGTGGTCTTATCTGTATTGTGAATGCAGTTTAGGCCACGCCCCCTGAAGACAGAGGTGAATAAGAAAGAGCTTCACACACAGCCTGCTCAGGACATCTTGTGGAAGGCTTTTTTAATGCTTTTCTTCTTCATTTCATTAATAACGTATATGTGAAAGTTGATTATATTCACTTGCTCTACATTACTATTTAAACGGTGGTTACACTTTAACCATATTCTGGAACTCATTTTTTTTTAGGATAGATTTCCCCATCCCCCACTGTTGAATGCACTTCGATAAACATTATTTTAAATGGAACTAAGTAAAAACTGTACATTAACATAACTACCTGGAAAGAAAAATTTTACTTTGTTGGTTTCCAATCTCTTTAGCATGTTTGGGTCCAAGTATGGAACATCATGGGTGGAGACAAGGTTCTGCTTAATATCCTTCTGAACCAGATTAGGTTTTGATAGCCACTGTGGTAGAACTGGAAGCACCTACAAAAGAAAGCAGTTGTGGAGTCACTTTACAGTTTCATCATACTTTATAGCCTTCGAGCCGCATGGTCTTACCTTCTGAGCTGGTTTGGCCTTAAAGCCTCCAAGTAGAAGAAAGTCTTTTTTCCCTCCCGTCTTCGGTTCCAGCTCAGCATTGTCACTCTTTGCTGTGCTGCCCTCTAATTCAGCGCCATCTTTCTTTGAGGATGTTGGCTTTGCATCTTCCATGACATTCCCCAAGTCTTTGGCAGAGCTCTCGCCTCCTTTTTTGGACTTCTTGAATACAGTCTTTGTGTCTTCACTCAGGATGGCTTTAGAGTTAGTTCTCATTCTTTCCTCACCTTTACTGAATTTCTTCTTATCTTTCTTTTTTTTACCTTGTGCATCGAGACCCTTTCTCTTTTCTTGCTCCTCATCATTGATGTTTTGTTTTCGAGGTTTCTTTGGCTTCACATTAACTACATCCTCTGGTTCAACATCAAGAGAAGAATTGTCCAATTTATTATCGAGAGTTTTCTTCCGTTTCTTAGGTTTCTTCTGTTTCTCAGGCTCTTTGATTTCCTGCACCCCCTCTTCAGTGGAGGACTTAGAGACTCCCTTCACATGTTTCTCCTTACATTTTAGTTGTGACTGCCGGTCCCTGGCTTGCTGATGGAGCTTCTGTAGCAAAGCTTTGGCCCTATCTTCATTCGCATCTACCTCATCCCCAAGGTACCTAAGAAGAAAAATGATAATGGTTATATATTATATACTAGATGGTGGCCCGATTCTAACGCATCGGGTATTCTAGAATATGTATATATGACTGAAGAACAGCACACTATGACGACAGCCTTATAGACAGGAGTGAACTTCGTCACACTGACTGACAGACCTTGTAGACCGGAGTGAAGTTCGTCACACTATGACTGACAGCCTTATAGACAGGAGTGAAGGACGTCACACTGACTGACAATCTTTAGAAAGGAATGAAGTTCGTCACACTGACTGACAGCCTATAAACAGGAGTGAAGAACGTCCACTGACTGACAGCCTTGTAGACAGCAGTACACTGTCACACTGACTGACAGACCTTGTAAACAGGAGTGGAACTGCGTCACACTATGAGCGCAGCCAAATTGCGCGCCAATATCGCAATTTGAATACCATGACACTCATTGGTGGACGCGGCTGTTGGCAACCAATAAGAGACTTGGCGCGCAGTTTGAATGCTGCGTCTCAGAGAAGTGGAATTCAAACCGTGTACGCTTCTCTCATTGGTCACACGTTCAGCAGCGACCAATGAGAGGAGCGGCGCGCGCCAAGACGCACATGTATTTAAAATATGGCGGCATGGTGAGCGCCGCTATTCTAATTGGTCGGCGCTGAACATGGCGACCAATGAGAGAAGCAGAGCGTGGTTTGAATGCCGCTTCTCTGATTGGTCGCGCGCTTCAGCGTACACCAATCAGAATGCGGCACGCGCCATGGCGCACATTCTATTTCAAATATGGGCGGAGCCGCTCCTCTAATTGGTCAGCGCTGAATGCGGCGACCAATCAGAGGAGCGGCATTCAAACCGCGCGCTGCTTCTTCATTTGTTGCGTACAACGCCGACCAATCAGAATAGCGGTGCTCGCCATGGTGCACATTGCATTTCAAATATGGCGAGAACCGCTCCTCTAATTGGTCGTCGCTGAACGCGGCGACCAACCAGGGAGCAGCATTCAACGCGCGCGTGCTCTCATTGTCGCGCGTCAGCGCCGACCAATCAGAGGAGCAGTACACACCATGCCGCACATTGTATTTGAAATATGGCGCACGCCGCTATTCTGATTGCATTCATGCGCGACCAATGAGAGAAGCGGCGCGCGGTTTGAATGCCGCTCCTCTGATTGGTCTGCGCTGAACGCGGCGACCAATCAGAATAGCGGCGTGCGCCATATTTCGAAATACACTGAGACACAATCCACTGCACCGCAAAACCGCATTTCGGAAATAGGGGAATTTCTGATGGCTCAATCCCAGTGATGTGGTAACTGTGTCCACAAGTTACAACAATGGAGGGGCCCATCACTATCAATAAATAACATAATAAACGATAAAACAGTGATGTTTCAGCTTCTAACTGCACATAAAGGTCCCAGGAAATCAATAAGCTAAAAGGTGACACAGACAACCCAGGGTATTACTGCAGCTGGACACCAGCCTGCCCTCACTGTAACCAATCACCATCCCCGGGATCCAGGGAAATCAGATCTAGAAGGGAATATCATGGAGATCACACAGGAAGCGCCTGTACACAGCGACCATAGGCTTCTGAGCGGAGGAGCTGCCGCAGGCACTGTACTGCAGAGGTCTCCATGATCCATAGTAAGGTCAGACACGAGCACCTGTTTATAACAAAGAGCGACATCCCGAGCGCCGTTCTCCGGTGTCCCAGCAAAACAGCGGCAGGTCACGTGGGGGATACAGCATGGCATGTCGCATGTTAGTGACGTCAGCAGCCGGCCATCGCCTGTGCTGTGTGCAGGATGTCTAGAGAGGCTGCTGGATATTATTGAGCGCCCTCTGCTGGCTCGGATGGGTATCTCCGGGGCTCTGCCCTCTATTCTGTTGTATCAATGATTAATATAAAACAGAGCAGAAGTTCTAAACAGAAAATATTTTTTTTGATCAAATAACAACTGTGTTTGCTATAAAGTATTTAATAGCGTTAAAATGCCAAATAATATAAGGGGAATAATCCAAATCTGTGCTGGCCGCGCTCCCCGTAATACTGATTGTCTGAACATCTCATGCACAGATGTAATTTATTGAACAAAATGTAATAACATAAAATGACAGATACTATGTGTTTCGACGGAAACAACCACCTTCTTCATGTATCAGGTATACCTGAGGAAGGTGGTTGTTTCTGCCGGAACGCATAGTATCTGTCATTTTATGTTATTACATTTTGTTCAATAAATTATATCTGTGCATGAGATGTTCAGACAATCAGTATTACGGGGAGCGCGGCCAGCACAGATTTGGATTATTCCCCTTATACCACTGTACCTGTGCAAGTTCGAGGCTGGATGTAACACAGGACCAATTCAAGGCAAGGAGCAGATCCGGACAAACCTCCGAGGCGTGAGGCGGTTTCTGGTGAGACGGCTTTCTTGTGAGATGGTTTATGGTGAGGCGGCTTCTGGTGATACGGCTTCTGGTGAGACGGCTTTCTTGTGAGATGGTTTATGGTGAGGCGGCTTCTGGTGAGACGGCTTCTGGTGAGGTGGCTTTTGGTGAGGCGGCTTCTGGTGAGACGGCTTCTGGTGAGACGGCTTCTGGTGAGGTGGCTTTTGGTGAGGCGGCTTCTGGTGCGACGGCTTCTGGTGAGATGGCTTCTGGTGAGA
The DNA here is from genome assembly GCA_033576535.1 of Allobates femoralis. NCBI lineage: Eukaryota > Metazoa > Chordata > Amphibia > Anura > Aromobatidae > Allobates > Allobates femoralis. The sequence continues at coordinate 646,292,615 of JARQOC010000003.1, forward strand.
CAACTTCTGGTGAGACGGCTTCTGGTGAGGCAGTGTGGCACCCTGGTACCTGTTGGGCACCACAGAAATCCTTAGGGCATGAATGAAGTTAACAGCAAAGCAATACTCACAAACACCTAACAACACTACAACACCTTAGAACACCTGGTTTCACCCCAAGCCTCTAGGGGGAGCTCCACTGGTCACTTTGAGCCAGTTCCCCCCCTATAAATAGAGTCTTGGAGGGAGAGACACCAGAGTGTGCAGTCACTTCAGAACTGTGAAGAGTGTGTGCAGTCGCTACAAGAGCTGCCAGCCTGTGTGAAACCTCCATCCTATGAGGGACACACTAGGCCCAACCAGCCAGTTAGCCAGTGAGGAAATCCCTGCAACTGGGATAAGAGGAAGAAGGAGAACACCTCTCAAGGAAAACAGTTATTCTGACTCTTTCCTTATTAACCGGTTACTGGAACCGAAGCTGTGTGAGCCGCCGAGCCACCACAGAGAACCAGCCCGTCTAACAGGAGGTTTAGCCACCTGTTCCACCTGAAGCACCTACCCACGAGAGCCCAGGGAAGAGTACTGATCCTGCTCAAACCCTTTTACAGTGCCCTCAGTGCTGCTAACCAGGTGAAGCAAGTTCCATTGAACACACTGCCCGGTCCGGCTGGATTCCACATCCACCTGACCTTAATCAAAGAGATAGAGAAAGGAGGCCTACTACAACTGCTTGCTGTGAATCTCCAGGATTGCTAACTTCACTAACCCGGTCTGGCATACCTGAATACCACCAGTAAAGGTACTTAAAAGACTTTGGCGTGTCTGTGTCTGACTCCTGGGCCTAACAGCAGTGTTACCGCAGCTCCCTCACAACATCTTGTGCAGCTCCCGGCTCCGGGGACTCCCGCTCATCCTGTGGGGAGCGATCCATCTTGCTGCCTAACATCCCCCGAAGGCCTAGCAGCGCTGGTACAGTTACCTGAACACCTGCAGGTGGCGTCACAAAGAGAATTTATCCCCTACTGTTCAGCCATCCCCCCCTATTGATCTGGACCACCGGGCCTCACAGCTGCAGGCGCGGTTCCGTGACAAAAGGAGAGTCAACGCCTGCGACGTGAACACCCCGGTCACGGTGAGTCAACAGCTTCTGGTGAGACGGCTTCTGGTGAGACAGCTTCTAGTGAGGGGGCTTTTGGTGAGGCGGCTTCTGGTGAGGTGGCTTCTAGTGAGGGGGCTTCTGGTGAGGCAGCTTCTGGTGAGGTGGCTTCTAGTGAGGGGGCTTCTGGTGAGGCAGCTTCTGGTGAGGTGGCTTCTAGTCAGGGGGCTTCTGGTGAGGCGGCTTCTGGTGAGACGGCTTTTGGTGAGGCGTCTTTTGGTGAGACAGCTTCTGGTGAGGCGGCTTCTAGTGAGACGGCTTTCTTGTGAGATCGTTTATGGTGAGGCGGCTTCTGGTGAGACGGCTTCTGGTGAGACGGCTTCTGGTGAGACGGCTTCTGGTGAGGTGGCTTTTGGTGAGGCGGCTTCTGGTGAGACAGCTTCTGGTGAGACGGCTTCTGGTGAGCGCGGCTTCTGGTGAGGTGGCTTCTGGTGAGACGGCTTCTGGTGAGGCGGCTTCTGGTGAGACGGCTTCTGGTGAGACAACTGCTGGTGAGACGGCTTCTGGTGAGGCAGCTTCTAGTGAGGGGGCTTCTGGTGAGGTGGCTTCTGGTGAGGTGGCTTCTAGAGAGGGGGCTTCTGGTGAGACGGCTTCTGGTGAGGCGTCTTTTGGTGAGACAGCTTCTGGTGAGGCGGCTTCTGAAGATACTATATGCTTGCAGTTTTTACTCCAATAGATGAGTGTATAAAAACTTGTAAAAGGCGGCTGAAAGATATAGCGGTAATACGTTGAAATTGCTGCCACATGTTTGTTTTTCAAAAACCCTGCAGGGGATCGCTTGAGCTTTTGACTTTAAATGCCAAATAATGTCACTATATGAGGACACATGGATGACCCCAGCTCTGATGATTGACGGATGATTGAGGGGTTGTCATTTTTATAAAAGGGCAAATTATAGCCATTTTAAGTCTTCTGATACCGTTGTTCCCCCTTTCTCAAATGCAGTTTCAAGAAAACAAACTGCTTTATGCCCAGTCTTCACTGCTTTGTTTGTGGGAAAACCCATTTAATGACCTCTGTTTAGCACTAACACAGGATCCATGTGTTAAAATTGCCTCCTATGGCTCACATACAGTGGTTTACAACATCCAAAGGAAAAAAAATACTTTCGGTATTTCTTTTACAGGATTCCATTATATCAATCACAGTGCAATCTGCGACACTATTCCATACCTTTATTTTTAGTATATTATCTGATACCAGAAAAACATATAATTTATTATAATGTATATTAAAGAGATTTGGCTCTGAAAGTGCCAGCAGTTGTCATTAACCGTAATCATATTTGTATACTTGCTGTCACGTGTTAACTAGAGTACAGATCAGGACTTGAAATGTTTTATTAATAAATATAAATCAACTCTATATAATTTGGGGGTACTGGAGCTAACCTATTGGTGTCAACTAACCCACTAGGGGTAGTTGTGGTAGCTGCTGGGGATCAATGAGTGAAACCCGTGCTCCCTTGTTTCACTAGGTGTAGTTTTAGTATTAGAGAAGGTGTAATGATCTAGCGCATACCAAGCTTGTATGGTTTGAAAAATGTATTTGTATCAGAATTATATTGTCAGATATAAAATTTAAAATAAGTTTAAAAAAAAAAAAAAAAAAATTTAAAATAAAATTAATACTGTCCAGGCTCTTTTATTAAACTAATTAAAGTGCCTATACTAATATCCAAACCAGGATTGTTCTTTCCTCTGCTTGTCGCTGTTAATCAAAATCGACTTCAGGCTGGGATGATAAGTTGTACTTTGTGTTATTATTGCTTGAAGACTAATTTACAGGGGTATCTATAGTGCTTGGTGTTGAGTTACTCTTCTGGGGTTTGGAGTCCTCGCTTTTTGCCTCTAGGTGTCACTATTTCTTCCTCCTTTTGTGTGGTGCTGATTAAGATATTCCGGAAATGAGTATTCACTTTGAGTCTCCAAATATGACCCTGCTGCCTGGTTCTTTTTGGTAATGCAAAGTGATAGACACACTTGCTTCTTATATGTAATTCCACTTTTTGTGATTTTCTCTTGCAGTGACTGTCTTTGGTCTCCCTCTGTTTCCTCCTGGGCTCCTGCAGTTTCTGGGCGGCCCGGAGTGGTTCGCATGTGCCCTGGCCACAGGCACAGCGTCCCTCTTCCGGGTGAGGTTGTTACTCGGCTATGGAATCAATAGCGCTATATAAATGAATAAATATTATTATATATTATTATGCCCTGCCCTGTACTTGATGGTAAAGTTGTAATTGGACAACTGGGCCATCCATCGCTGTTCCAGTGCAAAACACAACAAAAAGCAACAAATGAGCAAATACTCTAAAAATTAAAGAGTAAAAATGCTAAAAAACATAATCAAGGTACTTAGTGACATAGATATGATCATATAAATGCGTAAGCTGTCCCACCATGATACGGCGACCCCATCGGGACAATCCCTGCCTACAATGGTACTCATACCTTGTCACCTGTCTGCGACGTGGGATGACAAGGGCAGAATGAAGCAGGAATCGGGCCCCAACACCATGCCATGAGACGCCACACATTATATCATGTCCAGCTCAGAGGTAGGCCACACCTATGATTGCAGGACTGCAACAAAACATGAATAAATAAAACCAGGGCTGGAACTAAGATGATACTCACTCTGCAGTGGCGCAAGTTCACACTAGCCTCATAATGAAAAACACAACAAAAAGCAACAAATGAGCAAATACCCTAAAAATGAAAAAAGTAAAAATGCTATAGTGCAAAAAACATAATCAGGGTACTTAGTGACATAGATATGATCATATAAATGAGTAAGTTGTCTCACCACGACACGGTGACCCCATCGGGACAGTCCCTGCCTACAATGGTACTAATACCTTGTCACCTAGTACTGCCTACCCTAATAATGAAAAAGTAAAAATGCTATAGTGACATAGATATGATCATATAAATGCGTAAGCTGTCCCACCACGACACGGCAACCCAGACTATGACTAGGAACTCTAGCTTGAAAGAACTATAGTTGTCGGGCTTCCTTTCTGTAGGACGGAGTTTCCTGCTGTCATAGGCAATCACTCTCTCCTTGCCTCTCTGCACTTAGGATAACACGGCTCCCAATCCCACATTGCTCGCATCTGTGTAAAGCACAAACAATTCACTTATAGTCAGGGTAGGCCAGGATCTCGTCCCCCATAAGGGCCCACTTCAACTGGCTGAAGGAGTCTTCTACTCTGCTGTCCCATTCAAACGGAGGACTTGGGTTCTTGGCCTTCTTGGACTGGCCTACCAGGAGGTCTTGCAAAGGCGCTGCTATCTTTGTTAAGGCCTTGATAAAGGTCCGGTAGTAGCCCACCAGTCCCAAGAGCTGTCGTACTTCTTTGTTGGTAGTGAGCCTCGGCCAGTCCCTGATTGCTGTGACTTTATCAGGGTCTGGTGCCACACCTTCAACGCTGACCACGTGTCCTCGATACTGTACCCTGAGCTTCAGTAAGTAGCACTTGGTCGACTTCACTTTCATGCCAAAATTAGATAATGCCTCGAATACTTCAGCAAGGTGCTTAAGATGGTCTCCATACGTCTTCGAGTAGACTATTACGTCATCCAGGTACAGTAACACGGTTTCAAAGTTTCTATTCCCCAGGCAACACTCCATCAACCTCTGGAATGGTTCTGGTGCATTGCAGAGTCCAAACGGCATGCAGTTAAAGGGAACCAACCACCTCAGATGACGTCTATAAGCTGTTAATACATGTCCCTGGACCCTACGTACACCATTGCAGCTATGTTTTTGCTAAGAATATTGATAACAGCAAACCGAAATAAACAGTTTATAAACTTACATGACTTCGTACTTGAGGGCGTCTCCCTCGGGCTATAGTACGAGAGGGCTGTGTCTTATGCAGCCTGAGTGGCTTTCCTCCCCCTCCCTCTCTGTTTGCAGGACGTCACTGAAGGGCGTGATATTATCTTTTTGTGGGCGGGCACCCAAGGCAGCTCCCGTCCGTGCACGTCATCTGAGCGAGACAGGGTCACGTGAACTAGCATCGTGACTTCCTGTCGGCTCCGTGTACAGACAGGAATCTGATGGATGGATTGCATGTGAGGCTCAGAACAAACGCCGAGCGGGCTTGTTATAATTCACTAAGCTGAGCTACTGCAGGTACTCAGCTCCACCAGTTCAATACTGCTCCACCTGAGAGCCGATCTCATCATTAGTCTCATTCCCCATGCATCTCCCCTTTATCATAATTGTGATATGCACTATTATCCTTTTTTGAATTAGTGCATTAGTGTTAAAAGTTTTACAAGCAAAATGGGCATACACATGAAATTTATAAGGATCTACATGCTCCAAGGGACTTAGAACAGAGTCTGAATGATCACAAGTGGGGAGAAAACATGATCACAGGCTCTAATATGGCAGGGGCACGGATGACATGATAACATGTGCATAGATGACATGAACAGAGGGTCACAGATGACATGATAACATGTGCATAGATGACATGACCAGAGGGTCACAGATGACATGAACAGAGGGTCACAGATGACATGATAACATGTGCATAGATGACATGACCAGAGGGTCACAGATGACATGATAACATGTGCATAGATGACATGACCAGAGGGTCACAGATGACATGAACAGTGGGTCACAGATGACATGATAACATGTGCATAGATGACATGAACAGAGGGTCACAGATGACATGATCTCATGTGCATAGATGACATGACCAGAGGGTCACAGATGACATGAACAGAGGGTCACAGATGACATGATAACATGTGCATAGATGACATGAACAGAGGGTCACAGATGACATGATCTCATGTACATAGATGACATGACCAGAGGGTCACAGATGACATGAACAGAGGGTCACAGATGACATGATAACATGTGCATAGATGACATGAACAGAGGGTCACAGATGACATGATAACATGTGCATAGATGACATGACCAGAGGGTCACAGATGACATGATAACATGTGCATAGATGACATGACCAGAGGGTCACAGATGACATGAACAGAGGGTCACAGATGACATGATAACATGTGCATAGATGACATGAACAGAGGGTCACAGATGACATGATCTCATGTGCATAGATGCCATGATGTAATGTTCATAGATGGCGTGATCACTTGTGCATAGATGGCATGATCTCATGTGCATAGATGGCATGATCACTTGTGCATAGATGGCATGATAACATGTGCATAGATGGCATGACCAGAGGGTCACAGATGACATGATAACATGTGCATAGATGACATGACCAGAGGGTCACAGATGACATGAACAGAGGGTCACAGATGACATGATAACATGTGCATAGATGACATGACCAGAGGGTCACAGATGACATGACCAGAGGGTCACAGATGACATGATAACATGTGCATAGATGACATGACCAGAGGGTCACAGATGACATGAACAGAGGGTCACAGATGACATGAACAGAGGGTCACAGATGACATGATAACATGTGCTTAGATGACATGAACAGAGGGTCACAGATGACATGATAACATGTGCATAGATGACATGACCAGAGGGTCACAGATGACATGAACAGAGGGTCACAGATGACATGATAACATGTGCTTAGATGACATGAACAGAGGGTCACAGATGACATGATAACATGTGCTTAGATGACATGACCAGAGGGTCACAGATGACATGAACAGAGGGTCACAGATGATATGAACAGAGGGTCACAGATGACATGATAACATGTGCATAGATGACATGACCAGAGGGTCACAGATGACATGAGGCTCAGAACAAACGCTGAGCGGGCTTGTTATAATTCACTAAGCTGAGCTACTGCAGGTACTCAGCTCCACCAGTTCAATACTGCTCCACCTGAGAGCCGATCTCATCATTAGTCTCATTCCCCATGCATCTCCCCTTTATCATAATTGTGATATGTACTATTATCCTTTTTTGAATTAGTGCATTAGTGTTAAAAGTTTTACAAGCAAAATGGGCATACACATGAAATTTATAAGGATCTACATGCTCCAAGGGACTTAGAACAGAGTCTGAATGATCACAAGTGGGGAGAAAACATGATCACAGGCTCTAATATGGCAGGGGCACGGATGACATGATAACATGTGCATAGATGACATGAACAGAGGGTCACAGATGACATGATAACATGTGCATAGATGACATGACCAGAGGGTCACAGATGACATGAACAGAGGGTCACAGATGACATGATAACATGTGCATAGATGACATGACCAGAGGGTCACAGATGACATGATAACATGTGCATAGATGACATGACCAGAGGGTCACAGATGACATGAACAGTGGGTCACAGATGACATGATAACATGTGCATAGATGACATGAACAGAGGGTCACAGATGACATGATCTCATGTGCATAGATGACATGACCAGAGGGTCACAGATGACATGAACAGAGGGTCACAGATGACATGATAACATGTGCATAGATGACATGAACAGAGGGTCACAGATGACATGATCTCATGTGCATAGATGACATGACCAGAGGGTCACAGATGACATGAACAGAGGGTCACAGATGACATGATAACATGTGCATAGATGACATGAACAGAGGGTCACAGATGACATGATAACATGTGCATAGATGACATGACCAGAGGGTCACAGATGGACATGATAACATGTGCATAGATGACATGACCAGAGGGTCAGATGACATGAACAGTGGGTCACGATGACATATAACATGTGCATAGTGACATAACAGAGGGTCACAGATGACATGATCTCATGTGCATAGATGACATGACCAGAGGGTCACAGATGACATGACAGAGGGTCACAGATGACATGATAACATGTGCATAGATGATGACCGAGGGTACAGATGACATGAAAGAGGGTCACAGATGACATGATAACATGTGCTTAGATGAATGAACAGAGGGTCACAGATGACATGATAATATGTGCTTAGATGACATGACCAGAGGGTCACATGACATGAACAGAGGGTCACAAGTGACGGGGTACAATGACATAACATGTGCATAGATGACTGACCAGAGGTCACAGATGCATGAGGCTCAGAACAAACGCTGAGCGGGCTTGTTATAATTCACTAAGCGAGCTATGCAGGTACTCAGCTCCACCAGTTCAATACTGCTCCACCTGAGAGCCGATCTCATCATATCTCATTCCCCATGCATCATACCTTTATCATAATTGTGATATGTACTATTATCCTTTTTGAATTAGTGCATTAGTGTTAAAAGTTTTACAGCAAAATGGGCATACACATGAAATTTATAAGGATCTACATGCTCCAAGGGACTTGAACAGAGTCTGAATGATCACAAGTGGGGAGAAAACATGATCACAGGCTCTAATATGGCAGGGGCACGGATGACATGATAACATGTGCATAGATGACATGAACAGAGGGTCACAGATGACATGATAACATGTGCATAGATGACATGACCAGAGGGTCACAGATGACATGAACAGAGGGTCACAGATGACATGATAACATGTGCATAGATGACATGACCAGAGGGTCACAGATGACATGATAACATGTGCATAGATGACATGACCAGAGGGTCACAGATGACATGAACATGGGTCACAGATGACATGATAACTGTGAAGATGACATGAACAGAGGGTCACAGATGACATGATCTCATGTGCATAGATGACATGACCAAGGGGTCACAGATGACATGAACAGAGGGTCACAGATGACATGATAACATGTGCATAGATGACATGAACAGAGGGTCACAGATGACATGATCTCATGTGCATAGATGACATGACCAGAGGGTCACAGATGACATGAACAGAGAGGTCACAGATGACATGATAACATGTCATAGATGACATGAACAGAGGGTCACAGATGACATGATACATGTGCATAGATGACAGACAGAGGGTCACGATGACATGATAACATGTGCATAGATGACATGACAGGAGGTCACAGATGACATGAACATGGGTCACAGATGACATGATAACATGTGCATAGATGACATGAACAAGGGTCCGATGACTGATTCTGTGCATAGATGACATGACAGAGGGTCACAGATGACATGAACAGGGTCAAGATGAATGATAACATGTGCATAGATGACATGACCAGAGGGTCACGATGACATGAACAGGGGTCACAGATGACATGATAACATTGCTTAGATGACATGAACAGAGGGTCACAGTGACATGATAACATGTGCTTAGATACATGACAAGGGTCACAGATGACATGAACAGAGGGTCACAGTGATATGACAGAGGGTCACAGATGACATGATACAGTGATAATGAACAGAGGGTCACAGATGACATGAGGTCAGAAACTGACGGGGTCAAGATAATAACAGAGGTCACAGAGACAGATAACATGTGCAATACTGACACCTGAGGTCAGATACATACAGAGTCACAATGCATGACAGTCTAGATAATGAAGGTACATGACTTAACTGGCTTAGTGCTAAAGGGTACAGAAATGACAAGCACATGATATAGAACAGGTCCAGTGACATGAACAGGTCTGATGAATGACAAGGGCAAATATGACAAGGCCTTATGACAGGGGCACGATGACATGATAACATGTGCTAGAGACATGACAGGGTCACGATACATGATAACATAGTGTAATTACATGACGAGGTCCAGATACTGACGAGGGTCACAGTTATTGACATATGATAACAATGTGCATAGTGAATTACAGAGGGTACACAGAATTTGACAATGTAAGACTTGACAGATGAATGACCAAGTGGGAACAGATCGCATATGCAGGGCACGATGACATGATAACATGTGCATAGATGACATGAACAGAGGGTCACAGATGACATGATAACATGTGCATAGATGACATGACCAGAGGGTCACAGATGACATGAACAGAGGGTCACAGATGACATGATAACATGTGCATAATGACATGAAACAGAGGGTCACAGATGACATGACATGTCAAGATGACATGAAAAGGGCAAGATGACATGAACAGGGGTCACAGATGACATGATCCATGTGCATAGATGAGAAGGGTCACGTACTGATCATGTGCATAGATACATGATACAAGGTCATCATGCATTGAGATGACATGACCAGAGGGTCACAGAATGACTGAAACAGAGGGTCACAGATGACAGATGACAGCAGAGGGTCACAGATGACACTGAACGAGGGTCACAGATGACATGATAAAATGTGCTAGAAAACTGACCAGAGGGTCCGATTACATGACAGTCCCATGCATTCTTATAAATTGTTAGATGACATAAAGAGTCCGATTGACATAGATAACAGTGTTTAAGTACATTTACCAGAGGGGCACAGATGACATGAACAGAGGGTCAATAAGATACAGATGTCAAGATGACATTAGAACAGAGGTCACTAGATGACATGACAAGGTCAAGATGACATGAACAGAGGTCCAGATGATATGAACAAGGGTCACAGATGACATGATAAAAATGTGCATAGATGACATGACCAGAGGGTCACAGATGACATGAGTCAGAACAACGTGAAGAGGCTTGTAAATTCCTAGCTGAGTATGCAGGTACAGTCCACAGATTACATGTAACCTGAGGGTCACATTGTCTCATACCCATGGCATCTCCCCTTACATAATGGTAAGATGTACTATTATCCATGTTTGAATGTCGCATTAGTGTTAAAGTTGGTTCAAGAAATGGGCATACACATGAAATTGATAGATTACATGACCCAAGGGACTTAGAACAGAGCTGAATGATCACATGGGTAGAAACATCGATCAGATGACATGATAACATGTGCTTAGATGACATGAACAGAGGGTCACAGATGACATGATAACATGTGCTTAGATGACATGAACAGAGGGTCACAGATGACATGATAACATGTGCTTAGATGACATGAACAGAGGGTCACAGATGACATGATAACATGTGCATAGATGACATGACCAGAGGGTCACAGATGACATGAACAGAGGGTCACAGATGACATGAACAGAGGGTCACAGATGACATGATAACATGGTCAGAGATGACATGAACAGAGGGTCACAGATGACATGATTACATGGTCAGAGATAACATGAACAGAGACTCACAGATGACATAACAACATGGATGCCCACAGAGATGATCATCCCGTACAACAAAAACTATATTATTACATCACTAAATACATTTTTATATTGTTGCCATATGAAGAATCCACTACAATTTGGTCTTCAACAAGTGTACAAGACAAATAAAGAAATAACTATCGTAATGTCTGAACACAATGTAAGTATTTTTCTGTTATATACAAATATAAACTTAGTTTATTTTGTTTTGCAATTATGGATCCTAATTTATTGTTTACAATTTCAGATTGAATTGCCAGCAACAAGTAATGTAGAGGATGGAGAATTGATTGCACTGACTATAATTCCGGTTAGTGAATTATCAATCACTTCATCAACTTACCTTGAAGTCTTTGAGGTTTATAGTGAAGCCAGTGATGTGACTGAAAGGTTATTGGTCGATCAGGTACATAGTTTGTAGACAATACTATAAATTACAAAATACAAATATGTGTAAAATCGTTATAAATTATGTTTTTTTATTGTGCATATTACATTAGGAAATGGAAGAAAACATCAACTCGCCACAGACGAGAGATGATTCCACAGTAAATCCTGAAGATACCCTTTCTGTTAGCTTGGATGATGTGAGTATATCATGTAAAAATGTATTACGCTATGATTACAATATGCATGTATGTAAAACAAATATTATTAAAACTTTTATTCTTTTTTATTAAAATCTACAAGGGAACCAACCGCCTCAGAGCCCCCTAATATGCAGTTATTACATATCACTCCACCGTAACGAAACCTTGACAGCACTGTATTTTAGTGAAATCTTGCCTTTGTTAAACTGATGTAAAGAATTTATAAACTTTGTACACTGGAGACTTATGGACGTATCCCTACTTAGGTTAAACTTCAGGGCTGCGTATAACATGTCTGTGCTCCCCATCCCTCCGTGACTGCTGCCCTGCCCTCATGGGAGTGATTGTTATGTACTCTGCACAGAGGGAGGGGGAGCACAGCCATGCAAAGAATGCACAGCCTTGAATTATAAACAGAAGGAGGGATACGCCGTGATGGCTCCAGGCTCGAAACTTAAAAAATGTTTTATATCTGTTATACAGAAGAAAGATTTTACAACCAAAAAATTCAGTAAACGTATCCTTTGGGTGGAGGGACATGTACTAACTGTGTATTAGGGTGATCACAGGTGGTTTCTTACTTTTCATGTTTTTTTTTTTTTTTTTATTTATTTTTTTATATTAATTTCAGATGGAGATATTAAATCACCAGATCGCTATGCGATTCTATACTATTCCAGAGGTTGAAGGATGCTTTCCTGAAAATCCGTTATTAGGGCCCAACAGAAGGTTCATCGACTTTGACTATCCACAGGTTCAAAATAGAATGGGGAACAGCGACTGGTGCACATGTTCTAATTGTGTACCAATGAAGTCAAACATTGAAAATTTGTGTTGCCATGAAATAGAAAGTGCGGTATCACAGATTCAGAATGGATGTATAACCCAGAACGAACTATTTTATACCCTTTTTGAAAGAAGTGATGTTTTCAATATTGTATCTGTCGCGTTACTTGGAGAGGAACCTTTAGAAAGGGATAAAAATCGGTACGTAAAAATCATAAAAAAATTGGTTTATAACACTTTTTTACTGTTTAGGAAAATAACATGTAAACGCAATTTAGATCCACAAACGACGGTAATGAAATGAAAGAGTAATGGTACTTACATGTTCCGACAATCCTTTTTTTTTTTGTTTGGCCCTGGGCCATGAAAGCCTTCTTTTTGAATTGCGTTTTTTTTTGGTGTGTTACACTACCTTCAGAATTGATGATACATCGGCAGCGTTATACAGATGCATCTGCAAGCATCTACATGCATACGGCTGCCCCTATGTTTATAATGTAGCGCACGTCGGTCTGCAGATGCATACGTACAGTAGTGCGGACACCTTGACTCCTATATGTGATCTGTGCGCAGGAGGATGCATGCATACAGATCACACAATCTCGACCGCACCATGTACGCGATATGTTGCGTGCGTGAGTTTGTGATTTGTGCGCAAGCATCCGCCTGCGCAAAGATCACATTTAGGAATGAATGTGTGCGCACGGCGTTACGCCAGCCTCTGCAGAATGCCATGCGCACCATTGCAAACATAGGGCATGCAGTCTGCCTGCAGATGCTTGCAGATGCATCTGTAAAACGCTACAGATGTATCTTCAAGTCTGAATGAAGCATAAGCTTGTCTTTATTTTTGTATACTTGAAAATACCTTCATTGTTAACGCTGATTGTGTGTGGCTCTGACGTGAGTTTGGGTTGTTACTATAAAAGTGTTATATGCAATTACTCCATATATGTATTTTTCTGCACGAAATAGGTTTATTGATAAAGTTATGTAACTGTAATGCAAACAGTTAATTTATTTATATATCAAAAATAATAAAAGTTATCAAAAGATATTATTGAAAATTTTTATTACAACATTTCACAAACAGCAGTATATCGAAGTAAAGCAAAGACTTCGAAATGATTAATTAACAGATGACTAAAAATGTTAAAAGTACTTGATTAAAGTAAACATACTTAGTTTCAAGTGTGAGGATTGCGAAAACGTGCTAATTGTTTTTTCCTTACTTCTTTTTTCTCAGGAGTTTGTAACTGAGCAACATTTTTTGGTAAATTTGGAGCTCTGGATAGCCAAGAGCTATGAATTGTTCCTTTTGCCAATTTTAGTACATCGACACATACAGCCTCAAGATACTCTATATTCATATTTTCATACACTTTTCGCACTAGCCACCTTTTTTTTCCTTTTGGCACAAACAATTTTGTTCTGAGTATACCAATTTCTTCCGAGTTTGCCCTTTCAAAATGTACAGTTGCCTGCTTCTTATCGACATTCTTATTATGAGTTAGTACCGCTAGTTTTGTTCTGGCTTCCATACCATCAATTCCAAAATGAATGCGTTTTGTGCGGTATTTAAGTGCAAGACTATGGAAATTCTCTAAAGCACCGGTATGGCAATTGTGTGTCAGGAATTCCAAATCTTTTTTATTGTCTCATTATTAACCACTTGCTCTACTTTTTTGAAAGCTAAGGTATCATTTTTCAACCACATAATGTCATTTTCTTCTGATTCTTCTGGTAACAAAACATGACTACATCTGTTATACACACCTCCCTCCCATTCATGGACATTGACAATGTGATGTAGCAAAGATAGCCATTTCTCCTGTAAAAGGTCTTTGTCTGTATTACAGTTTTGAATAGCCCACCAGAAATGATTGACTATTTTTTCTATCCATGGCTTTATTTCTCGGCATAGTTTTGTAGAACTCTGTTGTGTGAGTTTTTTCTTAATAGATTTAGCATAATGCCAAACATCGAATTGATGTTTGATATGTCCATAATCTGTTTTCATTTTTTTACGGATGCTCACATGTCGATCAGATGCAAACATAAGAATTTTCAAACCTTTCTGTATCATACGGTCCATACATTGTGTGAATCCAAATTTTTCCATAGCAACTGATGATTTGCACTGGCTACGCTGAACGACCTCAAAATCGATAATTTCATCAGTTACCATGTCCATGACAGTATAAATGCAGTATTTGGCACTATGTCCCGGACTGTCACACTGTCCATCTCCAATTATGCACAGTGGTGATGATTTCCTTTTCACTTCCTGAATTTCTTTTTCTTTTTGCCATGCTAAATCTATAGCTGGAAATAAGAATTTTTTTTGATAACGGAAGAAAGAGGTTTCAGAAATCCCAATCAGGCCCATAATTTGCATAAAATCTTTGAATTTTTGATAATTTTGTCCGCTAAATAAAATAACCTGCAGACATTAATAGGTTACCAATATAAAACTTTCACACTTTAGGTTGAGTTCGCATTACATAAAAAGTATGTCCATTGTAACATTGAGCAGTTATGGTGCATGCTGAACCCTCAAATTTTTTGGTAACAGTCTTAATTTTTTCAAAACAATTAGAATTTTTTAAACAACGTACTTTAAAAATGAAACTATCAAAACAGCTTTCAAACATTATGAATTTTCTATCTTTTACATGCTCTTTTTCAGTGTTATCACCGCCATTGTCTCGAAAAGGATGTTGTCCACCATAAATCACTGAGGCCATACCCACAAGATCTGAAGTGTTGCAGCTGGTCTCCTGGGGTTTATAGTCCTCATCCTTGCCCTCACCAACACTGTCACTTTCAGAGGAGCTAATATTTTGGCTCCTCTCTAAAACCAAGTTTCCAACTTTTTGAATAGGAGAGATAGGCTCGATTCCTTCTAAGATATTCTGTGACGAACTTTGGTGAGCTGAAACTTGCGCACTATCCAGTCGATATCTTTTACTTGGGGGGAAGGCAGATAGTTGACAGCTAACAAGATGAGTTGGAGTCGAAGAAAATACTGTAGCGCTACATTCTGCAGTCTGTTTAGATTTTTGAATTGCCTGTTTGTCTGGTGGTGTTGAAAAAATCATGGCTTCTGATGTTTCCAATTCACGATGGAATGTAATAATTGAATTTATTAGATTGGAATCAGTTTGGGTAGCAATACTTCTTGTATTTCCTGATGGTAATGGTGTATCGTCCATCGATGACAGTTCAGAACCCCGACTTTCTGCGGCGACACTCAAAGTAGCTTCTGGAAAATGTTTCCTTTTTTTTTTTCTTGATTTATGTAATGTTTCAGTAATATAGCATTCTCCTTCTTCAAGAGGAACGAAAATAGTTGGTAAAGCATCATTCTTCAATTTTGGAAGTCCAAAATGTGGGATGTAAGCATCCTCATTGAAGTGTTTTGAACAGATACGAAATCTATTTCCTTTTTTGTCATCAACAATTTTGCGTGCTAGTTCGTCCACATTATTAAATTTCTGACCGGTTTGTAGTAGCCAAAGTTTAACCTTCTCTACATCATTAGGAAAGGTATGCAGGATCACTTTTGGCTGTAATTCTTTTCTTTTTTGGGTTGTGTCACAATTATCAATCATACAACCGGGCATTTTCTAATACTTCAAAATGTCCTTAAAAAAAAATTAAAAAAAAAAATTAATTCCGTTTTTTTATTTTTTTTTTATAAAATACATACCAAAACATAAATATCTTTATACCTAATGTTCTACATTACAAAATATTACTTCACATTTATCAAAAAATCATTAAAAATATATCAATATATTAACTTAAATAAAGCGAAATATATTTATGCAAGAAATATACAGTTCATATTTTTTTATTAATGTTTTTTTTTAATATAAATCAAAATAAAAATTAACAGTATTGGCCAGCAAATTTATTGAAGAGTATTAAAAAAAAATTGGTAGATTAATTTTTTTATGTTTTTTATTTTTGTATTTTATTTTTTTTATTTTTTGGTATTGTATTAGTATTTTTTTGGGTATTGTATTTCTAATCCGATGAGGCCAATTAATGTAATTGATACCAAAACAATCATGGAACCTAAGACTGCAAACAGAGTATCATTGTTTTTCTCTCTGTTCAAAACTCACTAAATATTTACGGTAACATAATCAACAGATAAACTTTGCTCCTGCCACTCTGCTGGGTCATTTATTTCAGCATTCAATATTAGACGTATCACTTCTTGATTTAGATAGTCAACAGCTGAAATGCATTACATCTCATCAATAATGATAAAGATGTTTTGCTGTTGTTATATTTCTTGTGAACGTCGCCTATGCGTGCCTTGAACAGAGACTTTTAAATATTGTTTATTTTTTACAAAATTCATTAATTGTAAGGTAATTTTTAATCACATTGAGACTACCTACATTACATAAAATAAAAATTAATATAGTTAAAATATTAATAAGAAATTTATATGTAATCTATGTATTTACCTTTGCCGTAAAAGATACACTAAAATTTTTTTATTGTATCCTGTTTTGCTCCAGGATGTTAAGGCGATCAGCTTATCGCACTTTTACATCTTGGATACATGGCTACCTTGGTAAAGGTAACAGAAGACCGATCCCTTCATGTGTAGTAACTAAAATCCGAACGATGTTCCCAGATCCACAGCAAGATTACATCGGATTCAAGTATTCGCAGGAGCTTCCTGCTGAATTTACATTGTATGAGTAGTGTTATATAAGTTGTGGAGTTATTTAAAATTTTGAAAACTTAAAAATTAAAAAGAAAAGGTCATATGACGTTGAGTTGACGTTATTGTAATGAATCAAACTTACATAACTGGTTTGAAAATGGCATATGCAACAGCTGGGCACAAGATGTTTACATATTTATTGTTAATTGTGAAATGGTTATATTTTGGTATAATGTTAAATATTTCTTATGGGAAAAAGACCAGAAAAATAAAAATAATAATTTTTGAGTTTTATTGTTTCTTAATTTTTCTTTCTTTTTAGGCTGCTTTCACACAGCGTTTTTATGCTGTCCGAGGGGATCAGACTTTTTGCTGCTCCCCTCGGACAGCATCGGATCCAAACTGATGTCTGCAATCGGATGCCAAATAGGCATCCGATCCCGATATTTAACAGCATCAGCTGGATCCTGTCCCTGCTCCTCCTGTCATCTCGTCCCCCTTCTCTCTCCCTCCTGTCACCTTTGTCCCCCCGTGTCTCCCCTCCTTGTCCCCCTCTGTCTCCCCTCTTTGCACCCCCTTTTTGTCCCCGTGTCTCCCCTGTGTCTCCCCTCTTTGTCCCCCTGTGTCTCCCCTGTGTCTCCCCTCTTTGTCCCCCTGTGTCTCCCCTCTTTGTCCCCCTGTGTCTCCCCTCTTTGTCCCCCTGTGTCTCCCCTCTATCTCCCCCCTCTTTGCTCCCCTCTTTGCAGACCTTAAAAAATAAAAAAATCTTCATTCTCACCTCTCCGCGACACCCGCGGTGCTTCCAGCTTCTTCTGATCAACAGGACCTGGCGTGATGTCACAGTCACATGACCGGTTACCGCGGTAACCGGCCATGTGACTCAACTGTGACGTCAGGCCAGGTCCTAGAAGCACAGAGCGCTGGAGGCATCGCTGGATCGTGGAGAGGTGAGAATGAAGATTTTTTTATTTTTAACCCTTTATTTTCAGGAGATATCACTTCTGCAATGTATGAATATACATTGCAGAAGTGATATTAGATGGCACAGAGCGGTGTTAGTGTACTGAGCATGCTCAGTGCACTAACATCGGGTCCGAGGAGACATGAGCTGTTTCCTCGGATCCGCGCTCCATAGGCCCCATGTTATTTGGCGCGGATCAGGTCGGATCCAATTCGGTCCGATCTGACCCGCTGTGCCAAAAATCGCAGCAGGCTGCGATTTTGGGCACAGCAAAAAATCGGCCAGGATCGGATCCGACCAAAATCGGATGCCAATAAGGCCAAATCCGATGTGATCCGTGCCCATAGGATAACATGGGGCCAAAATCTGATCCGTGGCTGTCCGTTTTACAACGGACAGCCACGGATCACAGAAAAACGCTGTGTGAAAGCACCCTTAAAGGAATAAGTTTTCATCATTTTTAAACAAATTTTCTAAAAAATTATTGATGAGAAATTTTAATTAAAATTTTTTTTTTGAGGCTGTCATTGATTTGACAGTTACAATATTGTTTGACAATACAACACTGAGTTATCATCCGCATCAGAATTTTTTTGTTTTTTAGTTAAATAACAATTGGGCTATCATCATTCCATTGTTAGTTAAAGTAGTACATCGATGTCTGACAAGTTTCTTTTTGTTTACTCATAAAGATAAATTTGTGCTATGCAGGTTTGTGATCATGACATATGGTACCCTTTGATCATGTCATCACTGATCCAGTGATCATGTCATCTATGCACATGACATCATGCCATCTATGCACATGTGATCATGCCATCTATGCACAAGTGATCATGCCATCTATGCACATGTGATCATGCCATCTATGCACATGAGATCATGCCATCTATGCACATATTATCATGCCATCTATGCACAAGTGATCATGCCATCTATGCACATGTGATCATGCCATCTATGCACATGAGATCATGCCATCTATGCACATGAGATCATGCCATCTATGCACAAGTGATCATGCCATCTATGCACATGTGATCACGCCATCTATGCACATGTGATCATGCCATCTATGCACAAGTGATCATGCCATCTATGCACATGTGATCATGCCATCTATGCACATGAGATCATGCCATCTATGCACATATTATCATGCCATCTATGCACAAGTGATCATGCCATCTATGCACATGTGATCATGCCATCTATGCACATGTGATCATGCCATCTATGCACATGAGATCATGCCATCTATGCACAAGTGATCATGCCATCTATGCACATGAGATCATGCCATCTATGCAAAAGTGATCATGCCATCTATGCACATGTGATCATGCCATCTATGCACATGTGATCATGCCATCTATGCACATGAGATCATGCCATCTATGCACAAGTGATCATGCCATCTATGCACATGTGATCATGTCATCTATACACATGAGATCATGCCATCTATGCACATATTATCATGCCATCTATGCACAAGTGATCATGCCATCTATGCACATGTGATCATGCCATCTATGCACATGTGATCATGCCATCTATGCACATGAGATCATGCCATCTATGCACAAGTGATCATGCCATCTATGCACATGTGATCACGCCATCTATGAACATGACATCATGGCATCTATGCACATGAGATCATGGCATCTATGCACATGAGATCATGCCATCTATGCACATAAGATCATGTCATCTATGCACATGAGATCATGCCATCTATGCACAAGTGATCATGCCATCTATGCACATGTGATCATGCCATCTATGCACATGAGATCATGCCATCTATGCACAAGTGATCATGCCATCTATGCACATGTGATCATGCCATCTATGCACATGAGATCATGCCATCTATGCCAGTGATCATGCCATCTATGCACATGTGATCATCCATCTATGCACATGTGATCACGCCATCTTGACATGAATCATGCATCTATGCACATGGATCATGTCATCTGTGACCCTCTGTTCATGTCATCTATGCACATGTTATCATGTCATCTGTGACCTCTGTTCATGTCATCTGTGACCCTCTGGTCATGTCATCTATGCACATGTTATCATGTCATCTTGACCCTCTGGTCATGTCATCTCTGAACATGTATCATGCCATCTATGCACATGTGATCATGCCATCTATGCACATGAGATCATGCCATCTATGCACATATTATCATGCCATCTATGCACAAGTGATCATGCCATCTATGCACATGATCATGCATCTATGCACAAGTGATCATGCCATCTATGCACATGTGATCAGCCATCTATGACATGATCAGCATCTTGCACATGAATCATGGCATCTATGCACATGAGATCATGCATCTATGACACATGAGATCATGCCATCTATGCACATATGATCATGCCATCTATGCACAAGTGATCATGCCATCTATGCACATGTGATCATGCCATCTATGCACATGAGATCATGCCATCTATGCACAGTGATCATGCCATCTATGCACAATGTGATCATGCCATCTATGCACATGTGATCAGCCATCTATGCACATGATCATGCCATCTATGCACATGTGATCATGCCATCTATGCACATGTGATCATGCCATCTATGCACATGAGATCATGCCATCTATGCACATGATATCATGCCATCTATGCACAAGTGATCATGCCATCTATGCACATGTGATCATGCCATCTATGCACATGATCATGCCATCTATGCACATGAGATCATGCCATCTATGCACATGTGATCATGCATCTATGCACAATTAATCATGCCATCTATGCACAAGTGATCATGCCATCTATGCACATGTGATCATGCCATCTATGCACATGTGATCATGCCATCTATGCACATGAGATCATGCCATCTATGCACAAGTGATCATGCCATCTTGACATGTGATTCATGCATCTATGCACATGTGTTCATGCATCTATGCACATGTGATCATGCCATCTTGACCCCTGTATCATGCCATCTATGCACAAGTGATCATGCCATCTATGCACATGTGATCATGCCATCTATGCACATGTGATCATGCCATCTTGCACTTGGATCATGCCATCTATGCACATGTGATCATGCCATCTATGCACATGTGATCATGCCATCTATGACATGAGCATCATGGCTATCTATGCACATGATGTATCATGCATCTTGCACATGAGATCATGCCATCTATGCACATGAGATCATGCCATCTATGCACAAGTGATCATGCCATCTATGACAATGTGATCATGCCATCTATGCACATGAATCATGCCATCTATGCACATGTGATCATGCATCTATGCACATTGATCATGCCATCTATGCACATGAGATCATGCCATCTATGCACAATGTGACATGCCATCTATGCACATGTGATCATGCCATCTATGCACATGTGATCAGCCATCTATGAACATGACATCATGGCATCTATGCACATGAGATCATGTCATCTGTGACCCTCTGTTCATGTCATCTATGCACATGTTATCATGTCATCTGTGACCTCTGTTCATGTCATCTGTGACCCTCTGGTCATGTCATCTATGCACATGTTATCATGTCATCTGTGACCCTCTGTCATGTCATCTCTGAACATGTTATCATGCCATCTATGCACATGTGATCATGCCATCTTGACATGAGTCATGCCATCTATGCACATATTATCATGCCATCTATGCACAAGTGATCATGCCATCTATGCACATGAGATCATGCCATCTATGCAAAGTGATCATGCCATCTATGCACATGTGATCAGCCATCTTGCACCATGTGATCACTGCCATCTATGCACATTGATCATGCATCTTGCACTTGAGATCATGGCATCTATGAACATGATCATGCCATCTATGCCATGTCATGCCATCTATGCACATGTGATCATGCCATCTATGCACATGTGATCATGCCATCTATGCACATGAATCATGCCATCTATGCACATGAGTCATGCCATCTGATGCACATTAGTGATCATGCCATCTATGCACATGTGATCATGCCATCTATGCACATGTGATCATGCCATCTATGCACATGTGATCATGCCATCTATGCACATGTGATCATGCCATCTATGCACATGTGATCATGCCATCTATGCACATGTGATCATGCCATCTATGCACATGTAGATCATGGCCATCTATGCACATGTATCATGCCATCTATGCACATGGATCATGCCATCTATGCACATGTGATCATGCCATCTATGCACATGTGATCATGCCATCTATGCACATTTATCATGCCATCTATGCACAATGATCATGCCATCTATGCACATTGATCATGTCATCTATGCACATGTGATCATGCATCTATGCACATGAATCATGCCATCTATGCATGCACAGCATCGTATGCACATGCATCATGTCATCTGTGACCTCTGTTCATGTCATCTATGCACATGTTATCATGTCATCTATGAACATGTCATGTCATCTGTACCTTGTTATGTCATCTAAGCACATGTATCATGTCATCTGTGACCCTCTGTTCTTGTCATCTATGCACATGTTATCATGTCATCTGTGACCCTCTGTTCATGTCATCTGTGACCCTCTGGTCATGTCATCTATGCACATGTTATCATGTCATCTGTGACCCTCTGGTCATGTCATCTGTGACCCTCTGGTCATGCCATCTATGCACATGTTATCATGTCATCTGTGACCCTCTGTTCATGTCATCTGTGACCCTCTGGTCATGTCATCTATGCACATGTTATCATGTCATCTGTGACCCTCTGGTCATGTCATCTCTGAACATGTTATCATGCCATCTATGCACAAGTGATCATGCCATCTATGCACATGAGATCATGCCATCTATGCACAAGTGATCACGCCATCTATGAACATGACATCATGGCATCTATGCACATGAGATCATGTCATCTGTGACCCTCTGTTCATGTCATCTATGCACATGTTATCATGTCATCTGTGACCCTCTGTTCATGTCATCTGTGACCCTCTGGTCATGTCATCTAAGCACATGTTATCATGTCATCTGTGACCCTCTGTTCATGTCATCTAAGCACATGTTATCATGTCATCTGTGACCCTCTGTTCATGTCATCTGTGACCCTCTGGTCATGTCATCTATGCACATGTTATCATGTCATCTGTGACCCTCTGGTCATGTCATCTGTGACCCTCTGGTCATGTCATCTATGCACATGTTATCATGTCATCTGTGACCCTCTGTTCATGTCATCTGTGACCCTCTGGTCATGTCATCTATGCACATGTTATCATGTCATCTGTGACCCTCTGGTCATGTCATCTCTGAACATGTTATCATGCCATCTATGCACAAGTGATCATGCCATCTATGCACATGAGATCATGCCATCTATGCACAAGTGATCACGCCATCTATGAACATGACATCATGGCATCTATGCACATGAGATCATGTCATCTGTGACCCTCTGTTCATGTCATCTATGCACATGTTATCATGTCATCTGTGACCCTCTGTTCATGTCATCTGTGACCCTCTGGTCATGTCATCTGTGACCCTCTGTTCATGTCATCTATGCACATGTTATCATGTCATCTGTGACCCTCTGTTCATGTCATCTGTGACCCTCTGTTCATGTCATCTATGCACATGTTATCATGTCATCTGTGACCCTCTGTTCATGTCATCTGTGACCCTCTGGTCATGTCATCTCTGAACATGTTATCATGCCATCTATGCACAAGTGATCATGCCATCTATGCACATGAGATCATGCCATCTATGCACAAGTGATCACGCCATCTATGAACATGACATCATGGCATCTATGCACATGAGATCATGTCATCTGTGACCCTCTGTTCATGTCATCTATGCACATGTTATCATGTCATCTGTGACCCTCTGTTCATGTCATCTGTGACCCTCTGGTCATGTCATCTGTGACCCTCTGTTCATGTCATCTATGCACATGTTATCATGTCATCTGTGACCCTCTGTTCATGTCATCTGTGACCCTCTGTTCATGTCATCTATGCACATGTTATCATGTCATCTGTGACCCTCTGTTCATGTCATCTATGCACATGTTATCATGTCATCTGTGACCCTCTGTTCATGTCATCTGTGACCCTCTGGTCATGTCATCTATGCACATGTTATCATGTCATCTGTGACCCTCTGGTCATGTCATCTATGCACATGTTATCATGTCATCTGTGACCCTCTGTTCATGTCATCTGTGACCCTCTGGTCATGTCATCTATGCACATGTTATCATGTCATCTGTGACCCTCTGGTCATGTCATCTATGCACATGTTATCATGTCATCTGTGACCCTCTGTTCATGTCATCTATGCACATGTTATCATGTCATCTGTGACCCTCTGTTCATGTCATCTGTGACCCTCTGGTCATGTCATCTGTGACCCTCTGTTCATGTCATCTATGCACATGTTATCATGTCATCTGTGACCCTCTGTTCATGTCATCTGTGACCCTCTGTTCATGTCATCTATGCACATGTTATCATGTCATCTGTGACCCTCTGTTCATGTCATCTGTGACCCTCTGGTCATGTCATCTCTGAACATGTTATCATGCCATCTATGCACAAGTGATCATGCCATCTATGCACATGAGATCATGCCATCTATGCACAAGTGATCACGCCATCTATGAACATGACATCATGGCATCTATGCACATGAGATCATGTCATCTGTGACCCTCTGTTCATGTCATCTATGCACATGTTATCATGTCATCTGTGACCCTCTGTTCATGTCATCTGTGACCCTCTGTTCATGTCATCTATGCACATGTTATCATGTCATCTGTGACCCTCTGTTCATGTCATCTATGCACATGTTATCATGTCATCTGTGACCCTCTGTTCATGTCATCTGTGACCCTCTGGTCATGTCATCTATGCACATGTTATCATGTCATCTGTGACCCTCTGGTCATGTCATCTATGCACATGTTATCATGTCATCTGTGACCCTCTGTTCATGTCATCTGTGACCCTCTGGTCATGTCATCTATGCACATGTTATCATGTCATCTGTGACCCTCTGGTCATGTCATCTATGCACATGTTATCATGTCATCTGTGACCCTCTGTTCATGTCATCTATGCACATGTTATCATGTCATCTGTGACCCTCTGTTCATGTCATCTGTGACCCTCTGGTCATGTCATCTATGCACATGTTATCATGTCATCTGTGACCCTCTGTTCATGTCATCTATGCACATGTTATCATGTCATCTGTGACCCTCTGTTCATGTCATCTGTGACCCTCTGGTCATGTCATCTATGCACATGTTATCATGTCATCTGTGACCCTCTGTTCATGTCATCTATGCACATGTTATCATGTCATCCGTGCCCCTGCCATATTAGAGCCTGTGATCATGTTTTCTCCCCACTTGTGATCATTCAGACTCTGTTCTAAGTCCCTTGGAGCATGTAGATCCTTATAAATTTCATGTGTATGCCCATTTTGCTTGTAAAACTTTTAACACTAATGTACTAATTCAAAAAAGGATAATAGTACATATCGCAATTATGATAAAGGGGAGATGCATGGGGAATGAGACTAATGATGAGATCGGCTCTCAGGTGGAGCAGTATTGAACTGGTGGAGCTGAGTACCTGCAGTAGCTCAGCTTAGTGAATTATAACAAGCCCGCTCGGCGTTTGTTCTGAGCCTCACATGCAATCCATCCATCAGATTCCTGTCTGTACACGGAGCCGACAGGAAGTCACGATGCTAGTGCACGTGACCCTGTCTCGCTCAGATGACGTGCACGGACGGGAGCTGCCTTGGGTGCCCGCCCACAAAAAGATAATATCACGCCCTTCAGTGACGTCCTGCAGACAGAGAGGGAGGGGGAGGAAAGCCACTCAGGCTGCATAAGACACAGCCCTCTCGTACTATAGCCCGAGGGAGACGCCCTCAAGTACTAAATCATGTAAGTTTATAAACTGTTTATTTCGGTTTGCTGTTATCAATATTCTTAGCAAAAACATAGCTGCAATGGTGTACGTAGGGTCCAGGGACATGTATTAACAGCTTATAGACGTCATCTGAGGTGGTTTGTTCCCTTTAAACTCACAGAGGCCCATCGGTGTCATGATTGCGGTCTTTTCTCTGTCTGCTTCTGCCATGGGAACCTGCCAATACCCACTGGTGAGATATAAGGTGGAAAAATAGTTAGCAGTTCTCAGTGCAGCTAATGAATCATCAATTCTGGGTAATGGCTAAGCATCCTTATGTGTAATGCGATTAATCTGCATGTAGTCAATACTAGTGATGAGCGAGCGCTAAAATGCTCGGGTGCTCAATGCTCGGGTCGAGCATCTCAAGATGCTCGGGTACTCGACCCGAGACCTGAGCCCAATGTTACCCTATGAGAGACCCCAGCATTTTTCCGGCATGACCCCCGGCAGCCTGGATAAACCCTGAAAATGTCACAAAAGTATAAGAACAGTCCTCAAATGACATGGGCACAGTATGGCGAAGACCCCTTTCAGCATTTCTGAATCTCAGGTCACTGCTGTGAACAATGTTGTCTGAGCATTATGCCACTTTTACAGACTCACAATAAAACGTCCAAAAATTAAACCAAAGTGCATTTTCCTTGGCAAAATGTTAAGGGCTCATACTCATTTGTGAGACAATGTTGCTGTATGATAGTATTTTGGATTACATGAAAGATTTAAAAAAAAAAAAAATGCGTGGCACTCCGATGCCCCTGGGAAAGACGTGGATGAGGGCCTCTTTAAACAATGTGCCCATTAATACAAAGTGGGTCTTTTCTGGTATTGCCCTAGGCAAGGCGGCCAAACATTGGGAAGCTCCCTGATGCCCCTGGGAAGAGACGTGGATGAGGGCCTCTTTAAATAATGTGCCCATTAATAGAAAGTGGGTCTTTTCTGGTATTGCCCTAGGCAGGGCTGCCAAAAGTTGGGAGGCACTCTGATGCCCCTGGGAAGAGATGTGGAGGAGAGCCTCTTTAAATATTGTTCCCATTACAAAGGAGCGGGTCTCCTATACTTGTAATGCCCATGAACTAAGTATTGACTAAAACATTTACCCCTGGGTGGTATACATGAACCTACTGTCTAACTTTTTAACGGTTAGGGGCATCATAAACAACATGTAAATAAAATATCTTCTCGTGGCATCATGGACCACGGTCGCCCTGATGATATGGTGGTGGCGGATGAGGAGAAGGAGGAGGAGTACCGCAAATAGCCCAAATCAGGAAGTGTGTACCCTTGTGTGGGTGTTAGGAGGGGCGTGGGAATATACATCCACAATAAATACAATGGCTTCAACTTTACATTACGCTACTATCATTTGGTGGTGTGCTGAAGTCAGGCCTAATCCAACCCTTGTTCATCTTGATCAGAGTCAGCCTGTTGTTGATGACCCTGTTGATGACTGTTACCAGTCTGGCGTGCATGGATGACTTTATGTTGCGCTGCCTGTCCCGTGGCCCTCACATTATCAACATCTTGGCGGACACTCATTACTGGTTGGTGACACTTTTAGACCCAAGCTACAAGGAGAACTTTATTTCTCTTATTCCACCAGCGGAGAGGTCGACAAAAATGCTGCAGTACCAGAAGGCCCTTGTTGGGGAATTAGTCAAAAAATTCCCTTCGTAAAACGCTGGTGGCAGGGGTCACAGTTTGGTGGCCAACCAAGGCGTCCAGGAGAGAGAGCCACAACTCTAATCCAGCAGAGGTAGAGAAACACTCTCAGAGATATGGGAGAGTTTTCTCAGCCCCTCTGATAGCACAGGCCCTGAGGCGCTGGGTACTGTCACAAGGACTGTAAAGTTTGTAAAGATGGTGAAGGAGTACCTTGGCAGCCGTAAAAAAGTGCTCAGGATTCCTCTGTGCCTTACAGTTTTTGGGTATCGAAGCTGGACACGTGGCATGAATTGGCTCTCTACGTCTTGGAAGTCCTGGCCTGCCCTGCAGCTAGCGTTTTGTCAGAGCGTGTTTTTAGTGCCGCCAGTGGAATCATTACTGATAAACGCACCCGCCTGTCAACTGAAAATGCTGGCAGGATGACTGAACGTGCTGGCCTCATCCTCCCCCTCCTCCTCGTCCCTGTCCTCTGGCCATCCACGCTGGACTACGGTATGACGGTTGTGCAGGTAGTATCGTCAATTCCACATGAAAATAGCTCCTGTTCTTCTAACTCCTCTTCCTCATCCTCCTTCTCGTAATTGTTCCCCAATGCACGTTGGGATGAGATTAGGCTGGGCTGTGTGTAATCACCCACTATGGTTCCTTACTCCATCTCATCGTGCTCCGCCTGCAATGCATCATCTTTGATTTTGAGCAGAGCGCGTTTTAGAATACAGAGAAGCGTGATGGTGACGCTAATGATGGCGTCGTCGATGCTTACCATTTTGGTGGAGTCCTCAAAGTTTTGGAAGACTGTACATATGTCAGACATCCATGTCCACTCCAGAGGTCTTATCTGTGGAGTTTGAACTGAATACCGACGGCCTAGTTGATGCTGGTAGTCACCAACTGCCCTCTTCTGCTCACAAATCCTGACCAACATCTGCAGGGTTGAATTCCAACATGTGGGGACATCACACACCAGTCTGTGAGCC
The DNA here is from genome assembly GCA_033576535.1 of Allobates femoralis. Lineage (NCBI taxonomy): Eukaryota > Metazoa > Chordata > Amphibia > Anura > Aromobatidae > Allobates > Allobates femoralis. The sequence continues at coordinate 646,321,587 of JARQOC010000003.1, forward strand.
GGAAGCTGCAAACGCTGCTGAAACCCGGCAACGGTGGCTGAAGCAGTAGGTGACTTTCTAAAATGGGTACACAGGCGGCGTACTTTGACGAACAGATCCGGCAGCTCCGGGTAGGATTTAAGAAACCGCTGAACTACCAGGTTGAGCACATGGGCCAAGTGTGGCGCCCCACATAGTCATGCGTCACAGTAAAAGAGGTGCAATATTCCCCAGCTGCGAGTGGACCCCAGGTTGGTGGGTGGGCCCCATACCTGCACTCCCACATTAGCATAGTGGTGGAAGGTTACCCGGGAGGGAGATATATTCACCTCTAGGGGGAACAAAGTGCAGCTAGTCTGTGGAGGAGAGGAGTTGGGACAGTTGGAAAAGAGTGTGGAGCGAGGCGGAAGGTTTACCCGGACAGCTCTATGCTGATCCGGAGGAAAGGAGAGAGAGGATCCTGAGGGGATCCTGAGAGAGGTCGCTCGACATGCGGAGTCTGGGCCCTAGAGAGAAAGGGGGAACCCCAGCATGGAGCGTCCATATTGCAGGGAATTCCCCAGTCCACTACGGGAACGCCGGACCCGAGGAAACAGCCAGAGTCTACCTCTGCAGTCATCAACCAGGTGCTGCGGTTTGTTTATCAGCTGCGGCACCCTGCCAGACGTAGCGGTCTGCCTGCTTCCTCACCACGAGGGAGGGGAGCCCCAAGTCTACCTAAAAGGAGCCATTGGGTATAGACTCATCCTAGGCGGGGAAGAAAGGACACGGGTTCGTCAACTAAAGTTTACCACGAGTCCCACCATACCACCTGGCATCCACTTGCAGCCACCCGTAGAGCTACCTGTTTGAATACCATCATGCTGAACTGTGGACTCTGTATTTTGCTGCTGAATGTTTACAGTAAAGTACCCGGGAGAAAGTGACTTTGCCTTTGTGTGGTTATCTTCATCAACCTGTTTACTTACAGGGACGCTGCCCCGGAGGACCAGCTCCACCTGTAGGGAGCTTTGCCATCTCAGCCGCATTACCATCGACCTCCAGAGGACTGTGGCGGCGCTGGTGATCCATACACCAGGTACTACAAGTGACGTTACATGCAGTGGCGTAACTAGAGTCTGGTGGGCCCCGGTGCGAAATTTTGACCTGGGCCCCCCCCCCCACCAGGGCCGGACTGGGACCAAAAAGCAGCCCTGGAAAAGAAGCCCCATCAGCCCCAATACGTAAATTTTGCTTTTACCCTGTTGTGGCCCTCACCCCTTTCTTAAAGAAGTTATTTGAAGAGCCACATGTGAATGGTTCAGCAGAGGGAATAATCAACCACAGCTCCATTTACATGGTGCTCTTCAAAGCTCCATTTCTCAGGATTGTGGGGTCCCAGTGGTCAGACACACAGACACACAGCCAGCCACACACAGAGCCACAGCCAGTCACACACAGAGCCACAGTCAGCCAGCCACACACACATACACACACAGCCAGCCACAGCCAGACAGCCACACACAGCTAGCTACATAAACAGCCACCAGCCACACAGACAGCCACACACAGACACAGCCAGCCACACATATACAGCCACACACAAACAGCCAGCCACATAGACAGCCATCAGCCAGCCACACACAGATGCAGCCAGCCAAACACATACACAGTCACACACATATACAGCCACAGACAGCCACACACAGACAGCCACACACAGACAGCCACCAGCTACACACAAACAGCCACACACAGGTGCAGCCAGCCACATAGACAGCCACAGCCAGCCACACATCCAACCAGCCACACACAGCCAGCCACACAGCCACACACACACACAGCCATACAGTCAACCACACAGTCAGCCACACAGCCAAGCAGCCCAGCCACACACAGCTCCAGCCACACACAGACACACAGTCAGCCACACACAGCCAGCCACACACAGCCATCCACAGCCATGCTGCTCCAGCCACAGCCAACCCAAGCCAGCCACATGGCAACAGCCACACACAGCCAAGCAGCCCCAGTCACACACAGCAGACACACACAGCCATCCACAGCCATGCTGTTCCAGCCACAGCCAACCCAAGCCAGCCATGTGGCACCAGCCACACACAGCCAAGCAGTCCCAGTCACACACAGACACAGTCAGCCACACACAGCCAAACAGCTCCAGCCACACACAGGACACAGTCAGCCACACAGCCCCAGCCACACAGCCATTCAACATCAGCCACACACAGCCAGACACACACAGCCATCCACAGCCATGCAGCTCCAGCCACAGCCAACCCCAGCCAGCCACACACAGCCAGCCACAGACACACAGCCCCAGCCACACACAGACACATAGTCAGCCACACACAGCCAGCCACAGCCACACACAGCCAGCCACGCAGCCTCAGCCACACAGCACAGCGCCAGCCATACAGCCAACTAATGCATAACATTTTGAGGATAACCTGGTGTTGGTGAAGTCCTATTATGGAGACAGTATGAGGCACAGTATAGGACATAGTATGGGGGCACACAGTGGGGAGGGGGGCACACGCAGAACATTTGAGTCTGACCTGGCGTTGGTGAAGTCTTGTTATGGGGCACACAGTATAGAGGTGGCGGCACAGTATGGGGGAGGAATCAGTATAAGGGTGGGGGGCACGCACAGTATTGGAGAGGGCACAGTATGGGGGGCACACAGTATAAGGGGGTGGGCACACACATGCACAGTATGGGTAGGGGGCACAGTATAAGGGGTGGGCATGCACACAGTATGGGTAGGTGGGCACAGTATATGGGGCACACAGTATAAGAAGGGGGCACAGTATATGGGAGGGTATTAGTAGATGGGGAGGCACAGTATGGGAAGGGGGCACACAGTATATGGGGCACACAATATAGGGGGGTACAGTATATGGGGTGGGCACGTACAGTACATGAGGTGGGCGCAAAGTATATGGGGAGGGCACAGTATGGGGGCACACAGTATATGGAGAGGGCACACAGTATATGGGGCACACAATACAGTCTCTGACCTGGCGTTGGTGCAGTCCTGGTACAGAGTCTTGAAGTCTCTCCTGGGGATCAGCTTGCTGTGGTTGATCCCGAGCTGGATGGCCCCAGCCCCCGCAGCATCTGCAGACAGATGAGCTCCTGCCCAGATCCAGCACAAAGGACGCGACCCGCACCCTGTGCATCTCCACCATCCGGCATTCACTGCTGCCCCCGGGAGCCGGGCTGTATGCGCCCAGCAGCAGAGATTCCCGCGGGCTCAGCATTGCAGGAGGAGGGGCGGACATGGCCATGCTCGGGCTCCCGGAACAAGCAGCACTTAGGAGGAGAGGAGGGGCGGGCACAGCAGCAGGAAGTGAGCTCTCACTTCCCGTCCTCCCTCCTCTCCGGCCGGCACTATCGCGGTCGCGGTGGCCGGCTGTCAGCACGGGCCACGGGGCCCCCCGGGGGGGTGCGAGCCCCCGGGGGGGTGCGGGCCCCCCCTGGGGGCGGGCCCGGTCGCAGTCGCGACCGCTGCGACCGCGGTAGTTACGCCACTGGTTACATGACAAACTCTAATCCCCTGTACATACACCCCTTATTGAAGTGTCACCCAGGCCACGGGCTCAGGCATTGCCACCCGTGACATCCCCGTGAAAGCACCCACCGAGCCTGATACCCGAGCAGTCTAGGGCCTGGGGCTCGACACAAGCATGGCACATGTGGGAGCTTGCTTCGCCTCAGAGCCACCACCAGGTTCCGACCATTGTCACACACGACCATACCTGGCTCTAGGTTCAGCGGTGTGAACAAATGATCTGCCTGCTCTTTCAGAGCTGTCCATAACTCATCAGCATTGTGGGGTTTGTCACCTACGCATATTAGCTTCAGCACAGCCTGTTGCCTCTTGGCTGAGCCAGTGCTGCAGACCTTCCAGCTGGGGACTGTTGTGGAGGCTGAAGAGGAGGAGGCTGAGGAGGATGACGTTCTGGAGCAGTAGACTGTGGGGGCAACCCTGACTGAGTTTGGGCCCGCAATCCTTGGCATCGGGAGGACGTGTTCCGTCCCAAGGTCCGACTGGGTCCCGGCTTCCACTATATTAACCCAGTGTGCCGTCAGCGAGATGTACAGTCATGGCCAAAAGTTTTGAGAATGACACCAAATTATATTTTCACATGATCTGCTGCCCTCTGGTTTCTATTTGTGTTTGTCTGATGTTTATATCGCATACAGAAATATAATTGCAATCATATTATGAGTACCAAAAGGTTATATTGACAGTTAGAATGAGTTAATGCAGCAAGTCAATATTTGCAGTGTTGACCTTTCTTCTACAGGACCTCTGCAATTCTCCCTGGCATGCTCTCAATCAACTTCTGGACCAAACCCTGACTGATAGCAGTCCATTCTTGCATAATCAATGCTTGCATTTTGCCAGAATTTGTTGGTTTTTGTTTGTCCACCCGTCTCTTGATGATTGACCACAAGTTCTCAATGGGATTAAGATCTGGGGAGTTTCCAGGCCATGGACCCAAAATCTCTATGTTTTGTTCCCTGAACCATTTAGGTATCACCTTTGCTTTATGGCAAGGTGCTCCATCATGCTGGAAAAGGCATTGTTGGCCACCAAACTGCTCTTGGACGGTTGGGAGAACTTGCTCTTGGAGGACATTCTGGTACCATTCTTTATTCATGGCTGTGTTTTTAGGCAAGACTGTGAGTGAGCCGATTCCCTTGGCTGAGAAGCAACCCCACACATGAATGGTTTCAGGATGCTTTACAGTTGGCATGAGACAAGACTGGTGGTAGCGCTCACCTCTTCTCCGAATAAGCTGTTTTCCAGATGTCCTAAACTATCGAAAAGGGGATTCATCAGACAAAATTACTTTACCCCAGTCCTCAGCAGTCCACTCCCTGTACCTTTTGCAGAATATCAGTCGGTCCCTGATGTTTTTTCTGGAGAGAAGTGGCTTCTTTGCTGGCCTCCTTGAAACCAGGCCTTGCTCAAAGAGTCTCCGCCTCACAGTGCGTGCAGAAGCACTCACACCAGCTTGCTGCCATTCCTGAGCAAGCTCGGCACTGCTGGTAGTCCGAACCTGCAGCTGAAACAGTTTTAAGATACGGTCCTGGCGCTTGCTGTTCTTTCTTGGGCGCCCTGGAGCCTTTTTGACAACAATGGAAGCTCTCTCCTTGAAGTTCTTGATGATGCTATAGATTGTTGACTGAGGTTCAATCTTTCTAGCTGTGATACTCTTCCCTGTTAGACCATTTTTGTGCAGTGCAATGATGGCTGCACGTGTTTCTTTAGAGATAACCATGGTTAACTGAAGAGAAACAATGATACCAAGCACCAGCCTCCTTTTAAAGTGTCCAGTGGTGTCATTCTTACTTAATCATGACTGATTGTTCGCCAGCCCTGTCCTGATCAACACCCACACCTGTGTTAATGGAACAATCACTAAAACGATGTTAGCTGCTCCTTTTAAGGCAGGACTGCAATGATGTTGAAATGTGTTTTGGGGGTTAAAGTTAATTTTCTAGGCAAATATTGACTTAGCAAGTAATTGCTGTTAAGCTGATCACTCTTTATGACATTCTGGAGTATATGCAAATTGCCATTAGAAAAACTGAAGCAGTAGACTTTTAAAATTAATATTTGTATCATTCTCAAAACTTTTGGCCATGACTGTACATAAATTCCCCTTTTAAAGATAGGCCCAGGACACGGGATCAGGCGTGGCTGCCATTCCCCGTGACACTGCAGTTAACCCTTTGCAGCCTGACACCCGAGTACCCCAAAGCCTGGGTGCTACACCTATTTTCCTGGCCTCACGAACAGGATCCTGTGCCCGATACCACCGGGTACTGTGCGCCTTGAACTTGGACTTAAAATGGACTTTTTCCGCCATTGCTTGGCGCCAAAAATGGGCTCCCGCCATTATCGCAGGAGGACCTAAGATGGCGCCGTAGCCATGTACTTAACACCATGTGCAGGCCCAGGGGCGTGCCTCAGCACCTAGAAGAAGGAGAGCCTAGACAAAGGCACCAAAAATTGTGGCCGCCCCGATTGCCATCAATCAATCAGGGGGCGGCCCACAGGAAATTCCCAGGGAGTGCCCGCCCATAAGAAGACAAACCGGAAGAGAAGGACAGAAACAACTAGGCTCCTTTGTACCTGGCAGCATGGCGACACCCCGGTGGAGAGACATTGTGCGAGAGTTGGAGGAGCAGACCCACACCAAGTACCCCAAAGCCTGGGTGCTATACAATTCCACCCTCCCTACCTTTATGGGCACTTCTCTAACCCCCATTAGGGTACCTTTACACGCCGCTACTGGCGGGTGGCTACAACCAGCTACTTCACGTGCACGAGCACGCACAAACGGTTGCAAACGGTACCCGCACCACCTTTACATGCCGCAACAAGGTGCGCTACAGTAGGTTACATCTATCTCTAGATACACCGCCGGGTGTCTCAAGTTACCTTCTGCCGAGCACCTTACCTCATTTACACACCGCTACAACAAGCTAATATGGGCGGACCTGGTGCAGCAGGGACAACACATAGGCGTGCCACAATTGTGGATTACGAGACGTCCGTACGCTGATAGGACAAAGTAATAACATCATGATTGGCCAGGCATCGCAGGAGGCTGATTAATACATGACGCTCGAGCAATTGTGTAGTGTGGCTGGTCAGCTCCTTAAATATGCCGCCCTATGCAGCGACTACCAATCGTAATGCAAGAGCTTCCTCCAATGATCGCTGATGGGGCGCGGTAACCCGGAGCCTGTGTCACGCCCCAGCTACATACCAGGTACATAGCCTGGTGTCCAGACATCCCTTCTGTTGCTTCTTTACACGCCGATACAGGTCGGTACAATCGGCTGTGTAGCCACCTGTTTCAGGATAGTGCTCGGAAACAGGTGCCGCTACTGCCGGGTGGCTACTACCGTCTTCACACGCCGCTACCACGGGTTGAATTGCCGATGCAAGATACATTTCTCGCATGTATCCGGTTGTAGCCACCCGCCAGTAGCGGCGTGTAAAGGTACCCTTACAGCGATTTGTTCACCGTTAGACTCATTGAGGGTGAAGTCTAGGGCAGGCTGTTTCAGTTCTGCATCAGGCCAGTACTTTTTGTAAAGGATATAGGGGATGGTGGTCACCTGTGACCCGGTGTCCAGCAGAGCAGGTGTCGGGTTGCCATGTAGTACAATCGACAGGAACGGCCTCTGTCCGATGAAGGTCTTGTACCAGGTGGCTGGGCCCTGTTAAGTTATTCCTGAGGTTTGGCCCCAGGGTCTGCCCGTTTAAAGGACAGCTCCAGGTGATGTGGCCGGTTCGGTTACAGCGGTGGCAGATGGGCTCCCCAGTGGAGCTGTAGTGGTCGGTGGTTCTTCCTCGGTACGCTGTGGCTTGCTTCGCTCTCATCCAGGGTACATCCTCCGGATTGTCAGCAAGTTGAATCAGCGGTTGAGGTTAGGGCTGGGATCTTGGCGCTGGCTGGGGACACTGCTGCAGCTGTAGAGCTTCCATCACCTTGGTTATGTTTTTGCTCATTTGGCGCATTTCAGCACGCATCTCAGCACGCAGAGAGTCATACTTGTCAGGCTGAGCAGATTGCGTATTGTGCGTGGCGGCAGACATGGGCACTCGTTTCAGGGTAGCCTGCACCTCACCACTGCACCACCGTTTGATGGCAGCTTCATGGGTCTCTATTGGCCGGAACCCTTTTATGGCCATTTCCTTCAGGGTATTAAAGTCAGCTTCTGGGTTGCTCAGTGACCACGAACGTACAGTCTTATTGTCCTCCGGGATAGCAGTCCCCGGGTGAATTGTTCAATCAAGAGCTTATTTTCATCGGGTACACTGGCAGGGCTGACATGCTTAAGGGCTCGCAATGCTTCCTCTAGGCGCCAGGCGTAAGCTCTGATATCATCTCCTGGCCTCTCGTAGCAGTGATGAAAGCGCATGCGTATATCAGCCTCATTGCACTCCTCAAAAGTAGCTCTCAATTTGTCAATTTGGCCGCTAATCTCTGTTAATCAGCAGACCAAGACTCACTCTCTTTCTCTGCTGCGCCAGTTCACTGTCCGAGTACCACAGCAGCGCGCTACTGACCGGTCATCACATACATGTCCAGGACACTAGTGATTTTTCTCCTAAAAGCATCCAACGTATCAGGGTGACCATCATACTGGGGCAACCACTTAGCCCCCGGAATGTATGGGAGTGAGATAGGCATGATCAGGGCGACTGCGCCCGGCGCGCCGGTGGCGCTAGCAGAGCTACTAGCAGCCATAGGTGCTTCGGGGTAATTCCTAGGGTCAGTGAATGTACTGTCGTCGTCGTTGGAGGAGGCCGACATGCTGGGGGCGCCCCTAGTGAATTACAGCCAGTGTTCAAATAGTTAATCAGTTTGGGAATGCGGTGCTCGGGAATGCTCGGCTGAGCGAGGGGCGGGCTTCAGTTTCATGCTATACAGGCCGACTCGCCCCCTTTCTTCCCTCTCTTCGGCGCAGTAATGGCGGCGTAGTTTTAACAGTCACTCAATACAGTTGAAAGCACAGCACACAATACTCGGTAATACCGGGCACGAGATCCTGTTAGTGACGGCAGAAATGCATGTCGAGCCCCAGGCCCTGGGGTACTCGGGTATCAGGCTCGATGGGTGTTTTCACGGGGATGTCACGGGTAGCAGCGTCTGAGCCCGTGGTCTGGGTGACACTTCAATAAGGGGTTACGTACAGGGGATAAGAGTTTGTTGTTGTCGCGTGACGCCACCTGTAGAACCTGGTGATGGGTCACCAGCGTCGCCGCAGTCCTCTGGAGGGCGATGGTAAGGTTGTTAAGGAAGTAAAGCTCCCTATAGGTGGAGTTGGGCCTCCAGAGCAGTGTAGTGTGGAGGGGCAGCTTGGAGTGGGACTTGAGGTCAGGATGGGGAGTGATGGAGCAGTCTATATGGGTACCGGGGACTGAGAGGAATAACTCACGCACACTGAAGCAAGTCTCTTTTACCTTTTACTGGTGGTATAGCAGGTAAATCCGTTCAGGGCACTGTCGGGTGACCAGGTGCACAGTGAGTCTTCACAGCAAGTGGGTATAAGGCCTCCTCAGGTTCCCTGTTGTTACCGAAGCCCTGTCTGCATGCAGCCAGACTGGCCTCCTCGCTTTCTCTGGTCTCTACCCTCTCTCCTCCTGCGCGGTCCACGGGTTACCCTCTCTTATCACTGCTGTGCTGTTCTACACTGCGGTGTCTGGCTCTCTCTTTCTGAGTACGCAGGGGGACTGGGTGACTGAAGTCTGCACTGTGTGACGGGGTTTTCTGCAGTCATGGAGTAATCCTGCAGGTGTGGACCCCCGAAGTCCGGTACGTCTTGGGTGAACATCCACCGATTCCTCACTCCCTTGGTTCTGCTTCTTGCCTTGTGTCCCCACTCCTAGGCCCGGCTCGACGGCAGAAGGGCCACTCCGGGTCACTGGTTATGGCCTAACTGCGGCACTGATCACCAGGACGTCTTCGCAGCTCTCCTAGCGTCTGCACACTCAAACTAACTCCTCCCCCAGCAGCAGTATTTATAGGGGACCTCACCTAAAGTCAGTGAGTCTAGCTCCCCTACTGTGCCGAGGTGGAAGATGTTGCATGTAGTAGGTACCTGCTGTGGAAGCCCAGCTGTGCAGTAGGGAAGGCTGAGGCTACCTGCGTGAGCAGGGCGCCACCACTAGCCTTGGTGAGGGAGGTATATGTCACTGAGGTGGCTAGCCTTGTAAGGGAGGTATGTCTCTCTGAGGGGCTAGCCTTGGTGAGGGAGGTATGTGTCACTGAGGTGGCTAGCCTTGGTGATGTAAGTTCTGGAGATCAAGGCTCCAAAACATATAGAGCTGAACGTTTTTTTTTTTTTTTAATGGGCTAGGATTTTTGGGTCTTTATTTTGGGAGCATCAACCTTCTCCCCCCTGTCGTCCTCACTTGGGCTCAGGCGGGAAGAAGTAGACTGCTCCTCAGGGCAAGATCTACCAGCCAGCCCCTGTATATAACCATAGATCGTATGTTTTTGTTAAGTAATGTTTAAGCAAAGAAACTCCCATTCGGGAAGAAGCATTCTTGTCAAATTTTACTGTTATTATGCATGCAGGCTATAAAAATGTGAGTTCTATTTGCAACATCTATTTAACCCATGTAGTCGCATGAGGATGTGCTAATCTTTCCTAAGGGGGAATGTAGCGCCCCTGCGTCTGGTCACCACAAAGGGGTACTGCACCCATTCCACGGGTGTGGTATTCCTGTTCTCAGTAATCGGGATGGTAAGTCCAGACACCCACAAAAGCACCGAACACACCCGGTCCCAGGAATGGCAGCGGACCCGATAGAGGGAGGGCTCAGGTAGTTAGTGGGATGATGGGAAGAAAGGTGGTGGGTGGGAAGTTAGTTGAGGTCAGTTGAGAGGAAGTAGTGGAAGGAGAAGGGCCCAGAGGACTTGAGCAGCAAGGAGCTTGTCCCGGGTCCCGAAACAGCAGACTGCAGAGAGGCAGAGGAAACCCTAGTGGCACAGGCAGTGAGCAATCCATCCGTGCACCCAAATCTGAAGTAAAGTGGAAGGGCAGGTTGAGAATTGAGAACCAGGGACTGGCCCTGAAGGTGACGAGAAGACTCTACGCTCCAACCACGAAACCGGAGGCCACGAGATCTAGAGGAGCTGTGGCCAACTCCTGACATATCCCCTGAGAAGGTAGCCGTACTAGGGTCAGAGTTCTTGGTTGACCACCCGAGAAGACCCGTGGCTGCTGGATTGGTGGACTGTGTGCGGAGGTGCAAGCAGAAGTTTGGTGAACAGGTAATGCTGAGAGAGAAAGCAACCTGAGAAGGAAGGAGCATAAAGGGGGTGTCGTGGATGAGCTATCCTGGTTGCTGGACTGAGTTTGTGCAAGGACAGTACCCTGTAACACCACCAAGTGAGATGCCAAGTAAACCGGGTTTAGAACTCAGAACTGTGTGTGTGACTGTTCATTTCTCACCTGTAAAGCGGTAGACTGAAAAGACGCGCAGGCCACAGAAGCCCTGCCGGAGAAATGGCCCAATCCCCCTTCCCCGACGAAAATAACCCAGCTTGCCCTCCATCCCGAACATCTCACTGGTTGCTGTGGAGACCCGCTCCAGTCATGGGGAGCGAGCCCACCACAGCTGCCATCCCATCATCCTCAGAGGTCAAGCACCGCAACGTCGGCCACTCATAGCCAAACACCACGGGTGGTGTCACGACAACTATCCCTAAATCACAATTTCCCGAATTTGCAGTGGCAAAACGCCAAAATGCTGCGGTCAAGTTAAGCATAGTGGGTATGGGATTTCCACAAATCCCATCCACTATACTTGTACTGTACTACGCAGCATTTTGACGCAGCAGCAAGACGCTGCGTCCAAAACGCTGCGTATACTGATCGTGAGTATACAGACTTAGACATTTTTCAAAACTGTCTAGTAAGGCAAAGAATTATTGAATAAAGCCTCCCAACTTCATAAGAGAAAACATGGGAATGAAGTCTACAATCTGTGACTGTAATCTATACATAACAGAAATAAATGACCAATGCTTCTACTGTTTATTTGACAGCACAAAATAACATAAGAAGTAAAATACATTGCAGATGTAAATACAATTATTACAAGGTGCTAAAGAGCAACTCCAGAAAAAGTAGAGCCGTTCCAACCAACATTGGCCGCATTCACGTCAATGAAATTGATGTAAATCCTGAAAGAGACAATAGAAATGTTGTATAAGTGTATAGGTGAAACTATTACTAGAAAATTATATAAGGTAAAAGGCTACATTCAGACTATCCATTCTTTTCTCCTCTGTTCAGCTGTGTTTTTTGCTGGAAAATAGAAGCTGACAAAAAAAACGCACCCAAAAATGGATGATCCATTTCTAATCCATTTGTGGGTGCGTTTGTGGGAGCTGCGTTTTTTTGACCCATAGATAATGGCTCCTATGGGAAAAGTGGCTCAGAAAAATGCCAGACATTGACATGCACTTTTCCAAAACAGAACTCTCCAAAAGTGAAAAAACGCATCACTTTGGGCGGCTTCACACTGCGAGGTGATCCGGATTACACCGCAGTGCGAAGTCGCCCTTTCGAAGTGCTCTGTCTGAATGGCAAAAATGAAAACCCATAGACTTTGCTGGGATGTCATTTGAGTGATCCGTTTTCTGCAGTGCACTGCAACAAACAGATCAAAAAACGGATAAAAAAATGGACAGTCTGAATGTAGCCTAAAGGTACCGTCACACATGGCAATATTGCTAGGCAATTTCACATGCAATTTGCTGGTTCTGGAAATCATGGACACATTGCTCTATTTTGTTGCTGTGTACAAATGGAACAATGTCCATGTGTTGCACCCAGTCTTTGGGGTACTCGGGTGTCAGGCGGCAAGGGTTAACGCTCCGGTTGTCACGGGGAGTAGTGGCCGTGCCTGACCCTGTGTCCTGGGCCTATCTTTAAAAAAAGGGGTGATATTTACAGGGGATTATGTACAAGTTAGTCGTGACGCCACCTATAGTTTCTGGTGAGATGCCACCAGCGCCGCCACAGTCTGCCGGAGGTAGATGGTAGTATGGATAGGGTAGTAAAGTCCTCCACAGGAAGGACTGGACCTCCGGGCAGCGTAGTGAGAAGGGGCTGCTTGTAGGGGAGCTAGGATGGACCTGTGCGGTCTCCGGGTTACCCTCTCTGATCACTGCGGTGCTGCACTGCTGTGTCTGGCTCCTTCTCTTGACCCACAGGGGATGACCGGGTGGCCGAAGCCTCAACGGTGTGACGGGGTTTTCTGTGGTCCTGGAGTATCTCACAGGTGCGGATCCCCAATATCCGGTACTTCTTTGGGCGAACCTCTCCGAGTTCCTCACTCCCTCTTGGCTATCTGCTCCTCGCCTTTTGTCCCCACTTATGCTGGCAGGACGTAGAAGGGCCACTCCGGGTCACTGGTTCGGGCCTAACCGTGGCACCGACCACTAGGACGTCTTCGCAGCTCTCCTAGCCTCTGCACACTCTCACTAACTCCTCCACCAGCAGCAGTATTTATAGAGGATCTTGCCTAAGGGCAGCAAGTTGGGCTCCCCTTACTGTGTCGGGGTGAAAGGTGTTGCATGTAGTAGGTACCTGCTGTGGAAACCCAGCTGTGCATTAGATAAGTCTGTGGCTATCTGTATGAGCAGGGTACCACACATGATTTCACTGCAACCAGCAAATTGTCAGTGAAATTGCCTAGCAATATTGCCACGTGTGACGGTACCTTAATGCCTTCAAAGCACTATAGTCTTTAGACATATGGATCATTTGAACATGTGGATATAAGTTAAAAAAATGGGCGAAGGACCAGTAATGCTTAAAAATTAATTGAACATTATTATCCATTTGAAGCACCCACAGCTCCAGACAAGCTTGTCCTCAAGTTTTATTTTACAGGACTGAAGCACTGACACCGACATCCAGCGTATGTACGTGATTACTGCTGTCACCGAGGCTGGTTATGCTGTAGCTGTCACACATTTTAGATGTGATGTCACCACTGCCTCCTGGAAGCATTGTGCTGGAGCATCAGGAGCTTCAATAGGTAAGTAATGCTATTTTGTTACTTTTAATTATTACCTGCTCATTAACCATTTTTTTTAACAGACACCCCTTTAAATATATTGAGTAGAGGATATTATAAGTTGATAACAACCGATTATCATGTTAAACAAGCCATAACATATGGGCATTTCCTGCAATTGTGCAGAAACATCAATAACAATGAGACATTCTTATCACAAGAATTTTGTAATAGTCCATTAATACAATACTGAGTTTACAATAAGCTTAAAGGGAACCAACCACCCCAAATGACCCCCCCGGACTATTAATATCGTTCCCTACACCCAGCACATACATGTGCTGCAAGGTTTTTTGCTAAAAAAACTGCTTTTTAAAAGTTGAGATAATGATTTATAAAGTATTTAACGAAGGGACGGGTGGGCGTTACTTACATGGGGCTAAAGCCGGGTTGCAGCTGCCAGTCATCCTCTTGTCTCCCCTCGCAGCAGTAACGGCCAGCCCTTTCTTGTCGTCACAGCCTGCTGAGCCGGGTGCACGGGATCTCATGCCCGTGCACACGTCATCAGCTACAGCCGGGTCGCGAGCGCGCGCTCTGACTTCCACAGTCGAGCGCAAAAAACCTTGCAGCACATGTATGTGCTGGGTGTAGGGAACGATATTAATAGTCCGGGGGGGTCATTTGGGGTGGTTGGTTCCCTTTAAGGTCTCGTTACAATGTATCAGTCTACAGTACAGGCTTTGTAAGGTCTCGTTACAATGTATCAGTCTGCAGTACAGGCTCTGTAAGGCTGGGTTCACATTTGCGGACCCCTCCGCAGCATTCTGCAGAGGGGATCCGCAATGTGACCGCAGCGGCCGCCAGCTCCTATGTTTACAATGTGTGCACACGGTGCTGCGCTTGACCGCGCATGACCGTGCGCACCCATTAACTCCTATATGTGATCTGTGCGCAGGCGGATGCCTGCGTACAGATCACACACTCTCGTCCGCACCAGGAATGCAACATGTCGCGTCCCTGGTGCGGACGAGAGCGTGTGATTTGTGCGCAGGCATCCGCCTGCGCACAGATCACATTTTGCAGTGAATGGGTGCGCACGGTCATGCGCGGTCAAGCGCAGCACCGTGTGCACACATTATAAATATAGGAGCTGGCGGCCGCTGCGGTCACATTGCGGATCCCCTCTGCAGAACGCTGCGGAGGGGTTCGCAAATGTGAACCCAGCCTTAGACTATCCTAGAAATATAAGAAAAGAAAACTGAAAAATGTTTTGCCCTTTCTTTCCAGTACAGTCCAATATAAAGGTGTGAAGATAAAATCAAATGTAATTGGTACATAATAGAAATCTATTAATTATTGGCACATATAGGCAATAGGAAACTAATAGTTTTATTCAGTGGCGTAACTAGTGTCCGAAGGGCTCCGGTGTAAAATTTGGACCTGCCCCCCCTCCCCCTTTTCCCGCGCGCGCCCACATTGGTCAAATGTATGGGCCCCATGTAACGTTCTAAATCCCATAAAGACTCACAAATTGCCCTCTCTCCCCTTCATTATGTATTAATGTCCCTCAACCTGCTATATATGGTCTTCCTTCTTTAATATGCCCTTATCCTGATATATATGTTATATATATCCTCCATCCTGGTATATTTGATCCTCCATTATAGTATAATGCAGCCTCATATCCTTCCACATGGAATAATGCAGCCTGATAGCCCTACATATAGTATAATCCAGCCTCATAGCCCTTCATATAATATAACACAGCCTCATAGCCCTCCATATAGTATAATCCAGCCTCATAGCCCTTTATATAATACTAGCTGTGAGCCCGATGCAAATGCATCGGGATTCTAGAACGTGCATAAATTTGCTTATAATAGTTATAGCTGGTGTGAGTACTTTTTGGGGGGGTGTGAGGACTTTTTGGGGGGGTGTTGAATACTTTTTGGGGGTTGTTGAATACTTTTTGGGGGGTGTTCAATACTTTTTGGGGGGTGCTCAATACTTTTTGGGGGGTGTTGAATACTGTTTGGGGGGGTATTAGATTAAATTTTTTTAATTTAATTAGTTAATGTAATTAATATATTAATTTTATATATTATTTTTTTGTTGTTTTTTATTATTATGTTTTATTTTATTGTGTATTATTTATATTATTTATTTATTTTTTTTTTTAGTATTTTTATTATTATTAAAGTTAAAAAACCGCACTTGCTGCACCTGCCGCAAGTCCCCTATACTTTCTATGGGGATTACCGCAACCGCGCCGCAACCGTTACACTTGCGGCGCGGTTGCAGTAATCCCCATAGAAAGTATAGGGGTACTTGCGGCAGGTGCGGCGGCTGAGGTAGCGACTCGCAATGGCCTCGCAGCCATTGCTCGCGCTACCTCAGCGGTAAATCGCTAAGTTTGTGGCCGAGCCTATGGTTCTATTTTCGGCCAGCGACTCGCTGAGTAAAACAGCTGAGTGTGAGTGCTGAAGATCCGATACATTCATGAGCCTAATGAGCGGCTGAACCTGTGGGGATGAGTGCTTTGCTGGGCTAAACCTGAATGGTGCACAGGGGGTTAATCACATGTCAGGTCTGTGTGTGAGTGAAGATGTGCTGATTGACTCACTGGGTTGCAGCTGGGAGTGAGTAGGCTGGATAGGAACCTGCCAGGTGTCTGAGTGAGGAGAGGATGATTCAGAAGTTCAGAGCACTGCCATGTGAAGAGGTGCTGGAAGTGATCCGTCCTCAGTGGGTAAGTGATGGGAGCCTACCAGCTGATGTGTGCATGGCAGCCAGTGTCCAAGGGCCAGGCGGTCACAGCTGACTTTGGGACATTGAGAGGGGGGGGGGGGCTGTGCAGCCATTGAGAGGGGGGGCTGTGCGGCCATTGAGAGAGTAGTAGTAGTAGTAGTAGTAGTAGTAGTAGTAGTAGTATCTTCCTATACATTCTATGGGGAGTACTCGCACTCAGCAGCGAGTCGCGTTGCGGTAATCCTTATGGAAGCGGCCATTGCGAGTCGCTGGCCGAAAATAGAACCAGAGGCTCGGCCACAAAGCTAGCGATTTCCCGCTGAGGCTAGCGACTCGCTACCTGAGCGGGAAATCGCTAGCTTTGTGGCCGAGCCTCTGGTTCTATTTTCGCCCAGCGACTCGCAATGTCCGCTTCGCGGCCATTGCTCGCACAAACCTAGCGACTCGCAATGGCCTCGCGGCCATTGCTCGCGCAGCTAACGACTCGCATTGGCCGCTACGCGGCCAATGCTTCGCCGTGGTGACGTCAGAGTGTGACATATCCACGGCGATTTCGGGGTCCGACACGAAAATGCCTACGGCAATTATATAGTAGATAACGTAGCCTCATAGGCCTCCACATAACATAATACAGCCTAACAACCCTCCAGATAGACACACTGCCCCCTATACAACCCGCCCCCCCACACACACACACAGCCACCTGTATAACCCCCCAAACACACAGACATACTGCCACTGTATAAACACAATCTTCTCCATGCCCATTCCCCAGGAGATGTCAGTATTTAGGCTGGCTCTTCAGCTCCTGAATGGAGCTCACACTCACTACACCAGGCGGCCGCTGTGTCCTGACTGTGCTGAGGTCGCAGTGTGATGACCTCATCACGGTGCTGCATGCAGCGGCTGCAGGAGTTTAAGGGTATGTGCGCACTGGTCGGGTTAGGGCCGGATTAGGTGTGTAAACCGCCGGCCGGTTTACATAAATTTCATGTAAATTTATGTTAATCCAAACCGGCGTTTGGATTAACATAGAAACCTATGTAAACCGACACCCGCTGTGCACACAGTGGCGGTTTACACATGCTCATCCGTTGCTAACCCGCTGGGTTCCCAGCGGGTTAGCAAAGAATGAGCTTGTTCTATAATCCGGCCGGTTCTGCAGCGGCTGCAAGCAGAATCATGTACTGCTTCCAGCCGCTGCAGAACGGCCGGCGCTAACCCGCCCGTCACCCGCCCGTCTCCCGCCGCACATACCCGACAGGAAGCCGGTGGACGGCTCCGGAGCTTCCTATCGGGTCCCGCCCAGCCGCCGCCGCCACAAACCCGGCCACCGTGCGCACATACCCTAAAGGTACAGTACCTGCCGTCCTCTGGCGGCCATGAACAGCTGCCTGAGGACCGGTGAGCAGACCGCCGCGCAGTGACATGGATGTGTGTCCTTGCCAGGAACGTACATTCATGTGAAGCTGGCGCTTAGATTGCAGGGGTCGGCGGGCGCCGGGCCCCTGTACCTCCAGGCCTGATCACACTTGCGACCCCTGAGACCCCTTAGGTCCCTGGTTTTATTTCAAAAGATGAAAAATGTAGTGATAAAAAGAGCTATTACAAAACAAATCAAACGCCCATGTACATGATGCACACTGGACGGAATCTGACCCCATGTGATTTATACCGAGTAATGACACCATGAAGAGGAGGCACTAAGGAACTATTAATATTGATCCTGAATAATCAAAACATTTATGCCAAAAAACTAATGTGGCGTCCCACAGATGCATCACAGAGGGGTATTACACCGGTAAAAGAGGTGTAAATGCTCCAGCTACAAGTGGACCCTAGGATTGTGGGTGAGACCCATTCCTAGCACTCCCCCATTAGTTTAGGGTGGGAGGTTACCCGGGAGTGGATAAATTCACCTCTAGGGGGATCAAGGAGGTCTTGACTTTTGCCTTTTGGTCTTTGACCGAGAGATGGAGTAAGAGGAAAGATATTAGGAGGATCGAGCTAAGTGGAACGAGGCGGAAGGTCACACCGGGTTGGTTACAAGCCGAACTGGAGGAAAGAAGAAGGGACCTTGTGGAAGTCCTGATAGGGGGCGCCTGACGAGGAAGTCCGGGCCCTAGAAAGAAAGGGAGATCCTCAGAGTGGAGCGCCCATACTCCAGTCCACCAGGGCAACGCCAAGCCCTGGGATCTGGCCAAAGTCCAGTTTTGCAGTAGGCAACCGGCTGCTGTGGCTCGTTTATCAGCTCCAGCACCCTGCTATCAGAGAGGTCTGCCTGCTTCCTCACCAACGAGGGAGGGGACTCCCGGTACTACCTACACGGAGCTACTGGGTATAGATCGATCCAAAGCGGGGAAGAACAGACACGGGTTAGTTAACGCATGTACACCTAGGGTTCCACCATACCACCTGGGATCCACTTGCACCCACCCGTTAAGCTACCTGTGCTTGTAACATCTAAACTGCTGAACTGTGAATTGTAACTGATGCTGCTACAAGGTAACAATAAAGTACCCGGGAGAAAGTGACTTTGCTTCTGCCTGTGTTTCTTCTGCATCAACCTGTTCCATTTGCAGGAACGCTGCCCCGGAGGTCCAGCCCTACCTGTAGGGGACTTTACCAACTTAGCCGCATTACCATCTACCTCCGGCGGACTGTGGCGGCGCTGGTGACCCCTCACCAGAAAGTACAGGTGGCGTCACGTGAACCGTACATAGTAAATCCCCTGTAAACATAACCCTTTTTGAAGAGTCACCCAGGACACGGGATCAGGCGCGGCCACCCTCCCTGTGACACAGCATCACTACCCCTGAAGCCTGATACCCAAGTACCCCAAACCCTGGGCTCAACACTAATATATAATACGTTGAAGGATAGTAGCTGTGCAAAAAAATTGTGACTTTTTGCATTTTCATGCCAGTTTGAAGCATCTCTGCCAAAGTGGGCGGAGCTGGAGAAGAGTCAGGGCGGAACAGGGTGTAGATATGCCCACCATTAAGGGCCACTTTACACACACCAACTATCTGTCCAACTTGAAGTACTGGTTGCAGTGAAATCATGGACACATTGCTCCATTTTGTGGCTGTGTACAAATGTAACAATGTGTCCATGATTTCACTGCAACCAGCAAGTTGGTCAGAAGTTGGACAGATAAGTTGGTGTGTGTAAAGTGGCCTTAAGAGTTAAGCAAAACTAAAATTGTTTCTTACAATAGAAATGCTACTCCATGCTTACTGGAGGAATATTTCCAACAATGTACACAGAGGTACATTCAACTGAGTAGATGCACCAATTTCATTAAGTGACATGTGCTTCTTAAGGAATTAGACATATTGTATTCCAATAAATCTTTCATTGACACTGGTGTGCACAATGCCAGTCTTAATGAATCTACAGTAATGCAAAGTACTGCTGAAGCTGACTTGATTTTCCCAAAGGTAGCTTTTGATCCTGTGGGTCTGAATGACCCTAATCACATCAGTGGGGAACACAGCAACCATATTCATTCTTGACGTGTGTTATGTTATTTGTGCACTAGGTGTGTTATGCTGATAACTACTTGCTAGCAGACAAGCCCAGGCTTTTTCCAGCTCATGCTACTTATTCTTTGCCAAACTGATTGTGCATTGGGATTGCTGACAGTTCAGCTGTAAAATTATGCTGTTTGTGTTAAGAATGTTTACTATATATTTATTGTTTTCTCTCTACAAGTTGTTTTCTTATGTATATTTTTTCTTGTGTGAAGCAATTTGGACAATGCGTAGAGTGTTAGCATCCCTGCCTGTGGGACCCATCTCCAGGGTACAGGGAGATCGGGTTCCATCTGGCCGCAGGCACCCCTCTGTCCCCCACATACTTACTCACTGCGGTCCAGGCTGCAGCTCCATCCCGACGCGTCTCTTCCCACTTCCGGGTTGCGGGGTGCACGCATAGGGAGCACGCATCACTGTCAAAATGATTTAGGGATCAGCGCACAATTATTTAGTAATCACCTCTCAGCCAATCGCTGAGAGGTTTTTGTGTATTTAAAGCCCTCACTTCCTTAGGAAGGTGCCTGGGCAACTTTGTGCTTGTGATGTAAAGTTGCAGTGCTCAGGACCCCGGATCAGCGCTTGCCCATATTAGCGCTTGCTCACTAGAGTCTTGCCTCTGCCCCTATTTAACACCTAGTGTTTTCTTCTAGTGCTGGCGTACCTGTCCTGGTCGTACGGCTGCCTGGAGACTCGCCATCCTAACCACCTACCCAGCGGACTCAGACGGTACCCTCTGGACCCTCTGGACATCCCTCGGTGACACAGCCCCCTCTGTGTCACCGATGTCTTTGGTCATCCATTGATAGAAGAAAAATTCTCCTGACAGTGTACTCCACCCAAGTCATACGACAAAAGGTGGCATCTGAACATCAGCCAATATTTGTCTGTATAGATGTCAAATTGGGCTATTGTTTTAAGTTTTATTGCATAATTCAAAAGGATAATGTGTCTATAAAAATGACATGACATATAAAGCATAACAGCCCAATAATAAACATAATAAACATTTCACAATAGTACATTAGTCAACTCTACTATGTCATCACCTCAAAGTAATATGAAGGATTTTGACAAGTTTTATAAATTTTGTAGGGAAACTCATTTTCAGACTTTAAATATGACATTTATTATTTGAGGGTTTTTAAAGACTAGAATCTCTCCCAGTTCTAGCATGATTGTAATGATAGTAAGTGTGAGCAAGGGGAAGTGGACCCCTTGGCCGTTAGCATGATCTAGGCCTGGAAAAGTGTAACTAAACGACTACCTTCCTGCACTAAGCCCTGGTGTGAGGTTTGGCTTGTGCTTAAAGGTAATGCCAGGTGCTTCTCCAGGGATTTAGGTACCTCGACAGCTGGCTCCAGGGGTTGGGGATGCATGTGTGGGTATTGATGCAGTTAGGTACAATCTCTGGTGCAATCAGATAGAGACTGGATGGCTGGTGCAGCACGTACGGTAGCACAATTAATTCTTGCTGGTGCAGAGGGTACAACATGTTCAGACTGGTGCAGAGGTTATGGCAGGTTTAGACGACTACACAGGGTATAGTTTAGCCTGGTTAAGCCTGGTGCAGAGAGTGCAGCTACACAGATGGAGCAGCAACACAGCAAGCACTAGGACACAGGCACGGGTTAGCTAAATGGATAACAGGGCACAGTAAACGAGGACCTGACAACTAGCAGCGTGTTAAATAATAATAGACCACGTTTGTTTAGGCACCATTCATAGGGGAAGGTGCCTTAAATACTCTGTGCTTCTCAGCATAGGCTGAGAAGCACCTCTGGGCAGGAAACACTGCCTGTTTATGAGAAGGGGACATGTTGCGTGCTCCCAAAAAGCCTGTGCGGCGTGAGCGGGCCCCATGAGCCGGAAGCAGGAGAGGGAGCTTGGGCTGACACCGCGGGACCACTGGAGGGATGAGTTTACCAGTGCCCCTGTGGGAAGGAGGATGTGGGAAGGAGCAGGGGCGCCGACTGCAGTGTTACAGTGATCACTCTTTAAGAGTAGTATTAGGTGTTAATTCTGTGGACGTTGCAACATAGGAGACAGTTTTCAAACCAATCAGCTTTCAGCTGCCATTTTTGAAAATGCCTATGTTCTTGAGCCCTGAAAAATACAATACATTCAGATAGGCATGCATCTAGGATGAACAACAAGTCTTGATGAATCAGCTCCATAGTCTTCCTTTATGGTCTCTCTTTGTTGAGAAATCCTGCAGAAGCTTCATATTACTGTATATTGTAGTGAAGATAACTTGTAAAAGTCTTATACAATGCAGTTCAAAACTGTTTTAAGGGAAAGCTTTATGTCGAGTCATGTTCCAATGCTCTGAACGCCGCCTGTGTTTTTAGAGCGTGGCCTTAGCCTTAGGCCCTTAGGTAAATCTTATCACTGTTAGGTGATGTCAGCTATCTACAATGTTACCCCAACATTGAATACATGATGGTGGTGGTTGGGGGCAATCTTTACACATTCCTATACTTTTTAACTTTTCTAAATGGTTCTGTGGGAGACCCTGGATTGTGGTGGGCAAATATCACCTCCAAAAAATGTTGTTTGTCCATAACCATGCATAGCTTTTTTTTTTTTTTTTACTAGGACTCTGCCCCTTTCATAAAAACCCAAATGTTCATCTGGAATCTAGCATTTTCTGATGACAAACGGCATCATACACAGAAAAGTTTCTTTTCAGATTTGGGGAAGCTTTAACAGCAGCCAGAAGATTTCTGTAGGTCCCATCTCTTCTGCGCTGTAAAGGCACCATCACACACGGCAATTTTGCTAGGCAATTTCACTTGCAATTTGCTGGTTGCAGTGAAATCATGGACACATTGTTCTATTTTGTTGCTGTGTACAAATGGAATAATGTGTCCATGATTTCACTGCAACCAGCAAATTGCAAGTGAAATTGCCTAGCAAAATTGCCGTGTGTGACGGTACCTTTAGAGCTGTAAACCATGTCCATCTCCATTCCCATAAGAACCACCTTATAGTCAATATCAATGAAAAAAAAATACTTGATATATGCCCAAGACTTGCCTTTCAGGAGATATTTGCAGCTGTTTGTGCAGAAACTCGCACAATACCTTGGAGTATTTTTCATTACGTGGACCACCAGTCTTCCCAATGCTTTTCAGACTGCACACGCCACAAGGATTGTTTGTTCCACCAAAAGTCATTTGTTGATCGGGGTGAATGCTCACCAGAAAGAACTAAAAGACATAAACAATATAATGGCACTATGAAATTAAAGCTGGCCACACAACCCAGCCGAGAGTACGAAAAAGTAGTACAATGTGCCCCTTTGGGTATTGAAAAATTATCATTTCTGTTTTTATTGGTTTAGGTTTGGGTGTGCATGCAAAGAGAAAAAACACATCATGTTTTGTTTTAATTTACCAACCTCACTACTGACCAAAGAAAAAAGTGTTGTCATATAAGGATACCAAATACTGTATATGTGGGGTTTGTGTTTAAAAGAAGCCAGAGTGTGTATAAATATATAAATACATATAAAATAGGATACTTTTATGTGCCCTGATAGTAACTTGCATTCCTATTCTTTTTTTTTAAGGTCTTAAGGCAGTGTGCTCACGATCTGGTGATTCTGGACCTGCGGTAAGCCATAGGTTCACGCAGGGAGACCACAGCTGCTCGTACCCTTGATCTGCGGTGGATGCAGGGTGGCTTCTCAATGCGTTCACCCGATGGTGACCGCTTCCGACTCCGCAGCATGAAGTTAACATGCTGCGGAGATAAAGAAACCCAACAACCTACACCGCAGCTGAAAACGCGCTGTGATCGAAAAAGGCATAGCGGGCATGGTATTTCTTGAAATCCCATCCACTATGCTGGTACTGTACAACGCAGTGTTTTGAATGCAGCGGAAAGACGCCAGGAAATTTTAGACACTTCATGGTTCCGTCTGACGACAAGCTTTTAGGGGATGGAGATTTTATTTTCCAGCAGGACTTAGCACCTGTCCATACTGCCAAAAATACCAAGTCCTGCTTTACCAACCACAGTGTCACTGTGCTTGATTGGCCAGCAAACTCGCCTGACATAAATCCCATAGAGAATCTATGGGGTATTGTCAACAGGAAGAAGAGAGACACCAGACCCAATAATGCAGACGAGCTAAAGGCTGCTATAAAAGCAACCTGGGCTTCCATTACACCTCAGCAGCCACAGACTGATCGCCTCCATGCCACGCCGCATTGATGCAGTAATTCATGCAAAAGGAGTCCCAACCAAGTATTGAGTGCGGTTATTGTACATAGTTTTCATTAGGCCAACGTTTATGAGTTAAAAATCATTATTTCAATTGGTCTTATACAATATTCTAATTTTCTGAGATAATGACTTTTGGGTTTTCATTGGTTATAAGCCAAATCATCAACATTTACAGAAAAAAACACTTGAAATAGATCACTCTGTAATGACTCTATATAGTATATGTGTTTCACTTTATGTATTGAATTACTGAAATAAATTAACTTTTTGATGATATTCTAATATATTGAGAGGCACCTGTATGTCACTAGCATATGTGTTTATTCTTTTAAACTTAGGATGCCTTAGTTTTGGAAATGTGTCTTAAACCAGATTATGAGGAGTATTGCAGCTCAATCTATCCCTAAAAGCCATATCTCTTCCAGCCAGCTGCCCATACAATCTAACAGAAGCTTGACTGTCCATCCTAATACACCCTTCACAAAATCCTATTTAGAACCGTAAACTACAAATAATTTAATTGCTGGGCTAGCAAAATAGCAATCTTTTCTAAGGATCCATTGGAGGATGAGGAGTGGGTCTCTATAAGGGAATAAGGGAAAGTGTGTCAAATCTCAGGCATAATCTAGCTGATAAAATCAGATTAACAAGTCATATACACTTGGCAATCTTGAAATTGTTCTAGAAAATTAAAGTATTTTTTTTTAAGAAAATTATTGTTATTATAAATGTTTTTCATTTTTGTGTATTGAATCACTACAAAAAAAGGAGAAAAAAGGCAAATTGGACATACCGTGTATACTCGCGTATAAGCCGAGTTTTTCAGCCCAAAAATTGGGCTGAAAAGTACCCCCCTCGGCTTATACGCGAGTCAGTGCTGTATACCGATGTATACATCGGTACATACCGATGTATACATCGGTATACAGCAGCCCCCGCATCCCCAGTAATGCAGGGCCCCCCCAGCGTCTCTCCGGTCACCTGTAAAGCAAACTATACTTATCAGTGTCCCGCTCGCACCCGCTCGTAGCTGCCGTACGCGATCCTCCATCTTCATGCGTCTTCTTCCTGTTTCTGTGCTCGTCGCCGGCAATGACGTCATTCCCTGCGACGAGCACAGGAAACAGGAAGAAGTCGCGTGAAGATGGAGGATCGCGATGTCGGCAGCGGCGGGCGCGGACAGCGGGACACTGATAAGTATAGTTTGCTTTACAGGTGACCGGAGTCAGGCTGGGGGGGCCCTGCATTACTGGGGCTGCCTGTATACTACCGCTGGGGCTGCTATATACCTCTGGGGCCCTGTATACTAACACTTGGGCTGTATATACTACCACTGCGTGTATACTACCACTGGGGCTGCTGTATCTACCTCTGGGACTGGTGTATACCACACTGCTGGGGGCTGTATACTTGTGCTAGGGTCCACCCTCGGCTTATACACGAGTCAATAGATTTTCCCAGGTTTTGGGGGCAAAAGTAGGGGGGTCGGCTTATACACGGGTCGGCTTATACACGAGTATATACGGTAATTTCACACAAAACTCCAAAATTGTTGTCACCCTCCACTTAATATTTGGTTGCGCAACATTTGGAATAAATAACTGCAATCAGTCGCTTCCTAAAACCATCAAAAATATTTAAAGGATGCCTTCTCTCAACAGTAATTTTTACGATCCCTCCACAGGTGTTTAATCGGATTTAAATCTAGACTTATTGCTGGCCACTTTCAGAACTCCCAGTGCTTTGTTTCCATCTTATTCTGGGTGCTTCTTGAAGTAGGTTTGGGGTCATTGGGTCAAGACCCATGCTTTTTGACACTGGATACTGCAACCCAAGTCCTTTGGTAATCTTCAGATTTCATGATGCTGTGCACACAGTGCCAGGACAGCAAAATAATCCCAAACATCTTTGAACCTCTGACCATACTTGACCGTAGGTACCGTGTTCTTTTCTTTGTAGGTCTTATTCTGTTTCTGTTAAACAGTAGGCTGATGTGCTTTACCAAAAAGCTCTATCTTGGTCTCATGTGTCCATAAGACGCTTTCCCAGAAGGATTATGGCTTGCCTCCTGGGTCTCCAGCTATGGCATTTCATTCCATTCAAATGTCGATGGATAGTTTGCACTGACACTGATGCACCTTGAGCCTGCAGGACAGCTTGAATTTATTTAGAACTTGATTGGGGCTGCTTTTCAACCATTCAGACAATCCGGCGTTGCAACCTTTCATCAATTTTTCTGTGCCATCCACTTCCAGTGAGATTAGCTACAGTTCCATCAGTAAACGTCTTGATTATGTTGTGTACTGAGGATACAAGAACAACAAGATCTCTACAGATGAACTTGTAATCATAAGATTGTTGATATTTGTTTATCCAACAATTTTGTCCAACTAATTTTTGGAGTTTTTGTGAAATAATGTCCTATTAGCATCTTTCATTTTCTGGAACAATTTTAAGGGTGCCAATACTTTTGGCCATGACTGTGGAATACACTGATTTTGTATTCTAATACTTCATCCAACCTCAGGTTTACAGTTTGAATTTATTTCACTGTTTCAACAGTTTTAACTCCTAGTGATTGATGTTTTGCTGAGACTCAGAGAAATATGTTGTAACACTTGTAAGATTACCATCTTTAAGACATAGCTATTTTGGAATCACACCCATTCATACGGATTAATCTGTGGACCAAATTATTATTATTATTATTCATTTTTATAGTGCCATTTATCCCTTGGCGCTTTACATGTGAAAAGGGGCATACATAGACAAGTACAATAAACACGAGCAATACAAGGCACACATAAGTACAGAAGGAGAGGGTACCCTGCCTGCGAGGGCTCACAGTCTACAAGATTTTAAAATAGTTCTGATGTCAGCAGTTGCTTAGTGACTTTTGTACATGCCTATATATTTTCTTTACCAGTCTATTTCTGCTAAATAAATCTTTATTTCAAGGATTTTCCAGTTTAAATCCATTAGTATGCATCACCCTGTGACTATGTGACTGCAGACTTATGAACCATCACATGCACTATGTACTGAGAGAATTCGCTATTTTCAGAGCTGATAATAAATTACCACTCCCCCCTCTCCCACAGGACACAACAAATCTGTGACTGATTGAAATGTAGAAGCACTGCCTTTTGCTTTTTATCCACCTACCCAGCACAGCGGTGATTTATTATACATCAATAAACAGGATTATTTAAAATTAGAAAGTTTTCATATGAGTGAGGTTTATTCTTCACAATCTATTGTTTGGGTTAACCAGTTCAACTGGCACCTCTTCATAGTGCTGAGTGCAAACTAAAATCTCTCTATGGGGCAGTACAGCAGAACTGAGCTTTGTTTCATTACAATCATCTACAACTGCAATTTTCCTATCACAGTGCTGTCAGCTCATTTGTTCTCCTCTCCACTCGCAATGGAGAAGAGAAATAAAAATAGATATATGTTTTATTTCCTCTGCAGCCACTATTCCATGATGTGGCCAATTTATCATGCTAATACTGTACTGTTGAAAAGTCTTTTTAAGATAAGTGCTAGACTTAAAACTCACTTACTCTATCAGTTGCTGGAAGGATAAATCTTATTAAAAATCTAAATCCTCCTAAAATATCTGTATATGATTCTTCGACACTTATATCCAGGTCATTTTTTAAGCAATTACTTTCAATGATAACTATATTGATATGGAGATCTATCAGACCTAATTTAGGGATAGAGAAATTGCAGTGGCCCGGAGATAAGGTTGATTATGCCATGCCTGATTTATATCTTTATAATTTAGCAGGCAAGTTATGATATTATTATTATTTCTTTTTAATGAGGACCTGTCACCAAACCAGGCATGGTGATCTAATTACAGCACTGGATGCAGCATGTCTGCAGCATGCAGGCAAGGGGTCCCCCAGCACTTGAGCAGCCCTGTACCCCGAGATAATACAGTTAGAAAACTTACATGCTACAGCCACTAAGGAGGTGGCTAGGGGCTACAGCCAAGGGCAGATTCACACCCCCTGCATGTGTAATCTGCCCACAGCTGCCAATCATTCTCTCCCTCTTCTCCAGCATTAAACAGAGTTTTTTTTTTCTCTCCCAGAAAGTCACCTCCTGGCTGTGGCCTCACACTGTCACTGCATGCTTCCCCCTCTTCATAGACTCCCACACTACTCAGTCTCTATTCTATGCCCCCTCACATTTTTCTCTTCCCATACCGTATGCTCATTACCTCCACACTCATCCCCCGCCCTCCTTTATACTGTGTCCATATACATTCTCCTCACTCTTCATACTGTGTTCACATAAATCCCCCCTTACTCCTCATACTGTGTCAGCAGCTATCCCCACATCCCTCCTCATACTGGATCCCCACATTTACTCTCTTGGGGGGCATGGTTTGCAGCCAATGGCGCTGGCTGCTTCATCAAGGAGCTCCAGCGAGGACAGACTCCTAATGCAGTCCACAGCGGATTTCTCTTCTCCCCCTGCTGACTTTGGTGAGTCACCCTGGTGCCCAGCCATGCCAAAAGGAGTGGTCAGGAAGTGGGAGATTCCATCCAAAGTGACGGATTTCTTCCCCAGGGACAGAGCACAAGAGGCTTCATCTAACATGGCGCCGGCTCCCTCCTCTCGCTCTGCTGGGTCCCGCTCTGCCTCCTCGAGCTTCTCAAAGTGCACAGCTGCAGTAGCTTCTATGGACGCTGATGATATTCACCTAACCTGGGGAACAATGCAGAAGCTCCTCTCCACTCTAAGGAAAGCACTCCATGAAGAGGTATGCTGAGTTGAAAGGGGTTCCCTGGGGGAGCGCACTGATCACATTGAAGGAAAAAAATGACTGAGTATGGTAATGCTCATAATTCCCTGGCAGATGACTTTGCTATAATGGACACTAAAATGTCAGATTTTCAACTAAAATTGTGGAATCTAGAAGACAGGTCCAGGAGGTGTAATATCCGCCTGAGGGGGTTCCCAGAAACAGTGGAGGATGGTGACCTGGTTGATTTTTTGTCTACTTTCATCAAACATATCCTCCCAGATACCAAACAATAATGAGTAGTCCAACACTGATGAATGCGATTAATAACCGCATTCATCCACCACCAGAAAATCTGCAAAAAATCTGTGCAAAAAATCCGCACAGGAATCACACAAAAAGCTCTCTGTTTATAATAAATATTTTTTCTTTTTTCCAGTTTGTAGCGAGTGCTATCAAAAAAGTATCAAAAACAGGGCTATTGGTCTGTACGTTTTTTGCAAAAAATATACGTAAGCTGTCTCACCTCGTCACGGTTGCCCTAGCGAGACAGTCCCTAGCTGATGTGTGCATTTAAAACCTGATTGTGTGAACATACCTCAATCCAGGCTCCAGCCAGGACTCCACTCTGTGGGCTTTTTACCTGTGAAACAGCTTATGTGTGGACTACTCATAGGGGAAGGGTGGGTCACTTCCCTTTCCTGCGAACAGGAGAAATACATTCACCAAACAATAATGAGTAGTCCAACACTGATGAATGCGATTAATAACCGCATTCATCCACCACCAGAAAATCTGCAAAAAATCTGTGCAAAAAATCCGCACAGGAATCACACAAAAAGCTCTCTGTTTATAATAAATATTTTTTCTTTTTTCCAGTTTGTAGCGAGTGCTATCAAAAAAGTATCAAAAACAGGGCTATTGGTCTGTACGTTTTTTGCAAAAAATATACGTAAGCTGTCTCACCTCGTCACGGTTGCCCTAGCGAGACAGTCCCTAGCTGATGTGTGCATTTAAAACCTGATTGTGTGAACATACCTCAATCCAGGCTCCAGCCAGGACTCCACTCTGTGGGCTTTTTACCTGTGAAACAGCTTATGTGTGGACTACTCATAGGGAAAGGGTGGGTCACTTCCCTTTCCTGTCTCGCTAGGGCAACCGTGACGAGGTGAGACAGCTTACGTATATTTTTTGCAAAAAACGTACAGACCAATAGCTTTTTGTGTGATTCCTGTGCGGATTTTTTGCACAGATTTTTTGCAGATTTTCTGGTGGTGGATGAATGTGGTTATTAATCGCATTCATCAGTGTTGGACTACTCATTATTGTTTGGTGAATGTATTTCTCCTGTTCGCAGGAAAGGGAAGTGACCCACCCTTCCCCTATGAGTAGTCCACACATAAGCTGTTTCACAGGTAAAAAGCCCACAGAGTGGAGTCCTGGCTGGAGCCTGGATTGAGGTATGTTCACACAATCAGGTTTTAAATGCACACATCAGCTAGGGACTGTCTCGCTAGGGCAACCGTGACGAGGTGAGACAGCTTACGTATATTTTTTGCAAAAAACGTACAGACCAATAGCCCTGTTTTTGATACTTTTTTGATAGCACTCGCTACAAACTGGAAAAAAGAAAAAATATTTATTATAAACAGAGAGCTTTTTGTGTGATTCCTGTGCGGATTTTTTGCACTGATTTTTTGCAGCATATCCTCCCAGATGTTGCCCCTGACAATATGGGGATAGAGCGTATTCACAGGCTCCCAAACCCCCCTCCCCCACACACACAACACAATGACCGATCCCTGCCTCAGGATGTTTTAGGCTGGTTTCACACTGCGGTTTTTCACTGATCAGGTTCGATCAGGTTTGTGTGCCAAAACCAGGAGAGGAACCAGGAGAGGAACTTGCAGAGACAAACTATAATTGAAAGATTGACACCTGTTCTCGGTTTTGGAGTCACTCCTGGTTTTGAAACACAAAACCTGACCTGACCTGACCTGATCTGACCGCAGTGTGAAACCAGCCTTAGCCTGCATGCACTGCTTCTGTACCAAGGAGAACTTTATGCAAGCTTTGAGGAAGCGCCCAACACTTCCTGATCCCTTTTCCGGCTTGCCTGTTTTCCCTGACCTTTCTGCGGGTACCCTGGCCAGGCGACGAGAATTTGACCAATGTGTAAAGTACTGAGAGACCATGATATTTCATACAGCTGGGGTTTCCCTGTGAAGGTCAGGTTTACCCACGATAGTTCCCGCCATGTCTTCAAATCTCCCTAGCGTCTGGAGAAGGTTCTGAAGACCTGAATCTGATGCCCACCAAGGAGGCTAACCTGGCTTCTAAATCCAGATCCCGTGGAAAGAAAGTGTCCGCTGACTGGGAAAGAGTTAGGTGAGGCAATGGTCTCTCCGGCTCCATTTTGGGAGGAGTCTGCTTCTCTCAGTGACTACTTGCCCCTGTCTGATACTTGCTATTGGGGCAACTTGGTTGCATAGCTCCATTTTAGATCTTGGATCCTTGCTTTCCCCACTTTACAGACTTTAGCCTGTTAGTTTCATTTACATATGTGTTCACCATTTGTCCCCCTTTCCCCCATTCTTTCCTGTTATTTGTGAGTTTCCTGGTCTTTTACAGGTACTTTGACTATCCACCATGAGCCTAAAATTTGTGTCTCTGAATGCCAGAGGACTGAACTCCCCTGATAAGTGTTCTTTGCTCTGGGCTGAAGCTCAAAGGCGGACATTTTTTGTGTCCAAGAATTCCATTTATTGCAAGGAGATAATTCTAGAGTCCGCCACTGATTGTACATTGTGTGCAGAATTATTAGGCAAGTTGTATTTTAGAGGATTATTTTTATTATTGATCAACAACAATGTTCTCAATCAACCCAAAAGACTCATAAATATCAAAGCTTAATATTTTTGGAAGTTGGAGTTGTTGTTTTTTTTTAGATGTGGCTATCTTAGGAGGATATCTGTTTGTGCAGGTAACTATTACTGTGCAGAATTATTAAACCAAATATATTCCAATCTCACTTGTTTATTTTCACCAGGTAAACTAATATAACTGAACAAAAAATTAGAAAAAAAACATTCAAAAACAAAACACAAAAAAAATTAGAGACCAATACCTTTCTTTATGATGACACTGAACAGCCTTCCATCCATACATCCTGTCAGTTGCTTGATCTGTTTACGATCAATATTGCGTGCAGCAGCCACCACAGCCTCCCAGACACTGTTCCAAGAGGTGTACTGTTTTCCCTCCCTGTAAATCTCACATTTTAGGAGGGACCACAGGTTCTCTATGAGGTTCAGATCAGGTGAACAAGGGGGCCATGTCATTATTTTTTTTTTTTTAGACCTTTACTGGCCAGCCACGCTGTGGAGTAGTTGGATGCATGTGATGGAGCATTGTCCTGCATGAAAATCATGTTTTTCTTGAAAGATACCGACTTCTTCCTGTACCACTGCTTGAAGAAGTGGTCTTCCAGAAACTGGCAGTAGGTCTGGGAGTTGAACTTTACTCCATCCTCAACCCGAAAAGGTCCCACAAGTTCATCTTTGATGAGCTCTCTGCCCTTTACTGAGCCAGCCTCTGGCCCAACAAGAGTTACTCTCATTTCATCAGTCCATAAAACCTTTGAAAAATCAATCTTAAGATATTTCTTGGCCCAGTCTTGACGTTTTATCTTATGTTTCTTGTTCAAAGGTGGTCATTTTTTAGCCTTCTTTACCTTGACCATGTCCCTGAGCATAGCACACCTTGTGCTTTTTGATACTTCAGTAATGGTGCCGCTCTGAAATATGGCAAAACTGGTGGCAAATGGCATCTTGGCAGCTTCACGCTTGATTTTCCTCAATTCATGGGCAGTTATTTTGCGCCTTTTTTGCCCAACATGCTTCTTGCGACCCTGTTGGTTATTTGCCATGAAACGCTTCATTGTTCGGTGAGCACGCTTCAAAAGTTTGGCAATTTCAAGACTGCTGCATCCCTCTGCAAGACATCTCACAATTTTGTTATTCTGAAAGATCCACGATCTGTAATGGGCGCTCAGGTAAAAGCAAAGGATTCCCAGGTGAATTAAAAAGGCTTTATTCCTTGTGCCTCCATAGCCACAACATGTTTCGACGGCTTGTGACTTTAATTCACCTGGGAATCCTTTGCTTCTACCTGAGCGCCCATTACAGACCGTGGATCTTTCAGAATAACTGCATTGTCTCATTGAGCTACACGGCAGGAGCATCTCGGTTCCAGCGCTGTGAGGACCAGGAGTTACACGAGGTAACAAGGGAAAAAAACCAACGCTCACACCAGTGTTGTGCATGGCCTGCACAACATTATCAGGTTAGTGCACATATATATAACCCTTTTGAGGGATTAATTATACAGACGGTATTGCACCATTGCGCCTCCTCTCTCCTTCTTGTTTATTGCATCTCACAATTTTGGACTTTTCAGAGCCCGTCAAATCTCTCTTCTGACCCATTTTGCATAAGGAAAGGCATTTGCCTAATAATTAATCACACCTTAAATAGGGTGTTGATATCATTACAACACACCCCTCCTCATTACAGAGATGCACATCACCTGATTTACTTAATTGGTAGTTGGCTCTCAAGCCTATACAGCTTGGAATAGAACAACATGTATAAAAAGTATCATGTGATCAAAATACTCATTTGCCGAATAATTCTGCAAACAGTGTATAACAGATCCTTCTTCTCTAACCACCTTCATAAGAAGGCTGTGGGGGTTTGCATCTTTATTAAGAACTCTGTCCTGTTTCAACTACTGCGCATTGTCTCTGACCCTTTGGATCGTTATATTATCTTAATATGTGTGTTGGAGGGCATAGAGGTCTCCATTGTTAATTTATATACCCCCAACTGTTCCCAGATTAAATTTCTTTATATGGTTCTGAAGGTTTTATAGGGAGAAGTCAGAGGAAGGCGCATCATTTGTGGCGATTTTAATATAACTCCTTCTAGAGATTTGGACTCCTCCTCTGGCTCTCCACCCAAACGGAATGATATAAGCTCCTTATATAAGGAAATGCACCTTCATGACATCTGGAGATATCTCCACGCGGCGGAGAGGGACTAATCCTTTTTCTCGCACAGACATAGATCTTATTCTAGGATTGATTACTTTTTGGTGGACAGTGGTGCCCTCTCCGCCTGCGTGGCTCCAGAAGTGGGGCTGATTACGTGGTCTGACAAAGCACCTGTGAGTCTGGTGTTATCAATGGCCTCAAATCAGAAAAAAGAAATCTGTATTTGTTGCAATAAAATCCAAAATTTTATTTGAAAGGCAATTCTAAAAATTGTGTACAAAACAGTATTAAATTCATGGGTAGCCGGTAAATTAACAATCTGTGATACATACAATAAATGAGGTACTTAAAATATAAATATGAAGTGCTAGGTGTTGAAAAAAGTGCAAAAACTAAAAAAATATAATTATTTATACCTTGGTTACCAGCCTTCTCCACTCACCGGCTGGTATCCAAGGTACACAGCGGGTAAACTAGGGTCCCTAGTTACCCGCCGTGTACCTTAGATACCAGCCGGTGAGCGGAGAAGGCTGGTAACCAAGGTATACATCGGGTATCTAGGCCGCGCGCGCTGCCTAGTTACCCGCAGTTTACCTTGGAGACCAGCCTGCTCCCGCTTACCGCAACCTGGCAGCGGGAGCAAGACATCGTGGAAACGATATTTAAATAATTTTCACGATGTCTCTGGTCCACTGAATGCTGGTGAGTCTGCCTGTGCGACAGCTCACCAGCGATCTGAACGATATTGTTAGCGATCACGCGTGCATCCGATGCAAAACTGGACAAAATCGGATCAGGGACAAGATACAGAAAACCAGATGGCCAAATAGGTACCAATCCGGCACCATAGTGATGCATGGTGGCAAAAACGAATCAGGTTCTGTCCGGTTCAAAACAGGACAGAACCTGAAAGCTTAAAACCGTGGTGTGAAGCCGGCCTCTCCAATTTACATTGAGTTATGACCAGGTAGTATTTTTAGCAGACAACTTGAACCTAAGGGAAGGATGGGCCATTTATTAGAGACTTAGAGTGAGCGAGGCTCTGGGAAAGCTCCTCTTGTCACAATTGTTGGTTTATGACTTAGGTTATTCTTAATCCTTATTACTTACCTCTGTGTGCTTTTTTCAAGTTAACGTGGTATACTGTATGGTCACATATCTGGACTGTCAATGTACTGTATTATATTTATGTTTTGAACTGAGTGCACATGGTAATTTGTTGTTCCATCTTGATTGAACTAGTTGAGATTTGTACTGCTAGTGTATAGTAACTACACTTGGCAGTCTCATGTCGTTGCAGTGTTAAGTGTGAAGGGGACTGATGATGTTATTACACACATCACCATGTTATGCACATAGCTGTTGCTATTTTAATTGTTTTTAAAGTGTGTTCACTTTGTTGTCTTTTGTATGGCATTAAATAAAAGTATTGTTATTTTTCCTAACTTATGGAGTGTTCCCAATTTTTATATACACCATCTTTCTTTGCTGCTTAATGTATGATCAGACCATGTCCCTGTACGCCATACCAAAAAGGACAAAAGATTTGATCCGCACTGCTGTATTCAATGACAACGTCCGTAATATTGTTAACTGTTTCCTTCATTCCGACGTGTTTCAAGTTCGTCCCGACCTCTATATCAGGGATATAACAGCATTGATTATGCTGTTATACCCTGATGGAGAGGTCAGGACAACCTTGAAACGCGTCGGAATATAGGAAACAGTTAACAATATCATGGACGTTGTCATTGAATACAGCAGCGCGGATCAAATCTTTTGTCCTTTTTGGTATATCGTGGCTACCCGCTGAGGTGGTGGCTCCTGTGGCAGCTGTCTGATACGCGAGTATCGGTTGTCCTTTTTGGTATATTGTGACTACCCGCTGAGGAGGTGGATCCTGCGGCAGCTGTCTGATACGCGAGTAACAGTTGTGGGTTTCACAACCGAACCAGGTGAGCAGCCTATACACATTTTATACTGTTTCACACAAACCAGATAAGACCCACTGCACCTTTGTCTACCTATTGTTTTTAGACATGGCCCTGTATGGTCAGACACAGCCATTACACAGTACATAGCAGGGGCACATATATAAGATTATCTCAGTACAGGAACATTTTTTTAACCATCCAATTGTGTAAAGAAATATTATTACAAAAGCTTTTGATTGGACTTAATTTTAAAATTAACTTTGTGGGAAAACCCCTTTAATGAAACCAAACTAATTACATTGTTGAGCAGAACAAAAAAAGTAAGCCTCAGTCATATCTTACTGGCTATAAGTAGATATCCCATAACTTGTCTTAGAAAATCATCTTGAAATTTTTTTAGTACCGTATCTTAGATTGCAAGAGTTGTATAAAGGTACGTGTACTCAGAGTTTTTGATGAAATCTTGGGAGCAGTTCCAATGCAAAAAAATCCTGAAAAATTGCTCAATAAATGCTAGAAAGATTCTTCTATTCATTTCCACAAGAAATGAGCCTTCACATGGCAGGAAAATAAAAACTTTACGACTTAATAATAATAATAATAATAATAATAAAAAAAATGACTTTTTGAAGGGGAGGGAATAATGACAAAGCAAAAATTAAAAATGGCTTTGTCCTTGAGGGATTAAATTGGCAAGCGATTGTAATGGTTTTTTTTTTACTATAGATTTTGGCACAGATTCTGTGCTAAAATAAACATTAAGAAAAAGGTGCAGATAACCTTAACCATTTCCATGCCTCCTATAGTAGACCAGTATGGTGCATATTTGCAATAACGTTAGTTGTGGAGAGTTTTGCAACTTTCCCTTTCCTTTGAAGCAAAATGTCCGCAGTGTAAGAAAATACCCTAGAATTGCAATTTATACCCATCCGCAGCTTGGAGGTGCTCTTTCCTCTACTAATGAAAATCATGTAATAACAACTCCACATAAAACAAGGGCACAGATTAAGAACAACTATTTACCGAGATGACCACTATACTACATTCCCAATGTTCATAAATCAAGTAAAGTAAACCTTAAAATATATATACAACTATTTTTCCCACACTCTTTGTAGTGACGGCGCTGTACTTCTAATCCCACTTCTTACCTTAGCTGGTACATCC
Organism: Allobates femoralis; assembly: GCA_033576535.1. Taxonomy (NCBI): domain Eukaryota; kingdom Metazoa; phylum Chordata; class Amphibia; order Anura; family Aromobatidae; genus Allobates; species Allobates femoralis. The sequence continues at coordinate 646,358,569 of JARQOC010000003.1, forward strand.
ATAGCCTGTTCAAGTAGCTGTAACAGGTCAGACATGAGGGTCTGGGGTATTGCACTTTGGCATATATTAGTGTGCAGGGTAAATATGGGCATGATTATTTAATATAAGGAGAGATCTGAGATGAAGAGTATCAGACTGCAAGTGTGGCTCCTCTCTAAATTGTCCGTAAAGGAATCCTGATACTTCAGCTCTTATGTACTGAACATCCTGTTCACCCCACCCACCCACCCAATGTTACTTATTTACTCACATGATTTCACTCAAATCTGTTTTTGCCTTATCAATCAGACCCGGCAACTTCAACATACTTGTGATGATTATTATTACAGATATGAAATAAGACGGTATTTGTATGGTCATATAGCATTTGATTGTATCCGAAATATGTGAGGCTGTTTGCCAAGAAATCTGAGATTGATTATTCATCTTCTGCTGCAGATTTGTAATTTGATATGTCATTTAACTGGGCCAAGCTAAGGCCGGCTTCACACCACATTTTTTCCCTTTATCAGGTTCTGTCTGGTGTTTTGCAGGATGCATCGGACAGAACCTGACAGCCTCGGACAAACAGAACCGGAGAGCAAATATGCCCTCCGCTCCTGTTTTGTGCTGCTGTCCAGTGCTGAAATGTCAGCATACCGGCTGGAGGGGAGCTAGCCACAGTGCTCAAATTTCAGCCGGCGGCTTTTGTAGCTGCGCTGTCCAGGTGCTGAACGAGCGCGGCTTGAATTTCAGAGCCGTCGCTCGTTCAGCAACCGGTGTTCGGGAACAAGATCGCTTTTCTGCTGGATCAGGCGCCCATAGACTCCCATGTTATGGGCGCCGGATCGCCCCGGATCCGGTTTTCTTTGATTTTTGCCCCAGACACAAAAAATGATGCATGCTCCGATTTTGTGTCCGGGGCATAAAACGAAATCAACTGGATCCAGACGGACAGACACTAAACCGGATGGCAAGTAATTGCCATCCGGCCCCATCGGGATACAATAGGGGCAAAAATTGATCTGGGGCTGTCCGGTTCACACCAGACAGCCCCGAATCCAAAAAATCGTGGTGTGAAGCCAGCCTAAAGGTACTGTTACACGCCTCAATAGTGAAACAATTTCACTAACGATCTGGGGGCGTGCGATCGTTAGGACATAGTTTTGACATTGTTGGTGAGATGTCACATGTAGTGATGAGCGAGCATGCTCGGCACTACTCGTTACTCGCACGAGTATCCCCGTACTCGGGATGCTCAGTGAGCACCGACTACCGCCGAGATGCTCGGACTCTTCACTAATAATTATCGCTCTGACACAAATACACAGCTCCTTTCAGTGCACACAATAAGCTGGCACCACAGAGTGCAGAATGATTGTTAGGGTCCCTCTGAGGGGCACAGCAAGGTGTTGTATGCTGTGACAATTTGAAAAATCCCACCCTCCCGCCCTTTCCCAGAAACACTCGTTTCATAGCCGGAAGTCTGTGGGCGGAGCCTGTCACTAATTGACTTACATTGGGCTCGGTGCTCGGTCGAGCACCCGAGCATCTCGGGATGCTCGACACGAGCATCGGGTACCCGAGCATTTTAGTGCTCGCTCATCACTAGTCACATGTCTAGATATTGTGGACGACGCACCAATGATCCAGTGAGCAGCTATCGTTCGCACAACCCAGCGAACGATACTTGCTCATTGTTGTGAATAGGTGAAGTCGTGAATTACATCATTATCGCGGTGTCGCACTGACCAATGCAGCAGGTTGGCTGATCGTGGATTGTCTGATTTGAGAACATGTTCTCAAATCTGTGATCAACGATTCAACGATTTATCGTAGTCGTATCTCGGTGTTACACGCAACGACGTACTAACAATGTCCTAACGATGTTGTTTGAACGATTCCAAACCCGTGACATTTGAGCGATATCGTTCACAATATCTTATTGTGTAACGGTACCTTTAGAGTGGTTATTCAAGGAGATTTACAGCTGGAATTTGCACATTAAATATCAATTTGGAATGGTTTGAGGGTGGGTTTTCATCTGGATCTTGAAATGGAACGCATGCTGAAATCTGTATTAAATTATGTCATGTGTGGTATTCTGTGTAAAGCAAGTTTATTAGTATTTTCATTAGTAAAAATAAACCTTCGGAGCATAAACATGTACACTTTCATTTCTTACAAAATATATTCACTAAGAAAGGTAAGTAAGGTTTGTTACACATCCAAAATGTTTGTTTTGACAACAGGGAGGTCTAATAATGCCTCTGAGACATATTATAGGCATGGGATATGTCATCTTCTTCTTGTGGAAAATTAAATTGAATAAAAGAATAATCAATAATTTGTAAGGAACAAGTATAGTTTTTGTAAAGCATGCAGTGATAGCAAAAGGAATGTAGAGTAGTTTGAGTAGGAGTAATATGGATGGAAGAAAAAAGAGAAAAAGACAAATTAAGAGAAGAAATTAAAAGAGAATTCCTGTCTTGGTTATCAAGGTGAGTTGTGAGCTGGGTCACTTTTTGTTGTCCCATTGCTCACCAAGTAGCTCAGGGGGCCTAGTGAAGCCAAGCAGTTAAGTCCTGTATTTCCCTAAACATTATCCAGGGAGCCCAAACCCTTTAAACCTTCTCCACTGAGTCTGAATCTTGACCAATCAGTTCTTCCATCCAAAAGATTATGGCACAAGCCACTGCATCAGTCACAAGGACCAGGGTACTCAGCAGCTGGGCTGGAGTTTGGTTCATGGTAGCCGTCCCAAGCAGATTTGGCCCTAACCCCCCTAACTGCATATGTAAAGGCAAGTTGAAAAATGGAGGGATAAATAAAAATAAAACATATGTTTATGATGCCCGTTGGGATGCGGAGCCAGTATATGGCTGGTACTGCAGGGGATCCCTGGGAGATAGGTGGTAGTAGCAGCACAGGTGTTTAACCCTTCCCAACTAGGGATGGCTCCCAGGGAGATGAGGGTGGTGGTGGTGGTGAGGTGAAGTGGAGGAAAGAGACACAAGGAATCAGCCTTTGCCTTACCTTTCACTACAGGTTGCTGTAGCAGATCCAGGGAATACAATCACCACCAGGCATATGGTCTGGCAAGTCTTATGAGAACTGTAGTCCGCTCCGCTGGGTAATATGGCCATCCTGCTTTCTTGCTTGTAGGTTTCCTGACACATTTATCCCTTCAGTACTCCCTCTTAGTTCCTGTGAGTTACCTCCTGCCAGGCGGATAGTGCAGAACCTGTGGTTATCCATGCTCAGAGTAGTTCCCTGATTCACTATAATCCTGTTGCCCCGAAAAGTTCAACTTAAGTTGCTGGTGAGCCTTAATCTCAGTAGCATACAGTTCTTCCACCTGGCCCTATAAGCCTTATTGGCCTAGGAAATGGTTCCCTGACTGCAGCTTGTCCCCTCGGAGCAGCTTCTGCTACCTTCTCCCTGGATGACTCCTGTGCCTACACTACTCTACTACACTCAACTAAACCCTCCTTGTCACTATGGAGTGAGTCACATGCCAAAACCAGGCATCATGTGCTCAGTCTCTTAATATGGGATCAGGCAGTGTGTGTTCGCTTTTGTGACATCCAGCAGAGGGAGCTCTAATTCTCCTCAGACATAGCATTACAAACAATGTTAGGGAAATACCATTTGTGGTGACCAGACACAGGGGTGCCACAACACCACAGCTAGACAAGTCTTTAACGGCTGCGATATTCTTCACCTGCTCTTGAAAACGACAGGAATTTCGACAGAGCCCTTCCCAGACAGCTGTCACAGGATAGCTGGCATCTGGAGACGTGGATGGTGAGTCTAGTAACAGGAGTAAATCAGAACTAGCAGCGCAGTACCAAATAAGAATTACAAACGGAAAACCAGGGTCTATAGCCAGGGATGAAGAACCAAAAATAACTGTTAGCAAATTCTGAGAAGTAACCAAAGGTTACCAGAAAACCCACCACAACACTACACAATAAAACTGAATAAGCAACATTGGACTGGGTTAGGATCAGGGTTAAAATACCTAGCCCAATGCTAAAGATTAAACTCAAGTGATGAATCCCTCTCAGTCATGTCCATGGAGCCACTCTCTGCTCACCTGAACAGCAGAGTGCACACATTCCCACCACTGGCTTGGAAAAGGAAAGGCAGCATCCTGCTTTGCCTGTCACGCTGGGAGCGGGAGAGACGCTCAGCGTAGGATAACGACGGGGGGGGGGAATAAGGAGTCCCTAAAGCTATGGGCACAAGAGGGAGAGGGTGACCCCTAGTCTTACTGGGGCTGACCCTGTCTGCCCTGACGTCCCTATACAGTTTCCTCAACTGTCGCCGACCACGAACCTCGTCCCTCTCTGATCCTAGCACTACCTTATCTAAGGATCAGATGGAGAGGTTCACTAGACCCCTCCACTAACAACTAAAGACAAACACAAGGAAAAACAGACAATGGGGAAAGAAAACACTTATCTTGCAGCAGAGCACAGCAACCTCCACAACCTCAGCTTCTGCTGGAGCAAGGATAATGAGTGTCCAAGGAAATATCACCTGCACCGAGGGAGGGCAATGAAACTCCTTATAAAGGTGGGAAGAACCTGCTGGGTCCTAGTGACCCAGAATACTGGTGTAGAAACCAGACCGAGCACAAGACCTTCCCAGCCGTCTCCCCATGATAGGGAGATCTTATCATACCTTCTCTCTATCTACACAGAAGGTAAATGCCCCTGAAAGACGGACCGTCCTCAAACATTATGGCTGATTGGCCAAACGCTGGGACCGTCTGCGCGTGGCCTCTACCCTGTCATTCGTGCCACCCGTGACAGTGCCTGGCACCTGGGGGACACAGTGTCCCATGTATTCTGAGCTGCAAAACAAGTGGGAGGCAGGGCGTCCCGAGTCCCTACATCACACACTACTTCCACACACGAGGCACCACCGTGTATAGTTGCGCAACCTGATTGAACGATAGCCCTCCACACAAGTGGGGGAAGTCTGGCAACTGGAGGAGGACAATTGCAATTGTGGCAGGTATTCTTGACAGTTTTCAGGATTTCCTTAGTATTTCCCAGGGATAATTCTATCATCTGTGCAATATTAGGGGAAACCTAAAGATATGCACTGTTGTTGGCTCTTGAGGACTGGAGTTTGGCAGAGTCAGCACCCGGCAGCATTACTTGACCGATCATCAAGTAAACCGGGTGCAGCACTCAGAAGCTGTGTGAGACTGTTTCTTTCCACGTCTAGTAGTCGCGGAGATCTGCCACAGAAATTCCCCCATCTGTCTCTCCAGCCAGAGTACCCCAACGTAGCCTACCACCGCCATAGACTTTACCAGTTGCCCTGGGGAACCGCTCCACCCGTGGGGAGCAATACCACCTCAGCTGCGATTCCATCATCCCCAGAGGTCCCGCAACACAGCATCAGCCATCAATAGCCGAACATCATGGGTGGTGTCACGACTTCTATCCCCAAAACCATAACCCCCAAACTTTTATTGACACTGCCAGGATCACGGAGCCAGGTCTCAACCCCTGTAACTCCCCAGCAGTACTGTTGTCCAGTTCTGATTATCCCACGGCCCTGGGGGGCGTGTCACTGGAACACAAGTAGCGAAGCAAGAAGGCATAAAACACTAAGAAACTGCAGAAAAGGCATATGGAGTTCTTATATCGGCATTATTAAGGATTTATGGGGAAAAAAGTATATGAATTAAAGTAGTGGCCAACTTTTTTAATTTCACTGAACACAGACTTATAACATATTCTTCAGTCCCACTATCTCACTAGCAGACTTGACCCTTGATCATTTGATCGTAAAGATAATTCATTGCAATACTTGTCTGAACTTCACTGTTCTATATTTTCATACATGTCAGACCTGACCTCTTGCCAAACTATGGTGCATAACATACGGTAAGTATAGTTTATAAGGCTACTGGTTTCCTCTATCAAAAAAATGTATGAGTTGCCATATTTGTTTTACAGCATCTAAGTAATATAATATTGGAGCAGATAACTAGATAGAAAGTAGGTGAAATGTTGCACAACAATTATGTATAATTTCAAACAATAGAGAAGCCTGCAGCTATAGCAAATAAAACACTAAGTGCCCTCTATTACTTTTTTATATGGTTGACACTGGCCCTACTGCTCAATAACGCAGTCTGAGTTTGAGTCCACTTATTAAATTGATAAAGGCCATGTGCACACAGGGTGATGTTTAAGTGTTTTTGATGCATTTTTGTGCAGTTTTGTCACAAATCTGCATGCCTGTCCTTATGCCAGTAAAGTCAATGAAAATTCTGAAGTGTTGTGCAGACTTTGCATATTTTTTCTTGCAGATTTGGTTGCAGAAATAATCTGCAGCATGTCAATTCTTGGTGCATTTTTTCCTGCGATTTTCAGCCGATCAACCCATTGTCTTTATTATGAAAAATACATCGCACTGCACTTTCGGAGCGTTTTTCTGCCAGGAGAAGCAGATTTGGAGCAGAAGATTTCTGCAGCAAATACTCAGCGTGCACACATACCCAAAGCCTGCAATGTGCAAAGGGACAAGAATTATAATAAGCTTTAGGGAACGACACACAATGCGTGATTTTCTCACATTGCAGTTGGACCAATGTTATTCTATGTCCGAGAACAAGTGTCGGATGCTTTTTTCTCATCCAGATAACGGACGAGAAACAAATCACAACATGCTGCGATAGTATGCGATTCATGCGCGAGACTTGCCAAAGCAAGTCTAGGGGTCCGACAAAATCACGGACCGCACACAGATCATCCGACTCAGATGCGTTTTTTTAGGCAGCTGCAACAATTGCAAGGAGGGAAAGGATATTGTAAATGAGGCGTGTAGGCCACAACCAGGAAGTAGCTGTATGCTAAGCTGTGTCAAGTGTACCGATCACACCTCCGCGGATCCGAGGACCATGGCCCGCAACATCAATGTGGAGAGGTTGACTAAACTGGTCCAGGAGAGGCCAGAATTTTGGGACCCAAGACATGCAGGCTATGCAGAGTGGAGGAACAAACAGTCAGCCTGGATCAAAATTATAAACAGCTCTTCACCTGTTATGACAGCAGTTCGAGGGACGTCCAAGTCAATTTTGGTAAATATTACGGCTATCATTGTGAAATGTAACATAGTTAGTGTTGTCATGTAGTATTTTTTTGAGGTTCAACACTTATGTGTTGTCATATTTTACCAACGCAGTTCATCTCGTGACAAAAAGATGGCGTAGTTGTCGGGACCAGTATCCCCGGGAAAAAACAAATGACCCCTAAGTGGTTCCATGGCAAGCTGGAAACGCCAATATATATATATTTTCAACGGCTAGATTTTCTTGCCCCAGTGCTGGACCTGAGACTGACTGTATGTATTTTTATTGAGAAAAAGTGTTCAACATGTGTGCAGATGTTTATTTGTTGCGTGGACTGAGCAAGCCATTTCTCCACAAAGATCTCACAGTAACTGCCGGCTTCACTCCGCTCCAGCGAATGAGTCACACACCAATCGTGGTGCTCAATCGTTGGAAGATGGATGTTTGGCATCTGTGTCACAGGGAGATGTTGGATTAACATCTGCAGCATCACACCATCTTCATGTCCACCAGATGTGGCTTCACATGTAGACATTGTAGGGGGACCCTGAGCGCTGCCCGTGCACCCAACACCGAGGGGCCCCTGAGCGCTGCCCCAACACCCGGGGGGCTACCACTGGTACACATACCTCAAAATGCACGCGGCTCCACTCCATACACCTCGTACGCACGCGGCTCCACTCCGTACGCGGCTCTGCTTCGTACACTTCATACAGACACAGCTCCGCTCCGTACACCTCGTACACATGTACTTCTGCTCCAGACACCTTGTAAGCACTCGGTTCTGCTCCGTACACCTTGTACACACTCGTCTCTGCTCCGTACACCTCGTACACTCTCAGCTCAGCTCTGTACACCTCGTACACATGCGGCTCTGCTCCGTACACCTCGTACACACGCGGCTCCGCTCAATACACCTAGTACACGCGCGGGTCTGCTCCGTAAACCTTGTACACATGTGGCTCCTATCCGTACACCTTGTATACACTCGGCTCCGCTCCATACACCTCGTACACTCTCAGCTCCGCTCTGTACACCCTTGGCTCCGCTCCGTATACCTCGGACACTCTCAGCTCCGCTCCGTACGCCACGTACACACTCGTCTCCCCTCCGTACACCTCATACACACTTGGCTCCACTCCGTACACCTCGTAGACACATGGTTTTGCTCCATACACCTCGTAAACACTTGGCTCTGCTCCGTCCCACGTGACTTTTGGTCGGAGTTGGCCCTCCGTACACCATAAAAGTCACGTGGGTCGTGCGTTGTCCCCGATATCATTCGTGCGGTGTATGGTATAAACACCCAATACAATGCACGAGCGATGCCAAAACGATATCAGGGATCAAATGAGCCTGCTCTCCAACGGCCCGATATTGGATGGGCGTTGTGGCAGGATCGTGCTGTGTAAACGCCCAACTACAATGTGGAGTACAACTTCCCTTATCCTGTCCCATGTTAAATGGTCATTCCTGGGTTGGCTGTACAAGGGGGCGTACACATCGTAGTGGCGGTGTCTGCCGATATCGCGCTGTGTAAATCTCCGATGCGATCTTTGAAATCTGGCCCGAAAAAAGGGCGCTCCCGCGGCGTTGGATCCAATATCAGATCGATGTTGGGACGTGTAAAGTGGCCATTAGTGCTATCTGTCAAAATATCAGATTACATTCGGACCAATGTTATTCAATGGGGCAGTGCACATGTTCAATATTTTTCCTAGTGGTCCAAGTATAAAAAAATCCATTCAAATCTTTGGGTTCATGAAAAATATTGTATCATGCTTGGATGACATCAGACTGGGGTCTGATTTTCACAGTTACCTTTAAAATGCCCCCAAGGAACAAACGCCTACAGGCAACTCTAACCCTAAACCCTAAAGGTACCTTTATACGCCGCTACAACAGGGTGGATACAACCCGCTACTTCACGTGCACGAGCACGGCCAAACGGTTACAAACGGGAAACGCACCACCTTTACACGCCGCCACAAGGTGCGCTACGCTACGTTACATCTACAGCTAGATACATCGCCGGGTGTCTCAAGTAGCCATCTGTAGCTTACCTTACCTCATTTACACCGCTACAACAAGCTAATATGGGCGGACCTGGTGCAGCAGGGACAGCACATAGGCGTGCCACAATTGTGGAGTACGAGACGTCCGTACGCTGATAGGACAAAGCAAGAACATCATGATTGGGCAGGCATCGCAGGAGGCTGTTTAATACATGACGCTCGAGCAATTGTGTAGTGTGACTGGTCAGCTCCTTAAATATGCCTCCCTGTGCAGCGACAACCAATCGCAACGCAGGAGCTTCCTCCAATGATCGCTGGAGGGGGCGCGGTAACCCGGAGCCTGTGTCACGCCCCAGCTACATAGCATGGTGTAGAAACAACCCTTCTGTTCCTTCTTTACACGCCGATACAGCTCGCTACAATCGGCTTTGTAGCCACCTGTTTCAGAGCAGTGCTCGGAAACAGATGTATCTGTTGCCGGCTGCCTTCTACCGTCTTCACACGCCGCTACTACGGGCAATATTGACGACGCAAGCTACAACCGTAGCCTGTAGCGGGTTGTATCCATCCTCCAGTAGCAGCGTGTAAAGGTACCTTAAGGGTACCTTTACACGCGGCTACATTTCTAGGGTGGCTACAGGTAACTTACTGGTTGCAGTGAAATCATGGAGACAAGGTTCTATCTTGTTGCTGTGTACAAATGGAATAATCTCTCCATGATTTCACTGCAACCAGTAAGTTACCTGTAGCCACCCTAGAAATGTAGCCGCGTGTAAAGGTACCCTTATGGCCACTTTACACGCAGCAACAGGAAGATAGAAACCGGCAGGTGTTGGAGACAATTGTACCTTTTACCTTCAAAACACCTTGAAGTGGCTGCGTGTAAATCAGGTATCTGCAAGGTGTTTTGAAGGTAAAAGGTAGAATTGTCTCCAACACCTGCCGGTTTCTATCTTCCTGTTGCTGCGTCTAAAGTGGCCATAACACATAACTTCTAACTCTAACCCTTAACCCCAACACCTAACCCTAAGGGCCCCTTTACACATGGCTACACTTGTAGCTTGTCACCAGGTAACTTACTGGTTGCAGTGAATCATGGATACATGATTCCATTTGTACACAGCAACAAGATAGAACCATGTATCCATGATTTCACTGCAACCAGTAAGTTACCTGTTGACAAGCTACAAATGTAGCCGTGTGTAAAGGTACCCTAATGGTACCTTTACACGCCGCGACGGCAGGCTGGATACATCCCGCTACTTCACGTGCACGAGCACACTCAAACGGCTACAAACGCTCAATGCATCACCTTTACACTCCGCGACAAGATGCGCTACGCCACGCTACATCTATAGCTAGCTACATCGCCGGGTGTCTCAAGTAGCCAGCTGTAGCTCATTTACACACCGCTACAACCAGCTACTATGGGAGGACCTGGTGCAGCAGGGACAGCACATAGGCGTGCTCCAATCGTGGATTACGAGACGTCCGTACGCTGATAGGACGAAGCAATAACATCCTGATTGGGCAGGCAACGCAGGAGGCTGAGTAATACAGCACGCTCGAGCGATTGTGTAGTGTGACTGGTCAGCTCCTTAAATATGCCTCCCTATGCAGCGACTACCAATCGTCATGCAGCAGCTTCCACCAATGATCGCACATGGGGCGCGGTAACACGGAGCCTGTGTCACGCCTTAGCTACATTGCAGCTACATCGCCGGGTGTCCAGAGTTTCCTTCCGTTGCTTCTTTACACGCCGATACAGCTCGCTACCATCGGCGTTGTAGCCATCAGTTTTCGAGCAGAGCTAGGAAACAGATGTATCTGTTGCCGGCTGTAGCGTCACGTCTTCAGACGCCGCTACGACGGACTACATTGGCGCTACAAGCTACATTTGTAGCCTGTAGCGGGATGTATCCAGCCTGCCGTCGCGGCGTGTAAAGGTACCATCAGGGCCCCTTTACACGCGGCTACATTTCTTGTTTGGCTACAGGTAACTTACTGGTTGCAGTGAAATCATGGAGACAAGGTTCTATCTTGTTGCTGTGTACAAATGGAATAATCTCTCCATGATTTCACTGCAACCAGTAAGTTACCTGTAGCCACCCAAGAAATATAGCCGCATGTAAATGGGGCCCTTATGGTACCTTTACACGCCGCTACTGGATGGTGGCAACAACCGGGTACATGAGAGAAATGTATCTTGCACCGCCAATTCAACCCGTGGTAACGGCGTGTGAAGACGGTTGTAGCCACCCGCCAGTAGCGGCACCTGTTTCCAAGCACTGCCCGAAACAGATGGCTACCCAGGCGATTGTAGGACCTGTATCGGCGTGTAAAGAAGGAACAGAAGGGTTGTCACTACACCATGCTATGTACCTGGTATGTACCTGGGGCGTGACACATCCTCCGGGAAACCACCCCCCCTTCAGCGATCATTGGAGGAAGCTCCTGCATTACGATTGGTTGTTGCTGCATAGGGCGGCATATTTAAGGAGCTGACCAGTCACACTACACAATTGCTCGAGCGTCATGTATTAATCAGCCTCCTGCGATGCCTGGCCAATCATGATGTTCTTGCTTTGTCCTATCAGCGTACGGACGTCTCGTAATCCACAATTGTGGCACGCCTATGTGTTGTCCCTGCTGCACCAGGTCCGCCCATATTAGCTTGTTGTACGTGAATGAGGTAAGGTAAGCTAGATGGCTATGAGAACCCGCATGTATCTAGTGTAATGTAACGTAGCCGGCAGAAGGTAACTTGAGACACCCGGCGGTGTATCTAGAGATAGATGTAACCTACTGTAGCGCACCTTGTTGCGGCGTGTAAAGGTGGTGTGATTACCATTTGCAACCGTTTGTGGTGCTCGTGCATGTGAAGTACCCGGTTGTTGCCACCATCCAGTAGCGGCGTGTAAAGGTACCCTCAGGGTACCTACAGATATTGCTAAGCAATTTCACTGGCAATTTGCTGGTTGCAGTGAAATCATGGACACATGTCCATTGTACCGGCAAAAAAATGAACAATGTGTCCATGATTTCACTGCAACCAGCAAACTGCCAATGAAATTGCTAGCAAATTTGCCTCGTGTGACGGTACCTTTATCCTAACCTCTATCTCTAACCCTAAACCCCAACACCTAACCCCTAACACATAACCCCAACACCTAAACTAAACCCAACAGCTAACACCTAACCCCAATTCTAACCCTTAAACCTAACCTCTAACTCTAACCCCAAACCTAACCCCAGCACCTAACCCCTAACCTCTAACTCTAAACCCAACACCACCACACCTAGCCCCTAACACCTGGCCCCTAAGGGTACCGTCACACTTGGCAATGCACCAGCAATCCCGACAATGATACGACCTGGTAGGGATCGCTGGTGCGTCGCTATTTGGTCACTGGTGAGATGTCATACAGTCAGATCTCACCAGCAACGCAGCAACGATCCGGAAAGATACGGAGGTCATTGGGACCCTGTTTCTCAGACCTGTAGTATTAAGGTCGTTGTCCCTGTCAAACACAGTGATGTATGCTGTCCAGCGGGACCCCAATGATCAAAAAATGGTCCAGGTGACTCTGACATGACCAGCCATCTCACAGCAGGGGCCTGGTCGCTGCTAAGTGTCAAACATAGCCAGATCGCTGGCGAGGTCGCTGTTGCGTCACCAAACTTGACTCAACAGCGATCTTGCTTAGTGTGACGGGGTTTAAAGGTACACGGGCAACATCGCCGGCAACTCACGCGCACACGCACGTTTTGGACACTTTGCCAAGATTGCTTGTGAGATGTTACATGCAGAGACATCGCCGGCAACGCAGCTGCGATGTTGAAAGCAAATTTCGTTGGCAGGGTTAAACTCAACCAGCAGCAATCCTTAACATTGTAGTGAATAGGGGAAGTTGCGGTGTCACACAGAGCGATGGTAGCAGATCGCCTGAGCAACATCGCCAGGTTTATGAACATGTTCATAAACCTGGCAACTCTGCTCAAGCAACTTATCGCCGTTGAAATCGCCCTGTTACACATAGCAACGCACTAGCGATGTTGCCTCAACTTCACCACTCCCCTGAGATGCCGGCGATGTTGCCCCGTGTAACGGTACCTTAAGACTTTGCTCTCCCACTAACACTTGCACAATGCTTACTTATGCCCTAACAGTAATTACTCCACTAATCCTTAACCTACTTCCCTACCCCCAAGCTCCAACACTCCCAGCACAAATATTTATCTCCCCATCCCTCTTATCTCCCCACCTGAGCTCCTCTGCTGACCTGCTCCTCAATCTGACACCCCTCCTGCAGAAACACAAAACAAGCCAGCCACTTTCATTCTCCCACCTGCTTGCCCTCTCTCTTTGCTGCTGCTATCCGCTGGAGACATATCTCCCAACCCAGGACCTCCACAGCCAACTTTCCCCACTATTCCTCCCTCCTATCACCACACACCTGCAGGAAACAGCTGCAATCTCCTAAATATAAAACCTATTTCCCTAACTCCCTCTCCCCCGCCTCCTCTCTCTGGAGTGCTCTGGAATGCCCGCTCCATTTGTAATAAACTTCACTACACTACATTCATGACCTCTTTACCTCTCGCAGACTCTCCTTCCAGGGCCTCACAGAAACATGGCTGACACCCTCCGACACGGCCTCCCCTGCTGCGCTGCGTTACGGTGGACTTCACTTCTCCAACACACCTCGCACTGACAACAAACACGGTGGAGGAGTGGGTCTTCTCCTCTCTAGGTACCGTTACACGAGGCAACAAACTGCGATGTTGCCGGCAACTTTACGGGAGCGGGCACGTTTTTGGCACTTTTCTAAGATTGCCTTGTAGATGTCACACACAGAGATATCGTAGGCAACTCAACTACGATGTTGAAAGCACCTTTCATTCGCTGGGTATGAGCAACCCAGCTAGCGATCCTTATCAATGTAATGAATAGGGGAAGTTGCTTTCAACATTGCTATTGCGGTGTCACACAGAGCGATACTAGCAGATCGCTTGAGCAACATTATAGATCACAGAAAAAAACAGTATAACAAAACGTGTGGAAGTACTCTGCTATAATAAATAGTAATAAAAAGCAAGTGCTAGTAAAAAAACAGTATAAAAACAGGGTACTTAGTTAATACGTTTTTGCAAAAAAGTACGTAAGCCGTTCTACGTCTTCAACGTGACCCATATCAGAACGGTCCTATCTAAACTAATTTAAAACCTGATCCTGTATAGTATACCTCATGGATGCAGGTGTGAAGAAAGGCCAGAGTCCAATATGGACACAGAGTAGCAGATGGCTTCTGTGCTTGGCTCAGAATGGGGGGTGGGTGGGGCACTCCCTGTCTTACTAAAAGACTGAATAATGAGAAAACTGCAGCTGAGCCAGGGCACAATGTGAACGGGTGTGTAAGACACGTTCACTCACACCAAATATATAGATCACAGAAAAAAACAGTATAACAAAACGTGTGGAAGTACTCTGCTATAATAAATAGTAATAAAAAGCAAGTGCTAGTAAAAAACAGTATAAAAAGTGTATAAAAACAGGGTACTTAGTTAATACGTTTTTGCAAAAAAGTACGTAAGCCGTTCTACGTCTTCAACGTGACCCATATCAGAACGGTCCTATCTAAACTAATTTAAAACCTGATCCTGTATAGTATACCTCATGGATGCAGGGTGAAGAAAGGCCCTGGCTCAGCTGCAGTTTTCTCATTATTCAGTCTTTTAGTAAGACAGGGAGTGCCCCACCCACCCCCCATTCTGAGCCAGGCACAGAAGCCATCTGCTACTCTGTGTCCATATTGGACTCTGGCCTTTCTTCACCCTGCATCCATGAGGTATACTATACAGGATCAGGTTTTAAATTAGTTTAGATAGGACCGTTCTGATATGGGTCACGTTGACGACATAGAACGGCTTACGTACTTTTTTGCAAAAACGTATTAACTAAGTACCCTGTTTTTATACTGTTTTTTACTAGCACTTGCTTTTTATTACTATTTATTATAGCAGAGTAGTTCCACACGTTTTGTTATACTGTTTTTTTCTGTGATCTATATATTTGGTGTGAGTGAACGTGTCTTACACACCCGTTCACATTGTGCCCTGGCTCAGCTGCAGTTTTCTCGCTTGAGCAACATTGCCAGGTTTCAGAACATGTTCATAAACCTGGCAACTCCGCTCAAGCAACTTATCGCAATTGAATTGCCCTGGTTGTAACACACTAGCGATTTCAACGGCAACAGCAATGCCTACGTCACTGTTGGGCGATGTTGCCGCGTGTAACGGTACCTTCTAGCAACTGCATGTTCAATCCAATTCCTCCTCCTCCCTCCCTTATCCTCTCATCTTTTGAAGCGCACTCTGTCCGTATCTACTCTGCTTCCAACCTACCAGTGGCCAGCATTTATCGACCACCAGGTCCGACCACTACCTTCTTTGACCAATTCTCCATCTGGCTCCTATACTTTCTATCTGCTAACATTCCCACCATCATAATGGGCGACTTCAACATCCCCATTGACACCCACCAGTCAAGAGCCTCCAAACTCCTGTCACTTGCCTCATCCTTTGGCCTCTCTCAATGATCCTCCACAGCCACCACACAGACGGACATACACTAGACCTCAGTTTTACCTCTGCTCCCTAAACTAAACCCACAATCTCCCCTCTCCTCCTCTCTGACCACCATCTACTTACCTTCTCATCCTTGTCCTCCTCATCTGCCACCCATGTCCCCCAACTCGCACACCCTTGCAGAAACCTCACACATCTTGACACACACACACTCTCCAACACCATTTTACTACTATCATCCATATTCTCACTCCATGACACAGATAATGCCACATCTTTCTTCAACTCTACACTCACATCAGCGATTGATGCAGTTGCCGCTCTCATTCATGGCAGAACACGACGAATCAACAGACAACCCTGGTACACAGATACCACTAAAAATCTGCGGTGAGCAGCTAGGGTCACACACTCACAAGAAGACTCACAGCAACCAAGCACTTCTCAAATTCAAGTCAGCACTCACCACCACTAAACAGAATTACTTCATTACCCTCATATCCTCTTTGTCCCACAACCGCAGGCAGTTATTGAACACATTTAACTCCCTCCTCCGCCCCCCACTGTCACCTCCTACTTCTCATATCCCTGCAGAAGACTTTGCAACATACTTCACCAACAAGATCGACCAGATCAGACGAGTCTTTGCTACCCAACCACAACCCCCATGTATACCGAATCACTCCTCTCCCCCACTAACCCTCCTCCCATCCATCACTGAAGGAGAACTTGCACACCTCCTCTCCAGATCGCACCTCACCACTTGAGCACTGGACCCTATCCCATCCTACCTCCTCCCCAACCTCACCACAACACTTACCTTAACCAACCTCTTCAACCTATCACTAACTTCTAGTACCTTTCCTTCTGCTTTCAAACACGCAACAATTACACCTATCTTAAAGAAGCCATCCCTCGAACCCACTTCTACATCCAGATACCGGCCCATATCGCTGCTCCCGTTTGCTTCCAAACTTCTCGAAATGCATGTTCACGCTGTACTCTCAACCCACCTCTCACCCAACTCTCTCTTTGACGACCTTCAATCAGTCTTCCGCCCTCACCACTCCACTGAAACTGCCCTGACCAAAATTACTAACGACTTACTCATGGCTAAAGTTAACAGACAGTTCTCCGTCCTACGCCTTTCAGACCTATCCTCTGCATTCAACACAGTCGACCACTGCTTCTTATTACAGATCCTCTCTTCCACTGGTATCATGGACCTTGCCCTCTTCTGGATCTCCTCCTATCTTTCCAACCGCACATTTAGTGTCTCCCACTCCCACATGACCTCCTCATCCCCTCTCTGTTGGGGTCCTTCAAGGCTCTGTCCTCGGGCCCCTCCATTTTTCAATCTATACTCTTGGTCTGGGACAACTGACCCATGGCTTCCAGTATCACCTGTACGCTGATGACACCCAGATCTCCCTCTCTGGCTCAGACGTCACCTCTCTTCTTTCCAGAATCCCGGATTGTCTATCAGCCATATCCTCCTTCTTCTCCTTCCGCTTCCTAAAACTCAATGTAGACAAAACCCACCTCATCATCTTTCCTCCATCTCACACACCTTTCCTACCAGACTTATCTATCACAATAAATGACATCACACTTTGCCCTGTACCTGAAGTTCGCTGCCTCTGAGTAACTCTTGACTCTGCCTTGTCCTTCAAACTGCACATCCAAGCCCTTGCCACCTCCTGCCGCCTCCAACTCAAAGATATTTCCAGAATCCGTCCCTTCCTCAACCCCCAATCTGCTAAACTTCTAATGTATGCCATCATCATCTCCCGCCTCGACTACTGGAACCTCCTTCTCTGTGGCCTTCATGCTAACACTCTTGCACCACTTCAATCTGTCCTTAACTCTGTTGCCCGACTAATCCACCTCTCTCCTCACTATTCCTCCACTTCTCCTCTCTGCAAATCCCTCCACTGGCTCCCAATTCACCAGCGTGTCCAATTCAAACTACTAACATTGACTTACAAAGCCATCCACAATCTGTCCCCCTCATATATCTCTGCACTAATCTCCCGATATCATCCAACTCATAATATTAGATCCTCTCAAGACCTTCTTTCCTCCACATTTGTACATTCCTCATCTAACCGCCTGCAAGACTACGCCCGAGTATCCCCCATCCTCTGGAACTCTGCACCCCATCACTTCCGACTGTCCCCTACACTCGGAACCTGAAAAACCATCTCTTCAGAACAGCCTACAACCTGCAATGACCACAGTGCCGCCTCACCACCACTGGACCCGCTTCTCCACCACCATCGGACCTGGCACTCCAGCACCATTAGACCCGGCGTTCCACCACCACCCGAGCAGACCCAACCTACTGTCTCCCTCCCCATTGCCCTGTAGAATGTAAGCCCGCAAGGGCAGGGTCCTCTCTCCCCTCTGTATCAGTCTGTCACTTTGTTCATTGTATTTTTAACTTGTCTGTATGTAACCCCTTCTCATGAACAGCACCATGGAATGAATGGTGCTCTATAAATCTAATATATAAAGCTGAATGTGTGTATGTGAGTGTGCTTGTCCGGGATTGGCATCTACACCGTCGCAACTACAGCCACAAAATTTTGCACAGTCACACGTCTGGACCCCGAGAGCGTCATAGGCTATGTTGTGAGGTGAAAGTTTAACGCTGAGCGTTCCAATTCACCAAACAATTTTGGCCCTATTTATATAATGGAGAGAAAGTGACAGTTATCAGTTGAAAGTTGTGAATGAGAGGGGCTTAATGACAGCGCCAAAGACTAACAGCATATAGTCACTAAGGTGGGGCCCTGACATGGAATATTCACCACACACGGGGACATGTATACACACCACATGCACACAAAGAGTAACAGCAAGTGTATAGTCGCTAAGGTGGGCCCTGACATGGAATATTCACCACACACAGGGACATGTATACACACCACATGCACACAAAGAGTAACAGCTAAGTTGGGGCCCCAACATTGGATACTCACCATGCACTCAAACACAAACACACACACACCACAAAGAGACACACACAACACAGACACCCCCCCTCACAGGGACACATGCACTCACCCCACAGGCACACAAACACACACCACAGGGGGACACAAACACATCCCACAGGGACACACAGACCCCACAGGGATGGACACACACCACAGGGACACCCCTCCCCCCAACAAGGACACGCACCACAGCGACACCCCTCCCCTCCACAAGAACACACACCACAGAGACACACACGCACACCCCAGGGACACACACACCACACAGACAGACACAGATGTGCACAAATCGCCTCACACAACTCGCCTCATGTGTGTGGTATCTTTAATTTCCACAAATAAACATCTGATTAAAAACAGCCAATGTGCATCACATGTGCCATATAGGGAATTAAGGCAGATGTCAGTCACATGAGCTGTCTATTATGTGTATGTGTGAGGTAACATATACTGCCCGGCCAGGGGCAGGGTTTACTGTTGGCTGGAGATTTATTAGGCTGCCTATAGCAACCAATTACAGCTCAGCTTCTATTTTCCTACAGGTCATTAATATGACATATTCAAATTCTATTTTGTTATACCTAACATCAGTTATTTATTAACCCGGGCGTAGCCGGGTGGTACAGCTAGTAAATAATAATAAATAGGTAAATAAAGCAGGTCATCTGATGGAAAGCAAAGTGTGTATACAGAGTTATGAACAGGTAGTTGTCAATGTTGGATACTCATTTGGGCCTGCAGAGGTGTAACTTTATACACCCATTGGCTCATAGGTGTTCAACACTAGGCACCAATTCTCTCACCTTGTGTAGCCACTTTGTTTGTATTGCATAGACAGGACAACGTAAAACAGTGTTTTAATGTTTTTTTGCAATATAAATTTTAGTTTTACAGAATCAGTTGATATAGCAATGATTAAGGAGAGAATTCGCATCTGTGGGTAAAATTACAAAAGTTTTGGTAACTGACAGGAGCACAATATCCCCAGAATTATGGATATACCAGCATAATATTCATGTGTGGTATCTATAGAATGCTTGAAGGAGGTTTGTTAAGATGATGGCCATTTCTCTAGGAGGTTCTTGGGGGAAAAATATGACCCAGGGCAGAAATGGGGGCTACAACTGGATTAGAACTGTATCTAATCAGCCATACTCCTCTATATGAAATTTTGGTGAGCATCCTTATACTGTGGTGCAATGGTAATGGGTTGGCATAACCAAGTCCAAACCTCTTTATAAATGTCAGGAATCACGAGTAGTTTCTGCTGTTTTTGAAATTTTATTTTTTATTCCATATATCATGCAACAAAGATATTCATGAGTCATGACACGTTTGGGCTTGAGCCGTTCTCAAATATCACATGTCTAGGCGAAACACATCATGGACATCGACTTTGTTGTGTGATATTTGAAATGAAGAAATAAAAGAAAAAATAAATAAAATAAAAATTCAAAAACAGCAAAAAATATTAGTGTGTGCTGGAATTTATAAAGAATTTCTCATCTTATCTGAGGAAGGAGTGAGGGTTATAGTGAGCCCCTTTATAACATCTCATCCACCGATTTTCAGGCTCAGATCTGGAAGAACCACATGTGTATGGTCGTTTTTTGCAGTATCTTATCCGCAAAGAAGTCTCCTACTTCAATTTCTTTAAATTTCCTTTTTATCTGTTTTTTTCTATGTTGTTTTATTTCCCATTTTGTAACCTTTTTATGTACTGTTGTTCTTCTTTTTGTACTTTACCTTGTAGCCAGAGTGCAAATAGTGAACCGCTAAGGAGATTGAGAAAGTTGGGTGTGAATGTTTACCTGTGTATTGACCAATGCAGATGTCTCGCTGGCCTGGTAACATTGTGAGTGGTGGCAGTGTAAAGTGTGGCGTACATGTGGGGTGCACTTAGCTCATTGTGGGCCTAGTGCTATGGGTAAGTGGATGAGTGAGTAGGAAGCAGAGCCTCATTTTTGGTCACATCCGAGGCACGTGTGTTATGAACGAATGGTATTCGTGATGCTGGCATAATGCATGCTTGTGCTACAAGCAGTCATATATTGACCCATTAATGAATTCAGTACATCTCTTGAGTGTGGTGTGCAAAGCCAAAAATGCATTTCTGCTGTACCAAACGTTGGAACTTTAGATGAATTGGACTTACAGGTATTGACACACTGTTACCTCCCCTCCTCCACCCACTTTGGCAGAGCTGATTCACACTGGCATAAAAATGCCAAATATTTGCACAACTCCATTTGGCACAAAAAAAGCAATGTGTCACAGCTTTTGCATCTTTTTTTGAGGGAGCAAAATGTTTAATGAATTGACTCAATAGATTCTGCTCTTAGCGCACACTGTGGCAGCAGCTGTAAGCTGCTAAGTTGCACACTTTTCAGGTTTTTTTTTTTGAGTAATAGTGGCGGTCTTAGGGTACCTTTACACGCCGCAACCACGGCGAGAAATCTGACTGGCAATCTGTAGCCCCGTCACCATCAGCGTGAAATTGCCTCGAAATTGCGGTGTGTAATTGGGAAATTTGGTGGTGAAAAAAAAAGGTTGCGCCTGGTTCAGATTTCACAGTACTGCTCCAAAATCAGAGGCAATCATGAAGGCGAAATTCCGGCTTTTGGCGTGTGAACGGGCGATAGGAATGGAATCTGCGTTCCCTACTGATTTTCCGGAGGCGTGCCACAGCATGCTGGATACCGCGCCCCGTCCGCAATGATTGGTGGTGGTTACTGTGTTTCCATTGGCTGTCCCTTCACAGGGCGCCATATTTGAACAACTGTCCATTCACACTACACAATGGCAATGGCGTCATGCATTAGCCAGCCTTCCTGCGCAGGCTGGCCAATCATAACGCTATTGCGTTGTCTAATCAGCGTGTTTGGGGCGCAGTGTAAAACTATTTGGCATGCCTATGTTCTCACCGCGCTGAAAACGTATGCCCACATTCCTTTGAAGATTGCGACGTGTGAAGCGGCGTCGGGAGTCTGCCGGATGTTTCCCACTGTTGGTGTGGGAACTTCCGGGACGACACATCACCTTAGGTTGAGGTGAAATTGCGGCGTGTAAAAGCGCCTTCGGCGTTCGGAGGCAACCATGAAAAATGTGCACGAGCATGTTAGATTGCCTCCAAACGCCGCCAAAAGTGGCGGCATGTAAAGGTACCCTTAGGATACCAGGGTACAATCAATCTGAAGGCAGGAGAAAAGAAAAATTTAGTTACTCTTTATGGCTAATGGATCACAGCCCCAGCTGCTTGGATAACCAGTATGTTTTCTGCTCATATGATCCATTTAATTTTAAAGCATTGCAGATGTCTTCAAACTAAAGCAAAGAGATGCCAAAAGCTTCTGTTTTTGTAAGGGTGAGTGCACACAATCATTGCTGCAGTTTGAATGGAGTGAGTTTATTGCTACGTCCAAACCGCTGCGTTGTACAGTACAAGCACAGTAGATGGGATTTAGATACATCCTGTGCCCAATGTGCTTGTTGTCTCGCAGCGTAAACGGACATGGGGGCAGCCTCCCTACTGCAAGCATATCAATTTATTGCTGCGAATCAGCTGCGATCTCAGCAGGTGACTGCAACCAAAACCCACGGTGCAAAAAACACTGCAGGGGCAGCTGCATTTACCCGCGGAGCTCACAGGCTTCCCCACAGGAGGAGACACTACATCCAGGATGTTCGAGTTTGGCAGATCCGGCCAGACTTTTTTTTTTTTTTTTTGAGTCCAGGTTCAGGACCAAGACTTGACCTGAACACCACACCTGACTTTACAGTAATACAATGGTGGCTAGGGGGGGCTGTAAAAGAATGTAAAGCCGTGATTAAAGCAGGAGCATTATACTTACCTAGTACTGCACGCTTGTAACAAAACTTCTGAGTTCTGCTAATTAACTTCCTGATTATTCACTGCACTCTGACTCCAACAACCAATCACAGATGCCCACTCTCTGTGACAGAATCTGTGATTGTCTGTTGCACCTCTCACCCCTTGTGCCGGCATCAGTGATTGGTTGCCAACAGCAGAAAACCTGCCATTATAGGGGTGTATAAATAAATACAAATTTACATAGGGCTCAGCCGTATTTTTGATTCTCAGCGCAGATAAAGCAAACAGCTACGGGCAGTCAGCCCCAGCTGCTTGGCTTTTACCTTGGCTGAAAATCCAATATACAGTAGAGCCCATTTTTTTCAATTACTTATAAATAATAACAAAAATAAAATAATTTTAAAAAAAGCATCGAAAAAAAAAAAGAATGCCTCTGTTGAATGCTTGCTACTTATTACCATCTTATTATTTAGCCAATAAAAGGTGTTAACCACTGAGGACTCTCAGATTTTAATATTTTTGAATGACACCATTCATTTTACCACTGTACTGAAAATAGGGGAAAATAAATTCCAAATAGAAGTGGGGTGACATTAAAAAATACCTGCAGCATGGTTGAGGTTAGTACAATTAACAAACTTATCAGTAATTTTTTAAATACATATTTTATGATTAACAAAAATGTAATACTTTGTATTAGAAAAAAATATTACAGTATATATATCTGTATCTGTATAACTGTCTTCTAAGATGCATAAGTTTTTAGTTTTCCAACAAAGGAGCTTTGTAAGGCTTTTATATTTGGCTGGGGAGCTGAAAATTTAATTGATACTAATTTGTAGTGTATTCGACCATTTGATTGGGGTCCTTTTGCATTTTTTTGGGAGATGCAGAGCGAACCTCCACCCCCCTTGCAATTCACAAGTTTACATTTTTTTCCACTTTTACAGCAAGTAATGTATGGGTTAATTATATACTACATTAGAATTTTATGGGTGCAGCGATACCACATTTTTTTTTGGTTTCATTTCTTTACCTTGGACGAGGAAAAAAAAAAAAAGATTTTGTTTTTAGAATTTATTTATATTTCTAAAACCTTCCTTTTTTCTTTTCATTACTTTATTTTTTAATTTCCTAAGCAGACTTGAACCGAAACTGCTTGTTCTACATACAGCATTATAAATAGAGAATATGACATACCTAGCGTGTGATTGGGCTTCACAGGAGGACTAAAATGATGGTGTCAGATAGGTCTACAACAGTCCTCCCGCTACAATGACAACCTATTGGCATCACATCATCACGTTGCGAGGAGCATGCGTGCCTAGCAATCACATTATTTAAATGCAGCTAGTAGTGACACAGCCAACATTTGCCAGGTAAGGTTTGATCTCAGCTCCTGAACCTGCTCCATACATGGGGACCTGCCATAGCTAAGAAGATACTATTAGGTCCTACGTCTGGAAGGGATTAAAGAGCATGACTCAGGAAGACAAGCATTGTCCATACACCCATATAAGATAGAACAAAGAGAAGTTACATTAAAACCTTATTACAAGGATGAGACTGGACAGCCTGATAAGCTTTGTAACATGTTCTAGTGTTGTGCAGAATCAGAACTCCAATCACACAAAACTAGGTACTAAAGACTGACACAAAAATGTATTTTTAATTTATTATGGTAATTAGTAAGGAATGTAATACATCGGCAAATACGTATCATACTGCTGTGGCTGTCATTTCATCTGCTGGCCATGGAGCACCGAGGCCTAGTTATCCAAATGTAGATCTGTTCCAGCCCACGTTATTTGGACTCAAGTCCATGAAATTGATGTAAACCCTGTAAATGGAAAAACAATCAGTGTTACATGCACATAGGAAAGTATGGCTACAATGGCCACTGATAAAGTAACAGATATGGCCAATAGTGACAGGCAAACCCGCTGATGTTAGTGTACGGCGGACCTGACTTTTTTTTTTAACGTTCGAGTTTGGGACCGAATGTGACTTCAACTTGAATCCGAGTCCCCAACTTGTACTTTAAAGTTTTGAAATGGGGGCTGCATAAAGAAAGAAAACATTGATTAAACATCAGTGTTAAGACTTACCGGGTCACCGCACTTGTACTTATTAAGGTCACTGGCGAGGGGCGCAACAGCCAATCACCCTGCATGGTAGATGATAAAATGTGTGGTCTGTTTCCAGGTTACTCCAACAGCCAATCACAGATGCCCACACTCTGTAACATCGTCTGTGATTGACTGTTGCGTCCCTCGCAAGTGAATAACATAGACATTAATAAACAGCTCTGGAAGTACAAGCGTGCGGACACGGTAAGTATGAATTGATGTCTAATCACTATTTTTGGTATATTTTTACAGCTACCCGCCGAACGTGAACCCAAACTATAATACAGACTTCTCAGGAAAGTCAACATTCGGGTTCTATGCCTGAATATTAGGTGTTGGGTATGGACCTCAAACTTTACAGTTCGGGTTCGCCCATCCCTAATGGCCGAACAGGCTGGATGTATAGGGGTTGTGCAGGATAACTAACAATGACACTAGTAACTGTATAACAGATATGAACTATTAAGAAAAGTAACGCATGGGGTAAATGGAAAGGTGGTGGTGGTGATTTATTCTGTAAACTGAAGTAATGAATAAGAGTCTTTTTCTACAACATTAGGCTAAGGGAGCAATCTCTCACCAAACCTTATCCTATTTTATATTTACAATGCACAATTCCAGCAGATAACTCCTTTCATAAAGTTCTGGATGCAGTGATTAAGGCTTTCTAAAAGCCAAAACTCATTTCCCCTGTTTTTAAATCTTTTTAAAGCTGAGACTTCAATGATGTTTTTACAGTTTGCCTTATGATAAAACGAATAAAACAAGTAAATAGCGTTGGATTTACATTTTTTGTAATTTTTTATTTTTTGCCCATTTTTCATGAGCTGAACAAAAAGATCTAAGGCTGCGTTCACACGCTGTGTAATTCATAATTTACGCAGCGCTTTTTAGTGCTTGCATCAATGCAGTGATACGCAGCGCTGGATACGCATCCCAGCAAAAGCAATGGCTTTTGCTGAGATGCGTTCACACATTGCATCACCTTGACGCGCTTTCACTGCAAAGCAGCACTAGCACTGAAATGGTGAGCAGATATAAAGAAATTTCGTGCAATTTTAATACCCGAGCCATGTTTGCCCATAAAACAAGTCAGTGTCAGACATCTGGCAGAACACATGCATGTTTGACATACAAGTCTATTGGTACGTTTGGAGAGATAGTTGTCGGCCAATGAGTGGCTAACCTTATAGGGGATGTCCAGGACTTCTGTACTGATGACCTATCCTGAGGAAAAGGAGATTTTTGTGTACTCACCGTAAAATCCTTTTCTCTTAGCCTCTAATTGGGGGACACAGACCGTGGGTGTTATGCTGCTGTCCACTAGGAGGCGACACTAGGCAAATCTGCAAAAGAGTTCAGAAACTCCTCCTCCACAGCATTACACCCTGGAGCAGGAAGCGATTCTCCAGTTTTGTGCTAAAGCAGTAGGAGAGTCAACAAATAACAGTGACACAGGAAGTACACACAGTCAACCCGTGTAAACAATATAGTTAACAAGGTAATAATAGTGGAACACGGCTTGAAACCGAACAGGCACGTGTGTAAACAGTGAAGAATTAGCAGAGCAATATTAGTACCACAAGGCCTGTAGGTAAGCAGGCGCATGTGGAAAACAGTGAAGAGTTAACGAAGCATATGATCGTATAACAAGACCTGAAATTAAACAGGCCCATAGTACTACAAGGCCTGAGCTAAACAGGCACAAGTTTAAACAGGCAACAATTAACAGAGTGATAATAGGCAAACACGGTAAACGTGTTAACCATGAAATGTGAGAACTGAAGAAAAGGCCCATAAGAGCAATAGGGTGGGTGCTGTGTCCCCCAATTAGAGGCTAAGAGAAAAGGATTTTACGGTGAGTACACAAAAATCTCCTTTTCTCCTTCGCCTCATTGGGGGACACAGACCGTGGGACGTCCCAAAGCAGTCCCTGGGTGGGAAAGAACAAAGGAACTAGATATACTGAGCAAGGTCAGAGAAGAACCATACCCCAGGAACTAGTGACACTGAGCATGATCAGTGAAGAACAATGAGCCAACAGGCGAGCTGCCGCCTGGAGGACACGTGTACCCAGACCTGCGTTTGTTGCGGACTGAGTGCAAGCGCTGTAGCGGCTGGGGTATGGGTGTAGGCTGGCCATATTGGCTGCCTATACACTTGTTGCGCCGAAGGCTGTTACCGAACTGTCCAGGAGGCCGTCCTGGCCGAGTAGAATGTACCATGACCTTCTGGAAGGGATGATTCATCGATGGAATAAGCGTCCTGGATGGTTAGAGGAGCCTTAGAGGCTGACGTGTTCTTAGTTCTGCCCATTGGAAGAATGAGAAAAGAGAATCCGACCTCTCAGGAGGGCACTAACAACTAGATGCGTAGGTCCCAGACCAGGTCCCGCACCTGTAAGTCCCTCGCGACCGGACGGACTGAAGTCGGGCGTAGCGATGGCAGAGAGACGTCGTCATGTAGGTGGAAAGGGTAAACCTATCCTGAAGAAAAAAGGAAACAGCCATAGGAAAGTCTTGTTCCGATGAAAGACTAGAAAAAAAGATGGATTCCGCGAAACCGCTGCAAATACCGATATGTCTGCAGAGACAAATAAAATGCCACCGAACCATACCGCTATGTGAATGAGGATGCTATAGGTAGTATTCCATCATGGCTGAAAACGGGATTCTTGCCGGCTGCGAGTATCAAGGTCAGTTCCCCACGGATCCAGTCTTGTTGTATGGGCACTAGAAATAGCAGACCCTTCGAGGAATGGTTTCATAGAAGTCTGGTGGCAAGACGTGCTTGTAAGAGGGTGAAAAACCTGCTGTGTGAGAGACCCAAAGGATAGCCCTGAGTCTAGGTCTGGGTGGAAGACGGAGAGTCCCCAGTAAGAAGTAGGGCCAAGGGGAATGACTGTTAAAGGAGTCCCAGCAAAAAAACCAAAATGAGTACACGTGTGTGATGGGATATTGCTGATAAAGCTGGTGTCCTCCTCTGTGACTACGCTTGTTACAATATCCTGGGAAAAAACCTCTTGGGTTAAATTCTAAGTCTGAAAAGGCTACGGTATTAACCTCAGATGTGAAGAGTGCTGAGGAAAAACTGGCCGTGAGCGAACAGGTCTGAACTGTCCGTTAGAGGCCCTGGTACTGCACCATAAATTGGGCAAGCTTGCGCGCCAAGGGCGAGTGGATCAGTCTGAGACTATAAAGAAGCCCCGGTGACATTCCCGTTGTGATATTCCCGACTATTAGAGGGGAAGAAATGTAGGAGAGGCGGGTACCGGTCCAGGCTTGGACTAGTGAGTCTGTGCCACTGACTGCGGATGCTGAGACCAGGCCAGGAAGGCCGGGACCGTGGCATTGAGGTGTGACTCCGTCAGCACCATATCTATGGGTACCTGGCGTCGGCGTTTCGACGGAGGACGTGTAGGGGAAGGGGCTGGTTACCCTGAGTCCATGCCTTGACGATTAGGAAAAAAGAAAACGCCACCCAGAAGAATACACCTGGTATGAGAACAGCTGGCATTGCCGTGTTGTAGGATTCCACCTAGTGAAGAATGTGGCGAACTTGTCATCGCTTAGAGACTGCGGGTTCCACACTGGTGGTTGACATATGCCACGGCTGTGGCAGTGTCTGACTGCATCCTGACGTGTCTGAATGCCAGAAGGTGACCGAACGATGCCAGTCCTAGAGATACTACTGAATGTGCGTAGATGTAGGGGTATGTTCGAGACAGGGCAAGATCACTGCCCTGAGCATTGTGAGGGGGGTACATCGCCCCCCATGCAGTATTCGTGCAACGCCTGAGCATGGATAATTGCAAAGGCCGGTGATTCCGCTGAGACCATGGAACTGGCTACTATGCTGACCAGGACTCTTATAGCAGCTGTGAAGGATTGAGAAAATCCCTGACGAAAGCTGCGGAGTCCAAGATGAAGAATCTGTGCTTTGTCTGGGAAACTGACTAGAGCTGTAAATGCGTTGCAACTAACGGCAGCCATGAGCATGCGATGCTGTGCGTCCCATATGGCTGAGACTCTATACGTGACGCTGCAGCATGGGGCGTCAAGGGCACGCAGCGGAGCAGGGGCTCCTGGATATATGTGCTGTGTTGCAGCACGCGCCTTGGAGGTTGGGTAGACCCGGAGAAGGTCGATCCCACTGAATCTGTTTAACGAGCACGGTGCAAATGTCACTGTGTTCGCAGTCTCTGAAAGTCATGGATTGATGAAAGAGCCATCCGGATATGGAAGACTGCTGAAAAGCAGTATATACGTCGCCATTTTCAGGCGGGGGAAAAAAACTATGTAATCCTTTCGCTTCAGTCCTTTCAGCGTCGCCCTACCCCCTGAGCTGAAGGTTCGGAAGCTCCGACGGCAGGTGGAGGGCGGGTAGAAGGCGGGCTGAGAACGGGCGAGAAAGCCAGAGATGTCACGGCTAGGCCGAAGCCGGGCCCTGCTAAAAAACGCGGGGCTTGGGAACCGCAGAGGCCCGTCGCGGAGGTCCGGAGAAAACCGGAAGACAAGAGCAGTGCTGGCAGAAAAATAACCGGAGGCTGTGATCACTGGCGTCCTGCACTGCACACCGCGAGCACTATCCCACTGGTGACTCCTGAATCGAGAAGGGACAGAGTGCGTGGAAAAAAGGCTCGGGCCATGGTCTTACGGCGGCAAGAAGAGCCCATTCATTGGATCAATGCGGTCAGGGGGCCGCAAGGTCCCGTCTCGAGGCAGGCTGTGCAGAGTACTCGCACGTGTCAGCTTAAGCCAAATACCCATATAGGTCTAGTGAGGAGATAGGCAACAGAATTCGTATTCCACGTTGTGCTACCTCGAGTTACGTCTTTGTAGTCAGGTGACGGAGGCCGGCCAGGCCTCATGCCTTCGCAGTTTCAACCCGAATCCCCAGTGGAGAGTCGAGGAAGAAGCTTGGCATATACAATATCGGCTACAACCCAGCGCCTCCGACAGTGGGGAGCTGAGGAGGAAGTATGTTATGGGTCTTTGGTTCCAGAGACCCGAGCTAAACCACTCGAGCAGGGCTGATCATGGAGTTCATTCTGTGTTTTGAAGGACTTGACTGTCATCCCTGCAAACCGGAACTCTAGCAGAAAAGTGTTTGCAGTGGGGCTCGAACCGGGCACCTTTGCATCGGTAGGCAGTAGTGTATACCACTACACCACGGCTCCTTTGTGGGATTGGAAAAAATTGGTAACAGTCCTAGGACCCTTGCAGTTGTCAGATAATTGTAGGTTACATCAATTTCAACTGGACTCTCCGACAATGGAGGACCCAGGAAGAACCTGTGAGTTAGACTCGCCGTAATTCCACCGCAACCTAGTTCTCTCAACTGTGTAGGGGCCTGGGAAGGGATGAATGAGTATCTTATGTCTGAATATCAACAGGGTTCCCAACGTTGAGGGGAACCGAGGAGGAGGGCATGTCGGTATATCACTTCAAACGTAGCTACCCTCCCCGGGTAAGGCTATCAGATCGGGAAGGTGTACCAACAGGTACCTGCATCAGGCACGGTGGTAGGAACAACTATAAGTGGTCCGTGTGCTGGACAGAGGGACTCTGGCTGTACTGCTCTGTGAATTAGCAGTATTCCTAGTAATGTGATGTTACTCTGAAACAGAGTACAGGGGTAGCATTACTGTCACATGCGTGGTGTACAGGGAGGGGGGGGAGGAGTACCAGTTGAAGCAGGCTGTACCATGCTGGCTGCCAGTGGCGTAACATCAGGCCCTGGGACCCCGATTCGAAGGCTCCAATGGGCCCCCAATTATTGCAAATGTTTAAGAGTATTAGTCTTTTTCTATAGGACAAAGGACTTTTGGGGCCCCCTAGGCTGCCGGGCCCGGGTGCGATCGCAACTTCTGCACCTGGTGTAGGTACGCCCCTGCTGACTGCCCGTCAGCAACTATCAGAGACTGGCGCACAGCGAAGCCGTAATAGTTGTGCTGTGTTGGGTCCCTGTATACCCCGTACGGTGGATGCAACAGTATGTCTTTTTTGTGAGACTTGCTGTAATGTGGCCCAAGAATCGGAGCTAAGCTGTGTATCCCTATGATCTCCACCTGGGAGGATAGGGACCAAGGGATGCCTCAGCGGAGGCAGCATGAGCCTGCTGCCATCTGCCCCATCAGTGGGTGCCCCTGCAGGCATTCTGCCCAGAGCAAAAACCTATGTGCAAACCCCAGTGGTTGTAGTGGCAAAACATCTGACCACCAGCCACAGATGGCTTGGTCAGCCTGAGTCCCCTGATGCCCCAAGCGCTGTTCGCCGCTGTTATACAGCGGTGACAACGCCGGGGCTGCAATGGCGGCGGTGCCATGAAGAAGGGGGCGGAGCCAGCGCGAGAGCGCGCAGAAAAACTGAATGGCGCCCTTTTCAGACCTGTCCCGCCCCCGTGCTGACGCTGAAAGGCTCCCGTCCAATGGGACGAGCCGGTGGGCGGGACGGTGACGTGCGGCTAGGCCGAAGCCGGGGCCTCGCGTAAAACGCGGGCCCAGGAATGGCGGGGGGCTGGCGCGGAGGTCCGGGGCCGGAACCGGGAGCACGGCGCCCGGCACCGGAGGCTGCAACCACGGTGGGGCAGCGCCCCATCGGCACCCAGGGCCCGCTATGAGCCGCCGCTGCTGTGCTCCCTTCCATGGGAGCGGGCGCAGCACAAATAGTCCAGAGGAGGGGGGGACCCGAGGTGGGAGAGCCTGCTCTCAGAGGCCCTCACAGTAGAGTTCTGCAGCTTACAGACGCTGCAGTTGGTCGGCTCAGGGGGGGAAAATAAGAACACATGCAGGGTCCCAGGGGAGCCCTGATTACCTGTGTAGGCTCCTCAACCCAGACCCTGGCAGGGAATGGGGAGGGCATCTTGGCCTTGCTCGACCCATAACCCAGAAGGGAGATGGGGAAATCTGTGCCTGGCCTGGCGTCCTGATGTGCCCCGCTGGATCAGCTCTTTTCTGCTGTGAATTCTCTGCAAGCCTGCAGAAGTCACCCTGAGGTTCCCAGTGGGGACAGGGGAAACTGTGGAAGCGCCGGCCATGGGAGAAAAAACAAGGAGATCGGAACGCAATGGAACCGTCGCCTTGCTCCCTATCCATCGTGGCAGGAGGGGATACGTGGAGGTAACACCCCGCGTTCCCGCCTGTTGCTGGTTTTGGGAGATCGGTATGCGGAGATACCGTCGCCCTCTGATATCCTTGGTAAAAAAGAATAAAAAATCTAAATAAAAAATATCTAACTATGTAATTTGGAGTGGTCCTATGGACCATGTCTACCTCCTATCGACACTAAGCAAAAACTGGAGAATCGCTTCCTGCTCCAGGGTGTAATGCTGTGGAGGAGGAGTTTCTGAACTCTTTTGCAGATTTGCCTAGTGTCGCCTCCTAGTGGACAGCAGCATAACACCCACGGTCTGTGTCCCCCAATGAGGCGAAGGAGAAACTATCAATATCAGATTACTGGGGGGTAAACGCTCAACATCCCTCATCCATCAGCTGATTGCAGATCCCACTACAGCCAGATGTGCACAATGTCACAGCTCTGGGTACTGTGTAATGACCATTCTTGGGTGCTGC
This sequence comes from Allobates femoralis, assembly GCA_033576535.1. Taxonomy (NCBI): domain Eukaryota; kingdom Metazoa; phylum Chordata; class Amphibia; order Anura; family Aromobatidae; genus Allobates; species Allobates femoralis. The sequence continues at coordinate 646,390,786 of JARQOC010000003.1, forward strand.
AGTTCAGCTCCTATTGAAGTCAATGATCATGGAGTTGCACAGGGGCCTACTGTATATAAATATATAGAAATTATAGGACCTTGTAGCAAAAGACCCCTCTCCTCCCTCTTCAGCAGGGTAGGCAGGGTCATGGCATATAGATGCAGTCATACATGTATTTCCCAACTTTTAAAAACAGTGAGAGACATGTGTAGGATACCACTTACATGGCTGTCAGAATAAGATGGCCCCTCACTGCCCTCCCACACGGTAAGATGGGCCCTCACTGCCCTCCCACACGGTAAGATGGGCCCTCACTGCCCTCCCACACGGTAAGATGGCCCCTCACTGCCCTCCCACACGGTAAGATGGGCCCTCACTGCCCTCCCACACGGTAAGATGGCCCCTTACTGCCCTCCCACACGGTAAGATGGCCCCTCACTGCCCTCCCACACGGTAAGATGGCCCCTCACTGCCCTCCCACACGGTAAGATGGCCCCTCACTGCCCTCCCACACGGTAAGATGGCCCCTCACTGCCCTCCCACACGGTAAGATGGTCCCTCACTGCCCTCCCACACGGTAAGATGGCCCCTCACTGCCCTCCCACACGGTATGATGGCCCCTCACTGCCCTCTCACACAGTAGGATGGCCCCTCACTGCCCTCCCACACGGTAAAGTGGCCACTTACTGCCCTCCCACATGGTAAGGTGGCCCCTTACTGCCCTCCCACACGGTAAGGTGGCCCCTCACTGCCCTCCCACACGGTAAGGTGGCCCCTCACTGCCCTCCCACACGGTAAGGTGGCCCCTCACTGCCCTCCCACACGGTAAGGTGGCCCCTCACTGCCCTCCCACACGGTAAGGTGGCCCCTCACTGCCCTCCCACACGGTAAGGTGGCCCCTCACTGCCCTCCCACACGGTAAGGTGGCCCCTCACTGCCCTCCCACACGGTAAGGTGGCCCCTCACTGCCCTCCCACACGGTAAGAAGGCCCCCTCCTCCCACACTGTGATGCAGCATGTAGACAGAGGCTCTGCGCAGCTGCTGCTATCCAGTGACATTGAGCCTGCTGTGCAGATGCACAGGCTGAATCGTAAAACAGGGATCGGATGCTCCATTCCCATGAGCAGTGCATCTGTATTCTAAACATAGTTATTTCTCCTATCTCAGCTTTACATTATTTTCTCTTAATAGATCAAAGTTCTACAGAAATGAACGGTGACAACTTTGTACTGTCAGTGATGGCAGATCAGAGATTATTTATCTGTTCTGAATTCTATGTAATAAACCTGGTGCATACCTGTTGGGGGGAATATGCAATTCCTTAGTCAAAATATCACTCAGTAAAGTGGTGTACTGTTTGTTCTGTGGACCTCCAATCTTGCCAATGCTCTTCAAGTTGCAAAGGGCACAAGGTTCTGTTGTGCCCCCAAAGCTCATCATCTGATCAGGCAGGATGTGCACCGCAATGTACTGGAAAAACAGAACAATGTTTTAGTGGAAGGAACACAAAATTACCAAACATAAGACTGAGAACAGAAATGAATAACCTGGTGCACAAATGACAAAGTCCAAAACTTGTAAAAGCCTATATGTCAACTTAATTTTGTTTAAATAATAATAATAATAATAATAATAATAATAATAATAATAATAATAATAATGCAAACAGGTGAAAGCCATGCTAGAAATCTGCCAGAATTCAACATACCAAATGGCTTGTACTGCAGTTTGTTTTGTTTTTTTTTTTTTTGCAGGAAAAACCACTGCACTGTGTTCATTACGTGCATTTTTTTTTGTGTTTTTATGCATTCATTTGAATTAGGCTGGCTTCATCAATTAGCGTTTTGCGAGCGAAGCGCACCGAACGCAGCCAAACGCTTGCGTACTGCGTTCCTATGTTTAGCATGGGAGTGCATATGCCTGCGTTTGGTTGCATTTAGATGCGGCATAACATGTGCACACCTCCAATCGCACTCTGAACGCAGCATGTTGCATTTTTGTGTGGTCGCTTGTTTATCTGCAAGCGCCCGCAAGCGCACAAACATGCATTGAAGTCAATGGGTCCGCAGTGTCCTCCGCATGACAGCGCAGGAGAACACTGCGGATCTCATTGAAATCTCTCCCGGCGGCCATCGGGAAATCGGATAGAGCCTCCACATGATCAGTGTCGGCGGGGAGAAACTGCTGATTTCACAGCTGTCTAAATCTCCGCACTGACACGATCAGCTGTTTCATGTATCCTGCACCGATATCACTAATCGGAGATCAGCTGTGGCCGGGAGGAGGAGATCTCTACGCTGATTCCACCTCCGGCCGCTGCGAGACAGCTGATTGGCTGGCCGGCTGACACTAATGTAAACGCATGCGAGATTCTCAGCTACGTTCACATCAGTATGGGCTGCGTTTGCACTGCATTTGCATCTGCAGCCCTGCACATGCAGACACAAACGCCAGTGGTAGTTATATGCTGAAAAAAAAGGATCTTAGCTCAGAAAAATCACAAGTAAAAAAAAAGCAGTGTGTAAATGAATTAATGGAAATGAAATCCTATTTATTTTGCTGCTACTGTAAAACATTGCTTTTTTTCCACACCAAAAAACTGTAGCAAAAATACTACATGTGACCAAGTTGTAAGTGATAGTGGGGCTACAATGTCCAGAGAACAGAGGATTTATGGAAATAATCTACAAGCATCAGTCTGTAGTACAGGCTCTGTAAGGTGTCGTTACAATGTATCAGTCTGCAGTACAGGCTCTGTAAGGTGTCGTTACAATGTATCAGTCTGAAGTACAGGCTCTGTAAGGTCTCGTTACAATGTATCAGTCTGCAGTACAGGCTGTGTAGGGTGTCGTTACAATGTATCAGTCTGCAGTACAGGCTCTGTAAGGTGTCGTCACAATGTATCAGTCTGCAGTACAGGCTCTGTAAGGTCTCATTACAATGTATCAGTCTACAGTACAGGCTCTGTAAGGTGTCATTACAATGTATCAGTCTGCAGTACAGGCTCTATAAGGTCTCGTTACAATGTATCAGTCTGCAGTACAGGCTCTATAAGGCCGGCGTGCAATGTATCAGTCTGCAGTACAGGCTCAATAAGGACTCGTTACAATGTATCAGTCTGCAGTACAGGCTCTGTAAGGCCTCGTTACAATGTATCAGTCTGCAGTACAGGCTCTGTAAGGTGTCATTACAATGTATCAGTCTACAGTACAGGCTCTGTAAGGTGTCGTCACAATGTATCAGTCTGCAGTACAGGCTGTGTAGGGTGTCGTTACAATGTATCAGTCTGCAGTACAGGCTGTGTAGGGTGTCGTTACAATGTATCAGTCTGCAGTACAGGCTGTGTAGGGTGTCGTTACAATGTATCAGTCTGCAGTACAGGCTGTGTAGGGTGTCGTTACAATGTATCAGTCTGCAGTACAGGCTGTGTAGGGTGTCGTTACAATGTATCAGTCTGCAGTACAGGCTGTGTAGGGTGTCGTTACAATGTATCAGTCTGCAGTACAGGCTGTGTAGGTGTCGTTACAATGTATCAGTCTGCAGTACAGGCTCTGTAAGGTGTCGTTACAATGTATCAGTCTGCAGTACAGGCTCTATAAGGAGTTGTTACAATGTATCAGTCTAGAGTACAGGCTCTGTAAGGACTCCTTACAATGTATCAGTCTACAGTACAGGCTCTGTAAGGACTCCTTACAATGTATCAGTCTGCACTACAGGCTGTGTAAGGTCTCGTTACAGTGTATCAGTGTGCAGTACAGGCACTGTAAGGTCTCGTTACGATGTATCAGTCTAGAGTACAGGCTCTGTAAGGTCTCATTACAATGTTTCAGTCTGCAGGACAGGCGGTCTATGGTCTCATTACAATGTATCAGTCTGCAGTACAGGCTCTGTAAGGCCTCGTTACAGTGCATCAGTCTGCAGTACAGGCTCTGTAAGGTCTCACTACAATGTGTCAGTCTACAGTACAGGCGCTCTATGGTCTCATTACAATGCGTCAGTCTGCAGTACATGCAAATAGAGTCTGTGGAGCCTCGTATAGGAGTCTCAACACAGGACTAGCCAGATCTTCCTCTAGTGAAGGACCTAGCCATGATAACCACCATATTAAGTGGCCCTTTAAATCAATATCCAGCTCTTTACAAGCTTAAAGATATGACAAGGGAATACCAAGGCCAGGTATCCATCCACAGACAGCTGTTTCCACACTGATGAGGGGCAACACCCTGAAACGGCTGTCTGTGGATGGATACCTGGCCTTGGTATTCCCTTGTCATATCTTTAAGCTTGTAAAGAGCTGGATATTGACTCATAGGGCCACTTAATATGGTGGTTATCATGGCTAGGTCCTTCACTAGAGGAAGATCTGGCTAGTCCTGTGTTGAGACTCCTAAACGAGGCTCCACAGACTCTATTTGCATATTCAAAATTCCCATGGGGCAATGGGCCTAGGAATTCACTGTGTTGAGCGCTTTAGCCGGCTGCCCGAAGTGTTTTCTTGAACTGGTCTCCCTGAGATCAGTGAATACTTTGTTTTGTTACTCTGCAGTACAGGCTCTGTAAGGTGTCGTTACAGTGTATCATTCTTCAGTATAGGCTCTGTAAGGCATCGTTACAGTGTATCATTCTGCAGTACAGGCTGTGTAGGGTGTCATTACAATGTATCAGTCTACAGTACAGGCTCTGTAAGGTGTCATTACAATGTATCAGTCTACAGTACAGGCTCTATAAGGTCTCGTTACAATGTATCAGTCTGCAGTACAGGCTCTATAAGGTGTAGTTACAGTGCATCAGTCTGCAGTACAGGCTCTGTAAGGTCTCGTTACAATGTATCAGTCTGCAGTACAGGCTCTATAAGGTCTCTGTTACAATGTATCAGTCTACAGTACAGGCTCTGTAAGGTGTCATTACAATGTATCAGTCTACAGTACAGGCTCTATAAGGTCTCGTTACAATGTATCAGTCTGCAGTACAGGCTCTATAAGGTGTAGTTACAGTGCATCAGTCTGCAGTACAGGCTCTGTAAGGTCTCGTTACAATATATCAGTCTGCAGTACAGGCTCTGTAAGGTGTCATTATAATGTATCAGTCTACAGTACAGGCTCTGTAAGGTGTCATTATAATGTATCAGTCTGCAGTACAGGCTCTGTAAGGTGTCATTACAATATATCAGTCTGCAGTACAGGCTGTGTAAGGTCTCGTTACAATGTATCAGTCTGCAGTACAGGCTCTGTAAGGCCTCGTTACAATGTATCAGTCTGCAGTACAGGCTCTGTAAGGTGTCATTATAATGTATCAGTCTGCAGTACAGGCTCTGTAAGGTCTCGTTACAATATATCAGTCTGCAGTACAGGCTGTGTAAGGTGTCATTATAATGTATCAGTCTACAGTACAGGCTCTGTAAGGTGTCATTACAATGTATCAGTCTACAGTACAAGCTTTGTAAGGTGTCATTACAATATATCAGTCTGCAGTACAGGCTGTGTAAGGTGTCATTATAATGTATCAGTCTACAGTACAGGCTGTGTAAGGTGTCATTACAATGTATCAGTCTACAGTACAGGCTCTGTAAGGTGTCATTACAATGTATCAGTCTGCAGTACAGGCTGTGTAGGGTGTCGTTACAATGTGTCAGTCTACAGTACAGGCTGTGTAGGGTGTCGTTACAATGTGTCAGTCTGCAGTACAGGCTGTGTAGGGTGTCGTTACAATGTGTCAGTCTACAGTCAGATTATTGTGCAGATTATATACAATTGTATCTAAAAGATCAGACAAAATGTACAGAAAGTTAACTATTTTGCTGCCAGATACAAGTAATACACTGAACATTCTCGGAGCAGAGGTTCACTATGTGCAGTGTATAATATGGCAGTGCACTGTGGCATTGTCTGTAGTCGCGGCCTGCCTGCTGGGCACCACCACCCCCTCCACATTCACCACCTACATCTGCCGGCTTGCCAGTCGCCTTGGCTAGTTTCTCCGTCAGGCTGCACAGGAGGTTTTCAGGGATGGCATCCCGGGCCACGTTAGTAAAGAGCTCGAAGGTGGGCATGATGAACGGTGCAGACAGCGGCGACGATCAGAACACGTGGGCCCGGAACCGCTGTCCGACACAGATAGCAATCAGGGCCGCGCCGCCCCCTGCAGGCTGGGAGGAGAACAGCAGCGCATGGAGTGGGCAGTGCTTACAGCAGGCCGGAGCTGTGCTGTGTAGCCTGTGTGTAATGTTCGGTAGTCAGACTGTATGTCTGTATTATACTGCCGGGTTATGTCCGGTGGTCAGGCTGTGTGTCTGAATTATACAGTGTGGTTGTGTCCGGTGGTCAGGCTGTGTGTCTGAATTATACAGTATGCTTATGTCCGGTGGTCAGGCTGTATGTCAGTATTCTGCTGTAGGGTTATGTCCGGTGGTCAGGCTGTGTGTCTGAATTATACAGTATGCTTATGTCTGGTGGTCAGGCTGTATGTCAGTTTTCTGCTGTAGGGTTATGTCCGGTGGTCAGGCTGTATGTCAGTATTATGCTGTCCGGTTATGTCCGGTGGTCAGGCTGTATGTCAGTATTCTGCTGTAGGGTTATGTCCGGTGGTCAGACTGTATGTCAGTATTCTGCTGTAGGGTTATGTCCAGTGTTCAGGCTGTATGTCAGTATTCTGCTGTAGGGTTATGTCCGGTGGTCAGACTGTATGTCAGTATTCTGCTGTAGGGTTATGTCCGGTGGTCAGGCTGTATGTCAGTATTCTGCTGTAGGGTTATGTCCGGTGGTCAGACTGTATGTCAGTATTCTGCTGTAGGGTTATGTCCGGTGGTCAGGCTGTATGTCTGTATTATGCTGTCCGGTTATGTCCGGTGGTCAGGCTGTATGTCAGTATTCTGCTGTAGGGTTATGTCCGGTGGTCAGACTGTATGTCAGTATCCTGCTGTAGGGTTATGTCCAGTGGTCAGGCTGTATGTCATAGTTGTACTGTAGGGTTATGTCCGGTCAAGCTGTATGTTAGTATTATACCATCTGGTTATGTCTGGTAGTCAGGCTGTATATCAGTGTTATTCTGTTATGTCCGGTGGTTAGGCTGTATGTCATTATTATAATGTATCCTTATGTTCAGTGGTCAGACTATGTCAATGTTATACTATTGGATTATGTATGGTAGTTAGGCTGTATGGCGGTGTTATACTGTCGGGTTATGTCCTGTGGCTAGGCTAGGCAATGTTAAACTGTCTATTTATATCTGGTAGTCAGTCTGTATGTTAATGTTATACTGTCTGGTAATGTCTGGTGGTATGTCATATTTACACTGTTGGGTTATGTCCTTTTGTCAGGCTCTATGTCAGTGTTATACTGTCCGGTTGTCAGGCTGTATGTCAGTATTATACTGTTTATTTATATTTGGTAGTCAGGCTGTATGTTAATGTTATAGTGTCTAGTGATCAGTCTGTATGTCATATTTACACTGTTGGGTTATGTCCTGTGGTCAGGCTGTATGTTAGTGTTATACTGTCCAGTTATATCCGGTGGTTAGGGTGTATGTCATTATTATACTCTATGATTATGTCCAGTGGTCAGACTATGTCAGTGTTATACTATAGGGCTATGTATGGTGGTCAAGCTGTGTATGTCTGTGTTATACTGTTTGGTTATGTCCAGTGGTCAGGCTGTATGTCTGTGGTATACTTTCTGGATATGTCCAGTGGTCAGGCTGTATATTAGTATTATTCTGTCAGGTTATGTACAGTTGTCAGGCTGTATGTCATTGTTATACTGTAGGGTTATGGCCGGTTGTCAGGCTGTATGTCAGTGTTGTACTGTACGGTTATGGCCGGCAGTCAGGCTGTATGTCAGTGTTATACTGTCGGGCTATGTCTGGTGTTCAGGCTGTATGTCATAGTTATATTTTATGGTTATGTCCGGTGGCCAGGCTGTATGTCAGTATAATACCCTCCGGCTATGGCCGGTAGGCAGTCTGTATGTCAATGTTGTACTGATGACAAGTGAGAAAAACATCGTACTACTTTTCTGGAAAATAATTATTGGACCAAGCTGTTAATTCAGTCGTGTGACCCTAGCCTTAGAGAGTCATATAGAGTAACCCAATGCACATGAGCAAAGAGCACCATGTACTCGTTCTTGGCACATTGTTAGGAGAAGCAGAACAGCTGGACACACCAATCATATTACTCCTTTTCAAAATGTAGGATGGGACCCACCACCCCCTCAGAGCTCTGACAAATTTATAGTTTTTTAATAGAATTTAAGTAGAAACTCGTGTATTTTTTAAGACATGGGAATATCTTTATTATGTATGACTCAAAGTGCTACTGACCTGCTGGTATCTTATACATGTGCCAGATGTAACATATTATTCAAGAGCGTATCCTCCATCTTGATTACTGTAATCCAGTTTAGGGTATGTGCTCACAATGTCTTTTTCAGGTAGATTTCCGCTGCAGGAACTGCGCGAGAGACCTGTCAGAAAGCGCTGAAAAGAATGAATAGATGCATTTCTGTCGTGTTCACATGTTCAGGGTTTTTTTTTTTGTTAAATTTAGGCTGGAGGCACACTGGCGTTGAACTCGCGCGAGTTTAATGCGAGAAAAACTCGCATTAAACTCGGACCTGTATCTTTCAATGATACAGGTCACATTAATGCGAGTTTCTGCATTAAACTCGCTTTGCGAGAGCAATCCAAGTGCAATCGCAGCATGCTGCGATTGCACCACGATTGTCTCGCGCGATGGGCCATTAAAAGTATATGGGTGCGAGTCTAGCTCGCACCCATACAGCACATGGTGCGAGAGTCGCAGCCGTGTGCTGTCAAAATCACTGGCCCCCCACAGTCCCCATACAGTTACAATAATGTTTTATTGCTGTGACAGCAGCAGTGAAGCAGTATTGTATGTATAATTTATTATTTTTTGCAAAGTTACACTTATCAGCTTGATTTGACATGTTTTTACCATGTCGTCTGTTCAGGACTTCATTCTGCACTGTGCTACCGAGGGGGTTTTAACCCGGTGATTACGGGCTTAATCAGACGCTGGTGTCATGACACCATCTGTCCAGGGCTTGTCCTCCCCCCCTGGATACATGGTGACATGACATCAGTGTCTGAATGGGTTAATTATTCTGTAAACCAGGTTCAAGTGTATGTCGGGTGTAGAGATTACACAGAATAAGCCGGTGATTTGTAAGGAGCTGTCCATGGTGCTGAAGCCCTGGCTTCCATTCACAAATCACTGCTCTTTCTGTCACATCTCTACACCCGACATACATTTGAACCTGGGTTACAGAAAAATTAACTAATTCAGACACATGATGTCATGTCACCATGTATCCAGGGGGAAAGGACAACCCCTGGACAGATGGTGTCATGACACCAGCGTCTGATTAACCCCTTATTCACCGGGTTAAAACCCCCTCGGTAGCACAGTGCAGAATGAAGTCCTGAACAGCCGACATGGTAAAAAACATGTCAAATCAAGCTGATAAGTGTAACTTTGCAATAAATAATAAATTATACATACACAGCAATAAAACATTATTGTAACTGTATGGGTATAGCAGGAATTATACAGGCGAGCAGCACTAATGCTGTTCCGTGGTCCATCAAAAAACAATACACACGCACTCACACCTCACACTCGCACCACATACACTTACAGCCAGGCACACTCACCACACGCACCACACTCGCACCACACTAGCACCACACTCGGACCACACTAGCACTACACTCGCACCAAACTAGCACTGCACTCGCATCACTGTCGTGCATCAATCACGCTCCGTGTTTGATGCACGACAGTGTGCCTGTACCCTTATCTTTATTAAAGATTTTCAATATAATAAACATTACAGTGTGCCATGGAGTCATTCATAACTCCAGGTAGAGAAATAAACAAAATATCAGTAAAATAACAAAATGGCGTAAGACACATTCCATGTGCCCCCAACGCCACATCAACATCTGTAAGCCTTCCTTAATATATCACTGGCTTATATCCTCCTACGAAAAAGGTCGAAGGAGGCAATTCCCCTCTCCTGTTATACTCACAGGGGAGAAAAAATGAACATATGTTATACCATTAGTCATCCAGGGGGAAGAGGGTAAAGAAGGGGAAAAGATGGAAAGAAAAAGAGGAGGAGTAGTGTGGGAAGTCCAAGAGATATGTTCATGAAGCATGTGCCAGGTATCCCGGGAACTTTGTTGGATAGAGGAAAAAACTTCAAGTTCAGGAGAATAGGTCTCTAAAATTGGGAGCGTCCTTAAATAGAATCCACTCCGACCAGGTAGTCGTATATTCATTTAGAATCAGCGAGAGTTCAGCGGATATCTCCTCATATCTACACAGTCTCTCCATCTCTATATACAGGGGCGTAACTACAACAGGTGCAGGGGTTGTGATCGCACCCGGGCCCTGCAGCCTAGGGGGGCCCCAAAAGTCGCTTTGGCCCATAGAAAAAGACTAATACTATTAATGATTTGCAATAATTGGGGGCCCCGTTGGAGCTATCGCATCGGGGCCCCAGGGCCTGAAGTTACGCCGCTGTCTATATACCATTCAAGTATTGAAGGCGGAGTCTGATCCTTCCAATGGTGGGGGATCACGGCTCGTGCCGCACTGAGGCAAAATCGGAGGATATCTTTCTTTTGAACATTCACTGATCCAGGGAGCAGAGAGAGCAAGGCCATTTCAGGGGTACCTTCAAGGTGTCTCCCGGTAACCAAACCATAGTTTCGGTATACTTTTGTCCAGAACTCATTGACCAGGGAGCAGCCCCACCAAACATGAAGCATAGTCCCCACCTCGGAACCACATCTCCAGCATAATTGAGAGGTGTCAGGAAAAAATCGATGCAACCTGTCTAGAGTGAGATACCACCTGAAGCGTAGCTTATAGCACTTTTCCAGTGTGTCACATGAACCAGAAGTCTTCAGAGCCATAAGGAGCACTTTTCCCATTCAGCGTCCGATATGGCCCTCCCTAGGTCCTTTTCCCAGGCCACCCGGTATTTATGGGCCCAAGTTTGTGTTACCATAGATAAGATACGATGTACGGCTGAGAACCCTCTAGAGGGCGCTGTGTCCATCGCAAAGACCTCCTCCATGGGAGTTAGAGTAATATTCAGGCCTTTCTGAGAGGCAGCCAAGCCAGGAAGGACCTCAACTGAAAATATTCCCACCATTTCACTCTCACGTCGGAGAGACGTTTTGTAGTCATTAAATGAGGGAAGCTCACCATCTCGTAACATTTGACCGATGTGAATGTCATCTCCAGCTTTCCACAGTAGAAGGGTCTGAAGGACACTCAGCATCTCGCCCAGAGTTACATGCCACCCTCTAAGTGCCTCAGTAGTGAGGAGAGCAAGGCTGCCTGATGGACCCAGAGCCTGAAAGGGAATCCATTGGAGGTAGTAAAGGGGAATGTTTGTACCAGCTTGCTCAATCTGTACCCATTGCTTGGATGTAGCTTTAAATTTCCAATTGATAAGTTTCACTATAATTGCTGCCAGACAGTATCTACGGAGATCGGGCAATCTAACTCCTCCCACGACCCGGGGTGTAGACAAGATCCTATAACCCACTCTAGGCTTCATGCCCTTCCAAATAAATCTGGAGACCAAGGAGCGGAGTTTGTGAAAAAATGAGCTGTGTGGCCAAATAGGTACCGCTTGGAAAATATATAAAAATCTTGGCAAGATATCCTCGTAATAACATGGATTCTGCCTAGCCAGCACAATTTTAAAGGCCTGTAAGACTCCAGCAAGGACCCCACTTTGTCTAGTATGGTCTGATGGTTTAATTGAAAGACATTAGACAGGTCGATAGGAAGGCTCACTCCCAATATAATATATGACCCTCATCAGGGAGGACACCTCGGTGGGGGGGGTAACGAAACATTCAGAGCCTCCATTTTCGTGTAGTTGACTTTGAAGTTACTGAGGTCTCCAAACGTCTCAAACTCCCTCAGTAAAATTGGAAAAGCAGCTGGACGGGTGAGTAACGTAAAGAAGGACATCATCTGCGAAAAGTGCCACTTTGTGGTGGGTGTACATATTTGGGTTTTTGAACATCTTTTGACTGCTTCAGTATTCTAAAAAAGCCGAGTGGTTAAATGAAGTGGCCTGGCATTTTCTGCTCAGAAGACGCTCTGTAGTTTGCAATACAAGTCAATGAAACTCTCAAAAGACACCTGTACATATTTTGGAGCGTTTTGTCATAGTTTCTGGGATAACCCTTGATAAACTGTCAGTGGCTAATACATTCAATTGATGGCTAAAAATGACACAAACGACACTTCAGGAACATAAAATGCCAGAGTTTCATGAAGCATATTCTGCTTGAGAATCTTTTGCAGATTCTGATGCATTATTCTCCCCATGTCCCCATCCTACTGTATCCCCACCCGCCCTTCGTAGACTGTGAGCCCTCGTGGACAGGGTCCCTGCCCCTCCTGTACCTGTACGTCCTGATCGCCTAGATTTAGTGTACTTGTTCTTGTCTCCCTTATCCTCATGTAAAGCGCCATGGAACCTAATGGCGCTATATAAATAAATAAAAATAATAAAATAAAATAATAATGTCTAAATCAACACCCTGTCTAATAATGTGATAGATACACACAGACACAGTTATAAATGGCAAAAAAGTGGCATATGGCAAGTGGCATCAACCTATGCACAATGTACATAGTTATCTGCCAATCAGTGGTGTGGGCAGGATTATAAAGAGCTCTGTATTCAGATAATTGGTAAATCAACATAAAAAAACAGGACCAGCCTGAAGAAGGGAACTCAGAGTCCCGAAAGCTTGCTATGTTTACCATCTTTTCAGTTAGCCATTAAAAGGTATCAACCACTGAGGACTCTCAGATTGCAATATATTTTTCATAACAAAACAGTGATTTAAAAAAAAAAAAAAATATGAAAGCATGCAGTAAGTAGACCAATACGGCCCCCTTGACATCACGTTATTTGGGGATCCGTGGCTATCCATTTAAGGCTGCTTTCACATAACGATTTTAGCATTTCCGATGCTGTCCGATAAAAATCGGACAGCATCGGACCGATTTTCGGACCCCATGCAGCCCTATGGGCATCGGACCGAATCGGATGTGCACTAAATGCCATCCGATTTGGTCCGATCCGAATCTGTCCGATTTTTTTATCGGTGCAAAAATCGGAGCTTGCTCCGATTTTTGCACCGAAAATAAAATCTGACAGATTCGGATCGGACCAGATCGGATGGCATTTAGTGCACATCCGATCCGACCCGATCAATTTAACATGGGGCCCTATGGAGAAGGGTCCGAGAAAACATCTGATGTCTCCTCGGACCGATTTTAGTGTACCGAGCATGCTCAGTACACTAAAATCGCTCCAAAAGTGAATGAATGGGTTAATTAAAAAAAAAACAAAAAACAAAAAAACACTATGCTCACCTGTCCACGAGGCCCCCGACGTCTCCCGGCGTCTCCGGTATCTCCAGGTATCTTGCCGTCTGTGCTGATAAGACCTGCCGTGATGTCACAATCACATGACTGCCAGGAACCAATAGCCGGCAGTCATGTGATTGTGACATCACGAGAGGTCCTGGCAGCACAGAAGACAGAACAGCAAGATACCGGAGACGCGCGGGACCGTGCAGGAGTCGTGGACAGGTGAGAAAGGAGAGGAGGAGAGGAGGGGGACACATGGGGGGATCGGAGTACACATGGGGGCAGCACATTGAAGGACTGGGGGAGGACACATAGGAGGACCGGGGGCCAAGAGGGGAGACACAGGGGATGAGAGGACCGGGGGCCAAGAGGGGAGGACCGGAGGCCAAGAGGGGACACAGGACCGGGGGCCAAGAGGGGAGACACAGGACCGGGGGCCAAGAGGGGAGACACAGGACCGGGGGCCAAGAGGGGAGACACAGGACCGGGGGCCAAGAGGGGAGACACAGGACCGGGGGCCAAGAGGGGAGACACAGGACCGGGGGCCAAGAGGGGAGGACCGGGCGATAAGAGGAGAGGACAGGGGGCCAAGAGGGGAGACACAGGGGATAAAGAAGAGGACCGGGGGAGAGACTGACAGCTCTCAGGGAGCGATCTGACAGGAGGGCGGGCATCCTATTTTCTGTCGGAATCGGATGCCTATTTGGCACCCGATTCCAGGCATTAGAAGAATCCGATGCTGTCCGATTTATATCGGACAGCATCGGATTATACAAAATCGGTATGTGAAAGTAGCCTAAAACGGATAGCCACGGATCCGATTTGGCTCCCCATGTTCCCGATGGGCACGGATTGGTCCTTAATGGCCATCCGTGTGTGCAGAGATCAGATTGTGTCCACTTTTTTCACGTACCCAAAATCGGAATCTGGTCCGATTTTGGGTTGCCTTCAAAAAAGCAGACAGAATCGGACAACATCGGATCCGATGATGTCCAATTCAAATAACATAGGAGTCTATGGAGCTCGGATCCGGGAAAAAACAGGATCGTTTCCCGGGTCCGGTTTTAGTGTACTGGGCATGCTCAGTACTCTAAAACTGCTCTGTTCAGTGTATTTCACCCTAGCAGTGTATCTGTGGCACCCTGGCACCCTGGTTGGGGCACCACAGAACTCTTGGTACACAAATGGAATGTACACAGCAAGCAACACTCACCACTTACAACACCTTAGAACACCCTGTTTCACCCCAGGCCTCAAGGGGGAGCTCCACTAGTCACCTTGAGCCAGTTGCCCCTATAAATAGGGTCCTGGAGAGAGAAACAGTAGAGTGTGCAGACGCTAGGAGAGCTGCAGGAAGTGTGCAACCTCTGGTTCTGGAGCTATACTAGGCCCAAACCAGCACGTGAGAGACCCTTGTAACTGGAGTCATAGGAAAGTAGAAAGCACCTCTCAGGGACACAAGAGTTATCCTAACTCTCCCTCACCAACCGGTTACTGGAACTGAGCTGTGAGAGCTACCACGCTAACTACAGAGAACCAGCACTTCTAACAGGGAGTTTAGCCCCCTGTTCACCTGAAGCACCATGGACGAGAGCCCAGGGAAGAGGTTGATTTTCGCTTCATCCCTTTAACAGTGCCCTCAGTGCAGTTACACCAGGTGAATCACGTTCCACCGAACGTATGACCCGGTCCGGCAGGATTCTATATCCACCCGACCTCACTAGAACAAGAGAGAAAGGAAGCCTACACACTGCTTGCTGTGAACCTCCAGGAGTGTCAACCTCATCACCCGGTCTGAGTGTACCTGTGTCACCATAAAGGTACCTAAAAGACTTTGTGTGTGTCAGCACATTCTTCCTGGAACTAACACGCAGTATTACAAAGCTGTCATACACCACCCAGTGCAGCTCCAGGCCCCATGGATTCCCGCTCGTCCTGTGGGGAGCGTCCATCTTGCTGCTGAACATCCCCCGGAGGCCCAAGCAGCGCCGGTGAAATCACCGGAACTCCCGCAGGTGGCGTCACGACAAGAATACTAAATCCTTATACTGTTCAGCCATCCCCTATTGATCTGGACCACCGGGACTACACAGCCTCGGACACGGAACCGTGACAGGCAGCAGCGACAGCCCGAGACGTGCACACCCCGGCTACGTGAGTCATATCTACATGCACTGCTAAAGTGAAATAAAGCAATGCTCATCTCTCCGCCGAGTGTCCCGCGATGCGAGGCGTCCACCTCCAATGGCTGCAGGACCTTAATCAGCTGACTGGTAGGGGCGGCAACCCGAACAGGTGATGTGTCACATGACAGCATCAGCTGTGCTGTTTAAATCGCCCACCGACGATCGGTAGGCGATTTAAACTGCTCAGCTGATGCTGTTATGTGACACATCAGCTGATGATTTGCCGCCTGGCCGGTCAGCTGATTAAGGTCCTGCAGCCATCTGAGGTGGACACTTTGCATCGCGGGACACTTGGCGGAGAGGTGAACATTTTTTTTGTTAACACATTGCTTTCTTTCCCTTTCACAGTATATGTAGATACATTGTGAAAGTGAAAGTACAGCCCCACTTGCCTGTGCTTTGCAGGCTCGGTTCCTCCCAGCTCTTTCTGTGTTCAGATCCCTCAAAATCACGGATCCGGACACAGAAATAGCATCCAGAGTTACCAATCCAGTCCTGTCCGTTCCTGTCCATGTGGTCCCGCAATAACAGGATCCCCACGGACAGGAACAAAACGTTATGTGAAAGGGACATAAGGCTAATTTCACATTTGCATCCTGTCCTGATCAGGATGAAAACAACATGCATCTGCATCCACTGACACAAGGACAAATGCATGCCACCACAGCAGTTTTTTGTCAGATCAGGCAAAATAACACTGCGGTTGTATAGCACTACATCCAATGTGGTGTACTTAATTATATTGATAAAATTTGCAAGTAAGAATCTGAATGTAGGGGAGACAGGGCAGAAACTTAGAACAGCAATGACTTCTCAACACCACAAAATAAAAGAAAAAAGAATGGATCTAACTGTGGTCAATCATTTCTGTAGCCCTGATAATGGATATGAAAATACTAGTTTTGAAAGGTAATTTCAATCCCAAAGAATCAGGAGAGTCTTGGAATATAAACTTATGAATTCAGAGCAAGAATGAATGTGACACATGGATTATGTCTTTTTACATTAATTGAGGAATCTTCAAATCTTGGACCAACCACTAACCGAAGAACAATAAAATGATCTGCTTCTTATCTCTGGACGCTGATATTTACTACCCCAGCTGCTCTCCCTCCTCCCAATACACAGAGAGGGATCATGTTGTTCTCAGATGAGAAAGCAAAAACCCGGTGACAAATTTCATTTACAAAGCCATGAGCAATATCTATGACTTGCACCTCTTTAATCTTGTTCACAGTTCTGATGACAACCTTGTGCTGGAGCTTGGAAGAGAAATGTGTTTTATCAGGAATTAGCAGCAGAGGTCACACCCAGAACTAGTCCTCAGGGGGTGCAAAAATAGGTAATAGGGGCATTTTATGTGGGTGATCTCAAGCTTTTTTTGCATTTGAGCCCGTGAGCTTCATGTTACATTTAAATTAGGATCAGGGATGGTATGAATAATAGTCGGCTGTACATAAAGGGCAAAATAAAGGAATCAAACTGTTCAGTACATTATTGTATATTGGCTTTAATATAAATTATTAGATATTAGCACATAATACAGCATATCACAAAGATATTTCAGCTTCTGGACCTCGTCCAGATTTTCAGTTTTGTTGCAGTCACAGGAGCACCCAGACATGAAAAGATTCACACTCCTTGTCAGATGCGTCCATAAAAGTATGTTAAATAAGTGTGCTTCCTTTACATTAGAGTCAGGCTCTAACCAAATCCAGAACACTGTCTTGTGACCAGGAGACTGTCTCAAGGATCAGAATCTGGTAGATATAACGTTGGCACTTGGTTGGTCTTCAATGCAGTGCTTCTTTGGGAAATTGTACTTATTGAAATCCTCTCTTATCTGCAGCCAAGATTTCCCTTTTGTTTCAGGCAGGTAGAAGTAGAGAAATGCCCCACATACAGCAGTGATGATGAGGAAGATGAGGAAACAGAACTGCTCCATAGTGGCCTGGAGGAAGAAACAGGAAAGGTAAACTGTTAGGAAAGATAAAGATTGATCTTACCCACTAAATCTGAGGTCCTGAGATTTCCAATTATAAATACTTTTTAAAGGGGTTTCCAGTACTTCGATATTGATGATCTATCCTTTCCTTAAAGGGGTTGTCCGGCTTTTGCTATAATTCATATGTGTATCTAGGCTGCAAAATGTTGACAATTTGTAATATACCGTATGTACTCGCGTATAAGCCGAGTTTTTCAGCCCAAAAATTGGGCCGAAAAGTCTCCCTCACGGCTTATACGCGAGTCATACGGCAGGCCGCCCGGCCGCCACCCCATCAGTATACAGGCGCCCCCCCATCAGTATCCAGGGCCCCCCCCTTGCTCCGCTTACCTGTAAAGTAAGATCATTATACTTATCACTGTCCTGTCGCCGCCGTCCCCGCCGCTGCCATCGCGCTCCTCCGGCTTCATCCGGCTTCTTCCGGCTTCCTCCTCTGGCGCACAGACAATGACGTCATTGCCTGCGCCCACCAGAGGAGGAAGCCGAAGCAAGAAGCGGCGGGGACGGCGGCGACAGGACAGTGATAATTATAATGATCTTACTTTACAGGTTTGCAGAGCAAGGGGGGGGGGCCTGGATACTGATGGGGGTGGCGGGCGGTCTGCTGCTGATATACCTTCTGGGGCTCTGCTATATATACCTCTGGGGCTGCTGCTATATATACCTCTGGGGCTACTGCTATATATACCTCTGGGGCTGCTGCTATATATACCTCTGGGGCTGCTGCTGTACATACCTCTGGGGCTTGCTGTATATACCACTGGGGCTGCTGTATATACCTCTGGGGCTGCTGTATACTACCACTGGGGTGATTACTCTGGGCTGCTGTATATACCCTGGGGCTGCTGTATACTACCACTGGGGCTGCTGTATATACCACTGGGGCTGCTGTATACTACCACTGGGACTGCTGTATATACCTCTGGGGCTGCTGTATACTACCACTGGGGCTGCTGGTATATACCTCTGGGGGGCTGCTGTAACACGCTGGGGCCTGTGTATATACCACTGGGGAGGCTGCTGTATACCACACTGCTGGGGGCTGTATACTACCACTGGGGAGGCCTGTATACCACACTGCTGGGGGCTGTATACCTGTGCTGGGGTCCACCCTCGGCTTATACATAGTCAATATGTTTTCCCAGATTTTGGGGGCAAAAGTAGGGGGGTCGGCTTATACACGGGTCGGCTTATTACACGAGTATATACGGTACTTGCTGTCAACATTTTGCAGGATTGCCTAGATATCACATATTTGCGGCAGACAGGGAACGTCCAGTGGGCGTGTTTGTATTGGAGTCTGTATGGAAATGGGAAACTGGTCATTTCTTCCCAGTCTCCTACAAACACGCCCCCTCCCCTACCCCCAGGGCTCTTACAGCCAGCCCCAGCCCCTAATGTCACCACCCACACCCATTGAACTCAGCGGTCCCCACTGCAACTAACACACTGCCGAATATGCTGCTGTGAATGCGATTTGGCACACTATGTCAGTGTAGTGGGGATCGCTACATGTGTGTGCGCTCACCCTGTGGGCTCTGTGCAGGAGAACCGAGGTCTGCAGCCAGGGACTCTGTACTATGGAGCTCGATGCTTCACTCCATACTTCCTGCGCCATAGAGCCGGTGGCTGCGGTATAGAGAGGACCGCTCCACCGGCTCTGTGCTCTATGGTACTGGAGGTAGGGAGAGAGAAGCATCGGGCTCCACAGCAGAGTCCTGGGCTGCGGAGTGCGGACTTCGGCTCCCTTGCACAGAGACCTCAGGTGAGCGCACACATATGCAGTGGTCCCCACTGCACTGACACAGTGCGCCAAATCTCCTTCACAGAAGCGGATTCGGCATAGTATGTCAGTGCAGTGGGGACATTAGGGGCTGGGGCGGGCTGTAGGAGCCCTGGGGCTGGCCGGCCATACTGAGACTGGGGAGGGGGTTGCCCTTTTAGGACCCTGGGGGTAGCTGGCCATACTGAGACTGGGGAGGGGAAGGGCCTGTAGGAGCTCTGGGGGTGGCTGGCCATAGTGTAGAATGGGGGAGGGGGCGTGTTTTTAGGAGACTGGAGGAAACAACCAGTTTCGCATTTTCATGCAGGCTGCAATACAAATACGGCCCCTGGATGTTCTCTGGCTGCCGCAAATATGTATATCTAGGTAACTATGCAAAATGTTGACAGCATGTATATTACAAACTGTCAACATTTTGAAGCCTAGATACACATATGATTTATAGCTAAAGCCCGAACAACCCCTTTAAGTCTAGGCTGGGCAAAATGCGGCCATTGGGCTATACCCTGGCCTCTGGCTGTTAAAGTCCAGCCCTGCGACCAAGGCAGCCGAAGGGCCCCTGTAACTTTGGGCCCGGTCGCACTTCGACCCCTGCGACCTCGTTTGTTACGCCACTTCTTGTAAAGTATGTAGACTATGTGAGGGCTCATAGTGTATATTGGAGGCTATATGGGTTTCATTCTGTATACAAAAGGTTATGTGCGACTCAAAATGTACATAGGAGGTTATTTAGGAGCTCATAAGGTACTTAGGAGGCTATGTGAAAGCTCATGATGTATATATGAAAATATGTGGGGGCTCATGAAGTATATAGAAAGCTATGTGGTGCTCAGAGTGTATATAAGGGTTTATAGGAAGCTATATCGTGCTCATAATGTATTTAGAAGGCGCTGTGAATGCTCATGCAGTATTTTATGAGATTATGTGGGGTCTCATGCTGTATTTAGGAGGCTGTGTGGGGCTTTGTGGGGCTCATAATGTATATAGGAGGATATGTGGAGGTTATGAAAGTATACAGGAGGCTATGTGGTGTTCATCATGTATTTAGGAGGCTATGTGTAGGTACATACTGTGTATAAGGGCTATGTGAGGGTTCATGCTGTACCTAGAAGGCTATTGCTGTATTTAGGATACTATGTGGGGGGCTCATAATCTATATAGGAGTATATAGGAGTCTATGTGGGATAATAATGTATGTAGAAGTCTATCTGGAGCTCATTCTCTATTTAGGAGTGTATGTGGGGGCTCATGCTGACTTTTGGAGGGCTATGTGGGACTCACAATGTATTTAGAAGTATATAGGAGGCTGTGTGGGGGAATCATACTGTATACAGGGGGCTTGTGAGGGTCATGCTATGTTTAGGGGGCTATTTGGGGGCTTATTCTGTATTTAGGAGGCTAAGTGGACCTCATAATATATAGGAGCTAGCTGAGTGGGCTAAGTGAGGGTTCATTCTGTATTTAGGAGGTTCCTAATGTATATAGGAGGATATGTGGGACTCGCAATGTATATAGTAGGCTGTGTGGGGGCTCAAAAAGTATATAGGGGGTTATGTGGAGGCTAATTCTGTTTGTAGGGTGCTCATACTGTATGTTAGGGAACTGTGTGTGTGTGGGTCATATCATATATACGAAGAAGTCAGCATACTTAATTCTACTCAATATTAAGTAATAATATAAAATAATAATTATAATTAATATGTTTATATTAATATTAAGCAATATTAATTTCAGCCCTCCACACCAGTCACAGTCTCTCTCAATTGGCTCCTCGGGAAAGTTAATTGCCCACTCCTGCCTTATGTTATAAGATAGGTTATAAGACCCAAACGGCAACACTTACAACAGGGCCAGATTTACATATTTCTAGCACATAGCATAGCAAAAGCATATAATTCTGCCCCCCGACCCTGGTCCTGTTGTCACTTACTGCTACTAACTCTGTCCCTTCACAAAGTTCTTTGTCACGATTAGAAACAGAGATAGAAGCAGATAGCCGGCGCTGCGTTCACATCTCACACTCCCACAATCTCTATCGTCTAGGATCCAGGATGTCTTCAGAGAGGGCAGTGTGGCGCCCCACTATGTAGGTGCCACAAAAAGGGTACTACACCCATAGAAGCGGTGTAGTCACCCCACTGCAAGTGGAGTTATGGACAGTAGGTGGAACCCCATACCGACACCCCACATTAGTCATCTGGTGGGAGGGACCCCGGGGGGATATATAGTATCCCCAAGGGGAGAAAGGAGGTCTTTGGATCGTGGTCCTTTTGGCTGGAGGCCTGAGGGCCTGTTTAAGTCTACAAGGGTTGGAGAGTTAGGAAAGTTCAGGATGGAAACCTGAGGCACGAAAGGCAAAGGGAGACAGAAGTACAGATCCCAGAAAGAGGAAAGAAAGGAGCAAAGGGACTCAAGTAAAGGAGTTCGCTCTAGGAAAGAAACTGGGTACCGGAGCCCGCACCTGCAGAAACCTTCACGGCCTGCAGAGAATCCGTTGACCGGGGGTATCTCCAGATACGGCCCTGACTCCTAAAGCACCTACTAGTGGGGAAACAGACCCGCGGTTGCCGGCTGCGGTAATCATAAGAAGGTTGGCCCGACGGGAGCAAGGGAGGTAAAAAGGAGTAGCAGGAGGTCAGATCCAAACTTCAGGAGGTCAGACTTCACCGCCACTGGGAGGCAAAGGAAGAAAGGAACAAGAAAAGCACACAGGAGGGATCCATCTACCAACCATAAAATACACTTGCAGCACCCGTAGCCATTTGTCTAGTAACATCTTACTGCACTGAAGGACTGTAATGCATCTTTCCTTGCAATAACTGATTCCTTTCACAGACACGCTGCCCTGGAGGTCCAGTCCTGCCTGCGGAGGACTATACCACCACTGCCGCAATACTATCGACCACCGGAATACTGTAGCGGCGCTGGTGAGCATCACCAGGTACTGCAGGTAGCCTTACGAGCTTTATCTTTATTTTATTTTCCCCCTATTCATTGGCCACAGCCTCAGGCAGCCACCCGTGACCTCCAGACCGAGCCTGAGATCTGAGTACCCCGGCCCTGGGCGAGTCAGCGGCTATGCAAGAAACTACAGTAAGTAACTGCAGCATTGCCGCACACTGTACAGATGGGTAACTGAAATGTATTTAATGTATATGCATCTATATTTAAAAAACAGCATTTTATGTGGCCTTTTCAAAACAGTGCTGAAAAATTAGTAAATATATGGTTATTATTTCTTCTGTATATACAAGCCCCTGAGTGCTGCGCATTAGGCCATAGCCTAGTTTGGCCTTACCCGAAATTTGTTTCTGACTACCAATCAGCTGTTATACACTCTAGGGGAAAGTGAAATGCTGGAGCGCCATACATTGTTTGGTGGCTGCTGTTGGATATCTAAGGGCCACGTCACACGGTTCAATTTACTGATTGATATTGTTAGCGATCACATGCATGCGCGATCGCTAACAATATCGTTCACATCGTTGGTGAGCTGTCACACAGGCAGACTCACCAACGATGTGGACCAGCAAAAACGCTGGTAGCCATGGTAAACATCGGATTACTAGGCGCCGCACGGCGCTTAGTAACCCGATGTTTACCATGGATACGAGCTCCCAGCATAGGCTGCGAGGCTCTGGGAGCTCGTTCATGGTTGGTCTGCTGGTGTCACACGCAGCGATGCTGTGTGTTCAGTGGGCAACCAACAATAGATTTGCATTCACAAATCTGCAATCAAACAATTGATTTTTCAAAGAAAAATCACTTGATTACACGCAGCGACGCACCAACGATATCGCTTAAGCGATCAAAAAGCAGGTCGCTTAAACTATATCGTTCAGTACATTGATGCGTGTGACATGGCCCTAAGATCACCTACTAATCTTCTCAAAGCTTTATTGATTAAAATTTAACTCAGAGAATTATAACAGTATATAAGTACTGAAAACCCCTTTAACTTTATTCATAGGTCAGTATAATTATATAGATACCACATTATTATAATTTTGTTTAGGTTTTTAATACTTTTGTGAAATAAATATATTGTTTAAAAAAATAATTAGTTTTTTTGTTTATATATTTTGAGAGCTAAATATTTCTATCCATGGAGCTGTATAAAGTCTTATCTTTGTTGTAGGAAAAGCTTTAGTTTTCATTGTCAACATTTTTTTGGAGAAATTAGAAGAAAATAATTACAGCAATTTAATTTTTTGTTTACAATTTTTTTAACATTCCATTAAGGTACCGTCACACGTGGCAATATTGCTAGGCAATTTCACTGGCAATTTGCTGGTTGCAGTGAAATCATGGACACATTGTTACATTTGTACACAGCAACAAAATAGAACAATGTGTCCATGATTTCACTGCAACCAGCAAATTGTCAGTGAAATTTCCTAGCAATATTGCCATGTGTGACAGTACCTTTACACTATTTGTTACATCTTATTGCCTCACATATATTTTATTGCTGCTTTCTCACACATCCACCACCCTTTTACACATTCTGTGCTCTCTCTCCACTCCCTTCTCCCCTTTCCCAAGTATAAAGCTGAGGGTCTTCTGACATTTCTCAATTACTCCAAGCCATCCACTACCACCACACAGCACACAAAATGCTTACAAAAATCATTGAAACACCTGCTTTCTCTTTTTTTTTTCTTCTCCATTAGCATTCATAATTCTCATCCTGCAGCACATGAAACCCTGCCAATCTTATAAACATTCAGTGCTCACCTTCTTCTGTCTCCTAATTATGCACTCTGGAACTCACGGTCTGCATTCAACAAATTTCTTCTACATTCAAGATTTCTTCCTCTCCAATTCCCGTAACCTTCTAGCTCTAACAGAAATCTGGATCCAGTAGTCAGACACCACCGCTGCTGCTGCTTTCTCATATGGTGGGCTAACATTCTCACATACCTCCAGACCAGAGAACAGACTAGGTGGAGGTGTTGGTTTGCTCCTTTCATCACAGGGTGCTTTCCAGGCTATTGTGCTGTCCCCTAGCTTATATTTCCTTCTTTTGATGTCAAAACCGTTAGACCCTTCAAACCCTTCTCCTTGCAAGTGGTGGTTGTGTATTGCACTCTGGGCTCCTCCCGTCAGTTCTTGGATCAGTTTCCACACTTTCTATGCTGTGACATTCCCACTCTCATCATGGGGGACTTTAACATCCCCATTGACGATCCGCTCTCACCATCTGCCACTCATTTTCTGCAACTAACCTCCTCCTTAGGCCTCTTTCAGCTTACTAACTTCCCTATGCATGATGATGGAAATATGCTGGACCTTTACTTTTCCAGGCTCTGCACAGTGCCTGACTTTAATAACTCTCCTCTCCCACTCTCTGACCACATCCTACTTTCCTTTTCTGTCAAGAACTGTCCCCACACCCAGGACACCCCTAGTAATCACACATACAGAAACATAAGGGCCATCAATACACAGCAACTTATGAACAATATACAGTGATCTTTAGCTCCCATCTCCTCCCTCTCCTGTCCAGACTTGGCGTAATAGCATTACAACTACGCACCGGCTATACGCAGAAAAACTCAACATAGACAGCGGCAACCCTTACACATGCTGCAAACACATATTCTCCAGTGCTGTTCAAGGTGTGCCAAGTATCTGTGGAGAAAATACTTTCAGTAGAAGACTTCATCCACTATAAGTTCATGCTCATAACCTGTAACTCTGCTTTCCATCTTGCCAAACAAATCTTATTTACCACCCTCATCACATCACTAGCTAACAATCCAAAATGACTCTGAAACCTTTCATTACCTCCTGAACAGTACAGGCCCCAGCCACAAACCTCAGCTCTGATGATCTGGCGACTTTTTTCTTACAAAAAAATCAACCACATCCGTCGTTACATTTGTGCATAAAGTCTGGATCACCTTCCCCCCCACAGCTCAAGCTCACTTTCCATCTTTGAGCCTGTCATAAAAGAATGCAAAGTATTCACTGATCTCAGGGAGACCAGTCCATGAAAACACTGCGGGCAGCTGGCTAAAGCGCTCAAACACAGTGAATTCCTAGGCACATTGCCCCCTGGGAAATATGAATATGCAAATAGAGTCTGTGGAGCCTCGGTTAGGAGTCTCAAACACAGGACTAGCCATATATCCCTCCAGGGGAGGACCCAGCCAAGGGGTGGCTCCTTGCGGAGAACACCATAACCACCATATGAAGTGGCCCTTTAAGTCAATATCCAACTCTTTTACAAGTTTACAGATATGACAAGGGAATACCAAGGCCAGGTATCCATCCACATACAGCTGTTTCGGGGTGTTGCCCCTCATCAGTGTGGAGTAGGATTCTGGCTAGGTACTTTGCAATCTTGGTCTACTAGGCCTTGCTCCCACCTAGCCAGAATCCTACTCCACACTGATGAGGGGCAACACCCCGAAACAGCTGTATGTGGATGGATACCTGGCCTTGGTATTCCCTTGTCATATCTGTAAACTTGTAAAAGAGTTGGATATTGACTTAAAGGGCCACTTCATATGGTGGTTATGGTGTTCTCCGCAAGGAGCCACCCCTTGGCTGGGTCCCCCTGGAGGGATATATGGCTAGTCCTGTGTTTGAGACTCCTAACCGAGGCTCCACAGACTCTATTTGCATATGTCATAAAAGAAGGATGATCAAACTCCTTGCTTCTTCATGCCTTTACAATCTGCATTAGCGACCCTATTCCCTCACATCTCCTCCAGTCCCTCTCACTAGCTGGCACCACTTACCTAAGAAATATTTAACCTCTTTCTTTCATCCGGTATCATTCCATCATCATTCAAACACGCCGTCATAACCCATCTACTTAAAAAATCATCCCTTAACCAGAATTGTGCTGCTAATTATAGTCCAGTCTCTAAAACTTTATCTCTAAACTCCTGGAATGCTTAGTCCGCTCTCATCTGATCCACTATCTCTCAGATCATTCTCTTCTTGATCCTTAATAATCTGGCTTCCATTCTTTACACACTACTGAAACTACCCTCACCAAAGTCTTTAATGACCTAATAACAGCAAAATCCAATGGCCACAATTCCCTATTTTTTCTCCTGGATCTGTTCTGCTTTCATCACTGTGGACCACTAGCTCCTCCTCACCATGCTCATTTGTCCTCTAGGACACTGCTTCCTTTTGGTTCGCCTCCTATCTCTCTGACCGTTCCTTCACTGTATCCTTTTCCAGCTCTTACTCTTCTCCTCTTCACCTTACCATCAGCATTCCTCAAGGCTCAGTCTTAGGTCCCTTCCTCTTTTCTCTATACACTGACCCTCTTGGACAAACTATCAGTAGATTTGGTTTCCAGAATCATCTCTATTTGACACCAAATTATACATATCATCCCCTGACAACACTCCCACCATTATATAAAACAGTGATTGTTTGTATGCTGTTTCTCATACAATGCCCTCCCTCTATCTACAAACTGAATCTCTCAAAACCTGAATTTCTCATGTCTCTTCCTCTACTTACTGACCCATACCCGATATCTCAATTACATTTGATGGTTCAACCATAGCTCCCAAGCGGTAGGCCTGATGTCTTAAGGTCATATTTGATACAGAACTTTCTGTTATTCTCTATATCCAATCACTCATTAACTTGTGTTATCTGAATCATTAAGAGAGAAGAAAGAAGGAAAAGGCCAGGCTTCCTTATATCTGCGCAGAGCAGTAGGAGTCAGTCCATTAAATCATGAAACACTTTATTTTCCAACGGGTTTCGTAGCAGAACCTGCCTGGCCTATTCTTTCTTCTCTCATCATCGTATCAGCGAGGCATCTGCAGCAACCATTTCTTATGCTCATTCAGTTGGTTGTGACTCACACAACCTAAAAAGGTGAGTGAAACCAATACGGAGCATTATTCCTTGTTTTAAAAAGATAAAACCTTATGTGCGTTCCCCTCCTCTGTATCTGAATCATAAAAACATCTCTAAAATCTGACCATTTCTTACCTGGCAAAAACACTTATTGTTGCCCTTTTACATTCTCGTCTGGACTACTGCAACTCTTTATTGATCGGTCTCCCTCTAACCAAACTGTCTTCTCTCCAAACTGTCTTGAATGCAGCAGCAAGGGTTGTATGTCTCTCTAGCTGCTTCACCAAGGCCTCCATTGTGTGCTGATCAGTGCACTGGCTGCTAATCTGATACAGGATGCAATAGTTATATCTCTTAATTATAAAGCACTCCAAAGTTTTGCACCATCCTATACCTCATCCCTCATCCCAGTCTAACACCCTAACTGTTCCCCCCATTCCACAACTGATCATAGACTAACATTATCCATTAAGGTACCTTTACACGCCGCGACGGCAGGCTGGATACATCCCGCTACAGGCTACAAATGTAGCTTGTAGCGCCAATGTAGCCCGTCGTAGCGGCATCTGAAGACGTGACGATACAGCCGGCTACAGATACATCTGTTTCCTAGCTCTGCTCGAAAACTGATGGCTACAACGCCGATGGTAGCGAGCTGTATCGGCGTGTAAAGAAGCAACGGAAGGGAACTCGGGACAGCCTGCGATGTAGCTAAGGCGTGACCCTGGCTCCGTGTTACCGCGCCCCATGTGCGATCATTATTGGAAGATGGTGCGTTGCGATTGGTTGTCGCCGCACAGGGCGGCATATTTAAGGAGCTGACGAGTCACACTACACAATCGCTCGAGCGTGCTGTATTACTCAGCCTCCTGCGATGCCTGGCCAATCATGGTATTATTGCTTTGTCCTATCAGCGTACGGACGTCTCGTAATCCACAATTGTAGCACGCCTATGTGCTGTCCCTGCTGCACCAGGTACGCCCATAGTAGCTGGTTGTAGCGGTGTGTAAATGAGCTACAGCTGGCTACTTGAGACACCCGGCGATGTAGCTAGCTATAGATGTTTGCGTGGCGTAGCGCATCTTGTCGCGGCGTGTAAAGGTGATGCGTTGAGCGTTTGTAACCGTTTGAGCATGCTCGTGCACGTGAAGTAGCGGGATGTATCCAGCCTGCCGTCGCGGCGTGTAAAGGTACCATAAGGGTACCTTTACACGCCGCTACAGCATGGTGGAAACAACCGGGTGCTTCACGTGCACGAGCACGCACCAACGGTTGAAAACGGTACCCGCACCGCTTTTACACGCCGCAACAAGGTGCTCTACAGAAGGTTGAAACTATCTCTGGCTGCACCGCTGAGTGCCTAAAGTTACCTTCTGTAGAGCACCTTACCTCATTTACACGCCACTACAGAGGGTAATATGGGAGGACCTGTTGCAGCAGGGACAACACATAGGCGTGCCAGAATTGTGGATTACGAGACGCTCGTACAATGATTGGACAATGCAATAGCATCATGATTGGCCAGCCTGCGCAGGAAGGATGGCCAATACATGACGCTATTGCAATTGTGTAGTGTGACTGGTCAGCTCCTTAAATATGCCACCCTATGCAGCGACTACCAATCGTAACGCAGGAGCTTCCTCCAATGATCGCTGAAGGGGGGTGGTTTCACGGAGGCAGTGTCACGCCCCAGGGAGTTAACTATTTGACGAAAAAACCTTACCCTACCTTATTTAGACGCCACTACCATCGGGTTGAAATCAACCTGTTTTAGAGCACTGCTCTGAAACAGGTGCCGCAAGTGACGGGTGGAAACAACCTACTTTACATGCTGCTACCTCGGGTTGATTTGGCATCAACCCGGTTGGTTCCACCTTGTTGTAGCGGCGTGTAAAGGTACCCTAATTCTTACACTTTCGTTTCCACTACCTTTCTTGTGCTTTTCTGGAAAACATTATCCCAAGCGATGTGACTAATACCTAGGGCCAGGAGACTTGCAATCCTCTGCCCACCGGATTTAGCTGCCAGGACTTCAGTACCCGAAAAACCACAGACTTAGGTGTCCAGTTTCTAGCACTTTCCTCTGTAGTGAGCTCGGTCACAGCTCCACTCCCCGGGTTCTCCTCGACTCCTCTGTCTCACTAGCTTTCCTCTGTCCTGGGACGAGCTCTAGTCCCCAGGAGGTCTCTACTACTCCACACTTCCTAATGTTCTCTGACTTGTCTAACCACTCTCCTGGGCCAGAATTTATAGGGAAGCTCCCTGAATCCGGGTTCAGAGCTCCCCTTTCTGGTCCTGAGTTGAGACAAATGTTGGATGCTGGTGTTACCTGACCAGGGGACCCCTTCTTACTTCCAGGCATGACATAAGTCCCTGTGAGGGAGGCAGTGCCACTGTGGCAACCGGACCCCTGGGGTACCACATTCCCCCCTAGTTAAATTCAGTACTCCCAGACTGAGGAAACATAAAGAAAAATGTACAATTAATAACAATAATAACTTACATTAACAAAAATTTACAAAGTCTCAAAATGCAAAAATTACAAAAACCAACAAAAGAGGAAAGTAGTCTTTGCGGTGCTTATTCCTTACACCGCCATCCAGGAATTGTCTCTTTCTGGGTACCTGGAATTTGGTTGGAGGGAACCGCCCAAACCCACTTCATGTAGTTAGTCCCTGGGCATGGCTGCAGGGCACTCTGTAGGCGGCTTATTTTCTAGGCAAAAACTAAACTTATATACAATACTGTACTGACCACACCTAGTCCAGTGGCCCATATGTCTATAAATAATAACTATATACACTCATGATCACTTAAAAAGCCTTACAGTAGTCTCTGTAGGCACAGTACACTTGACAGTTGCATAAAAATAAACATATTTACACTTAAGTGTTTTAAACTTTCTATTGAACTATTTACACTCTGTAGCGTATGGAGGTCTCACCCTGGGTGCTATATTGTGACTGTTGGGGACCCTTCACTACCTTGTGTGTCTGCGACTGGTGTAGTGGACCCACTATCTACTACTGTAAGAGTGGACCTACGCAGCACAGATATACCGGATCACCTTCTACCAACTCTTAGACTCAACATGGGACTGACCGATTCAACGTGAGCAGAGGATTGATTCACTTGTTCCACTGTGGGTGTGGCATCTGTGACAGGATCCTACTGATCTTCGGGCTGTTCAAGAATCTCTGCTGCTTCAGTTACTACTATCTGAGGGAAGGTCAGGACAGGTACCACAATTCCTTGGCTCACCTGCGTCAAAGACTGGGGAAATTCTCCAAGGATGGTTTGGACCGTCTCTTCCACTTTTTCTGTGGGTTGAGGGCTGGATTGATATGCCTCTTTATGTCTCAACTGGTCAGAGCATACCTTCAGATGATCTCTCGACACTGCTGCTGAGGTCTCATCTTCGTCTTTACTAATGAGGCATACCTTATGATTGTCAAAGTTCGAAGGCAAAATGGTGTATGGCTCTGCCTCCCACTGATCATCAACTTTGTTCATTCTTCTTTTCCTTTTTAGGACTTGTTTTCCAGGTGTTAAGGGAACTAAAGGGGTGTGCTGGTTATAAGTTCTTTCCTGCCATTGTCTTGCCTGGAACAAACTCATCTCTACACATTCTTGAACTCGGCGATACTGCTGCTACCACTCTCTATCCTAGTCTGCATCTGGTGGTGTCACTTTAGGCGTTACGACTCCCATGTCTATGTCAATAGGTAACTTGCGTGGTCTTGCCCTCATCAGGTAGGCTGGTGTGCAGTTGCTGGAGTTCACCGGGATATGGTTATACAAGTCTACCAGGTCCAGTAGGGTCTTCTGCAGGTCTATTACTACCTGATTCACTTTCTCCCACAACCCGTTGGTCTGAGGATGGTATGGAGTCATCCTAATTTTCTTGCAGCCCTACAGGTTACAGAATTCCTGGAACACTTCTGCTTCAAAGGCTGGACCTTGGTCGGTAAGCACTTGTTCAGGGTAACCGTACGGTCGACAAAAGAGTTGTTGAAATGCTCTGGCTGCTGTCTTAGCCGTTTGGTCCTTCACTGCCATGACTATCAAGAACCAGGAATAGTGGTCTACTATGGTGAGGGCATAAACATAGCCCGACTGACTTGGGGTTAGCTTCACATGGTCCAAGGCTACCAGTTCAAGTGGGTGTGTTGGGAGTATGGGCTGGAGGGGAGCCCTCAAGCTATAATGGTCTTTCCGCCTCAGGTTGCATGGACCACATTCGCGACACCATCTCAATCTCTTTCCTCATGCCAACCCAGTAAAACCGTTGATGTAGCAGGACTTCCAGCTTCTTTCATCTGAAGTGCCCATCATGGTATGCTTCTAAGACCATTGAGGCATCCCTCTTTGGGACCACTATTTGCCAAACAAGTTCATGGTTCGGGAATTGACGCTTCTCCAACACAGCTTCCCTTCATAGATGAACAATTTACCCTTCTCCTTCCACAACTGCTGGGTTTCCTGTGGAGCATCTGGACCAGGGTGCGTGTCAGCTTGTGTCAGCAACTCCTTTACTAGGCGGACAGCCGGTCACTATCTTGCATGTCTGCCCATCCATGATAGGGCAGTGGGTTAAACGTGGCCTCTTGTACGGCATAGCGCTTGTTCCTCATGCAGTGGGAGCACTGGTTCACCCTGTGACGGTGGAAAGCTGGTAGCTCTATTTCCTCCAGCTCTTCCAAGTTTTTTTCCTCTTCTGGCAAGTTGGGCATCCTCGACAGCACATCTGTGTTGGTATTCTTATGCCCTGTTCGGTAAACTTATAATTGGATAGCCGGTCCATCCATTGCTGCTCCAGCGCACCCAGCTTCACGGTTTAAAGGTGGATCAGTGGATTATTGTCTGCAAAGGTGGTAAACTTTGCTGAATCCAGGTAGTGCTTGAAGTGCCCTGTTACCGCCCAGGCTATGGCAAGAAACTCCAGCTTAAGGAACTATAGTTGTCGGGGTTCCTTTCTGTAGGACAAAACTTCCTGCTGGTGTAAGCAATCTCTCTCTGCCTCTTTGCACCTGGGATAACACGGCTCTTAATCCCACATTGCTGGCATCCGTATATAGGATGAAGGGTTGGCCATTGTCAGGGTAGGCCAGGACCTTGTCTCCTGTCAAGGCTATCTTCATCCGGATGAAGGATTCTTCCCTTTTACTCCACTTAAATGGAGGACTCTGGTTCTTGGCGTTCTTGGACTTGCCCACTAAGAAGTCCTGTAGGGGCGCTGCTATCTTGGTGAAGCCCTTTATAAATCTCTGGTAGTAGCCTACCAGCCCGAGGAACTGCCACACTTCCTTGACAGTGGAGGGTCTTGGCCAGTCCCTGATCATGGTGACTTTATCTGGCTCTGGTGCCACACCTTTGGCGCTTACCACGTGACCTAGTTACTGCACCTTGAGCTTTAACAGGTGATACTTGGACGGCTTTACCTTCAGGCCAAAGCTGGACAAGGCCTTGAACAACTCGGCCTGGTGCTCCAGGTGGTCTTTGTACATCATGGAGTAGATGATGACGTCGTCCAGGTACAACAAGACAGCTTCAAAGTTTTTCTGTCATGGGAAGCACTCCATTAACCGCTGGAACATTCCCAGTGCGTTGCAGAGCCCTGAGGGCATATTGTTGAACTCGTAGAGGCCCATCAGTGTCGTAAACAGATCTTAAAGCAGCTAATAGATTCCTTAATTCTGGGTAATGGGTACGCGTCCTTACGTGTAATGCGGTTAATCTGCCTGTAATCAACACACATCCTCATCGTGCCATCTTTTTTTTAACGAGGACTAAAGGAGCTGCCCAGGGGCTACAACTAACTCTGATCACCCCAGCATCCTTCATCTCCCGTAACATTCCCTTGGCACATTGATAGTGAGATGGGGGTACAGGTCGGTACCTCTCCTTAATGGGTGGATGGTCTCCAGTGGGAATATGGTGTTGGACCCCTTTTACTTGTACAAAATCTAGTGGGTGTTTGCTAAACACCTGCTCATACTCTTGGACTACCCGGTAGACTCCATTATTTTAGTGCAAAGGGGTGGAATCTGTGCCTACATGTAGCTTCTGACACCAATCCTCTAGCTGCTCTTTGGAGCCATTGTCCTCGGCCTGGTCGGACGGGATCAAGTGTTCCACTGTCTTTATTGTGTTGTTATTGATAGTGAACAGCTTAGCAATGGTAGCATACCGGGGTAGTTTGACCTCATCCTCCCTACAATTCAGGATGTGTACCAGGACCCTCCCCTTGCGGACATAGATTACCCCCATGGCTGTCAGGATGGTGGGCCTATTATCAGAGTACACGGGTTCTACCAGGTCCTGGTAATCCTGACCCCTGAGGCCTAT
Organism: Allobates femoralis; assembly: GCA_033576535.1. Classification (NCBI taxonomy): domain Eukaryota; kingdom Metazoa; phylum Chordata; class Amphibia; order Anura; family Aromobatidae; genus Allobates; species Allobates femoralis. The sequence goes on from JARQOC010000003.1 coordinate 646,424,362, forward strand.
TGCTGTCCCACACCAGATTAACATTTCACTCCTTGGGGGTATTGCAATGGGAAATGGGTGACTCACCCTTACACTGCCGACTTCTCCACCAGACAGCTCTACCTGCTGTCTCTGCATCAGGGCCCTGATCTCCTTCTGCAGGACTCGCTGCTCACTGGAACTGGCAGTTTCAGCTACCTGTTGTAATAGAATAATAATCTTGCCAAGACAATTTTCTAACACATTGATACCTAAGGTCATTATTAGATTACATTATCGACGATCAATGTCTACGACTATTAAACATTAAGCCTTTAGCTCTACTTGGCCAACCTGTATGGTCACCTCCTTATACCGCAATTGTGGTAGAGGCTGACCATTGCTGACTATTATTGTCAAGTCATCATCTGGGCTGTGGGTCAGGTCAGTCAGCCTACTAACACTTATAAAGGATATATGGCATCGTTGTCATCTGGGAGCCAGTATCCAATAATGTGTTCAGCGGGATGCCATCAATCACGAATGGGAGGACCAGTTGTCCCCCCTCCGTAGTTGTCTCACCAATTATGCAGGCCTGATCGCCTTATTCCTGGGGGCTGGTCCTCTGCCCCAGGGGTTGCTCGTTTAAAGGACAGTATATTGCCAGGTGCGCCGCAAATCTTTTGTCCAGTTGCGTCATAGCAATCGCTGTCTCTTCCCCGGATCGGTGGGATTCTTTTCTGCTGCTGCCACAGGACGTCATCTGGACTGGAGGCCAGCTGGATCTTTTCCTTTTGGTGTGAAGCCTGCATAGACTGCACTGTTTTGGTGAGTGCAGCCACACTTTTGGTCAGCTCCTGGACCTGGATACATAGATTTGCAGAGGAGCTATCATCAAAGGGCTGTGCTTCACCCCCACAGGTGCTGGGGAAGAAGGCGCCGCCTCCTGGTGGTAGTTGATAGTGGGGCGCCGAGCAGATGCAGTGCCGCTTGGGGTTGATTCTCGCAGCACCCGAATGGCCCGGTCTTTAAACTGTGCAATGTCTAGATCCACATTTTGTAGGGCCATTATGCACATCTGTGTCCAATGAGCATTAGACAGGAGCCCCTCGATAAACAGCTCGGTTAACAGTCTGTCCTCGTCTCTCACACTGTCGGGGTCCATCTGTTTAATAGCCCGCAGCATCTCTTGCAGGTTTAGAGCATAGTCCCGTACACTGTCCTGTGCCTTTTGTTTTCACCTGTAAAACTTCATTTTAATCTCCACTGCTGTGCGGATATCAAAGGTATCCTTCAGCCTGGCCAGTATTTGTTTAACAGTTCTCTTGTCAGTGTCTGGCCAGGGCTTTACCTCCCTCTGGGTTGCATCGATTAGCTAGTCTGTAAAGATGTTGAACTTTTGACTTTCTGTCAGGGAGTACACCTCGAATAAGCTATGCAGTCTCTCTTTAAAGTTGCTTAGGGTGTGCAACTTCCCTGAGTACTAAGGCAGCCAAGTCGCCCCGGGAATATATGGCATCGATAATGGCATTACTGCGGCTGCTGCATCTCCACCTGGGTTAGAGATTTTCCTTTTACCCTAGTGAAACGCAGCCAGGTTCTCAGTCTCTGTGGGGAAATTGAACAGCTGCTCTGCGGGTGGAATCGCACACACAGGGGTTCTGGGTCGGGGGCTTCTACTTCCCGCTGGCTGACGTCAGAGCACGAGGCAGGGTTTCTCTTCACGCTCCTTCACAACAACACACCCCCTCAGCTTCCCGCGCCGTGGTAATGGCGGCTATCGTACAGTTCAATAAAGTCTATGGCACACAGTACCAGTCAATACCGGGCACAAAATCCTGTTTGTGACGCCAAGTTGACACGCCCATCCAGAACTGTGGGGTACTTGGAACCGAGTCGGGCAATTCTTTGAGTAGTTCACGGGCTGTGAGCCAGTTCCGTGGCCCTGGCGGTGTCAATAAATGGGGAATAAGGGTATGGATTTAATGTGTCGCCACCCGTGGGTTTTGGCAATGAGGGATGGATGGCCGACACTGCAGTGCAGATCCTCTGGGGCTGTTGGTATTGTAACTGAGATGGTGTGGCTCTCCACGGGTAAAGCGGAGGACCCCAAGGCAGTTGATATAGTCTATACAGGGGGGAACAGTGGGGTGCAGGACTGAGGGTGCGATAAATAATTGCAGGACAAAATGATGAAAGTTTCCTTTATCTTTACTTGATGATTGTTGAGGCAAACTGGGTGGCACTGGTAACAGATGGTAGTATAGGTCCGGGCAGCTGGGAAGCAATTGAGGATCCACCTAGCCAGGTGGGTTAGAGGCCTTCCTTCTGGGCGGTTCAATTTGGCCTTCGCTGCTTGAAGCTGAACTGCAGCCCTCTTCCTGCGTGCCTAGTCTTTGCCTGTATGGCAGACATCTAGAGCCTATTCCAGGTACGCTACTTTGTGGCGGCACCGGGCTCGGGTATACTGCTTCACCATCAGGTGTTTAGTGGGGCCAGGGGACTTGCAATCCTCTGCCCTCCAGATTTAGCTGCCGGGACTTCAGTACCTGAACAACCACTGACTCCGGGGTCCAGTTTCTAGCGCTTTTCTCCGGGGTGAGCTCGGTCACAGCTTCACTCCTGGGTTCTCCTCGTCTCCTCTGTCTCACTAGCTTTCCTCTGTCCTGGGACGATCTCCAACCGGCTCCAGTCCCCAGGACGTCTCTACTACTCCACACTGCCTAACGTTCTCTGACTTTTTGTCTATCTCCTCCCCCGGGCCAGAATTTATAGGGAAACTCCTCTGAATCCAGGTTCAGAGCTCCCCCTTCTGGTCCGGAGTTAGGATAAGTGTTGGGTGCTGATGTTACCTGACCAGGGGGCACCTTCTTGCTTCCATGCATAACATCACCCCCTGTGAGGAAGGCAATTCCACTGTGGCGACCGGACTCCTGGGGTGCCACCCTAACATGGACAGAAGTTGTGCAAATATCTTTACCCTCCAGGAACTTAGGCTAGGTTTATGACTTGCAAGCAGTGGCGTAACTTCAGGCCTTGGGGCCCCGGTGCGAAAGCTCCAACGGGGCCCCCAAGTATTGCAAATCTTTAGTAGTATTAGTCTTTTTCTATGGGCCAAAGGGACGTTTGGGGCCCCCCTAGGCTGCAGGGCCCGAGTGCGATCGCAACCCCTGCACCTATTGTAATTACGCCCCTGCTTGCAAGGCTGGTGAGACATCACCTGTGTGTCTTGAGCTGCATAGATCATGTGACGCCAGGCTCATGAATCTAACGCCACACTGGGGAATCCAGTTGAAGGAATATGTGCAGTTCCTGTCCACGGTCACAAAGCACTGACCTGCACCAAAGACAGGGTTTGCATGATGCAGTTCACCCTTCTTTAAATACAATTGCAAATGTATTTCTTTTTATGCAAGCATTTGTTGCAATTATTTTAGTGGTTGTCCTATTTTGAAACTCAAAAATTATTTTGACATACGTACGTGCAGACTTTTCTTTTGGGCTGAAGATCTCCCTGTTTCTGTCAAACTCCCTGGATAATGTGATTGTGGCGCCCCGCAACGAGTGCGTCACAAGAGGGTATTGCAGCCATAAATGCAGCCGCAATATTCTCTGACACAGCAGTGACCTAGTTAACTTTGAGATCCAACCCTGCATGCATCACCAATCAAGGGTCCTGGTGGGCGGAGTGCTAGGGAAGTGTGTAGGGAGAACAGACACTTAGACTAATAGTTAGTCAAGAGGAGTCTAGAACATAGTCTAGAACTTGGACTTGGAGTAGGAGCGGGGGCTCTGCACCCCGTGCAGCCCCCGGGCCGTCACCGGTCGGGTGTCAGCACCTGAGGCCTCAACAACCGGGATCGGGCATCATCACACGGGTTCCTAAAAACTCCCGTGCCCCAAACCACAGCCGGTTCACTGGTACCGAAGCTGGCAGCAGTTCACCTCTGCTACGCGAACCAGAAGCGTGGAGGAGCAGCTTCACAGGAGCACCCCACCACCAGCCAACTTCCAGTCGTCTAAACAGCGGTGTACCCACCGAGGGATCCAAGGCTCCCCCAAAACATCCACAACGTACAACTTGAATAGGGCATTGAAGCAGCCTCCCTGTACCCGATCTGGTATTCCTGGGCGACAATGGCGAAACACTTAGCTAGAATGGAGGAACACTTGCGGATCTCTGAGGGACACTATCACTGCTGAGTCCACCCGGTCCACTACCCGTAAACTGTATACCATGTACTGCCTGCTGGTTACAGTAAAGACCCATTGCAGAGACTTTCTGTGTCCGTGCTTCCTTATGAACTGTCCGTCCGCACTACAAGGAAACCGCAGCTGCCGCACAACATCTTAAGCAGCTCCAGCCTCCGGGGATCACCGCTCAGCCTGTGGGGAGCGTTCCATCTTGCTGCTGTCCATCCCCGGAGGTTCCGCAGCGTCGGTAACGATTACCGAAACTACTCATAGGTGGCGTCACAAATAAATTAAACCCCTTTAATCTGTTCCTACAAGACGTCTTCAACTTTTGATCTGCACTCAACCGGGCCCCACTACCGGCAGGCGCGGCCCACCCTTGACAAGGAGGAAGGAGCTTCAGCCTGTCTAAACCGGAGTCCCGGCCACGGTGAGTCATGATTGCTATGACCGTGCTATCTGAGAGGCATAAGTGCTGGGATCAGAGCTAACCTTTTTGGGTAGCTGGCACGGTAACATACATCCTGGTACGGTAAATTACTCTTAACCAGGATGTACATGTTCATTTCAGTGCATGAATCGATTAAGTTGACATGTGTGGTAGCAAGAACCACTACATTTTATATCTCATTATTAATTTTAATACTGACAGAAATTAAAATATATAACAGGTGTGAGCAGGTATAGTTTTGCACCTATATTTGAGCCAAATTCTGTTATACGTTTTCATAAATCAGATTGTACTGAAAATAGTTATGTCCCCACCCACTTATTTTGCCAATTTTGATGGAAAGCAAAAAAACCTGCAAAATTTAATACAAATATTGCATGCAGTATGAGACTTTTTTTCTGGCAACAGTAGTGGTCCATATTCCTTAAGCAAGTGTTCTTAAGTGTAAAGGTTATCCCCTATCCATGGGATGGAGGATAACTTTCTGATTGTTGGGTTGCTACTGGCGTGGTCGCCACCAACACTTTGACCTGGGGCTCTGAAGAGCTCTGGCTGAATGGAGGTTATTTATGCGTACTGCTGCTCCATTCATTTTAAACGGGAATGCTCTAAATTGTCGGGTGCAGTGTTTGGCTGATATTTGGTGCTCCTATAAGAATGAATGGAGAAACTGTGGGCATGATCAACCTCTGATCTGTTCAACCAAAGCTCTGCAGTAGGGGCTAAAGCAGTCCGAGCTTCAGATATTGGAAAGTTATCCACTGTCCTTTGGATAGGGAATTACCGTACTTTAAAGCTTGAGACTACCTCTTTAATACAGCTTCATCAATGTGCTTGAATATTGATCAAGCTATTTCAGGTGTTTCTTTGATAAGGCAACAATGCATATGTGGCAGGCATGTGTTCATAATTTTAGTTTAAATGACAATGTGCCTAAAATTTAAAATCTTACATTAAAAATAATAAGTCAGGCAGAAGTTAGCACTTTAGACCTCACAGTGCTCACTGTTTTCTCTTACCACCACAAAGGGGAAGACCATGCCAATGATCGTCAGACCCAGCCAATTTATTGCCCCGACAAGCACCATTGCGGCTGCCCGGGCTTCCTGAGAAAATATTTCCAGATTAATAGTGATGGTGGTCCCACCTGAGAAAGGAAGCTTATGTGAGTCCAAGGAATCCTACATGTTATGTTCATAACAACAAGTTATTGAGGAGCTTATCTATAGGTAAATGAAAGGGGGTGTCCAAACCTTGTATAAAGAAGCTACCCCTACACAAGTATATATTATAAATAGGACACAGTATTAAACTTATTTCACTTTTTAAGTAGTAGAAAAATATCCTTAGTTATGTACTTCATCTTTGTATGTTTGCTGTGTAGTAAATCAATTAATATGTATGTTGCTTGTAAAGATAGCCATTATAGTGTCTCTGCTGACTGGTCCCATATGTTTGGGACGAGCAGGCATTTGTTTTTAAAAGGTAATTGTCATGTCGGGAAGTGCTATTTAGTTGCAGATTTCGGCTGGAGTGACACTAAAGTATGATCGCATCTCACTGTCTGAACCAACTGGCAGATCTCCTGGCCTGAGAGTGACCGTTTCATGTATTTCAATGCAGCTGACATGCTCAAGTCAGGAGAGCCACCGGCCAGTCCAGGTGATGCAATCCTCACACGAGTAATACGACAGTGTGACTCCAGTCTTAAAGATAATGCGCTGGAAAATAACTGGCTGCCTAGCCATCTAACTGGAGGCATGGCTGCTGGGAGAAAATAAAGTTACAGTATTTTCTCCCTTCAGCTGCTTGCTTCTTGTCATTGGTGCAGTGAAGGGAAGGTTACAGTCACACTATACACAGAGTATAATCTAATCATTCCCCTGCATGTGTTCGAAGAACTAGCATTCTTAAACAAAGTTTACAAATGCAGGTCAATCGAAATGCATCTGGGTTTATACCTGTCAGGAAAGAAAAATTAAAGCCAGCCTTTATCTACACTGAGGGGAGAGTTGTCACACTCCCATTCACATTTAGGTGGTTGGCCAAACCATCTGAAAGCAGTGAGTTCTGCCTACATTCATTGAAGGTGTATGGAAAGGTTTTACTCTGTGTTCCACTGCTCATTTTGGCTTACAAATACTGGTGAGAATACTGATCAAGCTACTGGTAAATGAAAGTGGCCTAAGTGTGGCCATACACTTTAGAATGCTTACTGTTCAGATAGCAGCTCCACATTCAGCTTCCTCCTTACACTTGCATGCTCAGCTAGGCAGACATGCATGTGTGAGGCAACAGAGCGCACTTTAAGAATATTTTCGTTTAACTTAAAATTGCTAATGAATTAAAGACAGAGAGCATTGTGGTGGAAAAACATGCTGGTTTTATTAAGGGTTACCGCGTACCTTTCTTTACAGGAAATTGATCATTCCATATTTCATATTCCAACACATGTTCCATAACTCAGGAACGTAAATCATAAATTCTTGTTTCATAACTTTGAAACATACAACTTCAGTAGTATTGATATACTTCATAACCGATCCACCCAGCATAGCTGGGCGACCCAACAGGGCGTTACCCCTGAGGTAGCGGCCCCCCCACCAACCATTCCTCCACAATGCTCTGCACCCCGACATTAAAAATGTCGAGGCCAACTTCCGAGAGATGCACAAGATCCTTCCTGTATAAACCATCCACAAAGCCTTCCAGGTCAAGGTGCCTGTGAGAAAAGCTGCCAATGGAAGGAAGGAACTTCTGCATTTCCCTATTAATTTTCTTTCTGATCCTATCTAAATACATTGATCCATGTACCTTCCATGCTAAGCGGGGAACGACCTCGGAAAAAACGAAAGTGGTTCCAGGAATTTCCTGGTTTAACCAACAAAAATCAGATTTCATTTTCCATAACAGGTTCATAGTAGCGCACTTTCCGAGGTCGTTACCCGCTGCATGGCAAATGACTAGGTCTGGTCGGGGGAATTTCTCCAATAACTCTAAAACAGTTGGGATAATGCTATGCCATCTTAGGCCTCTCACTCCGTGCCAAAATACTTGTATTTGTTCAAAATCAAAGGATAGGTTTTCAGTGTTCAGTTTCCTTTTCTTTGCTCTCTTGTGAGCCCAGAATATAAATGAATGTCCGACAATCCATACAATTTTACTGCCTAGGAGATAAATTATAAAATAGTTATTGGGAGGCCTTATCAAGGCGGATGTAGCTTTTGTACGCATTAGATTTCCATCGCCCAATAGTTTTGATTCCATCTTCATGTAAACCCAATTGAGATGCAAGAGTAGCTGCCCCGATTCTAAATGAATGTGATGTGATTTTAGTCTTACCCATATTAGCTAAAGAGAGGCACTTTTTCAGAACGGATCTGAATTGATAAATAGTCGTTGGAGAGCCGTCCGCGTGGGCGAACAAGGGACCTGCAGAGGTTCCGCGGACCGCTACCCAACTCCTGATTGCTTCTAGCGGGCATAATTCGTCACCTGGGATTCCGTTAAGAGTGATAACCTGTCCGTTCCCCAGCTGATCGGTTTTTGACCGACGGATAAAGACAATCACTACTGAAGGGAGAATGGAGATGTCACTCAATCGCAAACCAGATTGACACGCCTTATGTGTAGATACTGCTTCGCTTATCCTCATGGCTGTGAAAAATAACAATATAAATGCTGCCTTGAATAAAGCAGCCTCGTAACTGCTTGAACATACCTGTGTCAGGCATGAGCACAAGCGAGACAGATCTGAAACAGAAATAGGCTGTCTTGTATCTGATTCAATGAACGATTTCTGGTAACCCTTCAAAATTTGTCTTACTATAAAAAGGTTGCTAATCGGAGAAGACCCATAAAGCCTCCTAAAAAAGGAAATTCCTGCGAGGGTTTTCCTTATTGATGAGTGGGCCATTTTTTGTCTAATCAATGACTCAACAAATTGGACAGCAATTTCTGACAGTGTTGTTTGTGGACAAAATCCATATGTATTACAAAATTGCACCCACGACCACCAGGCGGCGCTGTAAGCTGCCCAAGTCCGTGGAGCAAGGGATTGTTTAATGTAGAGCTGCGTCACAGATAAAGGTTCTCCCATATTTCGCCCGGGAATTTGACACCCTGCTGCGCTGATACAGGCCAACGATCTTGAAGCTGTGACAAGTTGTTACAAAATTTGAAATTAGACAAATTATAATTACCGGCTAAAGAGACATGTGCCTTGAGCCAAATATTCTTTTGCAATAAGGAAAGGGTTAAATTCCTCATGCAAGCTGACAATAATTGCCCTTTTGCTGAAAGTGAATTAATTATGAACGCTAATCCCGGATCATGCACTTTAAATAAGATCCGATGGTTGGAGAGTAGGGAACCCCAGCATAACATAATGGCTGATATTGACAGCAACACTTCTAAATTTGCGGTCCTCATAGGATTATTGACTAATCTTAGGGGCCATTGAGAAAATGACCATTGCGGCCCATAGCGGATCCACATACCCGAGTCGGATGTGCCGAACTCAAGCTCCATTGTGGATGCCTCTTTAAAGTCTTGCTGCCAATACGTAGAACCGTTAAAGCTGGACAAAAAGGAGTCCCAGTTCTCCAAATCCGATCTAATCGATTCTGAGACCGGGACGTTGCGCGACTTTGGCACCCCGGCCATGCTCTCATACAGTCGCCTAAGAAAAGGGCGACCTGCTGGGATGACCCGGAGTGCAAAGTTCAAGCTGCCTGCCAATCTCTGACCGTCTTTCAAGGTATAATATGACTTTGAAAGAAAGTCTTTAATCACTGTTTTTAAAGATACTAATTTATCATGGGGGAGGCGACACTCCATTTTGTTTGAGTCTATTAAAATGCCCAAAAATTCAATAACAGTTGCCGGGGAAGTAGTTTTTTTAACAGCAATCGGGACCCCAAAATCAGACATTAATGCCAAAAATGAGTTAAGCACTTCTTTGCATGAGTCAGAATCTGGGGGACCAATAAAGAGAAAGTCGTCCAAGTAATGCGTCACAGCGCCGGTGTCTGAGATGGCCGTAACGCACCACTGGAGGAAAGTTGAGAAAGATTCGAAGTAATTACACGACAGTGAGTAGCCCATGGGAAGGCACTTGTCGAAATAGAATTTACCTTCAAATTGGAAGCCTAGTGACGGGAAACCTTTGGGATCTACTGGGAGTAAACGGAAAGCGGACTGAATGTCCGATTTCGCGAGTAAAGCTCCTTTGCCAAACTTTTTAATAGTGTCTAAGGCTGTATCAAATGAAGTGTAAGATACTGAGGCCACGGTCGGATCTACCTGATCGTTCAGAGATGCACCTTCTGGGTATGAAAGATGGTGTATCAATCTGAATGAGCCAGGTTCCTTTTTGGGGACCACTCCTAGAGGAGAGATCCTAAAATTTGAAAATGGGGGCACCTCAAACGGGCCCTCACACCTCCCAGCTCTTAACTCTTTATTAATTTTATCCCGGACTACCCCTGGGAATCTTTTTGCTGAAGGGAGGTTCCTAATTATCGTGCACCCGGAGCCGAGAAAAGGTGGAACATAAAAACCTCTTTCGAAGCCCCTGTGCAACAACTCGGCTTTTTCACGGTTAGGATATTGTCTTAGCCATGGTAGCATTTTTTGGAGCCTCACTGGGGTCTCCGTTTTTGAGAAAGGATTCTCTACTGACCGATTGGCTATTTTTTTTAAAACATTTAGATGCGGGATGAGCGCCCGAGCAAGTTGAACACTCATGCCTATATCTACAATTTTGTAGCCAACGGCAAGAAGATTCGTTGAAAGCGAAACAAGTGCCTTTCTTAGCAGACTGAATCGGCGCTTGTTTCGTTACTGTTTGTCTCTGAGGGACCATCATGTGGAGCCAAAGACCGACGTCTTTGACTCCCCATTTTAGCGAGGGGTGGATGGCCAGCTTTTGTCGAAATGCTTCGTCGTAAGCTAGCCATGCCACTCCTCCAAAGTTACGGTACGCCTCAAGTATTATATCGATGTGTTGAAAAAGCCCAGGACAAGGCGCCCGGAATTTTTCAACCAACACCGCGGCATAAATTAGGAAACCTTGCAACCAATTTGTAAATGACCTATAGACCTTTTTCTTTTCCTCGCCGTCTTTATCGTCACGCCGTTCCAATTTAAACGGCTCACGGGACGGCAAGAGAGAGAAAAGGTCTACGAATTCTCCTCCCCATATCTTCTCTTTAGTTGACACATTTAAATGAAAACCTAAAGGGGAGATCTCGCATGGTAGAGCCTCCTTAAAGGAGGTCTCCGGTATTCCTATTTTAGCAGTCGTCTGTGGTCCGTTTAGAGGTACCCCAGCTTTGCGGGTATCCTGCCTCAAAGCTGTAGACACAGCTTGTTGCACCATACCCGCAATAGACGACAACAACTGAGGAGATAGCATTTCACAAACCGACATAGAATTGTTCTCACCTGTCATCGACGCTGGTGGTGATCCCATCGCGGCTATCTGTCCCTGGGCACTGACGTAGTCGTCTCGGTGTCCCGGCTCTGAGATGTGTTCGTCCGAACTCCCGCTGGGTTGCGGAGCTCTATAGCCCCACGCCTGAAGAGCTGACACCCCGCTGTTATAGCTCTTTTGCTGCGGGGTGTGTGAGCTCGTAGGCAAGGGCTGGGTGATGGTATGACTGGCTTCATCAGGTCTGTTGGCAGGTGACACAGGGGGTATTTCACCTTGGCCATTGCTGGTTGAGGCAGCTGAGCGGGTACCTGCCCAAGCTGCCAGGAGTTGCTCATATGAAGGAAGGGGGCCTGAAAAAGACAACCCATTCTGAGACCCGAATGGTTGACTTTCCATGTTAATTACTGCTGGGCTGGGGATGAAACTCACGCTGCTTTGCTGCGTGTTAGGGGGCCAGTCACTATGTGCAGAGCACCCCAGGATTTCGCTGGTGCTGCTGCCCAAGCTGCCCCTTCTATTGCCAGCCTGTGGGGAAGGTAGAGTTTGGGTGCCAGCGAGGAGACCAACCTGGGAAACTGGTGGGTCCCCCCTGGAGGCCGGTCGGCTCGTATTCTCCTGGGTAACCGGAAGTCCCGCCCCGATGAGGGGAAGTTCCTCTGCAACTTCCCGGTGCACCTCGGAACTGCGTCCCCCGGCCGCTGCAAATTAGTTCCGGATCTCTTCTTCGTCTTACCAGATGCCCGCCGGGGACCCGATGGTGAGTATGACTCTCTTCTCCCGCGCTTCTGCCGCGTACTCTTCCTCCGGGCTGGTTGGGAGCTGTTGTCCACAGGGGTGGCTCCGGATGCCGTATCTTTGTCCCTATGATCGGGACTGCTTGCGCTGGATAGGCACCTCCTCAGCCAAGCCTCGCCACCGCTGCTCTCTGCCCTCTTCATCAGCTGCTCAAAGAGGGAGTCCATTATAGCTGGAGCACTGGAGCACTTCAGCAATTCAATGCTGTACTGGTCTCCGTGGCTTCTTGCCCCCCTTTATATAGTCCCCTCTGAGAGTGAGGGCCAATTAGATTAAAGGCATTTTTGGCGGGCACTTTCCCGCCTGGCAGCGTCTGCCTTGTGACGTCATCACCATAGCAACGCATTCTGAGCAGTTACTGGTTATATTAACCATCTGTGTGCCGCCCGTTTCCTCAGTGCTTCATCCATCTTACAAATGGATGATGCTTGTTCTGAATGGGCAGAGTGGAGAATGCCACTACAAGTCACTTTCTGGCATGGCTCATCAGCACTGAACACAAAATATTAGGCATTTGGAAATCCAGCAGCCCAATCCTTTTTTTCTGCTGTCAGCAGAGTTGAGCCACCATTTGTCTAATGTGTATGGCCAGCTCAAAATTTACATTACATGAATGTATGAAGTGTCCATGTTAAAGCTGTAAGGGCACGTGGGAGTGCGTTGCCCCCTCTTACTATAAAAAGTACTCTGTACTCATGAGATTGTAATGATGGTGTACTTATGCATTTTACATCTGTGCACCCGTGTGTTGGTGGCCATGTAGGGGCAAGGGTTAAGACTGCTCCCCCTTCAGTCAAGAGTTAATAATGAGAGTTACTGGTGCTCTTGGTGAGGCAGGTCTTCGTCTATAAAAAGGAGTTGACTCAGTAATTAGACAAGAGAGTCCCCCTGTAGGAGAGAGAGGATCCACAGGAACTATGCACAATGTACTAATTTGGCCTTGGCCACTGATCCTAGCGGTTGAAGTACAAAACGCTGGCATGGACCTGGAGGAACGGGTGAATATGGTCCTGGAAGTGGGGACGTGGTGTACAGAGAACCAAACCAACCCCTATCATTTACCCAAGCAGGCCCCTAATGGGATTATAGGGTTGCAGCTAGTGAGGACTAGCACGCAGCCAGAAATAGCAGGCGTAAGCCTTGTACTGAAACGTGGAGAGCAGTCTGCATCAAAGAAGAAAAACTGTAAATAATCCCAAGACTGTAATATTGAAAGATTGTGCCCATATTTCACAAGAACGTTTAAGTATAGAACTCTTGTTTGATATAATTGACTCTTTGTGTACTTTAACCCTCATCCAGGGCAACAACAAACTGAACTTGTCACTTGAGGAGCCGGCTGGCATGCGAGATACTGGGCCTGGATCCTGGGCCTGGACTCTAGCCTGACTACCCAGCCCCCGTAGTTTGTGCCCCTCAACAAGAGCCATGCATTTTATAACATAAATGAAAGGAGGAAAAAACACATTGTCAAACATTTACCATAATAGGATGTAATCTCATTTTGAATGAAATATATATGGCGTATATTACAAGCAACAGATTTGTTGGATATAGTTCTGGGACTGAATATCAGTTCCATTCCACATCTATTTCTGCATGATCCCATCAGATGTATGGTACGACAGCAGGAATTTCTGCTTTGTGAATTTGCTCTTAGGAGGGTAATCACTTACCTGCTCCTGTACCAAAGGATAGCGTGTAAATGAGGAGAAGGACAACACTGCAGTACGGCATCCAGGAGAAAGTCTCCTGAGGAAAGAGAAATTGTCTACATGTGTATGATTGGAACATTAGCAGAAACTTTTTACTTTCAAATGGACAATGATAGCATCTAATATTCAGACATTCACATAGTCAGATCACATACGGGTTACCATCCTTATGTCATGTGTTTTTCACAGATACATTACGGCCCCTTTCACATCTCTGCGTTTGCTGCGTTTTGCTTCATTTGCGTTTTTTCCGCGTTTTTACCGCGAAAAACGCATGAAAACGCATGCGTTTTTGTCCCCATTGATTTTAATGGGAACGCATGAAAAACGCATGCAAAAACGCATGTCAAAATGCATGTGCGTTTGCAAAGCATGCGTTTTTGCAAGCGCAGCTCAAAACGTGGCAAACATGCATTTTGACATGCGTTTTTGCATGCGTTTTTCATGCGTTCCCATTAAAATCAATGGGGACAAAAATGCATGCGTTTTCATGCGTTTTTTGCGGTAAAAACGCGGAAAAACGCAAATGAAGCAAAACGCAGCAAAACGCAGCAAACGCAGAGATGTGAAAGGGGCCTACAATTATAAAGGTAGGAAACTATATATGACCTATATTTATTAGACTGTGTAAAACTGCATTCCATACAGATGTTGAAAACTAACATATGGAGGTAAAAAATCAGACACAAATGGCATACAGATGACAAAACATAAAAAAAAATCTTAACTTTTTTCTGAATGTAAAACAGATTTTGAATATACATCCATTGCTTGAGTGTCTGATTTAAGGAGCAAACTCATACATGTAATAGGCCATGTTCACACACATGCGTTTTTTTGCCCATCCCTGCGTTTTTGGGCTGTTAAAAAAAACGCATGCGTTTTTTAACATGGGGGCCCTATGGGAAACACATGCGTTTTTAAAAGGCACATTTATGCACCCTGCGTTAACGCTTGCGTTTTTGCCTGCGTTTTTGGTGAAAAAATGACTAAGTCCAAAAACGTGGCAAATCCTTTCAGACACACAAGGGACATTTTTTAGCACTCTTAAAAAAAACGCAAGTGCTTTTAAGAGTGCTAAAAAAAACGCAAATTGTGTGTGAACATAGCCATAGCCGGCAGCTCTTGCATCTGTCTGTTATGTAGACAGGAGCTGTACACAGAACGGGTAATGATGTTTCTAAGGCCCCTTTCACATCAGGTTTTTTTTCAAATTGCGGCAGATTTACCGCATCTGCAGCCTAACGGTCGCACTTGCAGCACACTTGTGGCAAGCCTCATGCATTGTCTATGGGGCTTGCGGTAAGTGCGGAATTGCCGCGATCTGGCACTTGTGGCAGCGAAAAAAAACGCGTTCAGCCGCCCTTTTTTATTTTTGTAGCCGCAAGTGCCAGAACCGCGACAATTCCGCACTTGCCGCAAGCCCCATAGACAATGCATGAGGCTTGTCGCAAGTGTGCTGACAGTGCGACCGTTAGGCTGCAGATGCAGTAAATCTGCCCGATCTGCCGCAATTTGAATAAAACGCTGATGTGAAAGGGGCCTTAGAAACATCATTACCCACTGTCCTTAGCCAGTTTTAGTTAAAGTATGTTATGTGGATTACATCATATCTACAAAGGTGTTCTTGCGTCTAATAAATTAATGAAAGAGGGTGTGTATTTTTTATTTCAAATAAAGGATTTTTTTCTTGTTTATTTCTTTTGACTTACAGGTTAGTAATGGGATTGCTTCATAGGTATATCCCCATTACTAATCTTGGACTTCATGGCAGCTGTGATTTTTGACATCACAGTAGTTATCAACCCCGTATATTATCTGAATTGCTACTGCACCAGGGCAATTGGGATAAGCTGGGTAAAGCACCATTATTGGCGCATCTTATGGATGTACCACTTCTGTGGTGGATGCAGACTGCTATTTTTAAGCTGGGAGGGTCCAGTATCCATGTCTTTTCCCACCCTGATAATAAGAGCCCCCACCTTTCAGCTTTTCTGTGGATGGTTATCAAAAAAGTGCGGGACTCCACATTGGTTCTTGAAATTATGGGATCCTGTCTATTTTTTTTTAACAAGTCGTGGTAAAGCAGACTGATTCATTAAACAAGCTTGCTTTGTTCCTTTATCAGGATTACCTAATGCCAAAACTATATCCAAATTATATTTTCTGTCATTATGTAAGGGCCGATCGATTGGTCAGGACCTTCCAACGGAGGTTTTATGGAAAATCTGGGGGTCCTGTGGCTCCCCCTAGAAAAGGGCATACTGTCACAATTCCTCCACACAACACCTCTGGGTCACTATTGTAGCTATTCTGTTACTGGTACCTGGGTTTGTTGAACTCTCTGTATGTCGATCTTCATAGCAGTCTTCCATTCTGGTTCTGGGAGGGGTTGGGTTACTTAGGTGTTCCAACTTCCAGTGATTGCACTTTATTTATTTAACTGAGCAACCTCTCCCAGAATACTGCCAGTCATGCATCCTGTCTGAAGTGCTGTGTGGCCTGCATTCCTTTGTCTGCTCTGATCTTTGTTATATGAGTCAGACTGTTGCTTTATTACTCTTTTTCCTGTTCCCAGAGATTGTTATTCTTCTTCTGGTATTTTGACATGTATACACCTTTGTTCAATCCCTGAATTCTCTCTACAATCTCCTGGAAAACCTGACCCTGGACCTTTACATGACTACATGTTTATCTACTCCCTGAATACTTCAAACTCGCCTGGAACTGACCCCAGGTTTTCTGACTCCCTGTTGCCTCCATTCCTGTAAGTAGTGACTGTGTTACAACCTTGTTTAAGTAGTAACTAGCTTCACATTCTTTGTCACAACCTAGCTTTTGTAGTGACTAGTGTTACAGTCAGTATGTGGTTGTCTATCTGAAAGACATCTTGGTTTATTTACCTGATATTAATTCACATATTCGACATATAATGTACTCCAAAGACTCAGAAACAATTCCTTATTTGCTAAACTTAAAAAAATATTTTTTTTAATTCAAGAAGTAAATTTACTGGAGTATATTTTGTTTGCAAAATGTTCTTGTATAGACCCCTCTTAAGGAGTGGGTGTAACCCAAGTCTTTGAAGGTCTTGCAGTGTTTTCTTCGTTTGGCCAACTACCAACTACAACGATAAAGTTATTAAACACTTTTCTAAGCCATTCACTGACTTGACTAAGAAAGCTGCAGGTGTGATTAATTAGAATAATTTGAAGCCTGATGCAATCTGTACTTGGTGCCTTGGTTCAGCCCTATCTAGAGTGTTCTTGTACTGTTGAGTTTCATGCCTCTAAGTTTGGAGTTGGAGTAGTGCTATTGCAAAGTACCCCATTTCTCACTCAGCTTCATCCGTGCACCTTCTGTTCAGGAAAATTTTCATCTGTCGTGAGGAATTATGAGATCAATAATCGTGAATTGTTGGCAATTAAGTGGGCCTTCGAGGATTGGCGCCACTTCCTCAAAGGTGCAAAACATAAAATTATGTTTTATTGTAGGGGCGCCACCTCAACATTATCATGGACCACTGAAATCTGACTTATTTAAAATCAGTTGAAAAACTCAACCCCAGGCAAGCTAGATGTGTGTTGTTCTTTTCTAGATTTATTTATTTTTAGTGAGGGATGTTCAAACTTAGTACTAAAAGCATAAAAGCAGGTGCACTCTCCCAAAGTTTCTGTCCATGTCATTCTGAGGACTTCAAACCACTTCCTATTCTAGCTGAAGGTATAGTTGTGTCATCTGTTTCCTTAGATCTTGCAGAAGAGATCCTGAGATCCCAAAAACAAGCCTACCCCAAAAATATTTGTTCCTCTACAGTTTCACCTGTGTATTCTTCCAGAGTCTCATGATTTGGCGCTTGCATGTCACCTTGGTATTAACAATATCATTGAATTGGTAACCAGGAATTTTTGCTGCCCAACCATTATTAAAGACTGTAGGGAATACATTGCTCACTTGTGAAGCTTGTGCTCAAGCAGAGACACCCTGAGCCTGTTCTGCCGGCTTTCTCTAGTCCCTTCCTACGCTGAGCCTGCTCTTTTTGCCCCAGTCTGCAAAAGCTTTCTTGTGCTCCACTTTGGGCTTTGCAAGTAGCCTGGCATTCTCCCATGTTTTGTGTTTCCTATGCCTATATAAGGCCTACTGAGATATACACCAGTGTTTTATTATTAAGAATTTTTGTTTTTCTGTGCTCAGCTTCCTGTCTGCAGTCTTCATGACATCTCTTGTTTGTCTATGGCTTTCAGTTCCTCTGTTTTCAGTCTGTATGCGGCTTTCAGTACCTGTACAACCTATATGCAGTTCTCATGACGTCTCTTGTTTGCGTGCGGCTTCCAGTATTTCTTCAACCTTTCTATGGTCTCCTGGATATCTCCCGGCTGCCTGCGGGTTCCAGTTCCTCAGCTGACTTACTGCCTGCAGCCTTCAGTACCCCTGCAACCAGTCTGTAGTCTTTAGGACGAATCCTGTTTTCCTAAAGCCTTCAGTACCTCTGCTAATGGTCTACTGTCTGCCTGTGGTATACAATCCATCTGCTTTCTGTGCCCTGCATGCTTCATCCATCTGTCAATGTCTGTGGTCTGTGTGCACACATGGACTATCGTCTTAAAGCATCTACCTCACCGAGGTGAGCTTAACAGGATATCAAAACTATGGATTGCATAGGTACAGCGACAACGACTCCATTGGCGTGGGTTACAGACTTTTTTGGAAGGAGCCCTAAAACGGTGTTACTGTTACACACTTTTCCTGGGTCTTGGCTCTGCTCCATTTCCCCCAGTCCGCTAAAATTTCTTGTACTCCACATCAGGCTTTGCATGTAGCACACAACGGGCTCCCATGTGTTGAGATTCCTAGGTCTATATTAGTCCTACCAAAACACACACCTGTGTTTTAGCATTAAGACTTTTACTGTGTCTGTGCACACCTCTCTTTGTGTAGTCTTCAGGATGTCTCCTGTTTGTCTGTGGCTCCTAGTACCTCTGCAACCTGTCAGTACCCCTGCTAATGCTCTCCTGTCTGCCTGCTGTCTCCAGTCCCTCTGTTATCTGTGCCCTGCATGCCTCACCACTCTGCTGCACCCACTATGACCCATGTGCCCACACAGGCCTTGGATTTAAAGGATCTACCTAACCAGTTTAGCTACCTACCCCAGTTGAGCCTAACAGCCAAAGCCAATGTAGGGGACACAGCTAGCATGTGGAAGAAGGTGCTGTTATGAGATGAGACCAAAATAGAATATTTGGGCTAAATGCAAAACACTATGTTTGGTGGAAAGTAACACGGCCAATCACCCTAAAAACACCACCCCCTCCATCATATAAGATGGTGGCAGCATCATGCAGGGGGATGCTGCTTAGACCTAAAGCCCATTGAGAAGCTGGGGCAAGACTTGAAAATTGCTTTTCTCAGATGTCCCTCCATACAATCTCACTAGATACAAGCCCCAAAGTCTTGCAGCCATCATTGCAGCAAAAGATGGTGCTACAAAATATTGACTTAGGGGGGCTGAATACAAATGCAGATTTATTGTTTTAAAATAGAGAAAGGTAGGGAAGTCAAATGTTCTGAGGTCAGATACCAAAGGAGCTCATCGTGGACTAAGGCAATAGTCAAAGTTGTAGTCAAGTTATGGTCTGAGGTTAGAATACCAGGAGGTTAGCAGATCAGAGCAAAGGGACAAGGCAAACTGATGCTCAGAGGAGGTTTAAGGTCTGGCAGCAATAGATCAGAGCACAGATGAACAGAGCCAACAAATATCAATGAGCAAAATGCAATGACTGGCAGAGATCTGGGGCAAACTGCTCAGCTTTGTAGCGGGGCATTCTTTGAGAACAGGGAACACTTTAAAGGCCCAGCACCTACCCAGTATAAGGTCTCTTTCACATGTCAGTGTCTCCAGCATGTGTGCTGTCTGTGCAGCCACATGCCAGACGTACGGACATACGGAGACACATGATACTTTATGGCCCCTTTCCCACGTTCATTTTTATGCTTGGACCATGTCTCCGTGTGGAGCAGATGTGTGTCCATTTTCTCCACACAGACACATGTCCATTTTTGGCTGGCAGCATGGACTCATGGACCCATTCAGGTCAATGGGTCCGTGCCAAAATTGTCTTGCACTTTGGATGTCATCCTTATGACATCTGTGTGCACAGACATGAGCCAAGAATTTTTAGCTTAAAAATAAAAAATGTCATACTTGTCTCCAGCGCTACCTGTCCTTCTCAGTGACAGGGACAGCAGTGCTGGAGACAGGTGAGTATACAATGACATGCTGTCCATGTGCTATCAGGATGTCACACGGATAGAACATGGACAGCACTTGCATGACCCACTATGCGTGACACACGGACTCACGGCCCCCAAAACGCGGCCTCTCACATTCGTGCTTGTTTTATGCAGATGTGTGAAAGAGGCCTAAGATTGGAAGGCTGATGAGCATGCCCCAGCACTAGAATGGGCGACCGAGCTGTCACTCACCAAACTCGCAGCTCAGCACAGTTCTTTTTCCATAGTTCCGCCAACTATCGCTCATTGACACACTGAGTGGAGGAATCGTGACACCTGCTACTTTGTCTTGGTATATCAGATAAAATCCCAATAAAATACATTTATGTTTGTGGGTTTAACATGAAAAAAATGTGTGAACGTTCATGGGATATTAATACTTTTTCTCAGCACTCTGTATTCAATTATTTCTTTCAGATATCAATTCTGCTTTTATCCATTTTGTTTGTGCACTTGTGAAAACTACAAACTTGCTAAGGTAAATCTAACCATATTCATAATGGCCACTTTACACGCGGCAACAGGTAGATAGAAAACGGCAGGTGTCGGAGACAATTGTACCTTTTACCTTCAAAACACCTTGAAGTGGCTGCGTGTAATTCAGGTATCTGCAAGGTGTTTTGAAGGTAAAAGGTACAATTGTCTCCGACACCTGCCGTTTTCTATCTACCTGTTGCCGCGTGTAAAGTGGCCATTAGATGTGATGGTACCTTTACACGCCGCTACAGGATGGTGGAAACAACCGGGTGCTTCACGTGCACGAGCACGCACAAACGGTTGAAAACGGTACCCGCACCACCTTTACACACCGCAACAAGGTGCGCTACAGTAGGTTACACCTATCTCTGGATACACCGCCGGTGCCACAAGTTACCTTCTGCAGAGTACCTTACCTCATTTACACGCCACTACAACAAGGTAATATGGGCGGACCTGGTGCAGCAGGGACAACACATAGGCGTGCCAGAATTGTGGATTACGAGACGCTCGTACGGTGATAGGACAAAGCAATAGCATCATGATTGGCCAGCCAGCGCAGGAGGCTGACTAATACATGATGCTCTAGCAATTGTGTCGTGAGACTGGTCAGCTCCTTAAATATGCCGCCCTGTGCAGCGACTACCAATCGCAACGCAGGAGCTGCCTCCAATGATCGCTGAAGGGGGGTGGTTTCCCGGAGCCTGTGTCACGCCCCAGGTAGATAGCAAGGTGTCGAAACAACCCGCTTGTTCCTTATTTACACGCCGTTACAGACCGCTACCATCGCCTTGAAATCAACCTGTTTTAGAGCACTGCTCTGAAACAGGTGCCGCAAGTGACGGGTGGCAACAACCGCCTTCACACGCCGCTACCTCGGGTTGATTTGGCGGTGCAAGATACATTTGTCTCATCTACCCGGTTGTTTCCACCATCCTGTAGCGGCGTGTAAAGGTACCATGACTAATAGATTTATTGGAAAGTGTATTTTGGGGTTATATTTAACAGTAGAAATGTATTGATGCTTACAATGACATACAACCACTATGGGGGGCTATAAATGGTAGAGTGGAAATGGAAAAAATTAGCAGCACATATTTTGTGGACTAAGCTGAGTGTTGTCTGCTGTGCATAGCCTATTATGTAAAATAAAAAAATATAGACTATTTTTGTTGGCTATAGTGTCAATGCAGATTTTGCAAACAAAGAAGTTGAAGTCCTTTCCAAAAACACTTGCAGATTAAGGTATTGTTTAGTTTGTTTCAATCATTTAGTTGTAGCAATATTATAGTAATTACCTGAAGTGAAATAGTCAGCGTCAGAAGCCCCAAGGATAGAATCGTGAATGCATATCCAACCAGCAAGATAATTCTTCTGCCAAAATGATCGACTATTAGACTCTGAGAATACATTTTGAACAAAAAAAATGCTTAAGGTATGGTACAATAATTTTATCAATACAAATTTAATTCCATGCATGGATAGAAGGGTCCCCATAGGTATTAGTTACCAAAATGCCTAGTGCCTGTTGCTATATAAAAGTGGCCACCACTATCCCAGTATAGGATAGTATTTTTAAGAGTCCATGAGATTCAAGAATGGCCAATGACTATTACTGAATAACTCCATTAAAAAGCAGGCCTGCTATGCTGGTGTAGTCATAAAAGAATTCCACTTATATATCCCAAATGACAGGCTCAACAGTCATAAAACTTAAAGCACCACTCTAGCAGGTTTTTTTTTCAGTGCTGGAATGGCACTTTAAATGTAAGCCCCCTGTATATGACCATATTTTCATATTCCAGCATCTTCACCCCTACCCATGGGACCATCTTGTGCCCATAACGTTTGAAGTCAGATGTTTCTATACAAGCTCTCGATGCATTTCTATTTGAGCAAGAATAATACTAGAATGAGGCTCCCATAGAGATCTGTGACCTCCAGAGCATTCCATGAAATACTGGAGTTGCCTTCAGATTACAAATCTAGCCGACCAACTGGTGCACCGCTGGAAAAACGTAAAGCCGCCAGGAGATGTGTATCAGACAGGGTAAGAAATATTTCATTATGTCATATAATAGTTCACAAACATATGTGCAACAGTGCATCAATGTATAAGCATACAGTGAAAATACTATCAAGCAAAACCACCAATTATCCAACAAGCATAAACAATCAAATAACTGCCAATAACCAGAGAGTCCATCTCACCAAGGGAATGTTTGGAACAAAAATTCTTCTTCAGGGGATTGGCATCCATATGTTTTTTATGATGTTGCAATAAAGGTATTTTTGAAGGGTTTACATATTCCTTAAGGTACCGTCACACGCTAGGATATAGGTGAACGATATCGTTAGCTATGTCACGTGACTGCGATCCTTCCGACATCATTAGTGCGTTGTCACATGCAAGGATATCGTTAACGATCTTACATTTGGCACAGCTCCAGCTATTTGGAGAAGAACGATTGAACGATGTGAAAAAGCGGCAAGAATAGGAGAAATATGAACAATATCGTTCAAAAAGGTGTCACACTGAACGATGTTGCTGCTTCACAGAACGTTAATTGGATGATGAACGATAGATTTTAGGTCCGGATCTCAAATTTTTGATGACCAATCCAAGGATTTATCCTTCCAACATCGTTCGTTTACACGCAACAACACACTAAGGATATTGTTTGAACGATCACAAATCCGTGATGTTTCAACGATATCGTTAACGAGATCCTAGCGTGTGACGGTACCTTTAAGTTTGCTGTTTTATAGACAGATTTTCATTTGCCCTGTTATTCACTTACCACTCTCACAGTATACTTAAAATATTTTTTTTCTGTTCTGTTTTACAATAGGAATGCAACTAAAGCTTCTATGTTGGTCAAATCACTATTACCGTATATACTCGTGTATAAGCCGACCCGTGTATAAGCCGACCCCCCTACTTTTGCCCCCAAAACCTGGGAAAACCTATTGACTCGTGTATAAGCTGAGGGTGGACCCCAGCACAGGTATACAGCCCCAGCAGTGTGGTATATAGCAGCCCCAGAGGTATATACAGCAGCCCCAGTGGTAGTATACAGCAGCCCTAGAGGTAGTATACAGCAGCCCCAGAGGTAGTGTACAGCAGCCCCAGAGGTAGTATACAGCAGCCCCAGAGGTAGTATACAGCAGCCCCAGAGGTATATACAGCCCCAGTGGTAGTATACAGCAGCCCCAGTGGTAGTATACAGCAGCCCCAGAGGTATATACAGCCCCAGAGGTATATACAGCAGCCCCAGTGGTAGTATACAGCAGCCCCAGAGGTATATACAGCCCCAGTGGTAGTATACAGCAGCCCCAGTGGTAGTATGCAGCAGCCCCAGAGGTAGTATACAGCAGCCCCAGTGGTAGTATGCAGCAGCCCCAGAGGTAGTATACAGCAGCCCCAGTGGTAGTATACAGCAGCCCCAGTGGTAGCATACAGCAGCCCCAGAGGTATATACAGCCCCAGTGGTAGTATACAGCAGCCCCAGTGGTAGTATACAGCAGCCCCAGAGGTAGTATACAGCAACCCTAGTGGTAGTATACAGCAGCCCGAGAGGTATATACAGCCCCAGAGGTATATACAGCAGCCCCAGTGGTAGTATACAGCAGCCCCAGAGGTATATACAGCCCCAGAGGTAGTATACAGCAGCCCCAGAGGTAGTATACAGCAGCCCCAGAGGTAGTATACAGCAGCCCCAGAGGTGTATACAGCCCCCCCATCAGTATACAGGGCCCCCCTTGGTGCACAATCCTGTAAAGGAAGAGATTAGTATACTTATCACTGTCCCACCGCCGTCATCGCGCTCCTCCGTCTTCATCCAGCGTCTTCCGGCTTCCTCTGGCGCGCAGACAATGACGTCATTGCCTGCGCCGACTGGAGGAAGCCGGAAGAAGACGGAGGAGCGCGATGACGGCGGCGGGACAGCGGCAGCGGGACAGTGATAAGTATACTAATCTCTTCCTTTACAGGTTTGTGCAGCAAGGGAGGCTCACTCGCAATGGCCGCAAAGCCCCGGCGACGACCGACGAGAGCCGAGCGCCGTGGCCGAAAATAGAACCATGGGCCCGGCCATGCACAGCTCTAAAGACCGCTATGTATCTCAATGGGAAGTGAGGCGCTATGCTCATTGGTCGCCGCCAGCACACAGCGACCAATGAGCATAGCGCCTCACTTACAGCGGTAAATTTGAAACTCAAAGTCCTCCATTATATCTCAATGGGAAGTGAGGCGCTATGCTCATTGGTCGCTGTGTGCTGGCGCTGACCAATGAGAATAGCGCCTCACTTACAGCGGTAAATTTGAAACTCAAAGTCCTCCATGTATCTCAATAGGAAGTGAGGCGCTATTCTCATTGGTCGCTGTGTGCTGGTGCCGACCAATGAGAATAGCGCCTCACTTACAGCGGTAAATTTGAAACTCAAAGTCCTCCATGTATCTCAATGGGAAGTGAGGCGCTATGCTCATTGGTCGCTGTGTTCTGGCGCCGACCAATGAACATAGCGCCTCACTTCCCATTGAGATATAATGGAGAACTTTGAGTTTCAAATTTACCGCTGTAGGTGAGGCGCTATGCTCATTGGTCGCTGTGTGCTGGCGCCGACCAATGAGTATAGCGCCTCACTTCCCATTGAGATATAATGGAGGACTTTGAGTTTCAAATTTACCGCTGTAAGTGAGGCGCTATGCTCATTGGTCGCTGTGTGCTGGCGCCGACCAATGAGCATAGCGCCTCACTTCCCATTGAGATATAATGGAGAACTTTGAGTTTCAAATTTACCGCTGTAAGTGAGGCGCTATGCTCATAGGTCGCTGTGTGCTGGCGCCGACCAATGAGCATAGCGCCTCACTTCCCATTGAGATACATGGAGGACTTTGAGTTTCAAATTTACCGCTGTAAGTGAGGCGCTATGCTCATTGGTCACTGTGTGCTAGCGCCGACCAATGAGTATAGCGCCTCACTTCCCATTGAGATATAATGGAGGACTTTGAGTTTCAAATTTACCGCTGTAAGTGAGGCGCTATGCTCATTGGTCGCTGTGTGCTGGCGCTGACCAATGAGCATAGCGCCTCACTTCCCATTGAGATATAATGGAGAACTTTGAGTTTCAAATTTACCGCTGTAAGTGAGGCGCTATGCTCATTGGTCGCTGTGTGCTGGCGCCGACCAATGAGCATAGCGCCTCACTTCCCATTGAGATACATGGAGGACTTTGAGTTTCAAATTTACCGCTGTAAGTGAGGCGCTATGCTCATTGGTCGCTGTGTGCTAGCGCCGACCAATGAGTATAGCGCCTCACTTCCCATTGAGATATAATGGAGGACTTTGAGTTTCAAATTTACCGCTGTAAGTGAGGCGCTATGCTCATTGGTCGCTGTGTGCTGGCGCCAACCAATGAGCATAGCGCCTCACTTCCCATTGAGATATATTGGAGAACTTTGAGTTTCAAGTTTACCGCTGTAAGTGAGGCGCTATGCTCATTGGTCGCTGTGTGCTGGCGCCGACCAATGAGCATAGCGCCTCACTTCCCATTGAGATACTATTGGAGAACTTTGAGTTTCAAGTTTACCGCTGTAAGTGAGGCGCTATGCTCATTGGTCGCTGTGTGCTGGCGCCGACCAATGAGCATAGCGCCTCACTTCCCATTGAGATACATGGAGGACTTTGAGTTTCAAATTTACTCAAAGTCAAACTCAAAGTCCTCCATGTATCTGAATGGGAAGTGAGGCGCTATGCTCATTGGTCGGCGCCAGCACACAGTGACCAATGAGCATAGCGCCTCACTTACAGCGGTAAATTTGAAGCTCAAAGTTCTCCATTATATCTCAATGGGAAGTGAGGCGCTATGCTCATTGGTCGGTGCCAGCACACAGCGACCAATGAGAATAGCGCTTCACTTCCCATTGAGATATAATGGAGGACTTTGAGTTTCAAATTTACCGCTGTAAGTGAGGCGCTATTCTCATTGGTCAGCGCCAGCACACAGCGACCAATGAGAATAGCGCCTCACTTCCCATTGAGATACATGGAGGACTTTGAGTTTCAAATTTACTCAAAGTCAAACTCAAAGTCCTCCATGTATCTCAATGGCCAGTGAGGCGCTTCTCTCATTGTACTCATGACAGTAGCAACATTAACCCCTTACATTCCGTTTTATCTGTAATTTCTATAACACAGTGTGTCGTTGCACTGCCACTGCGAAGTTAACCCCTTATATACCATTTCTGCCTTAACTCCATACTTTGTAGTCTCTATTACTACTGCCAGTAGGAACATTAACCCCTTATATTCCATTATTGTTGTTATTTCTATTACACAGTGTATAGTTGTAATGACACTGCGAAATTAACCCATTATATACCAGTTCAGCATTAACTGCATATTTGGTAGTGTTTATAACTACTGCCATTGGTACATTAACCCCTTGAACACCATTTTGGATATAATTTACAGCGCTGAGTCTGTTGTGGGAATGCCTGTGGGACATTAACTCCTTCAATAACATTTTTGATATCATTATAAGTTCCTACTCTGTTATAGTCCTGTTAGTCGGACATTAACTCTTTCTACACCTCCACTATATTGCTACCCTCACAGTTCTGCCTACATCGCCTACTTAGTCATATATCTGGTGTTTAAGTCGATTATTTAAAACTTTTAAAAAATTATATACAGATTCTAGACTCCCGATTCTTTAGAATCGGGCTCACAGCTAGCGAAAAATAATCTGTTATGATCATTTCTCTTCTGCTGTTTGACATTGGTGCTGCAGAAACATCTACATTTACCAAAGCAGAGTCCAGTATTAGAGATGAGAACATCGATTCGCAGGACCTTGGTCAGTGGTCAAATGAGTAGATTATTTCCACCAGATAGCAGCCTTATGCACTGCTACCTATCTGCCAGCATACCTGACACCTTTTATGAATAGTAAGTTCAGTGTGACATCCTGCATTTATCATACTGCAGTGATGGGTGTACAAAGTAGAAGAGGTGCCAGCGTGTAAGTTTCTGATCTCACGCAGGCACACAGCGAGGACTTGTCAGGAGCAGGAGCCAGCAGCTGACGCCACAGCCTCGCTGTGTGCCTGTGTGAGATCAGACACACGCCTGCGCAGGCGAGGAGGGGGCTGCACACAGACAGGAGGAGGAACAGATCAGCAGGAGGTGGCACAGAGTGGCCGGAGGCGCGGAGAAGCCCCGTGACAGCGCTGACTCCATAACCAGGAATGTCCTCCGGACTCACTATATGTAAGCTTTCTAAACTCTATTTCTCAGGGTACAGAGGGGCTAGAAACATGGGGGAGCCCTTCCCTGAATGCAGCAGGCATGCTGCATTCAGTGGTGCATTTAGTTTGCCATGCACCAGGATGGTGACAGGTCCTCTTTAAAAAAACTTAATTGAAGTTTTTTAAATGTAATGTCCTATTCCTATAAATGTTTTTTAACCAGAATGCATAGTTCACTGCCTTTTTAGGCTCAGTTAAACATTATCAGACAGAAGCATTTAAAGTGCAACAGAAATGAAATAAGTAACCAAGCTTAGTAAAATACAGTCACATGTTGAAACACAGTGACACATCTCTGAATTCTATACAATTTCTACAGAAATGCCAGAAAATATTGTTCCACTTACGCAGAGGATCACCGACGTGGACTCACAAACGCCAACACCAACTGTTAAATATGGGATTTGCATCTCTGAAAATCCAGCAGCTTTAAATACTTCAGCAGCATAAAAATATACCTAAAAATCATTGAGTGTGTAAGAGTTAACTGAGCGGAGGTTGGGCTGATTAGATATTCTACAATTATGTAGGTATGCATTAAATTAGAATTGTTAAATTTTTACTAGAAAATTTGAAGAAAGGGTGTAAAGTGCCATTCTAGATCTTCTGGTCTCTCCCCAAACTCAAGTAATGTATCCATATTTGAAGGTTGTCTTATCAGTTTAAAGGTACCTTTACACACAGAGATATATTGCTTGCAATTTGCTGGTTGCAGTGAAATCATGGACACATTGTTCTATGTTGTTGCCGTGTACAAATGGAACAATTTGTCCATGATTTCACTGCAACCAGTGAATTGCAAGCAATATATCTCTGTGTGTAAAGGTACCTTAACTCTACACAAATTTTTGAGGAGCACTTTTTGTTTATCACATCTGCTTTAGGCTGCGTTCACACATTTGCGTATTTTGCTGCGCTTTTTTGCGCGCGCTTTTTGCCGCGTTTTTCGGCCGCGCAAAAAAGCGCAACAAAATACGCAGGGGCTTTCTCACACTGTGCTTTCTTTACTCCAGGAAGCGCAGTGATGTCACAGAGGGGAGGAAGAATCCTGCTTCCTCCTCCCCTCTGTGACAGCTGTGACCGCCCATTAGATTTCACAGTGTATTAATATACACTGTGAAATCTTAATTAAACAAAAGCAAGTGAATGAAAAATAAAAAAGAATGAATACTTCACCTCTCCGACGCCTTTTCCGGTGTTCGGTCTCCGGTTCCAAGTGAGAGGTCTTCTGACAGGACCTGTGGTGACGTCAGAGGGGCGTTCCCGGGCGTTCCCAGCGCTGATTGGCTGCTCGCGGTCATGTGATATGTATCACATGACCGCGAGTGCCCGGGAACGCCCCTCTGACGTCACCACAGGTCCTGTCAGAACACCTCACACTTGGAACCGGAGACCGAACACCGGAAAAGGCGTCGGAGAGGTGAAGTATTCATTCTTTTTTATTTTTCATTCACTTGCTTTTGTTTAATTAAGATTTCACAGTGTATATTAATACACTGTGAAATCTAATGGGCGGTCACAGCTGTCACAGAGGGAGGAGGAAGCAGGATTCTTCCTCCCCTCTGTGACATCCCAGGGAGAATACGCAGGAGCAGCTGCGTAAACAATTGACATCTCAATTCTTTACGCAGCTGCGCTTTCTCCCTGAAAACGCACTGCGTATTTTTGCGCAATGTCTGCACTGCAAAGTGAATTTCACATTCACTTTGCAGGCAGACAAAAGGCACATTGCGTATTTTGAAAAGCGCGCATAAAAAAGCGCAGCAAAATACGCAATGTTTGAATGCAGCCTTACAATGCAATAATTTGAACAGTATGTATTTTAGCTATTAAAGGAAAACTGTCAGGTCAAAAATCCACATGTAACTGCTATCATTTTCTAATTCCTCTATCTAAACTCTTTCTATTTCTGTATTTCTTTTATTTATATTTCCCTCCTATCTTCTGTAAACTTCAAATAAAGAGAATCATTCCATCTGTCACTCACAGTGAATAATCCACTCAGTTCTCTGTGGTCCCCTCCCCACAGCATGAATATGCATGTCACATACACCACATGACTGCACAGGACATCAGTGGGGGGTGTATTCTCCTCTCTGCTCTCTGTGTCTGCAGCCAAGAAAGAGGTGAAATACAACACAGAAATTGTCACAGCAGGGATTCCTGCTTACAGAAACAAATGGAGTCTTGATAAGTCAGATGGACAAAAGCTCTCCCCTTCTGTGTCCTCATCAGAGCAAAAGCTCCTATGATAACTAAAACTGCACTGCACTGAGAGCATAGGGAGGAGGGAGGGAGGAGAGCTGTTGAGAAAGCGTGCATAATTACATGACAGTTTATACAGATGCCGGACTATTCCTGTTTGCTTATAATGGAGAGGACTAATTCAGAAGCTCCCTGCTGGGTCTGACAATGCTGATAACATGGATACTACAAATTGTATAATAATGATTTTACATGTTTTTAAAAGGTCTGCCCAGGCCCTATTCAAGGGTAATAATAGTATCATACTGAAAAATGACTTGACAGTGTCCCTTTAATGGAACACAACAAGCAACAATCACAAAGAGAGATTTCGTGTGTCAAGCAATACTTCTTAAGACTCTACACAATGCATTAATTTAGCCCAGAGTCTAAAAGATTTATTTCAACAGTAGTAAGTGATGGTATTTCACAAAGATACAGTATGTCACAAAAGTGAGTACACCCCTCACATTGTTATAAATATTTTATGATATATTCTCAAGGTACAACTTTGAAGATATGTCACTTTGATACAATGTAAAGTACTCAGTGTACAGCTTGTATAACGGTGTATATTTTGTGTGTCCTCTAAATAACTCAACACACAGCCATTAATGTCTAAACTGCTGGCAACGAAAATGAGCACACTCAAGTGAAAATGGCAAAATTGTGCCTAATTAGACATTTTCCCTCCCCCGGTGTCATGTGGCTCATTATTGTTAAAAGGTCTAGGTATAAATGGGGAACTGATGTATTAAATTTGATGTGTTCAACTCTATCATACTGTTGCTTTACATAAAGATTGCCTAGGCTATAAGAAGATTGCTAAAACCATGATATTGAGCTGCAGTAGGGTGTCCAAGACCATACAGCAGTTTAATAAGACCGGTTCCACTCAGAATATGCCTTGGCATGGATGATCAAAGAAGTTGAATGCATGTGCTCGGCGTCATATCCAGAGTGCTGCCAGCATTGCTGCAGAAGTTAAAGGGATGGGCAGTCAACCTGTCAATGCTCAGACCATACACCGCACACTGCATTAAATTCTCGCACCCTTACATGTGTAAGTAGCACCGTCCCTGTAGCACAGCAGTGCCCAGTATATATCTGCAAAACCTTTCACTGCATTAAATTGTTGTGCATGGCTGTTGTCCCAGAAGGAAGCCTCTTCTAAAGATGAGCACAAGAAAGCCCTCAAACAGTTTGCTGAAGATATGCAGACTAAAGACATGGATTCCTGGAACCATTTCTTATGGTTTGATGTGTCCAAGATATACTTATTTGGTTCAGAAAGTTCAAGCATGTATGGTTGCAACCAGGTGTGGAGTACAAAGACAAGTTTGTCTTGTCTACAGTCAAGCACGGTGGTAGGAATGTTATGGTTTTGGGCTGCATGAGTGTTGCCGGCTGTGGAGAGCTGCAGTTCATTGAGGGAACCATGAATGTAAACATCTGTTGCATACTGATGCAGATAATAATTAAGGATATCTGAAGAGTGTGGATAATTAACTACTGAAATCTGAAAGAATTTTATTGAATAAAGAAGGAGAGCACAAGTTTGTGAATCTGGAGTTCTTTTTGAATCATTGTTCACATCCTGGTCAGAGCGTCTCCATGCTCCAAACTGCCTCCTGGTGATACTAATGGTGAGCTGGACTTTTTTTTCTTCTCTATATTGAAGCAGAGCATTATCCCCTCCCCTTAGAAGCTGAGCTGTGGGGCAGTATTCCAAACACACCTCCAAGACAATCACAGCCTTGCTAAAAAAAAGAAAGACCTCCGGAGGAGGAGGAGTGTCATGCTGGGAAGGAGTGCTGGCCCTGAATATCTTCAAAACCTTGCTAAAAAAAACTGAGGCTGGACTGGCCAAACATGTCTCCAGACCTACACCCTATTGAGGAATATGTGGGGCCTCCTCAAATGGAAGGTGGAGCACAAGGTCTCGTAACATTCACCAGCTCTGAAATGTCATCATGAAGGAGTGGCCAGTTGCTCCTGTGAAGCTATAGGTAACTCCATGCCCAAAAGAGTTAATGCAGTGCTTGAAATGGAGGCCATAAAAAAATATTGACACTTTGGACACAATATGACCATTTTCCCTTAGGGGTGTTCTCACTTTTGTTGCCAGCAGTTTAGACATTAATGGCTGTGTGTTGAGTTATTCAGAGGACACATCAAATTTACACTGTTATACAAGCTCTACACTGACTACTTTACATTGTATCAAAGTATCATATCTCCAGTGTTGTCCCATGAAAAGATATAATAAAATATTTACTCATTTTTTGTTATCTACTGTATATCAGTACTTACTCAGCGGTGGGGGGCTGACAGCTGGGATTAGCATTATCTTTGGATTCTTTGCTGATTTTTATTGTACAGTCATACTTGTGCCATCCAATTTAAATGGATTGTCCACTACTAGGACAACCCCTTCTCGATCGACTTGTTTCAACAGGAAATTAGCATTGGAGTGTCATTTCCTGTGATTTTCTATGAAGGCAGGGAGAAGGAAGCCAACAGTGATTGGACGTGGGGCTTGCATGTCACAACAATGTCATGTGAGCCCCACACCGCAGTTTCAGACAGCACTGGAACAGCATGCCTCATCGTCTCACACCTCCGACCACTATTGGGGCCATACCCAAGGGGCAGTTTCTCAGGATGACGATTTGCCTAGCACACAGAAATTTGAATACAGACAGGGGATCTGTGTGAGAGATTTAGAACTAGGGGATACAGTATCAAGAGGGGGTACCTCAGAGCAAAAAGACACAGAGGGAAACCTTCTATCAAAACAAGAGAAAAAAACAGGGAGGACGTGATATGTTTTCGTATCAACATACCCAAAGGCCAATGGGGAAAGATGTGAGAAGTACTCCAAAAACACTGGGCAGTGTTACAGACTGATAACTTTTTGGCCAAAAGGTTAACAGACAGACCAGCGGTTTCAGCACGTAGAAGCAAAACCTTAAAGGATCTGCTGGTAGACAGCCACTATGTGGCCAAACCAGCAGGTCTGTTTGGATAGAGCAGAAAAAAAAAAGTGCGGGCTGCTACAAGTGCGGCGAATGTTTAGCCTGTAATTCAGGCAATATTGTGAGGGGTATTTCCTTTTTGTCTGCTGATGGTCAACGTTTTTTTTCCATCAAACATTACATCTCCTGTAGTAGTGATTATGTCATATATTACGCGACATGCCCCTGTCAGAAGATATGTATTGGCTTGACGTCCAGACAATTGCGAGTGAGAGCTCGAGAACATGTATGTGATATTCAAAAGATTACTGATGATTGTTAGACTTTACCCAGACATTTTAAGGTGGCCCATGGATGTGACCCGAGTGGTCTACGTATTATGGGGTTTAACATACATCACTGGGGTATCAGGGTGGGGACCTAAAAAGAGAACTTGCCAAAATGGAATGCAGATGGATAGTGACATTAGGCACTATGGCGCCTGCAGGCCTTAACAAATAATTGAGTTTCTCTCCCTTTCTATGAAAGGGAGGGAACAAAAAGTGCGGAGTCCGGGTCCAACCATCATTTTTGTAACTGTAGTTCAGTTGCGTAGGACGAACCTTGAATTATCATTATGCTGATTTTAATTGTATGTGTTTTTGTCTCTTTATTTTAGTAATATGGTCATTGACTGGTTACTTCTGTGATCCCATTTTCCCTCCGTATGAATTCCATAGAGGGGAAGTAATCATTATACCAGAGGAGAATCGCAGTTACAGTCACCTTGCGTGAGGCAATGACGATTAACTCAATTATCAAGATTGAAAATTGGAATTAATGCTATGGTCTATAGATATGAATATTATGTCTATCCACCGTGACTGTTACACGTATGGTGTACCACATAGTAATTATGATCTTAAATATCATGCTATGGAGGGAAAAATAAGGTTGCACTCTAATACGCGTTTAATAACATCATTTGATTCGGTCCTGATCAATATTATGTTATGATTAGGATTAGAAATAGATATAAGTTGCATTTTTTGCATTGACAAAAGGGGTAAAAAGTGGTTAATTTTTTTCCTTGCGGATGCACAATAAATTGTGGCACTGCAGTATCTCCTTTGAATTTGTATTAAATTATTTCCGCTGCTCACAGGTCCCTCCCAATGCTGACTTGGTTGCGCACCCTTGGATGTCTACACCCGACGCCTCAGATTGTCCACTGCGCATGACGGGCGGCGTTACCTGGGAAGCGCCGGAAGAACGTGGACGCGTCATTGGGCGTGCGACGGCTGACTGGCGGCATGGCGGGCGGGGTGATGCTAGCATATACGGCGTATAAATGGGATTTAGAAGGGACACAGACACTGTTGCACTTGAATAAGGAATATACCGAAACGGCGTTGGGCACACGGGTTTGAAGTTGTGGTCTCCTGCTATCCAGCACACATGGGTAAGCTCCTTACATTATAATCTGGATACCTTGAGATGTTACCACTCATGTTCCAGGAAAATCACTTGGTGGTGAAGAAATTAAATGGCTGTGGTTTTTGTCTCCCAATTGGGAGGACTGTAGATAGACCAATATACGGTGTTGGTGAGGGGTACATTGTCCCCACTGCTTATTCACCAAGGTGATTGTGGCACATTAGAATAACAGTTATGTTGAAGGTTGATGTAGGAATAAAGAATACACACTTGACATGATAACTTGACACTTGACATGATATAACAACTCCAGACCATTACATTGACCTTACTGTACACCCCATTGAGATCCCCTGTGTGGGATTGACCATCTTTTGTCTTCTAACATAAGATAATTGTATAAACTTTGCAACACAAACTCCATTGTGCTTTTGCATAATTTAAAAAAGCACTGGAACAGCAGCAAAACAGGAGGGGAGTACCTGGTTTAATATTTTACAAGTCGATCAAAAAGGGGTTGTCTTAGTACCGGACAACCATTTAATGCTACCCTATATATGAAGTGCCTGCTGCATCTCCGTGCATGAGAAATGCTGAAAACAAGTCTACTAATTTGTTCTCTTGATCAGCAAAAGATCAGAGATCAAAACCACTGATCAGAATACTGAGACTATTCATTGTGAGAGTCAAAAACATTAGATAGGTATATTTTAAGGGTGTGGAAGAGTGCAGTATTTCTTTAAAGTGAATGTCCACTGTCAAAAAATTAGTTTTAGACATATTTATAATGGGAATATGAAGGTAGCGCCACTAGTTAGAAAGAGGTTCTGACACCAAACTGGTTAATTCCAAAGTCTTTATTCCAAATTTTTTAAAGACACAGGAAAACGAGGCAAAACATTCCAGACATGGGGTGGGGTGACCGGGCACTGGTTTATGCATTTCGAGTTGTAGGCTACCTCTTAATCATAACCTCATACCAGTGCCTGGTCACCGCACCCCATGTTTGGAATGTTTTGCCTCGTTTTCCTGTGTTTTTAAGAAATTTGGAATAAAGACTTTGGAATTAACCAGTTTGGTGTCGGAACCTCTTTCTAACTCATGGATTTCACTCTGGATTTTTTGCCGTGCACAAAGTGACAGGTGAGCAGGAATCCCCCTTGATTGACTTTGTATGTTCTTCAGATAATCCTTCTGATTCCCTTGCTCCCTGTCTGAAATCCTCTTTCTAATACAATGGCAGGTCACGAGAGCAGCAATACAAGCCCGAGAGGTTTCTCCTTTAATATAGATGAGAACCTATGTGGCCATATAGAGGACTTGAAGGAAATTTTTGGTAAAAAAATAGTGAGTGTTTCTGGGCAGAACAACTCTAATAACAAGCCTAATATGTTTTCTTTGGTAAACCAGTGCCTGGTCAACCCACCACATGTCTGGGATGTTTTGCTTCGTTTCCCTGTGTTTTTAAGAAATTTGGAATAAAGACTTTGGAATTAACCAGTTTGGTGCCGGAACCTCTTTCTAACTCATGGATTTCGCTCTGGATTTTTTGCCGTGCACAAAGGGACAGGTGAGCAGGGATCCCCCTTGATTGACTCAATATAAAGGTAGCTCCCTTTTCTGTCTTGACTCATCTGTTATTACGATTCCTCCTACTGGTGTGTCTGGACGCAGGGAGCGACAGATCAGCTGTCCAATCTTTTGCAAGGGTGTGCTAGGCTGTCAGTATAGTGATGGACAGTTCAGCCATCCAATCTTGGGCAGAGGCATGCTGAGCTATCAGTATGGTGAGAGACTGCTCAGTCATCCAATCAGGTTCCCTCCATGTGTCTCCTGTTATGAGTGATAACCTTGGTATTTAGCTGCCTCTCTGCTTGCAACAGTCACAGCTTTAGCTTAGTGGTGTCTGTTGTTCCTGTGCTGATCTACTCTTCATCCGACCATGGACTTTGCTTCTGATAATCCATTTGCCTAGCCCCTTTGTCTTGATACACTACCTTTTTGGACTTTTGACCTCGGACCGTGATCTGACTACGCCTTTGTTTCATCCCTTTGTTTAGTGCTAGCCCTCCTGGTATCTGACCCTGGACCTCTTGATTACCCAGCCTAACGGCTAACCCGTGAGTAGTTACTAGCTTCACATATGCCCACTGAGGAGGTAGGCTGGCCTATTAAAATGAGCAGTCAGTTAGTCACCTTCAAACACATCACTTATAAAATGCGGACACAGAAGGGGCTGAAAGTGGAGCTACTGAAAAGGGGACCACAATGAAATCTGGATATCGAGGCAACTTTACAAATAAAAGTATGGTATATTGGTAAAGGTATTTTTTTATAATCCTATTAAAAACACTAAAAGTAATATTTTGAAAGTGGACAACCTATTTAATTCAGAAAAGTCACTTTAGATGCTTTTTAATTACTTCTTATCATTACAATTGGATGATATTGGATGCAAATGAAAAGATTGCTTCTATGGTGTCTAACCTCACTACTATTGATTTCCAGAACTATGAATTCGATAAAGCTCTTCAATTCTGAAAAATGTGTTTTTAACTCTGAAAATTAGTTGTGGTTTTGGATCAACATGATTTTTGAACACGAACTGTATTTGACATTTTGACTACAGTTTCTTTTTAATTGTTGATCATTTTTGTGTCTACATAATTATAATATAAAGTATACATCTTGGTTTACTTATAAAGTTGAAAGGATGAGCATGAGGAACAGTCCTTACCGCATTGATCCCACATAGTTGTAGAGCTATGGTCAAGGCAACAAGCACATACAGCTGCCAACGTAGTGAAGGTTCTCTCAGCAATTCTCGGACAGTCAGACTACGACCACTTTTCCGAGAAGCCTGTTCCTGTAGCATTTCATCAATCTCCTTTTGATGGTCTCGATCTCCCCACAGTTGTTTTATTGCTAGGTAGCAGAAGCATAATAATTAAAGTATAGTAGCTTGAAAGTATTCTGATAAGGTGTTTGATGTAATTTATTAGAACCGCAATCTTTGAAGAATATACTTTCATTCTGCAACCACAAATGAGGCAGGACTAGTCCAGCAGTGACTCTTTCCCTGGACTAGTTTAGCTTCAGATCTTCTAATCACGCCCCCTAGATGTGAGTGACAACCTACATAATTGTCCTGACATAACAGTAACTGAGTTAATTAAACACTAATAGAAGTAAGAAGTGTGCTCCTATATGGCTATAATATGGGGACAGTCATGGGACTGGATTGATCTCTTTTAAGCAAGAAATAAGCTTTATGTTTACCTTTTATGCAGCCATCTTTGTCTTCTTTTTCCATTAAGAGGTAAGGTGGGGATTCTGGAAAGAGTGGCAAAGTGACCATCTGAGCAAGTGCCCAGATCCCACTAAAAGCCAAGAGGAGAGGCCACTGAGACTCAACTCCTAGGATCTCCCTGGGGTAAGAAAAGATGTAAACAGGTCAGGCTATCTATTAGTCATTTCAATAGCAAGAGTGCTATGAAATTAATTAAGATAATTAAAGTGGGAGAGTCAAACCTTAACATAAGCATCAAACAATATTATCTACTTTTTTATAGACAATCAAAAAGTGGACAAATGTTCAGCTTAATACTCACCTGAGCCCTAAAATTTGCCCAGTCAATTTGCCAGTTGTCACAAATATGGATAAACTGGTGTTAGTAAATCCACGTAGTCTCTTGTCTGAAATCTCTCCTACATACTGAGAGTGGATATTGAGTCCAAGTCCTGAAGTGGTTATATAAATATATCATTCATACATTTGATTTATCTTGGTGTAAATGTATTCTTCAAGAACCAGCATAGAGTCTTAGCACAAAAAATTCATACCTGCATTAATGCCATAAAGAAAGCGGGCGATCAGAATCATTTCAAAAGATCTGGCTGTGGCGCTAAAACCCATCAATAGTGATGCAGCTATAGGGATCAAATCACTGCACAGCTGGCATCTTTTCCTGTAATATGAGAAGTATGAATAATTGAGTCTTTAGTAAAGCCTTTTTTAGCTCAGTTTGTCTATGCACAGTGATGTTTTCAGCCAAACAGTGGCCTCACCAATTAAATAGAGATGGCAGAGGCCAGTGATTAGCTACAGATATGATGTGCAGTATATGAGTAATGACATCAGTGGCCAATCTAAATCTAATTCCAGTGAAGATTTCAATTACCTTGTACAACCCATTTCAGGCCGGCTTCACATAGCGGGTATGGTCCGATCTGTGGCTGTCAGGGTGAACCTGACAGCCCTGGACCAGATCAGCACACAGAACCGGAGTGCTAATATGCCCTCCGGTCCGGTGTGCTGCCGCCGCTGATGAATCAGGACCGCGGCTCGCGGGGAGCTAGCTGCGGTCCTGAAACAACAGCGGCGTGCAGCCGCAGGTGTCCGGTTCCCCCGGACCTGGGCAATCCAGCCCATAGGCGCCCATGATAGGGAGCGCTGGATTGCCCCAGATCCGGGAGGATCCGGGCGAATCCGGGGCAAGGCAATTAGAGGAAATATTCTCCTCTCGGACACAAAAACGTTGCAAGCAACGTTTTTGTGTTCGTGACAGAATTCTGAATTCTCCCGGATTGTGCCGGAGCGATGGAAACCCGATGGAAGAGAGCTGCCATCCGGCTCCATCCGGCCCCATAGGACACTATGGGGCCAAAATCCGGTCCGGGGCTGTCAGGTTCACCTTGACAGCCACGGATCGGATCAGACCCGCTATGTGAAGCCGGCCTAAGAGCTATTTACATGGGTCAATAATTGACTAGATTATTAGCACATGTAAGCATGGCGGCAACCTGTTGTGTAAAGAAAAAAATATTTGTTCTTCAGCGTATCAGAACTGTTAAGAGGCCAAAAAGATAATTGTTGTTGGTAGTACATAGCCACCTGTAAGCAGAGGATATGGTGCCAACAATATGCAAACTGTTTGGTGCCAAAGGATCATTTTACCAATCATTTGGAGTAGTACAGTTTGCAGTGACCCATGTAAATGGGCCATTGAACGAGCACCAATCAGTGCTTGTTATGAGTAGACATATGCCCTTGTTAATGATCCTTTTCCTGTTGATTTCTGCAATGTGAGTAAATGTAGTGTCGCATGGGGTGATAGTTATGGGCGAGGTAGTGGACTTGAGTCGTAGGCACAGTACACACTTACAGGCTGCATGATGCTCTTGACCTTGACTGGCCAGGACCAGATGTTAACCAATTCACTGAAGAAGACCACCAATTCTTTAAATACATTTCTTTACTGAACAACCATTTAATGACAACTATATACATGAGATAGCGGGTACATAACTTCTCGTACCTTTCTTAATCAACACAAAGTATCTCCAAAAACAGTCTCTCTACTCCTTCCTTTTCATTTGTTCCTGTCCTCACTAGTCCTTCTTGTCTCACCACCACCCAGCTTATCATCACAGTACAGTCCATGAAAGTCATTCTTTACCACCTGCAATTCTGCATCTTGTTCTTCTTGTGAAAGATCTGTATTGACAATATGGCCTGACTCTAGTTTTAAGCTCTCAGATGCTTAGGGGACTCCTGCACTGGGAACTGATTTCATCTCACATATTGCTCCATCCTGGCCTATTACCTTGAAGAGTTGAAAACTGCTTAGGTCCTTGCTGCTGAGGGTCCTATCTAAGGAGCCATCTCACTTAGTCTTTTGTGCACTAACCCGACTCTGTCATGTCACTCTGTGTTTCCGACAGGACAAATTCGATCCTCGCTGCTGTATGTAATGACAGATGTCCTCTGTATTATAAACTGGTGATTTTTATTCCTACGCGTTTCAAGGTTGTATCGACCTCTTTATCAGGGATACATTAAAAAAAAATTTGTTTAATGTATCCCTGATGAAGAGGTTGGGACTACCTTTAAATGCGTAGTAATAAAGATCATCAGCTTATAATACAGAGGACTTCTGTCATTATATACAGCAGCATGGATCGAATTATCGTTTGTCCTGTCGGAGATTAGGTGACCATCCTAGAGGTGGGGGATCCTGCAGCAGCTGTTTGATGCACTATAACCGGTTGTGGGTCGCACAACCGATCAAGATAAGCAGTTCCTACACTGCGTACACATTTTTCACCAAACAGATTAGACCCATTGTGCCCTTGTCTACCCCTCTCTTTAGATGTTACTCTGTGTTGCGGTCACCTCTCTCTGTCTCTGCACTCAGGATCATGCTATCCCTCATCCTTGGTCTCCATTCGCTCCAAGGACACCCACGTCACCAACTCCACGGCTATTCAGACTTTACGTTTGTCTGGTTACGTGCTGATAACTATCTAACGTTCTAACAGGAAACAATCCTTGTCCTAATGCACCAGTCCCTCCTACTATGAGCAAAACCTTAACTCTTTTCGACCCTACTCACTGTCTTTTGTTGGGTAGAACACAGCTTTATCACAGTGCAGTGCAAAACATTATGTAGGAAAACATTACAATGCAACACAACACAATTCCCACTACACAACAGCGCATTACAAACTACATATTACACTTTACATTGTAACAACAATAGGGAAACATGACTATATTCATCTCTTTACATAAAGAAAAGTTATATGTTATTTCATCTCATAACCTTATATGTATTATCAACAACATACTTACTTCCCATATTTAGAAGCTAAATATCCAGTTCCCAGAGAGCCTAGCAGCCCTCCAATGCAGTAAATTGATACAATAAAAGACCAAAATAATCTTATATTGTTGTCTTCAATTGGTTCATAGTAGCGATGTATCCACGTGTCATTGATAAACCTCTTTACAAACTGGAAGAGAATTACAAAGCAGTCATTAAAATGTACATGCACTTGACATACGTGATTTTATTGAAGATGAATTATTCTTAGACGCTGGTAATTTTACTACTATACATCAAAACATAGTCATTTGTTGGAAAAAGCTTCATTGGTGCATTGAAAGGTTATTTTCCTGTTTTTTTTTTAATTCCAAAATGATTTCACGGCTTTAGACCTTATTTTCACTTCAGTGTGCAAGAAAGTATCATAGAAGAAAAAAAGGGGGTTTGGTACCATGTTAGCAAGTCGAAAAAAGATTAATTGCTCTCAATGTGAGAAACAAAATAATAATCTTGTAGTTGGGATAACTTTTAATGGCTAAGGCTGCTTTCACACAGCGATTTTCTGTGATCCGTGGCTGTCCGTTGTAAAACTGACAGCCACGGATCAGATTTTGGCCCCATGTTATCCTATGGGCACGGATCACATCGGATTTGGCCTTATTGGCATCCGATTTTTGTCGGATCCGATCCTGGCCGATTTTTTGCTGTGCCCAAAATCGCAGCCTGCTGCGATTTTTGGCACAGCGGGTCAGATCGGACCGAATTGGATCCGACCTGATCCGCACCAAATAACATGGGGCCTATGGAGCGCGGATCCGAGGAAACAGCTCATGTCTCCTCGGACCCGATGTTAGTGCACTGAGCATGCTCAGTACACTAACACCGCTCTGTGCCATCTAATATCACTTCTGCAATGTATATTCATACATTGCAGAAGTGATATCCAGTTAAATGAAAGGGTTAAAAATAAAAAAATCATTATCCTCACCTCTCCACGATCCAGCGATGCCTCCTGCGCTCTGTGCGTCTAGGACCTGGCCTGACGTCACAGTTGAGTCACATGACCGGTTACCGCGGTAACCGGTCATGTGACTGTGACATCACGCCAGGTCCTGTTGATCAGAAGAAGAAGCTGGAAGCACCGCGGGTGTCGTGGAGAGGTGAGAATGAAGATTTTTTTATTTTTAAAGGCCTGGAAAGAGGGGAACAAAGGGGGCGAAATAGGGGACAAAGAGGGGAGACAGAGGGGGCAAAGAGGGGTCCGAAAGAGGGGGCAAAGAGGGGAGACAGAGGGGGCAAAGAGGGGGAGACAGAGGGGGCAAAGAGGGGGAGACAGAGGGGACAAAGAGGGGGAGACAGAGGGGACAAAGAGGAGGAGACAGAGGGGGCAAAGAGGGGAGACAGAGGGGGCAAAGAGGGGAGACAGAGGGGGCAAAGAGGGAGCAGAGAG
Organism: Allobates femoralis; assembly: GCA_033576535.1. Lineage (NCBI taxonomy): Eukaryota > Metazoa > Chordata > Amphibia > Anura > Aromobatidae > Allobates > Allobates femoralis. Next base: position 646,466,687 of record JARQOC010000003.1, read on the forward strand.
AGGAGGGGAGAAAGGTGACAGGAGGAGCAGGGATAGGATCCAGACTGGTGCTGCAAAATATCGGAATCGGATGCCTATTTGGCATCCGATTGCAGTCATCAGTTTGGATCCGATGCAAAAAGCAGCAAAAAGTCTGATCCCCTCGGACAGCATAAAAACGCTGTGTGAAAGCAGCCTAACAAAAATAAAGGAAGTGATGTTACAAAGCAGTGAGCTTTCGAGACTTCTTAAGGTACCGTCACACGCCGCCATGTCACCGGTGAGATGGCTGGCAATTCCCAACTTCAGCGACCTGGAAACCACACCGCATGTGCGTAGTGGCATGTAACTGGGTGATTTTAGGGCGAGAAATCGCTGGTGGAGCGTCGCCTGATTGTCATGCAGTGCAGTGAAATCAGACGATTTCAGCACATCATGGTGTGTCACAGGGTGATAGCGACATACACAGCGATCCTGAAATCAATCCCGTAGGCATGCTTGGATGGTGTTTTTTTGCGCCACATCTGCAGGAATTGGTGGGTGATACTGCGTTCGATTGGCTGGCCGTGTCCGAGGCGCCTTATTTGATGACCCGTGCATTCACACAAGGCTGAACAATGGGAACGCAGTTCCGTCCACCAATCACAGTGACAGGGGCCTGGTGAAACACACTCTAGCACGCCCCTATCGACACAGCATGCCCACATCGCTGCTACGATTGTGGCGTGTGACGCGGCGATGTGTTAAGGGAAGATCGCTTCCGGTCACCTGCAGCCGATTTCTGGGATGGAGGATCACCAAAGATCGCACGCGAGATCGCTACGTGTGACAGTTCCACAGCAGTCAGAAAAAAGTGCCCAAAACGTGCGCGCTCATGTCAAATCGCCGGCGATATGGAAGCCATATGGCGGCATGTGACGGTACCTTTACATCTCTTCTTCAGGCATGATATGACAAAATATTAGAAGGAACACACATACATAGAAACTCTGGTTATGTGTGTATATAAACGTATGTTCCTTCTATTATTTTGCCATATCATGCCTGGAGAAGATACGTAAGAAGTCTCGAAAGCTCACTGCTTTGTAACATCGCTTACTTTATTTTTGTTAGCCATTAAAAGGTTTCACAACTACAAGATTATTATTTTATTTCTCTGACTGATAAAAAGTATCATGTTATGCACCTTATTGAAGCCATTACTGTCCAACTAATTATACACTGACATCTGAAAGTACAATAATAAGTTTTACTTGCCATGAAAATTAGGTTAAAGGAAACTAAGCCAGGAATGTAGGCAAATGGGCAAACACTGAGAATGAGAAAGGGTTGTCTGAGTAGTGACAACTCCGTTAATAACAAAACCTCTATTCCCACTGAATTTCAGCTCTGCCAAAAATTAACTGCTTACATAATTTTAGTGATCTTCTCATTTGCTCAAAAGAAAGTGGTAAAGGGCACCTGTCACTCCTTTAGGCATTCTAATCTGTGCCCAGCAGCTTAAACATAATGTAATTAGGGTTCTTGTAACCCCTCTATGTGCCCAGACGTCCCCCTCATACCTGAGAAATCAATTTTTATTCTCTGCCGCGCTGCATCCTGGACCTTTTATTATGCAGCACGGCAGAGAATGAAAATTGATTTCTCAGGTATGAGGGGGACGTCTGAGCACATAGAGGGGTTACAAGAACCCCAATTACATAATGTTAAAGCTGCTCGGCACTGTTTAAAATGTCCAAGGCGGGTGACAGGTTCCCTTTAATGAGTACCAGGCAGCTGATATCACTTTGTCATGCTGAGTGAATGATAAAAGCAGACTAGTTACTTCAAAATGGGGCTGGTGCTTGAAATCATTGTCTTCTTCTGCTAACCATGGTAATATCCAAGGAAACGTGCACAGTCATTACTGTTTTGCATCAAAAAGACTTCTAATGGTGGGTTTACACACACCAATCATTGTATCCAATCTCTGAACCAATCTCTGGTTGCAGTGAAATCATGGACACATAGTTCCATTTTGTGGCTGTGTACAACATGGAGCAATCTGTCCATGATTTCACTGCAACCAGAGATTGGTTCAGAGATTGGATACAATGATTGGTGTGTGTAAACCCACCATAAGGCTGGCTTCAGACTGCGTGTCTGATCCGATCGGTAGCTGTCCGCTTGAAGCAGACAGCCGCGGACCGGATCAGCACACAGGACCGGGGGCTATTATGCCCTCCGATCCTGTGTGCAGCCGCACGCAGTTCCTGCTGCTAACAGGTGAGGACTGCGGGCGCCGCGGTCCTGACCTGTCAGCTGGTTCAGCTGCGTGCGGCTGCACACAGGATCGGAGGGCATAATAGCCCCCGGTCCTGTGTGCTGATCCGGTCCGCGGCTGTCTGCTTCAAGCGGACAGCTACCGATCGGATCAGACACGCAGTCTGAAGCCGGCCTAAGCAAGGACATTGATGCTTCCGTTAAAACAATTTATCAGATTATCAAGAATTTAAAAAAGAGCGGTACCATTGCTTTGAACAAGGCGTTAAGGTGCCAAAGAAGCTACAGCAGGTGCCAGGACCATCTCAAAGAGAAACATCACAGACAGCCTGGCATTCTGCAGAAAGTACAGGGGGATTGAACTAAACAGTTCATTTTTCTCAGATGAAGCCGTTAAGACTGTTTGAGACATCTGGAAGAATGATTGTCCAGGGAAGAAAAGGTGAGAGTTACTGAGTAATGCAACAGTAAAGCATCCTGAGACCATTCATGTGTGGGATTACTTTTTATCCAAGGGGATTGGTTTTCTTATATTTATGCTTAATACTGTAACATTGCCATGAATAAAGAATAATATTTAGGCACTCTCCAAAAGCAGCTTCTCCCCACCAACCTGGAGCAATTTGGTGATGAACAATGCTTTATTCAGCATGATGGAGCACTAAATCATAAGACTAAAGCCCCCGTCACACATAACGACGCACCAGCGATACCGATAACAATACGACCTGCGTCGTTTTCACATCGCTGGTAAGATGTCAAACAGGTATTTCACCAACGACTTCAGCAACGATCCAGAATTATACCGAGATCGTTGGGAATTGTCACTCCATAGCGTAGCATTGAGATCGTTGGTCATTGTCCCTTTCAAACACAACGATGTAGCGCTCCCAGCGGGAGCGCAACGACATAACAATGACCCAGAGCAGTATGTAACGATCAGCGATCTCACAGTAGGGGCCAGATCTTTGGTACATGTCACATATAATTACATCGTTAGCAGGATCGCTGTTACGTCACAAAATCTGTGACGTTACAATGATCTCATTAACGATCTCGTTATGTGTGACAGGACCTTAAGTAGTGACTAAGTGGGCTGGTGACAAAAACATTGAAAATTTGGGTCTATTGTAAGGAAATTTTCTAAATCTCATTCTCATTGAGAACCTGAGCTCAACCCTCAGAAAGCAGGTAGACAGACAAAAGCATAGAAATTGTGAGGTTCAGGGGCCATCATACTGTGCGTGTGGAGGAATTCACTGTGGGGGATCATACAGTGTTTGTGGGGAACTTCTTTTGGCATAATACTTTGTGGGGGCAATGAGAGGAGAATCTAGGGGCTTCAATAGGAGAAGAATTACTTTGTAAGGGCAGCAAAGTTATGAGGTATGTATGTATCTATGTGACCCAGCCAAATATTTTCATGGGGGTTGGAGCCCAATTAGAACTTCTCCTATGGGGTCCCATGATTTCTATGTGCGCCCCTGGTGCAGGATGCATTATCCCTTTCACATGCGCCTCTGCTGCAGGACTGATTGGCCATAACTTACACACCACATCCAATGCCACCCCTTGGTACATACAAGCATCCAGCTATGTTTCTCCCAAGCGGCGGTTGGTCGGTGGCGCTTGTCCCCCTTCCCGCTCCCACATCCTTTGCTCAACCCACTTGGAAGGCCTTTGCTATTAGCTCCAGACTTCCACGTGTGCGGTGCTTGTGATTGGCTAAGCGTTTCAGGAGAAGGAGGCGTGGTCTGTTGGGGAAGACGCGCCAATTTACCAGCTTAGTGTAGTGGCGGCTTGTTGATACTCGGACTGAAAGTCATTGCATGTGGTGTGTGGACAGTGTGGCATGGTGACTAGTTACTGCCAGGCAGTGGCCACATTGGAACCTCCCAGAGTTTTGTAGGTGTGTGCCATAGATAATAGGTTGGCAATTAGTGTTGCCTCTTGTGCTATAAGGATGCAGGACTGTGTCTGCCCACAGGACCACCGCTCGGGCACCGCTTGTGCCAAGCCTGACATTGCCATTAATGATCCTTGTTTGGATTCTTCTGTGTGGTTCTTGTATGTGCGTGTGATGGCATTAATATCCTTGTGTTTCGACAACTTCTCTATATCTTTAAATTAAAATGTCCACTATTGACTTCATTTTTACAGGATAGATATAAATCTGTTTGCACCAGATTTATTTTTACAGATTTAAAAATTTACTAAGGGGGGGTGCTGTTTTGCAGTTTGTCTCAGGTTGTAGAGAGGCTAGGTTCACCCTTGGTTCCAATATTGCTTCGATTTTTAACAACAGTCCTATTGCACCCTTATTCGTATATGTTTGAGCAATGGGTTTGGCTTAAAATGGGTTTGGTTTTTATATCAAAATGGGTGTGGCTTTTATAAATGGGGTGTGGTTTAAAATGGGTGTGTTTTTAAAATAGGTGGTTTTAAAATGGGCATTTATTTAAAAATGGGCGTCATTTCTCTAAACACAAACACAGAACCTTTGAATCCCACCCCTGAGCAAGACTGAGTTCTGTGTAATGCATTCCCTATAGAACTTGTGGACATGTGCGGCACTTGCGATTTTGCTGCGATCCGGCACTTGTAGCAATGGAAAAAAAATGCTGCTAGCCACAAGTGCCGCATTTCCAAGATCGCTGCAAAAGAGCAAATGCCGCAAATGTCCACAAGTCCTATAGGAAATGAATTTGGCAGAACGCAATCTTGCTGCAATTCTGCTTGCAAGTGTTTCGGCTTCCGGCAGATCAGACATACTGAGTTCAGAATTTCAACTTTGCCTGATCTTCCGCAATTGCTACAAACTGCTGATGTGACAGCACCCTAAATATTCATTCGTTGCAGAAACTTGATGTATTTGACAATAAAGTGTAAAATCTTATTAAATGCCTGTAATTGTGAAAAAGGTACCATAGAAACATTTAAGTAAAATAGCTAAAAACAATTAAGGAGCAAACTGAAAAATAAAAAATTATGTCAGACTCAGAAGTTTTGACCACTACTTTATGGACTCGATACATCAAGTCTGGCATTTTTCATGGAAGTCTTGGTGAGGAAATAGGTTGGAGTCAAAAGCTCATGACTCACGAAGGTGCATTTGCGCCTTCACAAATCAGGAGCAGTGGACAAGTGGTGTGCACTGTTCTGTATGTACCGCAACACAAATCCTACTCCAGTCACTGCTGGGGTAAGATTGGTGGTATAGCAAACACTGACGTTTGTTTAAAATTTGACCCTATCCCGTCCTGTACCAGCTCCACCTACTTTGCAGTTGCTAGGAGAAAATGGTGTGAAATCTCCAATTGTGATAAAAATTATGCGATTCTTCAAAACGTTTTAAACCAGAATACTGGTGTAAAAGATTTGATGAATTGGGCCTTTGTGTATATAATGTATGTCATAACAAATGTACTTATTTCCTGGATGTTCCAATGGGAAAGGGAACAACTCAAGTACATATCTGCACTTACTTATTAGGGCCACGTCACACACACAGATATTTGTGCAGATATTGTTCGCAGATCTCTGGTTGCAGTGAAATCATGGACACATTGGTCCATTTTGTGGCTGTATATAAATGGATTAATGTGTCCATGATTTCACTGCAACAAGAGATCTGCGAACAATATCTGCACAATTATCTGTGTGTGTGACGTGGCCCTCTGTGATGAAGCTGAGATACATACTGACCTGAGAAGGAGAGTTCATTACGGATATTTGAAATCCATACTGAAAAGATCCTCCAATTCCTAATACAAATATCAGCATGAATAGTCCACGGTATTGTACCTGAAAAATATTAAAAAAATATGATTATTTTGTTAATGTGGTGGTTTAAGAAAAAGGCATAAGATTAAATATAAGACAGAGTACTTAAAGTGAACATGTCACCCCTTTTGTGCACTATAACCTCTGCCTAGCACCCAAGCCACCCTGCCACCTGTAAAACCAGCCCCACTGCCTGTAATATGCTGCCCCTCCTGTATGTATGGAAGCAGTGATGGTATTCACGCCTGCGCAGTGGCGCGGGCCACTGTTATCAATTGCAGCTGCACAAAGTCTTGCGAGACTTCACAAATTTTGAGAGACTTTGGACACTGCGGCTTCAAGAGAGCACAGTGACCCGCACCACTGCACAGGCGTGAATACCATCACTGCTTCTATACATACACTGGAGACATGGCGGGTTTTACAGGCACAGGGGCGGCTCGGACTGAAATGAGCCACATCCCACCCGACTGTGTAGAGCTCATTACCATATGGTGGGGCCACATTCAAAGTTCATTTCTGAGGTAATCAGGGGCCAGTCTGGGGGTATAAAGGGGTTACCTGAACCCCAATGACAGTATGTTTAAGGTGCTGGGCAGAGGTTATAACGCTCAAAAGGGTGACAGGTTCACTTTAATACATTAATAGCGAACTAATGGCATATTGTCATTCTCCGAAAACAAGTTTTAACAGAAAACAGGGTGCACCGCAATGATCTGAATTATATCAGGGGAAGGAGGGGTCCCTCACTGTGCCAAGGGGGACAGATATGCATGGCGGAGAGAAGACATGGCACATTGAGGGAGCAACACGCGAGTAGTAGAATAGTGAGAATTATAACTTTATTAGTGCAATACACCAAACAAGATTAAAAACATTTAAAACCATATGGTGCCACTACAGAACACACCGCTGAACATATGTACAGAATACAATGCTGACAAAACATGAGCAGGATATAACACAATATCGGTGATCACAACAGGTTTGACAAAATACAGGATTGAGTTGTAGGGAGAAACCCGAGGGTGGGGGATGAGAGCTGGTACGAGAAGTACTAGTGCTCCTTCACCACAATATTTCACATAAATGCGCTTGTTAGCCCAATTTAGGGTAGACAGTGTTATGGGTAACCAAATCTATGTCAAGGGACCTATTATGAAGCACAAATCATAGAGCCTCAGAATGATTGGTAGTGCTGGGTGTGTTAACTATGATTAAATACAGGCCTCAGCAGCTAGAATAAACAATGTTTATAAGTGAAACAGATACCAATATCTCACGCAAGTGAAGTCTGCAGAGGCACAGACAATTATAGAGAACATTTCACATATTACAAGTTTACCCAAGATTCAATCATCCAATGAGTAATGCTATGAGTCGTTTAGTAGTCCCAAACACAGTGGTCCCTAAGGGTGGTTACACATGGATGATAACAAAGGTCTTAACCATCAGCTAACTAACCGTATACTTGATACAAAGACCACCCATATATATTGAGTACTCCCTACTGTTTACATATAGTTACAACAGTGTAGGTCACTGTGTCCACTGACAGTGGAAAATAAAGTGCATATTACCAGTCCGTGAATTGTCCGAGGTATCAAACCGAGGTATGTAACGAGGTGACTACAGGGCACCCAGGCCCCAAGCGTACTTCCCTTGAGGAAGCTGCGCCCTGGCAGTGTTATATGCTGCTCATATTTTGTCAGCATTGTATTCTGTACATATGTTCAGCGGTGTGTTCTGCAGTGGCACCCTATGGTTTTAAATGTTTTTAATCTTGTTTGGTCTTTTGCACTAATAAAGTTATAATTCTCACTATTCTACTACTACTCGTGTGTGTTCTCCCTCAATGTGCCATGTCTTCTCTCCGCCATGCATATCTGTCCCCCTTGGCACAGTGAGCGAACCCTCCTTCCCCTGATATAATTCAGATCATTGCGATGCACCCTGTTTTCTGTTAAAACTTGTTTTCGGAGAATGACAATATGCCATTGTTTGGTCTATTGCACTAATAAAGTTATAATTCTCACTATTCTACTACTCGTGTGTGTTGCTCCCTCAATGTGTCATGTCTCTTCTCTCCGCCATTCTCCGAAAACAAAACCGATGTGTTTGTGTTGTTCATCCTTGATCAAGTGTTTTCAGTGGGAAGAGGAGAGTAGGCCGCTACCAAACACCTCTGGCCTTGGGTGACTACTCTCCCAGGAAAACAAAAACATCTAGTGTTAGAATTTAAGACAAGTCATCCTCGGCTCCTCTGTTAATGTTTGAGATAATTTGGGATGCCATCATATATATTCGATACTGTGGCCAGTACCAATAAATTAGTGGGTTTGGATGACTTTTTATAGTACATGGGGACCTGACCTGAGGTCTCCTTCAGATGAAAGAATGTCCATTATTAAAAAAATAAAATTGTATTGTGCACTATTCTCTTCTGTATTTCACATTATACTCACCCATTCCAACTTGTGGGTGTGAAATAAAAATTGGATCCTCCATGGATCGTCTATATTGCATCTGACTGTTTGGGATATAAGGGTGAGTAAATCATAAACTGTATCTACAAAAGACAACGATAACTTTTTCCTTAAGTTATGGTCGTGTTTAGCTCAGTTTATGAAAAATAATCAGATTTTTATACAGTCAAAATGAAAGATTTTAACCTGTGTTGCCATTTATGTGCTGTATGTGTGTCATCCTTATGTTATCCATATGTTGAATTTATTTTAAAACTGTCACCTGAACAGCCCTATTAAATAACATTAGTTTGCTATGTGTGTGGTGTCCTATTATTACACGGACAGCAACATACACATGATACGTTCTCTTGAATGAGCCCAAATGGAGACACCCGAGAGGTTATGGTGGCAAATGTTCCTTCTCCTCCAGTTTTGGTCAATCTTTCCCATCATCTATTATTTTGTAATAATATATTCATTAATAAAGGACATTTAGTCATAAGCCGAGCTCTGTATTCTTACATTAGTGCTGATTTCTAATGAGAATGAATACTTACCAGTTCCTTCAGCCATGATGACATTTTGGAAGGATTTGGAAGGAGCTCTATTCCTTGTCTTGTCTCTGAGCACTGCAGACTTTACAAGAAGCTGCTGGCCAACAAGTTGAATGAAGTTAAATTTTACATAGACTGGGTTATTGAGACCTTTGGATTAGTTATTTCACGTGAAAATTTGGGATGTGATTTGTTATTTTTTTCCATGACTTGCAGTTACATCATGTGCTGCATATTTCTAATGTATGCAAGATAAAGTAGGAGTGTTAGAAAGGTGCTTTATATTTCCTTTACACATCCTTCTATGTGTTTATTTCAGGTATCTTTCTGTAATAATTCTGCTTTTGTAAACATAATGGAACCTTTACGCATTCTGTTATTTTTACTTTTAAATTACTATAATGCCTTGTGATTAACTTAGGTAAAGCTTTATTGACAACAATAAGGGTATGTGCTCACAGTCCGGAGGAGCTGCGTGTTGGACACAGCTCCTCCGGACCTGAGTGAAGCCGCGGGTGGCCTCAGGGAAACTGCAGCCGCCCTGTACTCACCATGTGCAGCGGGTGCGGGGCGGCTTCTCCCTACAGTCACCTGATGGGAGAAGCTTCCCACACCGTAGCATGAAATGTAATATTAAAGATGGCTGGCACACCTCTATGTTGGGTGCTAGCTGCAAAAATATATAACGTTACTAGATAAATATCCGTTATGTATTTTTCCAGCTAGCACCCAACATAGAGGTGTGCCAGCCATCTTTAATATTACATATAGTTATTTTTTGGACTGTGCACCCTCCCCCTCCCTGTAGCTGCAAGGAGACTCCGCATTTTATTTGTAGCTTTGGTTCCAGACACACCCCTTAAAAACAGGTTTTAATTGCATTTAGTGGCATATACCCATACACGCAAGTTCACACTGCAGACATAAGGCGACTAGAGTTGGACCCAGTAGAATGAGAGACCTTGCCACGGTTACCGGGCTCGGATGTCATGGCCATCACATCAGCTAAGTTCTCATGTTATTCATTACATAAGCTTTGAGTAGTTTTCTACTGTGCCTTTTGCTCCAGTTCACACTGTGAATTAATACATGTCAGCCATTAGCTTTTTTCTTGTAGCATGAAATGAACACGCGGAGGAGGAGCGGAAACCCGCACCACATCTGTCAAAACACTACGGTTGGGCCTCTGTGTAACTTTTCCCCTCCTTTCTTTCACCTTCATTTGGGCCTGATTAACCCCTTGGATACTGGTATCTACCTAAGGTAATGACTTCCATCTGCATTCTCTTCTTGATATATGATATGTGAATTTACGCTGCTATATGTTGCACTTGCACTTTTGAGATTGCAGTTTGGATGTCATTTCTGTTTTTGAGACCTTTATGCACTGGTCACGTTACTGGACGATTGTCCTTTTTGAGAGTAGAACTATTATAATCATAAAGTTTTCCTGTTCTCTCTATATACATCTACTGTGCATTCTTGTTCGGGGTCCTTGCATGGACACCCTGGTTATGTATTTACCATGTATCTTGATGTACACTGTTGATCATGGCTACATTTGTTTAAGGTGAAATATGTCTTTCTATGACACCTCTTTTTTAAGCTAAATAAAGAAGCTGTAGTTTACTGCATGGTACTCTTTTTTTCTCTTCGGTTTACAATTCTGATACTGTACTATACAGCGTTTTGAACCCAGTGGCAAGACATTTTAATTTTACCGTCAATATAGCCGTAGGATGACTTGTTGTTTGCGGGACAAATTATACTTTTAAATTAAACCATTTACTTTGAACTTAGAAAAAAATCAAGTGTGGTGAAAGAACACCAACCACCAGGATTTAGTGCTATGCAGCAGGTGATTGACTTGTGCAGTATGACATCACTATGTTTTTTTTTTTGTTTGTTTTTATAAAGCCTCTCTGGGCTTCTCTTTTGGCTGTAAGCCGAACACCCCCCTCCCTCTCATCCAGCCAAGACAAGCCCACAGGGGCGTCATAAAAACAAATAAACAAGAAAAAAACAAATAGTGATGTCCTACTGCACACATCAATCACCTGCTGCATAGCACTAAATCTTGGCAGTTGGTTCCCTTTAAATTGCAAAAAAAAAAGTGCAATTCCATGATTAATTACTATATGGTTAAACTGACCTGGCACTATGATTCCCTAGGTCAGTATGAGTATGTAAATACCAAACATGTATAGTTTTCTTTCAGTAGTAAAAAAAATTCTGAAGTGTGTACAAAAAAATAAATAAATCACTTTCAGTGTCAGAGAACCTTTACAGAGACCTGTAACGTTTTTATTTTTCGGGTTCTGGGGCTGTGTGATGTCTTAATTTTGTGCCTGAGCTGATGTTTTTACTGAAGTCAATTTTTGGGTAGATTGTCTGTTATTGCATTTTATTGCAAAGTTACAACAGCCAAAAAACGTAATTCTAGCTTTTTTAATATTTTTTGTATTACATTATTTACCAATCACATTAATTCATTTTATATCTTGATTGGACATTTATGAATGCAGCAATACAAAATATGTGTTTTTTTTAATTGTTTTATTTTCAATGGTGCAAAAAGGGGGTGATTTTCACTTTAGTGTTTTATTTATTTATTTTTTTCACTCTTTATATTATTTACTACTCCCCTCAGGGGTCTTGAAGCTCTGATCATCTGATCTCTTGCACTGCATAGAGCAGTGCATTAGCACTGCTCTATGACTTCCTATGAACATTGGCTCTCAGCCAGCATTCACAGGAAGATCACCATTACAGACACAGCTCTGACTTCTGACGGTGACGACAACCCATCAGTGCCCCACAACCACATCACGAGGCTGATGATGAGAGTGGGGAATGATGTACTCCCCGCCAGCATGTGTTAAATCCTGCTGTCAGAGATTGACCTTTGGCTGTGAGAGGCACATGTGCAGTGAAAGATGTGGGCTCAGTGTGTGAGCGTTCATCAAAGGCAGGGACACGACCAAGGATGTACTAGCATGTCCTAGGTCGTGAAGGGCCTAAAGAAGACATTTCACTGGATTTAAATTGAAACTTACTATCTATTATGAGTGTGTTGTGTCCTGATGTTACCTCTTGAGGACCTGGGATCAGGAGTTCTCAACATTTAGTCGATTGCAGGCTCTCTATGGAGCCCATTAGACTTTATCTTGTTGAGTCACTTTCTTTCTATGTTGCAAAAGTTAAGGACCCTTTCCCTTCTGGCTAAGAGTTCTTTTAGCCCTATCATCTCTCTCTTCAGCTATATTTACCAGCACCTGGCTTCGCTCTATGCCACATCTTTATACTGACCACGGTGAAGGAACTCGTTTCTGAAAGTCTGAGCTGTTTGTTCCATTTACAGCAGGAAAGCTGCCTACTTGAGAAGATTTTGAAGTCCTTTTATATATGTTTAATTTCTTGTGTTGCCTATGTTTTTCCTTGCCCTTCTGCATCTTCACTCCCTTGGAAGGAGGAGACATCTAGGTGAGTAATATCTTGTAGCATACGAGACCCAGGCATCTTCACCCTCAGGGGCACAACCCTAGATGTTCAGAGTGCCCACTTGCCTTCGGGGACACCATCCACACTGCTTACTGGACAGTGTCCCCTGCCTTTGCACTCACTGCTTCTTCCCTCAGTGCACTATGTGATGAGTTCAGCTTCCAACCAGCCAGCATAGGTGTTGGAGATCAGTACTGCCCTGCAGGTGACATCACTGGTCCCTGTTGGAAGATGCACTCAATGTACAACACAGGAGGGCTACTTGTCAGAGGGGAGAGAGCGCGGCACAGAGGCCCCTGTCAGGGGGGAAACAGTCAGGCACAAAGGGAGAGGCACTGAGCAAAGGGGGAGAGAAACAACACACAGGGAAGAGTGACACAGCACACAGCCTATTAAATACATATATGTATATATATACTGTATATATATATATATATATATATATATATATATATATATATATATAATACAGTACAGTACAGACCAAAAAGTATAGACCAAAAGTTTGGACACACCTTCTCATTTAAAGAGTTTTCTTTATTTGAATGACTATGAAAATTGTAGATTCACACTGAAGGCATCAAAACTATGATTTAACACATGCGGAATTATTTACTTGACAAAAAAGTGTGAAACAGCTGAAAATATGTATTATATTCTAGGTTCTTCAAAGTAGCCACCTTTTGCTTTGATTACTGCTTTGCACACTCTTGGCATTCTCTTGATGAGCTTCAAGAGGTAGTCACCGGAAATGGTCTTCCAACAGTCTTGAAGGAGTTCCCAGAGATGCTTAGCACTTGATGGCCCTTTTGCTTTCACTCTGCGGTCCAACTCACCCCAAACCATCTCGATTGGGTTCAGTTCTGGTGACTGTGGAGGTAAGGTCATCTGGCATAGCACTCCATCACTCTCCTTCGTCTAATAGCCCTTACACAGCCTGGAGGTGTGTTTGAGTTTATTGTCCTGTTGAAAAATAAATGATGGTCCAACTAAACGCAATCTGGATGGAATAGCATGCTGCTGCAAGATGCTATGGTAGCCATGCTGGTTCAGTATGCCTTTAATTTTGAATAAATCCCCAACAGTGTCACCAGCAAAGCACCCCCACACCATCACACCTCCTCCTCCATGCTCCACGGTGGGAAACAGGCATGTAGAGTCCATCCATTCACCTTTTCTGCGTCGCACAATGATACAGTGGTTGAAATCAAAGATCTCAAATTTAGACTCATCAGACCAAAGCACAGATTTCCACTGGTCTAATGTCCATTCCTTGTGTTCTTTAGCCCAAATAAGTGTCTTCTGCTTGTTTCCTGTCCTTAGCAGTGGTTTCCTAGCAGCTATTTTACCATGAAGGCCTGCTGCACAAAGTCTCCTCTTAACAGTTGTTGTAGAGATGTGTCTGCTGCTAGAACTCTATGTGTCATTGACCCGTTCTCTAATCTGAGCTGCTGTTAACCTGAGATTTCTGAGGCTGGTGACTCAGATGAACTTATCCTCCGCAGCAGAGGTGACTCTTGGGCTTCCTTTCCTGGGTTGGTCCTCATGTGAGCCAGTTTCTTTGTAGTGCTTGATGATTTTGCAGCTGCACTTGGGGACACTTTCAAAGATTTCCCAATTTTTCGGACTGATTGACCTTCATTTCTTAAAGTAATGATGGCCACTCATTTTTCTTTACTTAGCTGCTTTTTTCTTGCCATAATACAAATTCTAACAGTCTATTCAGTAGGACTATCAGCTGTGTATCCACCAGACTTCTGCACAACACAACCGATGGTCCTAGCCCCATTTATAAGGCAAGAAATCCCACTTATTAAACCTGACAGGGCACACCTGTGAAGTGAAAACCATTTCCGATGACTACCTCTTGAAGCTCATCAAGAGAATGCCAAGACTGTGCAAAGCAGTAATCCAAGCAACAGGTGGCTAATTTAAGAACTTAGAATATAAGACATATTTTCAGTTGATTCACACTTTTTTTAAAGTATATTATTCCACATGTGTTAATTCATAGTTTTGATGCCTTCAGTATGAATCTACTATTTTCATAGTCATGAAAATACAGAAAACTCTTTGAATGAGAAGGTGTGTCCAAATTTTTGGTCTGTACTGTATATATATATATATATATATATATATGATATACATATACAGGCAGCAGCCTATTATATTTACACAGCCACCAGCCTCTAAATTACATACACAGTATAAAAAAAAGCCTGCAGCCTCTATATTACATGTATATCCAGCCCACATCCTCTATATTATATAAATGTGGCGCCTGCCAACACAGGTAACCACAGACTCACCTACAGCATGGATGGGTTTCCACAGTGGGTACACAAACACAGACAACACCTTTCACCCCGGCACAGTAGGGGGAACTCAATTTGCTGCTTTTAGGCGAGATACCCTATAAATACATAAATACTGGTGCTGGGGGCGGAGTTAGAGTGTGCAGATGCTACAAGAGCTGTGAAGACGTACTGGTGGTCAGTGCTGCGTTAGGCCCGAGCCAGATACACGGAACAGCCTCCGAGTAGTCCTGCCTGCAAGGCCCAAGAGTGGGGTCGGAAGGCAAGGAGAACAGAAATAACAAAGTGGGAACAGAGGAGACAGTGTTAGGTTCGCCTAAATCACACACCAGACTCTGGAGTCCAAGTCTACTGGAGAGCACCCGGCCCAGTAGAGAATACCGGTATACCATGGAGACTTCAGTCTCCTGGGCATCTGTGCAGTCACACACAGGGAGCCAGGCACTGCAAAGGAATGAGTAGTGGCAGTCCATCGAGGATTACCCGAAGACAGCACAGGTGGAGAGGAAGAGAGTAGAGGAGACCAGCCAAGGTTTATACATGAAAGGGAGGGGGAGGGGAGCGCACATAGGGCAGTCACCAGGGTATAACAGAGGGGGTTTTTAGGACCCACTCACCTTTTTCTGTTGTGACACCCACAACTGGTAAAGATTGCCTGGTCGCTGCAGATCCCGTGGGGGATAAGTGTAGAAGTTAGTTGCAGAATCCGGGATTATAGACCGCGCCGACCAGATGATGGATAACAGACTTTATTTGGCACACATCACACAACACACAGGATTTGCCGACGTGTTTTGTGGTCCTCCAACCACTTCTTCAGGGCATGTATACATAATGAAAACCAAACCTTGCCCCTCGCTCTGCCGAACAGTTCCGATGCGCAGCGGCCTAATCTGGAAACTCCCAAACTGATTACCTGTTTAAAGACTGGCCGTGATTCACTGGGGGGGTCCCCGAAAATGTCCGCTATGTCCAGCGACAATGAAAATACCTTTGCAGACCCCGTGAATCACCCCCAAACGACCATGGCTGCAACTAGTAGAGCCGCCGACCCACTGGGTGCAGTAGCCCCAATCATGCCGATCTCGCTAACGTATGTCCCGAGTGCTAAGTGGTTGCCCCAGTATGATGGTCGCCCTGATACTTTGTCCTCTTTCAAAAGAAAAATCTACAGCGTGCTGGACATGAATCAAAAAAGTCTCCCTAGAGACAAGAAATGTCTAAAAACTCACAATCTTTATTTAAGAGTCTTTTAAAAAGCGTCACAACATCGACTTTCACAAAAAATTAGAGAAACACATAGATAAATGTAGAAAAATACAAAAATACAATAGCCAATTAGAGCTTAAATAGGTGTGATATTCATAGCATTGCACTTCACGGCTCACTGGGGAGATGGGCTACACGGTTAGGCTGGGGTTCCACATAAGCCCTCAGTCCGTTTTTGGCTTTAGTTTTCTCATTTTTTTTTTCTAAGTCCAAAAACTGACAGAAAACGGATTGGATGTAATAAACACCCTGTCCGTTTTTCTATGGAGCTCCAAACATTGCCCTGTCCGTTTTTGAGTCAAAAACGTTGCATGCAACGTTTTTGGCATCATTTAAAAAACGCATGCGTTTTCATGCGTTTTTTTAACATGGGGCCCTATGGGAAACGCATGCGCGAACGCATGCAAATGCGCACTTGCGTTTGCGCATGCGTTCGCGCATGCGTTTTTTTTAATGAAAAGTCCAAAAACGTTCAGGAGTGCAGGAGGCTCAAAAAGCACCCAGAAAAAAACGGATTGGTGATGAAAATCACTTCCAAAAACGGATTTCTATGTGTGACCACAGCCTTACTCACACAATTATGGGTAAGGTTACACAGTTGTTCTCAGTTTACCATGGACTTCAACTCACATATCACAGAAATAGCCACATCAAGTAATTCTAATCATAATTTCCGGAGCTGTTTATAGATACTAGAGATTACTCAGTCACACATTGGATAACTCAGCTACACTGAGTGGCCAGGGAAGCAATTGTTGTTGGAATATATATTTCTAAGCAGTTATGATTGGCTCAGTGTGCTGGACATGTACGCCATGACCGGTCAGCAGTGTACTGGGACAGTTAACTGGTGCAGCAGAAAGAGAGGCTGAATCCTGGTTCACTGCTGAAGGGGATCAGTAGCTATAATCTTTGAAAAATTAAAACTTGCTTTTGAGGACTGTAATGTGGCTGACATAAGAATGCACTTCTACGACTGTTATCAGAAGCTGGAGGATGACATCCGGATTTATGCATGACGCTTACAGGAGGCGCTGCGAGCCTTAAAGCAAGTTAACCCTGCTAGTGTCCAAGATGAGAATAAACTATTGATTGAGCAGTTAACCCGGGGGCCCCGATCACCGGAGGACAACAAAACCCTGCGCTGGTGGTCCCTAAATCACCCGGATGCCAACTTTAACACTTTAAAAGACATGGCCATAAAAGGATTGCAACCGGTGGAGACTCTTAAAGCTGCCATCCAGCGGTGGTGCAGTGGCAAGGCTCCGGCTACAGCAACACCAGCACCCATGCCTGCAGCTGAAAGCTGTGTTCAGTCCACTAACCCGGATAGAATTGACTTTTTGTATTCCGAGGTGCGCCAGCTTGGTAAAAACTTAGCTGCTGTCATGAAAGCCATACAACTGCAGCAGGTGCCAAAGCCACTGCCTAAACCCCAGCCTCTAATCCAACTTGCAGACAGCCCGGAGGATGTCCCATGGATGAGATTGAGGAAGACCACTTTGCCCAGAGGGAGGACCACCGACCGTTACAGCTCCACAGGAGAACCCATCTGCTGACGCTGCAGCAAGACCGGCCATATCGCAAGAAACTGGCCTTTAAGCAAGCAGACCCTGCGGCCCGGGGCTGAACCCTAGGAGTAACTCAACAGGGCCCAGCCAACTGGTATGATACCTACATCGGACAGCGACCATTTCTGTGTATCATACTAGATGGCATCTCGACACCTGCTTTATTGGACACCGGGTCACAAGTGACCACGATCCCTGATATCCTTTACAAACAATTTTGGTCATGTAATGAACTTAAACCACCCGATATGAACCTTAATATTTATGCGTATAATGGTGAACCACTTACTATAGTGGGGGTTAGAGAAGTACCCATAAAAGTGGGGAGGGTGGAGTTACAAGACCAAGGGGTTATTGTGGTGGAAGAAAATCCCAATAACCAGGATTCTTGCATTATTTTTGGTACAAATGTTGTTATCAATTGCATGGAGGAAGTGTTGTTTTTGCTTCAAGAGATTGCGGACACTGCCAAACCTGGGCAGAAGAAGGTTCTTCAGAGAGAGATAAGAGCCCTCCTGCACCAGCAACAGGTAAAACTTACAGGTGGTGAAATTGGTACCGTACGGGTAACAGACCCGCTTTCTATTGTAATACCTCCAATGAGTGAAATGATGATTTGGTGACGAGCAGCCATAGGTCTGAGAGGGCAGGACTATCAGGCGGTAGTGGAGCAGATCAGCTCAGAACACAGGCCAACACTCTTGACAGCCAGAGGGGTAGTAGATGTACACAAGGGAAGAGTACCAGTTCGCATCTTAAATTGTGGCAGTGATGAGGTCAAACTACCCAGGGATTCCACAGTTGCTAAGCTGTACACTGTAAATAACAATGAGATACAAGCAGTGGGACCCTTACCTCTACCCAAGGAGGCAGAGGATAACAACGCTAAGGGGCACCTAGAGGACTAGTGTCAACAGCTCCATGTAGGAACTGATTCCACTCCCATATATAAAAAGCAAGGTGTCTACCGGGTAGTCCAAGAATTTGAGCAGGTATTTAGTAAGCATCCACTTGATTTTGGTAGGATTAAAGGGGTACACCATCATATCCCCCAGGTACGCATCCACCAATCAAAGAGCGATACAAACCTATTCCACCCGCACACTATCAACAAGCCAAGGAGATGTTACAGGACATGAAGGATGCAGGGGTCATAGGAAACAGTTGTAGTCCCTGGGCAGCTCCACTAGTCCTAGTCAGAAAGAAAGATGGCAGTATGAGAATGTGTGTAAATTACAGGCAAATAAATCGAATAACACACAGATGCTTACCTGTTACCTCGCATTGAGGAATCACTAGCTGCATTGAAGTCTGCTAATTACTTTTCTATCCTAGAACTCACTAGCGGGTATTAGCAGGTCTCCGTTGCAGAAGAAGTCCATGAGAAGACGGCATTCACCACCCTCATGGGCCTATGTGAATTCAACAGTATGCCCTTCGGACTATGTAACGCACCTGACCTGGAATGTTCAAGAGGCTGATGGAGTGTTGTCTGGGGCATAAGAACTTTGAAGCGGTACTGCTTTACCTAGATAACGTTATCGTGTATTCAAAATCTTATGACGACCACCTAACCTATCTAGCAGAGGTATTTGAAGCCTTGTCCAAATATGTGATGAAGCTAAAACTATCCAAATGCCACCTGTTAAAGCCGAAAGTCCAGTACCTGGGACACATTGTCAGTTCCGAAGGAGTGGCCCCAGATACAGACAAGGTCACTGTCATCCAGGAATGGCCAAAGCCTAAGACTGTCAAGGAAGTACGTCAGTTCCTGGGATTGGTGGATACTACAGGAGATTCATCAAGGAGTACACGAAGAGGGCTGCTCCCCTGCAAGACCTCCTAGTAGGCCAACCCCAGAAAGGCAAGTCCAGAGATCCTCCCTTGGAGTGGGGCAAGGAACAAGAAGAGTTGTTCCAACAGATGAAAGAGGCCCTAACAGGTGAAGAGATCCTGGCTTACCCCGACTACAACCTACCATTCCTGTTATACACTGATGCCAGTAACGTGGGTTAGGAGCTATACTCTCCCAGAAGCAAGAAGGCAAGGAAAGCGTGATTGCCTATGCTAGCAGGAAGCTTCACCCTACAGAAAGGAACCCTGAAAACTACAGCTTGTTTAAGTTGGAGTTCCTGGCCCTGGTCTGGCTGTCACAGAAAGATTTAAGCATTACTTGGCATCGAACAAGTTCACTGCCTTTATGGATAATAATCCCTTGACCCACCTGGAAACTGCAAAATTGGTAGCTATGGAACAGAGCTGGATGGCAAGATTATCCAATTACCAGTTTACCATCAAGTATCAGGCTGGGCATAACAACGGCAATGCAGATGCCTTATCCAGGATGCCTCACATAGCAGATATAGAAGCAGATGAGGATGAGCTTGAAGAGATAGAGCTACCCGCGTTCCATCAGTTGAGGATATCCCAGTGTCAACAAGCCTATACAGAACTTCCTTAGAGAATTTGCAAACTGGTGGTCGGTGCTGCGTTAGGCCCGAGCCAGATACACGTAACAGCCTCCGAGTAGTCCTGGAAGACCCAAAAGTGAGGTCAGAAGGCGAGGAGAACAGAAAGAACAAAGTGGGAACCGAGGAGCCAGTGTTAGGTTCGCCCAAATCACACACTGGACACCAGAGTCCGAATCTACTGGAGAGCACCTGGCCCAGTAGAGAATACTGGTATACCGTGGAGACTTCAGTCTCCCGCGCATCTGCGCAGTCACACACAGGGACCCAGGCACCACATAGGAAGGAGTAGCGGCAGTCCATCGAGGGTTACCCGAAGACAGCACAGGTGGAGAGGAAGAGAGTAGAGGAGGCCAGTCAAGTTTATACATGGCAGGGGCTTCACTCACACAGGGAAAGAGACAAGGAGGCCTTATACCCACTCGCTGTGGAGATCCAGAAGTGCATCCTGAACACCCGGTAGTGCTCTGGATGTTTACCTGCAACTACACCAGTAAAAGGTAAAGGACAACCACCGGTGTGTGTGTCAGTTTCTTACCCACTCCCCTGCCATCCACAGAGACTGGCCCGTTATCCAGCAGCCTGGCAAAATCCCTGCTCCATCCCTCATTTTCATCACCAAACACCCCAGGGATCCAGCTCCACCTGTGGGGAGCTTCACCACCTAGCTGCTCGTCAATCATCCCTGGAGGCCCTACGCAGCGCTGGTGCAGTCACCAGATACCACAGGTGGCATCACGATAATCTATAAACTTTTATCTTCAATCCAACACCAACTACACCCCTTTTTTAAGTAAGACCCCAGGGCCACGGGTCTGGGCAGGCCACCAGTGACATCCCTACCGAAGCAGAGGGCCCAGATACCTGAGTCCTCATACCATGGGTGAGTCATAACCGCAGCCCACAGCCTCTATATTACATATATATGCAGCCAACAGGCTTGATTTTATATATATACAGCCAAAATGTGTTAAAGGAGCCCACTAAGACTCTTTTGCTCGGGGCTCACAAAAACCTAGAGGCGGCCCTGTATCAGGGGTATTCTTGGAGACAGCCTAAGGACCCCTAGTGTGAGGGTCATCTTAGGTGCCCTGCTTCCCTACAGTCACAGCATGACATTATTTCCTCCAATTGGAGCTACTGTACTGAATCTCTGACAGCTTTTCTTTTTATTCTGTGCTCCTTGGTTTCAAAGACATGCCCCTTGGAAATAAATATGCAAATTTTACCATCAAACCCACAGGACTTCCATTTGCTTTTTACACGCTGATGTTGGCCAATCAAAATACAGCTATGACTACAGAATAGTTCTGTAGTATACATCCAATTGGTTGGAGGGAAAATGTGTACCTTTATTTCCTGTAGTCTCAGTGCTTTGAGCGTTGACTATAATTGCTCCTAACACACCTAAATGACTGAAAACTGGTAGCTCCAATGAGAAATAAAGTTTATGTTCTCCCGGGTGCACCTTCATAACACTATTAACTTGCAGATTAGCTCTATATCTACAGGTTAATGCATTATCAGGTCTGGCAGATTCCCTTTAAAAAAAAATTCATTACTTTGTTCAAATTGTCCGTTTTTAGTATTAGTAATGAGGGACATTTTCCTACCCTTTACAATATTTTTTTTAAATCAAGTATTTTTTATTTGTCACATAACAAACTTACATATCAATATAGATTGCAGGATATTCACAGATTACAAAAATAACCCAACAGAAATACAACATTCCAACCCCCCACCCTCAGTCAGCCCAACGCGTCAACTCCAGGATATAAGGATCCAGATTACCAAATCATCACTGTTCCCATACACAGAAAAAAGAGGGAAAAAAAAAAGGAAAGCCAACCCTTCCAATCCTTTTAGATTACAGTGTGTCTCTAAGAAAATCAAAGGATGCCAGCCCCGGATAATCTAACCAACCCCCCAATTGTTTTCGAACTGATTCAGCTTGCCCCATTTAGTGTAGATGTTGCGCTCCATAAGAATTATACAGTTGACTTAATGTGCAAATTCTTTCCTCATCAGAGGATCCTTGTCAAGCCAGTGCAATATAAAGCATTCTCGCAATTGCCAACTTTCCCCAGTCATCCAACATCACGTCTCCTACATGCCCCAGGATGTACGTCAGCAGGTCACAGGTTACACTCACTCCCATCACCCCCTGTATGAGATCCAGAATGCTTGTAATCGAGGGCAGGACCAAAGCATATGAATAGTATCCGTCTCCTCCATCCGACACCGAGGATGGCCAGAGTCCCCCTTAATCCAGCTCTACATATCCATACTGGGGTCCTATACACTAGGTGTACGGTAAATAATTGTGACATTCTTCCGGATTCACTCACGGAGATCTTAGGGATATACTGCAAAATATCCTCCCATTGTGTGTCTGATATAGGCCCCAGGTCTTCAGACCAGTTCAATTTGGCTATCAGTGGATATCTTTCCAGGAAGGTCTCCAGAAATCCCTGATAAAGCAAGGAGATGAGCCCCCTGGTGCCTCTTTGTGACCCTTTGACATGTATTATGTTATCAGCCTGCACCAGGATCGGTGACCGTCTATTTTATTTAACCTCTTTACGACCAATGACGAGTATACTCGTCATGAAAAGATGTCAGTTCCCGCATCATGACGAGTATACTCGTCATGGCTTTGAACTGTCACTGCTCCTAAACGAACAGTGACAGCTCAAATCTAAAAGCTGTCAGTGACAGCCAAGGGTCAGGGGCAGAGGTGTGGGGACCCCTGTTAGAGGTCCCCACACTCAGAGCGATGTGATCGGTCAGTCAATCTGACCGACCGATCACATCAAAATCGCGCAGGAAAGTGCTGAATGTCAGCACTTCCCTGCATGATCTCTGCAGGAGCCGGGCTATGAGCTGTGCCCGGCTCCTGCAATCATCCCCTGCTTGTGCCCTATTATGTGCATCACTTCCCCCCTCATCCCCCTGTCCCCCACTGTGTCTGCCCTCCCCGCTCATCCCCCTGTACCCCACTGTGCCTGCCCCCCGCTCATCCCCCTGTCCCCTGCCGTGTCTGCCCCCCGCTCATCCCCCTGTCCCCCAGCTGTGTCTGCCCCCCCCGGCTCATCCCCCTGTCCCCGCGTGTTTCTGGGCCCCCCCGCCGGTGACCGGTACTCACCGCCTCCTGCCGCCGCCGCCTCCCGCTTGCGTCCTCCTGCCGCCGCCGCCTCCCGCTTGCGTCCTCCTGCCGCGGCCGCCTCCCGCTTCCGTCCTCCTGCCTGCGACCGCCGCTCTCACCCGACGTCTGGTAAGACCTCCCCCATCCCCCTGCATGGGGATCCCTGATCCCCCATCCCCCTGCATGGGGATCCCTGATCCCCCTGCACGGGGATCCCTGATCCCCCATCCCCCTGCATGGGGATCCCTGATCCCCTGCACGGGGATCCCTGATCCCCCATCCCCCTGCATGGGGATCCCTGATCCCCCTGCACGGGGATCCCTGATCCCCCATCCCCCTGCATGGGGATCCCTGATCCCCCATCCCCCTGCATGGGGATCCCTGATCCCCCATCCCCCTGCATGGGGATCCCTGATCCCCCTGCATGGGGATCCCTGATCCCCCATCCCCCTGCATGGGGATCCCTGATCCCCCTGCATGGGGATCCCTGATCCCCCATCCCCCTGCATGGGGATCCCTGATCCCCCATCCCCCTGCATGGGGATCCCTGATCCCCCTGCATGGGGATCCCTGATCCCCCATCCCCCTGCATGGGGATCCCTGATCCCCCTGCATGGGGATCCCTGATCCCCCATCCCCCTGCATGGGGATCCCTGATCCCCCTGCATGGGGATCCCTGATCCCCCATCCCCCTGCATGGGGATCCCTGATCCCCCTGCATGGGGATCCCTGATCCCCCATGCCCCTGCATGGGGATCCCTGATCCCCCATCCCCCTGCATGGGGATCCCTGATCCCCCTGCATGGGGATCCCTGATCCCCCATCCCCCTGCATGGGGATCCCTGATCCCCCATCCCCTTGCATGGGGATCCCTGATCCCCCATCCCCCTGCATGGGGATCCCTGATCCCCATGCAGGGGGATGGGGGATCAGGGATCCCCCTGCATGGGGATCCCTGATCCCCCATTCCACTGCATGGGGATCCCTGATCCCCCTGCATGGTGATCGTGGGACCTTCGTTGTGGACTACGTCGGAGGTGATCGAGCGTCGTGGGACCTTCGTTGTGGACTACGTCGGATCTTTTTATAATAAAGATGGAGTCCGAAATTTGTTTGTGTTTTTTTTCTAATAAAAATATTTTTCTCTGTGTGTATTTATTGACTACTTACCAGAGATTCCTAATGGCGGGTCTAACATTGGCCCAATATTATGAATCTCTGGCTTAGTGCCAGCTGCCAATAAAAAGCTGGCATTAACCCCTTTATTACCCAGTTTGCCACCGGCACCAGGGCAACTGGAAGAGCATGGGTACAGCGCCAGAAAATGGCGCTTCAATGAATGCGCCATTTTCTGGGGCGGCTGCGGGCTGCAATTCGCAGCATGGGGGGCCCAGAACGCTTGGGCCTTTCCATGCTGAGGATTCCAGCCCCCAGCTGTCTAGTTGTACCTGGCTGGGCCAAAAATATGGCGGAGCCCTACGTCATTTTTTTTTCTAGAATTAGTTCTAGAAATAAAAAAAAATGGGCTTCGCTGTATTTTTGGTTGCAGCCAGGTACAACGAGGCAGCTGGGGGTTGCTGGCAGTCTGTAGCTGCGAAGTTGTACCTGGCTGGACCAAAAATATGGCGGAGCCCTACGTCATTTTTTTTTCTAGAATTAGTTCTAGAAATAAAAAAAAAATGGGCATCGCTGTATTTTTGGTTGCAGCCAGGTACAACGAGGCAGCTGGGGGTTGCTGGCAGTCTGTAGCTGCCAAGTTGTACCTGGCTGGACCAAAAATATGGCGGAGCCCTACGTCATTTTTTTTTCTAGAATTAGTTCTAGAAATAAAAAAAAGCCTTCGCTGTATTTGTAGCCAGCCATGTACAACTTGGTAGCTGGCTGACTGGAATCCTCAGCGTGGAGAGACTCAAATGTTGTGGGTCCCCCACGCTGCAAATTTCGACCCACAGCCACTGAAGAAAATAGCGCATTCATTAGAGGCGGCATTTTCTGGTGCTGTACCCCAACTCTACCAGTTGTCCTTGTGCTGGTGGCACACGGGTTCTCCATATGCGACATGGTGTCCGCTAACAATTTCAATAGAAAATTACCACAATTGTTAGCGGAAACCATGTCGGGTATGGAGAGCCCCTCCCTGTGTGCCTGAACATTGGAGCTCCCCCACAAGTGACCCCATTTTGGAAACTAGACCCCCGAAGGAACGTATCTAGATGCATAGTGATCACTTTGAACCCCCAGGTGCTTCAGAAATTCATCCATAAAAATGAAAAAGCACGTTTTTTTCCACAAAAAGTTTCTTTTTTCATTTTTACGGATCAATTTGTGAAGCACCTGGGGGTTCAAAGTGCTCACTATGCATCTAGATATGTTCCTTGGGTTGTCTAGTTTCCAAAATGGGGTCACTTGTGGGGGAGCTCCAATGTTTAGGCACACAGGGGCTCTTCATATCCTACAAGGTGTCCGCTAACAATTCCAATTGTTAGTGGACACCATGTTGCGTATGGAGAGCCCTGTGTGTCTCCACATTGGAGCTCCCCCACAAGTGACCCCATTTTGGAAACTAGACCCCCAAAGGATTATATCTAGATGCATAGTGAGCACTTTGAACCCCCAGATGCTTCACAAATTGATCCGTAATAATGAAAAAAGAAATTATTTGTGGAAAAAAAAGTGCTTTTTCATTTTTACGGATGAATTTCTGAAGCACCTGGGGGTTCAAAGTGCTCACTATGCATAAAGATATGTTCCTTTGGGGGTCTAGTTTCCAAAATGGGGTCACTTGTGAGGGAGCTCCAATGTGGAGACACACGGGGACCCTCCAAATGCGACATGGTGTCCGCTAACAAATTGAGCTAATTTTCCATTCAAATTATTAGCGGACACCATGTCGCATTTGGAGGTTCCCGGTGTGTCTCCACATTGGAGCTCCGCCACAAGTGACCCCATTTCGGAAACTAGACCCCTAAGGAACATATCTAGATGCATAGTGAGCACTTTGAACCCCCAGATGCTTCACAAATTCATTCATAAAAATGAAAAAAAACACTTTTTTTCACAAAAAAATTCTTTTTGCCTACATTTTTTTCAGTTTCACATGGGCAAAGGGATAAAATACATCCCAAAATTTGTTGGGCAATTTCTCCTGAGTACACCGATACCTTATTTGTGGTCATAAACCACTGTTTGGGCGCACGGCAGGGCTCAGAAGTGAAGGAGCGCCATTTCACTTTTTGAACGGAAAATTGGATCTAAAATTCAAATTGCGCTCCCTCCCTTCTGAGCCCTGCCGTGCGCCCAAACAGTGGTTTATGACCACATATGAGGTATCGGTGTACTCAGGAGAAATTGCCCAACAAATTTTAGGATGCATTTTATGCTGTTGCCCATGTGAAAATGAAAAAATTGAGGCTAAAAGAACATTTTTGTTACAAAAATTAAAATGTCCATTTTTTCCTTCAACTTTATTTTAGTTCCTGTGAAGCACCTGAAGGGTTAATAACCTTCTTCAATATAGTTTTGAGTAGCTTGAGGGGTGCAGTTTTTGGAATGGTGTAACTTTTGGGTGTTTTCTGTCATGTACACCCCTCAAAGAGACTTCAAATGTGATGTGGTCACTAAAAAATTGGTTTTGTAAATTTTGCTGGAAAAATGAAAAATTGCTCATGAACTTTGAACCCTTATAACGTCCTATCAAATTTTTTTTTTTCTTCCAAAATTGTGCTGATGTGAAGTAGACATGTGGGACATGTTATTTATTAACTATTTTGTGGCACATAACTCTCTGGTTTAGCAGAATACAAATTAAAAATTTGAAAATTGCTAAATTTTCAAAATTTTTGCCAAATTTTTTATTTTTTCACAAATAAACGCAAAAATTATCGACCTAAATTTTATACTAACATGAAGCCCAATATGTCACGAAAAAACAATCTCAGAATCGCTAGGATCCGTTGAAGCGTTCCAGAGATATTACCTCATAAAGAGAGAGTGGTCAGAATTACAAAAAATGGTCCGGTCATTAAGCTGCAAAGTGACTCGGTCCTTAAGGGGTTAAGCAATGCATGTCGCAGCTGCCGATATTGGTAGAACATTGTGCGCTCTAAGGGAAATTCCTTCCCCAGCTCTTCAAACGATTTAAATGTACTGCAATTCAGCAGTTGCGTAACATACCATATTTCAATCCTCCTCTACTGACCAAACTCCGCAGATGAAGCATTTCAGGCAACCTGGGGTCATGCCAAATAGAGGTATATCTAGTGAACCATACAATCCCCCTCCACTGTTTAATCTTCTGCCATACTTTCCAAATCATCACTACCATGGGGAATTTTCCAGAACTCAGCTAGAATTTACCTGCCTCCAGGCTAGCCAACAGTGGACCATTCCCCACAATATACCTAAGAATCCTACCCACGGAGCTATCATAAGCTGGGTACCCCCATCCCGCTAAATGTTGTTGTTGGGAAGCAATATAGTAGACCCACGGATTTGGGACTGCCAGACCCCCGTCATCCATGGAACGCTGCAGATACTCCAGTTTAATATGGGGCTGCCTTCCTTTCCAGAGTAAATCCCTGAAGATGGCATTGATTTTATAGAATCTGTTTTGTGGCAACCACACCGGAGAGTTGTGTAAGTCATAGAGGAGCAGGGGTATAATGATCATTTTAAGCAAGGTTGCTCTTCCTGCCAATGACAGATATAGTGTACTCCAAGCCGCAATTTTTTGCCTAAATTTACCCAGAAGAGAAGTCAGGTTCAGTTTTTCATAGTTATTTAGATTAGCTGATATTTGAATTCCAAGATAACAGAAATCCCGGACTACTCGTATCAGAGTCAGTGGATCCTTATCTACAGCCATCGCCCCGTCCAGCGGGAGCAACAGTGATTCGTTCCAAATGATGAAAATCCCGGACACAGCATCATAAGTGTCCAGCACCCTCATAACTGCTCTCAAAGAGTTGCCCGACTCTCCCAAAAACAGGAGCGTGTCATCCGCATAAATCACCACCTTTTCTTCATGCATCCATATCAGAATCCTTTTATGTTCTGATCCCATCTTATGACCGCCACCAGCAACTCGATGGCAATGGCGAACAGTAGAGGTGACAAGGGGCATCCATGTCTTGTTCTCCAAAAAAGGGGGAAATCTTCAGACAGCTGCTCGTTTACACATAATCTAGCTCTACGGGCAGCATATAACAATTGAGCCCATCCAATAAATTTCTCCTCAAAGCCGATATGATGCATTGTGGCCCACAAGTATCACTGTCAAAGGCTTTGGCAGTTTCTAGTGTTAGGATGGCCTTGTGCCCAGCATTGTCTGCCCTGGCTTGCATGTTAAGGAATAGTCTGCGTAAATTGGTGGCTGTGGATTTATTAGGCATGAAACCTGCCTAGTCAGAGTGTATGATAAACGTAATGACCCTGCCAAGCCTATTAGCCATCATTTTAGCCAGAAGCTTGATATCTACTGTCAATAAAGAGATCGAGTGATATGAGGCCGGAGGCGGACACCAATGAGCGAGGAGTATGCAAAACAGCCGCGTGCATTCAAAATTCGCGCCAAGCATTGCGCCGCTGTCGCCGAGATACACGCGTCTGGCCGCGGCCATCGTTGGGAGATCAGTGGGATCTCCCGACGGTGGCCGCAGCGTGCGCAAGCCAGCCGGTCATCTCGTGGCTGACAAGCCGCTGACCTCTGTGTAGCAGTAGCTCAGCCGTGGCCACCTGCCGCACAGAGGAGCGGCGCGCGCCAAGCCGCACATTGTATTTAAAATATGGCGCCATGGTGCGCGGCGCTATTCTGATATCAACCCTCCAGGAAGACAACGGAATTGAGTGGCAGTGAGTGTCCCCACAGCGTGCGGGCTCCTCACTGCCTACTCCATCTCCTCAGCCTCCCCATCCTCACAGCCTTCTCCATCCTCATAACCTCTCCATCCTCACAGCCTCCTCCATACCCTCAGCCTCCCCATTCTCACAGCCTCCTCCATCCTCACAGCCTCCTCCATCCTCACAGCCTCCCCATCCTCACAGCCTTCTCCATCCCCTCAGCCTTCTCCATCCCCTCAGCCTCCTCCACCCTCACAGCCTCCTCCATCCCTCAGCCTCCTCCATCCTCACAGCCTTCTTCATCCCTCAGCCTCCCTCATCCTTCAGCCTCCCATCCTCACAGCTCCCCATCCTCACAGCCTCCTCCATCCCTATAATCTCCTCCATCCACACAGCCTCCTCCAACCCCTCAGCCTCCCCATCCTCATAGCTTCTCCTACCTCACAGCCTTCTCCATCCTCACAGCCTCCCCATCCTCACAGCCTCCTCCATCCTCACAGCCTTCCATCCTCACAGCCTCTCCATCCCCTCAGCCTCCTACATCCCCTCAGCCTTCTCCATCCTCACAGCCTCCTCCAACCCCTCAGCCTCCCCATCCTTGCAGCCTCCTCCATTCTCTCAGCCTCCTCAGTCCTCACAGCCTCCTCCATCCCCTCAGCTTTCCCATCCTCACAGCTTTCCCCATCCCCTCAGCCTCCCCATTCTCACAGCCTCCTCCATTCCTCTCAGCCTCCACATCCCCTCAGCCTCCTCCAACCCCTTAGCCTCCCCATTCTTGCAGCCCTCCTCACATTCTCTCAGCCTCCTCAGTTCTCACAGCCTCCCCATCCTCATAGCCTCCCCATCCTCACAGCCTACCCCATCCCCTCAGCCTACTCCATCCTCACAGCCTCCTCCATCCCCTCAGCCTCCCTATCCTCACAGCCTCCTCCATCCTCACAGCCTCCTCCATCCTCACAGCCTCCCCATCCTCACAGCCTCCTCCATCCCCTCAGCCTCCTCCATCCCCTCAGCCTCCTCCACCCTCACAGCCTCCTCCATCCCCACAGCCTCCTCCATCCTCCACTAGCCTCCTCCATCCTCACAGCCTTCTCCACTCCCCTCAGCCTCCCTCATCCCTTCAGCCTCCCCATCCTCACACCTCCCCATCCTCACCGCATCCCCATCCTCCAACCCTCCCTCCCATCCTTCAGTCCTCCTCCATCCTCACAGCCTCCCATCCCAACCCCACCTCACAGCCTCCCCATCCTCATCAGCTTCCCCATCCTCACAGCCTCCTCCATCCTCACAGCCTCCCCATCCTCACAGCCTCCTCCATCCTCACAGCCTTCCCATCCTCACACCTCCCCATCCCCACAGCCTCCTCCATCCCCTCAGCCTCCTCCATCCCACAGCCTCCTTCAACCCCTCAGCCTCCCCATCCTTGCAGCCTCCTCCATCCTCACAGCCTCCTCCATCCTCACAGCCTCCCATCCCCTCAGCCTCCCTCCATCCCCTCAGCCTCCTCTAACCCCTCAGCCTCCCTCCTTGCAGCCTTGTCCATTCTCTCAGCCTCCTCAGTCCTCACAGCCGCCTCCATTCCCTCAGCTTTCCCATCCTCACAGCTTCCCCCATCCCTCAGCCTCCCCATTCTCACAGCCTCCTCCATCCTTACATCCTCCCCATCCTCACAGCCTCCACATCCCCTCAGCCTTCTCCATCCCATCAGCCTCCTCCATCCTCACAGCCTCCTCTAACCCCTCAGCCTCCCCATTCTTGCAGCCTCCTCCATTCTCTCAGCCTCCTCAGTCCTCACAGCCTCCTCCATCCCCTCAGCTTCCCCATCCTCACAGCTTCCTCCATCCCCTCAGCCTCCCCATCCTCACAGCCTCCCCATCCTCACAGCCTCCTCCATCCTCACAGCCTCCTCCATCCTCACAGCCTCCCCATCCCCTCAGACTCCTCCATCCCTTCAGCCTCCTCCATCCTCACAGCCTCCTCTAACCCCTCAGCCTCCCCTTCCTTGCAGCCTTGTCCATTCTCTCAGCCTCCTCAGTCCTCACAGCCGCCTCCATTCCCTCAGCTTCCCCATCCTCACAGCTTCCTACATCCCCTCAGCCTCCCCATCCTCACAGCCTCCTCCATCCTCACAGCCTACTCCATCCCCTCAGCCTCCCCATCCTCACAGCCTCCCCATCCCCTCAGCCTCCTCTATCCCTTCAGCCTCCTCCATCCCCACAGCCTCCTCCATCCCCACAGCCTCCTCCATTCTCACAGCCTCCTCCATCCTCACAGCCTCCCCATCCTCACAGCCTCCTCCATCCCCGCAGCCTCCCCATCCCCTCAGCCTCCTCCATCCTCACAGCCTCCTCTATCCCTTCAGCCTCCCCATCCCCACAGCCTCCTCCATCCCCACAGCCTCCTCCATCCTCACAGCCTCCTCCATCCTCACAGCCTCCCCATCCTCACAGCCTCCTCCATCCCCTCAGCCTCCTCCATCCCATCAGCCTCCTCCATCCCCTCAGCCTCCTCCATCCCATCAGCCTCCTCCATCCCCTCAGCCTCCTCCATCCTCACAGCCTCCTCCATCCTCACAGCCTCCTCATCTTCACTCCTTACTCCTGTCTATAAGGTCTGTCAGTCAGTGTGACGCAGTTTACTCCTGTCTACAAGGTGTGTCAGTCAGTGTGACGCAGTTCAATCATGTCTATAAGGCTGTCAGTGTGACGTCCTTCACTTCTGTCTACAAGGATGTCAGTCAGTGTGACGCACTTCACTCCTGTCTACAAGGCTGTCAGTCAGCGTGACACAGTTCAATCATGTCTATAAGGCTGTCAGTCAGTGTCACAAACTTCACTCCTGTCTACAAGGCTGTCAGTCAGTGTCACTCAGTTCAATCCTGTCTACAAGGCTGTCAGTCAGTGTGACGAACTTCACTCCTGTATATAAGGCTGTCAGTCAGTGTGACGCACTTTACTCCTGTCTACAAGGCTGTCAGTCAGTGTGACGTAGTTAACTCCTGTTTACAAGGCATTCTAGAATACCCGATGCGTTAGAATCGGGCCACCATCTAGTACTACAATAATCGCCTCCCGCATGGACCATGGCAACTCCCCCTTCTCCAATCCTGCATTATATACTTTCATCAAATTTATCACAGAGGCAAATCTGCCACTTCCTCAGAGCCAAAGAATTGGCAGATTTGCCACAAAACACGTCGGCACAATAAAGCTTTCAAGAATATTTCTGTCCTTTTGTGGTCAGCGTGGATACATTGAAAAACCCGTTTTCTTCCTGCAGCAATCACTGGTTCCTTTCACATTCTACAAGGGGTTGTTACTATTCACAACCTGTAAAGGTGTATGCACCAACCGTGTATTGTCACCTAAGATATCACTTTTATCACCCTATGGCGATTTAAAGAATAAGGTACCTGGACCCGTAGAAGCAACATCGTTTGCGAAATGGCGTCGTTGTCCACCGGTCCTCCGTGGTCACCTCCCTGCACCCTGTCTATCCTTGACAATCTGGATTAAAAGACCACCCTGCCCATACCGGTGTGTGCTGCCTTGTTCTTTAAATCGCTGTATCACGTTCTGGTGCTTTGGACGTGCGCCGCCGGAGGGGTACCCGCCAGGGATGATTTCCCGGAACATGACTGTTGATACCGTTTAGTGCCCTGAACCCTTTTCTCCTTTTGGATTGACTTTTATCACCCTATGTGCACTCTTCTTCCTTATTTCCAACATATTTGAAAAGAGAGGCCCCCTAAATTGCTTATATACTTTTCCCGGTAGCCGATCCACCCCCAGGGCTTTTACATTAGCCATAGATGCTAAGGCAGTCTCCAGCTCCTCTATGTCGAACAACTCCTGAGATTCAGGGGACAACTGTGGAAGCCTAGCTCTAGCCAGAAAATCGTCAATCTCCTTCTCCCCCAGGCTCACCTGTGATCTGTACAACTTTGTATAAAAGTCAACCAAAACCATCAATATCGCCTTAGTGTTAGACACCTCCCTTCCATCGTCCGCTTTTAGCCGTAGTATAAAGGAAGCGTCCTTCTGTGCAGCAGCCACCAAGCCCAGGAGATGATTGGTTCTTTCCTCCTCCTCATATATTTAATAGTTTGGAACATCCTCCTACGTTCCGCCATCTTCAAAGACATTTTGGTAACGCTAGCTTTAGCTCGTTTAAGTCTCTCCTGAGCCTGTGTGGAAGGGCACGGAACCAGGGCTGTCTCCGCCTCCTCAAGTTCCCTAAAGAGCAGCTGATCCTTTTCCCTGGTTGTCGCCTTGGCTCGAGAGATCTCTTTAATACATAGGCCCCTGAAAAATGCCTTCATGACTTCACAAACAATGCCAATATCCGCAGACCCCTTATTAATCTGAAAGTATTCCTCCAGTTTACTCTCCAAGTCTTTCCCTATATCTATTAGCTGCAGGCAAAAAAGGGTTCAATTTACACAAGGGTTTAATGGTGGGCAGAGACTCCTCATTTGAAAGTGTCACATACAAAGGGGAATGGTCCAAAACTGTTCTAATTAGGTACCCATCTATTCCAACCATCCCAACAGTTGCTCACCCCCTAGTGCTAGATCAATCCTGGATAACGAAGAGAAGGATGCCCAGAAAGATGAGAAATGCCGTGTGGTTGAGTATGGGACCCTCCACAGGTCAATCATGGCCTTCTCCTTTAACAACGGTACAAACGGAGTACAATTACCTCCTTGTCATATGTCTTCCCCTACCCCTACCCCAATGTGAATCCAGAACATTATTATAGTCCCCCAACCTGTACAATATTTAGAATAGACAGCACACAGATGTCGATTATGTGCTGTCAGCCATTTTCACTGACTCATAGATTTCGAGGGGTAATTTTGATCTATGAGTTTTTTGCAGACACACTTGACCAGCACCATAGACTGTATTGGGAACATGAAAAACGGAAATCTAAATGACGAATTAAGCACATTTAGACAATATTGCTAAATCTCTAAAAAGGAATTATTTTGCCCTGTATTCAAAATCTAAAGTCAGTACTGTTTGTGATAGATTTTTTAATGTCAGCTTTCTGAAATTTGCTGAGCAATGCATTTTATCTTGGCTTGATAAATATTAAATACTTGTTAATATATTTCTTAGCTAAGACTCCAAAAATAGGACACATTTACTCAATATGTAGTTCTTTTGTTTTATAACTATGTCCCCCCCCTAGTTAAGTCACTTACATTTTCCGCTATACTATGGTCTTACCAATACCCATGTAAAGCAGTCTGCATACCGGGTGTTAGCAGAGGTGAAGGGACACATGAAGGAGCAGGTAGAAGAGATGCTGAACCTTTGGGTAATACAAAAATCCCAAAGTGCCTGGGCCTCACCTGTGGTTCTTGTTCCAAAAAAGGACGTACCACCAGGTTCTGTGTAGATTATACAAAATTAAATCTCCTTACTACATCTACGGTCTACCCCATGCCGAGGATAGATGAGCTGTTAGAGCAGCTAGCTAATGCATTGTACCTCACTATCATGGACTTGAGTAGGTGATATTGACAGATACCCATGACCAAAGAAGCTCAGGAGAGGTTAGCCTTTATAACGCTGTTTGGCTGTATGATTTTTGGTGATGCCATTCGGTATGAAAAATTCCCCTGCCACCTTCCAGGGGTTGGTTAATCACTTATTGGAAGGATTTGAGGGTTTTGCCATTGCTTATCTAATGATATAGCCATTTTTAGGAATTCTTGGAAGGAACATCTTGCACACTTTTTTCAGGTGTTGCAGAGGCTTCACAGGTCTGACTGTGAAGCCTGTCTCCTAAAACCTGAACCAGGGAAGGTAGAATCCATTACAGCTTGGCCCACCCCACAAACCAAGAAACAGAGAAGGGGCAGCTGAACACTGCTGTGATCATCATTCATAATTACGCTCCCCCCCCCCCCAATTAGGCTACAGAAGGCAAAGTTAAGTTTTCTCCATTTTATTTCATAACAGTGTTGCATATGGTATGTCACTTTTTATTTCTATTTTTTATTCTTTCTATTGTAAGCACTGTACCTTTTATATTAAAGCTTAAAACTTTAAAAAGTCCAACCCTTGTGTGCTCTACATAACCCATGACTCTAGAAAGGGTGTGATTTTGTTGATTGTCTGATAAATCTTAATCTAGGGGGAATCATCGGCCCCAAATCTGGTGGGTGGTGGCAGGTTTGTGAAGCGGGGTGTGCGGTCTGCGTCGGGGCGTGATTGATGCTCACATTTAGCATAGGACAGAGGTCGAGTGCTGGATTGATGAGAGGAGATAGATTAACCCTTGCAGATGCAACCCCGAGTCACGTGCTGAGAAGTGGGTATGTGACATGGTCCAACTCTGTATTCCGCAGGATGTAGTGTCCTCACTAGCACCACTCAGCCGTCACTCCCTTTCTCTCTCAGGATGCCACCTCTCCTGTCACTAGTCGCCCATAGCAAGTAGAACTCTGGTCTGTCTGTGACCTCGGCTGGGGCCCTAATTGATGTTTCCAACAGCAACCATCTATCTATGCACTATCTCCTCCCCTATTGACTAATCCCATCTGTCACCTGTTACCGGGCAGATTTCATCTTTGGCCCAATCAGATCACTCCGCCTCACATAACATCCGGTATCTGTCACCAATCACAAGGTCTTATTCAGTTGCAGGGTAGAAATAGGCTGGTGAATTAACATGAGAAGGCCTCCAATTTCTGGAGCCTCAGTGAGAACCAGACTTCTCTTGGTCGGTAATAATGAGACCGGGCATAAAGATTTTTGTCCATAAGAACCACCTTATAACATATCTAGGATAATTCTCTTCTTTTAAGGCCATGTTATATTCGTATATGTTGTGGGATGAGATTCTCTGTTAATTTTGTGATATATAGTACTGTATTCTGCTTCAATTTACATGCCAATAAATAGTTTGTAACTAGAAAAATGTAGCATATTATGTGTCTGTGTGTAGCTTTGAAATTTTCAAAGCCTATGGAAGGAAGGACCAGCTGTGGAGATAGAGTGATCCTTGTAAGAAGTTTTATATGCTGACATTGCTCAGCTCTGTGCTGTAATGTGATATGTTGTCTCCTTGTGAGCTGCAGTCATCCAGTGTAGGCCACGCCCCTCTCCATTATCTGGTTATATGCCCTTATTCACTGTGAAGATGGATGTGACACAGGATCAGCTTCACACACAGTGTAGTGGGGACACCTTGTGGAAGATTGATGAATACTAACCAGCCAGAATTTCTAAAGAA
Source organism: Allobates femoralis (assembly GCA_033576535.1). NCBI lineage: Eukaryota > Metazoa > Chordata > Amphibia > Anura > Aromobatidae > Allobates > Allobates femoralis. Next base: position 646,503,091 of record JARQOC010000003.1, read on the forward strand.
CTATATTACAAATTTTACTAAAATCACTTTCTCTACATTATTATTAAATAAAAATTTAAAAAGAGGCTACGCATTAAGCTTTATTGAGTTTGTTTTATTAAGTTTGTCAAGTAGTAGCCGTAAATATTTGGCAAACCAAAGCCACCTCTTTTCTTGTCTTTATGTAAGATGACCTTGGAAATGTTCGGCCTATTGTTTCGCCAAGTGAATCGTGACAATTAGGAGTGGAGTTTTTGAATCCAATATTTGTGAACCAGTATTAGTAAACTCTGGAGTAGATGTAGGATTTTGGGAAGAATAATCGATTTATACTGTATATAACTAACTTCCCCAGCCATAACAATTGTTTAGTAAGGTTGAGAAGTTTAAAGGTACCAATATTTTTGTGGGGTTGTTAAAGAGTATCCCCAGATATTGTATGCATTCTTTTCCCCATTAAATACAAATTCTTTTTCAATAATATTTTGAAGGGTAGGGTGTATATTAAAGCCTAAAATTTGTGATTTAAGTTAGTATACTTTGTAATATGATGTAGCTGAGAATTAATTTAGTATAGATATGGTGTGTCTTAATGAATCTAATGGGTTTGCTATGGACAGGATCATATCTTTTCCGTATAAGGTAGCTTTATAATGTTTGAGTTTGGTGTATATTCCTTTTATTCCTTCTTTAATTCTAATGGATTCTGCCGATGGTTCTATCAACAGAAGAAGAGTATCGGGGAAAGCGGACAGCCTTGTCTGGTTCCCTTGGTATATGCATTCTCTTGATAGGTAATTGATTAGATATATTTTAGCTGAGGGTTCTCAATAAAGTGTTGAGATTGCCTTAACTATTGGTCCAGCAAGAACATTTTTTTTCAATGTAGTCATGTATCCCCAGATTATTCTATCAAATTCCTCTGCATCCAAAGATCCCCTGATGGCTCGATATACCATATATACTCGTGTATAAGCCGAGTTTTTCAGCCCAAAAATTGGGCTGAAAAGTCCCCCCCTCGGCTTATACACGGGTCAATGCGGTAATATAAATCTTGGTGGCCCCCAAATGCTGGCACTCGCCCCCCTTGTGTGGTAAGGGCCCCCCGCTGCTTAACTTACCGTCCCCGGTCTTCTGCACCGCCGGTCTTCTGTGCTCCGTCCTCCATGCTCCCGTCCGGCTGCATCCGGGATCCCCGGCCATCGCACGATGACGTCATCGTTACTGCGACGACCGGGGATCCCGGATGCAGCCGGACGGGAGCATGGAGGAGGGAGCACAGAAGACCGGCGGTGCAGAAGACCGGGGATGGTAAGTTAAGCAGCGGGGGGGGGGGCCCTTACCACACAAGGGGGGCGAGTGCCAGCATTTGGGGGCCTGTATACCCCTGGGGCTGCTGTATACCACTGGGGCTGTTATATACCCCTGGGGCTGCTGTATACCACACCACTGGGGCTGCTATATACCCCTGGGGCTGCTATATATCCCTGGGGCTGCTATATACCACTGGGGCTGCTATATACCCCTGGGGCTGCTGTATACCACACCACTGGGGCTGCTATATACCACTGGGGCTGCTGTATATACTGCTGGGCCTGTATACCACTGGGGCTGCTGTATATACTGGTGGAGTCTGTATATACCACTGGGGAGGCTGCTGTAATACTGCTGGGGTCTGTATATACCACTGGGGAGGCTGCTGTATACCACTGGGGCTGCTGTATATACTGCTGGGGCCTGTATACCACTGGGGCTGCTGTATATACTGGTGGAGTCTGTATATACCACTGGGGAGGCTGCTGTAATACTGCTGGGGTCTGTATATACCACTGGGGAGGCTGCTGTATACCACTGGGGCTGCTGTATATACTGCTGGGGCCTGTATACCACTGGGGCTGCTGTATATACTGGTGGGGTCTGTATATACCACTGGGGAGGCTGCTGTATACCACTGGGGCTGCTGTATATACTGCTGGGGCCTGTATATGCCACTGGGGAGGCTGCTGTAATACTGCTGGGGCCTGTATATACCACTGGGGAGGCTGCTGTAATACTGCTGGGGCCTGTATATACCAATGGGGAGGCTGCTGTAATACTGCTGGGGCCTGTATATACCACTGGGGAGGCTGCTGTTTACTACCACTGGGGAGGCTGCTGTATACTACCACTGGGGGGGCCTGTATACCACACTGCTGGGGGCTGTATACCTGTGCTGGGGTCCACCCTCGGCTTATACATGAGTCAATAGGTTTTCCCAGGTTTTGGGGGCAAAAGTAGGGAGGTCGGCTTATACACGGGTCGGCTTATACACGAGTATATACGGTAATTATGGGGGCATATGGAAGAAGTGGGGGTTTGTCTTTCTCTCACCCTGCAGGGTTATATTAGGCGCAGGTTAATGGGAAACAGTTTGCCCACTCCTTTGCCCTAAACCAAGATGGCGGATCCGCTTCGCGCATGCGCAATGGGGCCGGAGTGACCGCGCATGCGCGGGGAGCCCGTCTGCGTCACTTCCGGTCACCTGACGTTACAGGAAGTCTTCTTCCAACCAGGAAGTGGCGCTGCGCGCTCCTCGTAGCGCGGCCCCTGGCACCACACATGATGATGCACTTTAGGTAATGAGAGCCCTATAAGAGCCCTCACATAGCACTCCTTCCCCACACCTTGAAAAAGGTCACGAAACATGTGTCGGGGTCGCCCCGCAGACACTGAGGGTCACTTTCAGATTTTCACGGGTGAGTTACTGTGGGATTGAGGTTGTTGTATTGCTACCCTTGGACGTTGTGATTACTGTTTTACCATATAACCTTATTTGTGCAATAGTCCTTGGATGTGATTGTAACATTGTCTACCTCATTATACTGATGAAATTTATCTCAGTGTCGGTCTCCTTTGGTGACATGTACCATCCAATCTGTACGGTCCCAGTTTTTGTACTTGCAACTGGCCTTACTAGTAAACCTTTGCACAAGCATAGCCATTGTTGTATGTGACTGGTTACTGGGTTTATTTACGGAGGTATTAACACTTTATTCTCATGTTTAAAAAAAAAAATCTAAAGATAGTAGCAGAGAAGGGTTTTTTTCAATAATATTTATAATATTTAATATTTTTCGGTGGCGTCAGCTGATTGCCCTTTATAATACCTACTTGATCCACATTGATAAGATTAGGGCGAATCTGTTGTATCCTGTTGGCGATTACTTTTGAGAATATTTTGATATCAGTATTTCTGAGCAATATTTGTCTACAGTTTGCAACATCCAACAGATTTATTTTATTTTTGGGTAGGATTATTATATTGGCTGTAAAGCATAACCGCCGTTTAAATTTTTATTGAATAATAATGTAGAGCAAGTGATTTTAATAAACTTTCTAGTATACTTCATTAGAAAATTTTGATTGAAAGCCTTTCATAAACCTTCCACAAGGTGCCCCTACTGTATTGTGTGTAAAGCAGTCACACGTTTATTCTCACTCACATCCATCTTCACAGTGAATATGGGCATGTTTACAGATAAGGGGAAAAGGGGCATGGCCTACACTTCTGACTGCAACTCATGACAAAACAATGTATCAGATTACCATAGTCTACAACGCAGTTGCTAAGCGATGTCAGAAGGTCAGGAAAAGTTTTCCCTCGAGTATTGATTTGTATGAAGGCTCCTCGGACAACTGCTTTGCATGTGTTCCACAGTGAATATGTGGAGATATCCTAAGTATTGTTTTTGTTAATATAATTTTCAAGAGCCTTTTCAAACTCCTTACTATATTTGGGATGTTGTATTAGGTAAGAGTTGTTTCTCCATATATTTTCACTGCTATAGGGTATGCTCGAATGAATTTTAAAGCTGATGGGAGCATAGTCAGACCATGTTTGGAGGCCTATATCTAGTGATTTACGAGTAAATGTAAGTGTAAACGTTGAGGTCAGTACTAAACCCAGGGCAAAACTACTGTGGTGCAGCTGGTGCAGCTGCACCAGGGCCCTGACCGGCTAGGGGGCCCCTTCAAGCCTGGAGGGGGGCCCCCAGCCGACCCCCACAAGCCGCCGTCAGAGGAGAGGAGGGTCAGGCAAGGGAAGCAGAGAGCTTCGTGCTTCCCTTGCCTGATCTCGCCCCTCCACACCTCCGCCCGCCCGCCTGGCTCCTAGGACAGCTACAAGCATCCGGCGTGGCTCACCAGGAGTCCCCCCCCCGCGCTGATGGCCAGTAGCCCCCCCCCCCCCCGGGCCGCACCGGCGGCCAGCAGCCCCCCCCCCCGATCCTGCTCCAGGGCCCCCAGGAGTTACAGTCCGTCCCTGACTAAACCTATTCTAGAAAAAGAAGTGTGTTTGTCAACACGCATATTCCCTGGATGAAGTATTTAGGCAGCGAAAGTGCCATATAATTCTTCCCTTCCAACCATTTATCCAATGTCAAAAATTGATGTCTGGTTTTTGAGGATCAGTTCAGTCTCCCATTCGGTAACACATTAAAGTTGATTCTTAAACTTTTCTTCATGTTGTTTAAGAAAGAGATCTGCCCCTTTTTCAGGGCATTCATGTTAACCAAAGTATATTCTACATCATTGATTTTACCTATTAAAATGCAGAATTTACCTGCTTCATCTGTTAATTCCAATATTAAATCAAAAGAGACTGAGTTTTTAATTTAAGTAATCACTTCAGCTTTTTTCTTTTCAATGGATGACTGAAATTTGTGAGTGAAAATTTTATTCTTAACTGTAGGTGGGTTTATGGAGGACAATTTTGTTTACTGAAATCCAATTATATCAGCTTCTGATTCATTCATAGGTTTCCATGCCATGAAACGTTTCTGTGGGGTATTTAAGCCCTTGACGTAATAAGACAAAAAAATGTAACCTCATTTGTGGGTGGGAAAGGTGGAGCGACCATTCCGAGTACCATGGTAAGTATTAGATATGCAAAATATTTTGAATATGTAACTTGATCTTTACAAGGTGTCTGAAAGGAGAAAAAAGGGTTAAATACTTCTAAATCTATGGAAAGAAAATACCGTAAACATAATTAACTTATAGACCTTCGGGAGGATCTTGTTGATCTAGTATTGCAAATGGACTCCGAGTGGGGGACAGTTCTATGGCTTCTCCAGCATTATGAGCTATTGCAAAATAAGATAGTATTTCTAAATAGTCCAAAGGAGGGAGTAAAGAAAAGGAACACTTAAAACCAGCAGTCAAGATATAGTTTAAGTATGGAAAAGGTTCTTTTATTTGGCAAAGATGTTTTGAACTGATTAATGTTCCAGCACAGCAGGGAGCCGAGAGAGCGCATAGCAGAGAGAGACAGGACTGCAGGGAGAGAGGGGCAGAGAGTGCACAGCAGAAAGGAGGGCAGACACAGAACACACAGCATAGGGGGCAGAGATAACGCATGCGCATTTATGTGGCTGCCATGTTTGGACACTTAGCTATGCAAAAATTACAGCCATGTGACGGATCACACAGTCTCACGGATTACACTGCAAGATTACAGTAGTTACAGGCTTACATCATGAGGGGAACTTGGTGGGAGCTTATGAAGTGGAAGGTATCTGTCTATTTTGTATGCAATAAAGGTTTTCTCTCTGTGTTTTTTTTCTCTTTCCTGAAAGTATTGCTAATGGCTGCCTGTCATACCGATGGCTGACATCAGCAATAGGGCTTGACGCCAGCTGCCAAAAAAAGCTGACATCAACCCTTTTATTACCCAGTCTGCCAGCACTATACGGCAGCTGTAAAAGCGGGGTAACCATTAGTTTTAGTGTCTTTCATGGAAGCGCCACGTCTGGGGAAGCTGCTGACTGCAATTTTCAGCGTGGGGGGCCCAGAACACTTGGGTCTCACCAAGTGCTGAGAATTCCAGCCCCCAGCTGCCTTGGTTACCTTGGCTGGCAATACAAAATATGGCAGAGCCCACGCAATTTTTTTAAAATTATTTAGTTACATAATTTAAAAAAATAAGGGCTCCCTTGTATTTTTCATTGCCAGCGAAGGCAACACCAGGCATCAGGGTTTTGCAGCCAGTAGCTGGTTAGTTTACCTGCACTGGCAGTAGAAAATTTAGTTTAGCCCTACACATTTTTTACCAGGGAATTAAAGCGAACCTGTCACCCCCTCCAGGCATCTAAAGATAACATAGCCACCTTCTGCAGCACTAAGGCTGCAGTCTGACAAGGTGTCTATAGCATTTATGCTCCCTTGATTCACTGAAATAAAGACTTATATAAAATCTGTTTCAAACCAGATCCAAGACCGGGAGGCGGGTTTTCAAGTGTCTGTCTCCCTCCTCTGTGGTGTCAGTCATCCCTCTCTGCTCTCTGTGTGCCGCCTCCAAGGGCCATCTCCCTGCACTACAGAGCTTTGTCAGCTCTGCTACAACATAGAGCTGCTGTTATAAGAGACCCCACAGTAGTAAATCTAGCAGGAGGATCCTGAGCAGAGAAAGCACTGCCTGCTACATAGCAGCCTTGAGCTCAGCTGTCAGCAGTGCAGCAAAGTTGAGTTTGTGCTTTAGATCAGGGGCTGAGGACGGAGCAATGATGCTGGGTACAAGAAACTGAAAGTGAAAACTGCTCAGCTCAAGGGCTGCTACGTAGCAGGCAGTGCTCTGTCTGCTGTTCTGCTCACGATCCTCCTGCTAGATTTACTACTGTGGAATCTCCTATACCAGCAGCTCTATGTTGTAGCAGAGCTGACAAAGCTCTGTAATGCAGGGAGATGGCCCTGGAGGCGGCACACAGAGAGCAGAGAGGGATGACTGACACTACAGAGGAGGGAGACAGATGCTTGAAAACCCGCCTCCCGGTCTTGGATCTGGTTTGAAACAGATTTTATATAAGTCTTTATTTCAGTGAATCAAGGGAGCATAAATGCTATAGACACCTTGTCAGAATGCAGCCTTAGTGCTGCAGAAGGTGGCTATGTTATCTTTAGATGCCTGGAGGGGGTGACAGGTTCGCTTTAAACATTTTATTAAAAAACAAACAAACAGGTTATTAATTAAAAATACATTTATTTACATACATTGGGAGAGAGCATGTGTCGAGCCCCAGGCCCTGGAGTGTTTGGGTATCAAGGTCGGCTGGAATGCTCGGATGTCACGGGTGGCAGCGCCTGATCCCGTGGCCTGGGTGACACTTCAAAAAGGGTGTATTTACAGGGGATAAGAGTTTGTCATGTGACACCACCTGTAGTACCTGGTGATGGGTCACCAGCGCCACCACAGTTCCCCGGAGGTAGATGGTAGTGTGGCTCACTTGGCAAAGCTCCCTACAGTCAGAGCTATTCCTCCGGGGCAACATTCCTGCAGAGGGAACAGGTAGATGTAGAAACTCACACACAGGCAAAGTCACTTTCTCCCGGGTTCTTTACTGTCATCTTGTAGCAGCATCATACAAAGTTCACAGTCCAGCATCAGATGTTAAAATAACAGGTAGCTCTACAGGTGGCTGCAAATGGATCCCAGGTGGTATGGTGGAACCCGTAGTGTACCTTAGTTGACGAACCCGTGTCCTTTCTTCCCCGCCTAGGATGGGCCTATACCCAATGGCTCTGTGTAGGTAGTATTGGGGGTCCTCTCCCTCATGGTGAGGAAGCAGGCAGACCGCTCCATCTGGCAGGGTGCTGTGGCGATATACGGACCACAGTTGGGGCAATTACACCTCTTTTACGGGTGCAATACCCCCCTGTGGCGCCTGACTACATGGTGCGCCACACATGCGGGGAGAGAGACAGCAGACAAGGTAGAGACCACACAGGGGGAGAGCCACCCGCCGCCCCAGCACCATAGGGTCTGCCTCCATCATGATGTCACTGACCTCCCGATGCGATAGCATCGGGCCTACATCTAGTTTAATACATAAAGTGAAACTCATATTATATAGACTCATTACAAATAGAGTGATCTTGATGGCCCATTATTCCCAATTTTACTCGAAAAAATAGCTTCACATAACTCCCACGAATATGTCCACGCCTTGAGACAAAATAGGACAATCAAATTCTATAAGAAATGGGACACATGGAATCGGATCTTTCCTCCTCTTCACACTCTGAATGTACACTTATAGAAGACTCGAGCTCTACTTAATATATTAAACAGACAGACTCTGCTCTCAACCCCCCCTCCCCCTACCTTCCTATCCCCCCCCCCTCCTTTCCCAAATCTTTTTCATTACTATCTACTTGGTTTAGTTTTGGGACTAAATAGAAGATCTTCCTTTATTCTAATGTGGCAACCAAGTTGAAAGCTTTAAGTAACTAACTTCCGAACTACATGACTCAAGAAGATCACCATCGTGAAGAAAAATGTGTTTAAACAATTGTTGATACTATACGCCTATGTCCAGCATTTATAAATACTTGCTTGTTATAACCTTGCATTAATTCTAATCTTTGTTCATGTTAAACAAAAGAATAAAAATATTTGATAAATAGAGTGATCTATTTCAAGTGTTTATTTCTGTTTATATTGATGAATGAAAACCCAAAGGTCATTGTCAGGAAAATATGATTTCTTGTCATTGTTTTAAAATGTTTTAAAAAACAGCCAGAGATATTTTTTTACTTCTCCACCCCTTGTTTGTTCGTAAGGCTTGGTTTCACATTGCATATTTTTTCCTGTCCGTGGGATCCTACTTTAGTAGGATCTCACGGACAGGAACGGACACCACAGGTGGTGACCTATTTCTGTGTCCGGGTCCGTGATTATCACGGATCTGGACACAGAGTGAGCTATGCGGGGTAATTTCACTTCCGCAATGTTATATATATAAAAAAAAATCGATTTCACCTTTCCTGCGATCCCCCGATGTGCAGCATCTATCTCAGAATGCTAAAAGGACCTGACTGGCGGGGCTACCCGCTCAGCGTCATCGGTCACATGACCGGTTACCGCGGTAACCGGTCATGTGATGTGACGTCATGCCAGGTCCTGTACATCCCGAGATGCTGACGGCGGTGGATTGCAGGACAGGTGAGAATCGATCTTTATTATTTTTAACCCCTGCTTTCACTTAAATTTCACTTCCGCAATGTATATATACATTGCGGAAGTGAAATTAGATGGTTAGGAGCATTTTAATGTATTGAGCATGCTCAGTACACTAAAATCGGGTCCGAGAAACCATCCGATGTTTTCTCGGACCTGTGCTCCATAGGCCCCATGTTATGGGCCACGGATCATGTCAGATCTGATTCGGTCCGATTTGATCAGCTGTGCCCAAAATCGGATCCTACAAAAATCGGATGGCAATAAGGCCAAATCCAATGTGATCCGTGGCCCATAGGATAAAATGGGGGCCAAATTGGAATCCGTTCCTGTCCGTGGGGTCCTTCAAAAAAATATGCAGTGTGAAACCAGCCTAAGGAAGATACATAGATCTCCGCTTTGCTTCCCACCAGTCAGGAATTTTTACGACTATCCATAAAACTCTAAGCTGAACAGAATTCATCTAGTCTAATCTGGTTTTGTCCCTGTGATATCCCTTTGTCTTAACTTTACAGTCTTTTAACGTCAAATTTCATAAGACCCGTTCATGGCACAAATTCATAAATCATATTTTAGGATGTTTACCTTTTTTCAGTTATGATGGTATATCTTGTATATCGGGAGAAACAATCGGAAACCTGGGAAATGGGTTCTGACCTTCTGAACAGCATAGATATATCATATTTGATATCAATGCTTTGTGTAAATTTCCGAGGGAAAACATGATGTTCATAGTTTTGACGTGGCAGTGGCTCAACCAAAGATATGGAAAATGGAGATTTTTGAAGAATTGTGAAGAGTGGTTCAAGAACCAGCACACAGGAAGGTGAACACAAGTGAGAGTTCCCCACATTTTATGCCCTATTACATAAAACCAGAGCGTCCATTTTGGCTTCATTCCACCCTGGGATGTCAGATGCAGCACCACACTCACTGTGTGGAGGAATCATACAACATTTCCTGGGAGACGTCCCCCCCACTGACTCTGGGATCATCACCGCGTGGGCAGATTTAGCAATTTCTCAATTATTCTCTTTTATTTCAATAACTGTTTTATGCATATATGTAAATGATCTCTTTTGCAATATATTATATATCTTTTGTAAACATTGCCAACTTTCTGGAGTAAACTTTTATAAATTTACTTAGTTTCATTCTTCTTGTTCTATGATGAGCTGACACGCATCCCTGCTTTTCACGTTACCAGACAGGTTACCGATCCACCTGAAAGAGATCGGTGGTGGCAGCATAATTTTTGTATTTATGTGATATTGTGGGCCTGAGGGTGACTGGATTGAGGTATGTATATATGTCCTCTGGCAGGAACTGGTTCTTTATATACATCCGGTCACATCTTGAGCCACAGTAGACGACATAAAGTAGAGCAGCTGGGCTCCTTGTCGTGTCCTCTGGCAATACCTGTTTTGGCCAGCAGGATAAGGGGGCGCCAGTGAGCTGCAGGTCCTGATAAAGTTTTCATGACAGTCATCATCTCAGAAAATGAAAGTAGGGAAATGAAGGGTCTGAGAAACAAAATATTACCTAAATAGGTATCAGAGGCTTCATCTTGTGTGGTTGTTAGAGTCACAACCACTATAAAAGCATATCACAGCTGCTGCAGTCCCCAGCGTGGTACATATAGAGTAGGGAAGATGAAGGGTTAAAAACCATGCTACCATATTCCATGAGACATCAAAGGGTGAATATAATTTTGATTTATTAGTCAATGCATTTCAGGATTCCCTGGCCCCTTCCTTAGGACAAATCAATATATTGCCGTATTACGAGCATTTCAGGGAGCTCTGAAATGTGTTAACTAATAAATCAATATTATATTCACCTTTTGATGTCTCGTGGAATTCGGTAGTGCGGTTTTTAACTTTAATTTTCTGAGATAATGATCTTTGGGTTTTCAATGGCTGTAAGCCATAATCATCAATATTTACAGAAAAACACTTGAAATAGATCACTCTGTAATGACTCTATGTAATATATGCATTTCACTTTTTGTATTAAATACTGAAAAAAATTTACTTTTTGATGATATTCTAATTCATTGAGATTCCCCTGTAGGTATTACACAGAGTCCATGAAAATCAATCAGCTGAGAGTGTAATGCAGTAAGAGGCCAGATTGTCCACGGTGAGAATCAGACAGGTAAAAATGTCATACTTTATATCAACCCTAAAGATTTTGGATTATAAGTGGATTTCTTTAAAATTGTCAGGATCTCTTAACTTAAAAGGATATTCTGGTCATTATCATGTCATGGATGTCTCCTGTCCTTGGGAGATTTTTCACATGTCTGGGGCCTGAGGGTCACATTGCCTTGTGAAACTCAGTTATTTAAGTGTATATTTTTTCTTTTGGTGCTTCAAGGGTTAAGAACTTTTTCCTTATTGGTAGTTCTTTGTTAGTCCTATCTAAAGTGCAGCCTTTTTGTGACCACTCCCCTCCACTCCACATAATCATGTGTTCCATTATCTTATGCCAGTTATAGAGTCCATTTGCTGACCACCGTGGAAGGAGCAAGTCTCTGGAAGTTGTTGGAGTCATGCAGCTTGCAGCCCTGGTGCTTTGCTGCTATTTTGGAGTTGCAGTTTATCCTTTTTTTTTATTTATGTCCCTCTGTCTGTCCTTCCTCTGTGTCTTATTACTGCATTGGTGAAGTCTACTGCTCTCACCAGCCTCTGCACTATCCAGGGTGAGTGGAGGGTTGGCTAGTGTAGTGCATGTGACAGCAACGGGAGGAAGGAGCCACATAGGGATGTTAGAGAGCTCAGGGTACAGGCACAGGTTAGTACCAGGAGCAGACTTGTCTCACCTTTCCTTACCGCAAAGGCCTACCCCCCTTTCCATTCCCATTGTTACCTTTGTGTTGCACCATGCGCCAGACACTCCCATGCTTGAGCGTGACAATTTTTTTAAACATTGTTTTTATTGAAAATATTTTTTTTATTCCATACATCAATGCAAATATTACATGAAACATACATGCTAATGGCGTATATTATGCCAATGAATGCCAGCTGATACCCAGAGACCATTTTTTTAACGGATCCATCATCAGTTAGCAGAGAGGTGTGGGAGGAGCTGTGCCTTGCTTCTGAGCATGCTTAATACAACAAAATGGATCTGTTTCACAGATCCGTTTCTCTCACATATCCGTACAGATCTGTCCTCCATAGAGCTCCCTGTTATTTGATGCAGACAGCTATGGATCTGTTGGTATCAGTGTTTTTCAAAGCAGCCCAAAATTGGAGCAGTCTCCGATTCTGGGTGCATGAAAAAACTGACATCAACGGATCCGTGACAAAACTGACACAAAAGGATGGCCATATAGGACCAATCCGTGCCCATAGGGATACATGGGAGGCAAAAACTGATCTGTGGCTATATGTTTTAAAACGGATAGACAAGGATAAGGAATTTTGCAGTGTGAAAGCAGCCTTACATGTAAATCACCCAACATGGGTGTGTAACCTTATCCTCTCTTTAAGAGTTGTGCAGGACCCACCAACCCCAGGATAGAACTCTGACACCTAGAAGTATCTCTGCACGGTGGCTCTGCCAAAGATATTTCTACACAGGTGCTTCTCCCAGTGGTAGTTGTTCTTGATACAACACTGTTGGCTGGAAACATCTTCTGTCATCCTGGATGCGCTGTAGAAGCAGAGACATGAAACTTTCCCAAATTTCAAAGAAAGACTGCACCCTTCCGTCCTTCTGCAATGAGGCTTCAGCCCAATGCATCTGAAGCAAGAACGACGGTTTGTCTAGAAAGATCTTAAAACGTGGAGCTCAGTCGTGGATCCATACCTGCAGTATGGCTTTAATACCACCTGCTGCCACTATGTGCATCAGTTCACGGGCCCCTAACCCGGAGAGCATGTGTATTTATCTGGCTTTAAATATCCAAAGATGGCCTAAAGAGGCTCATCAGGAGCAAAGTGTGGAGCTAAGTAGATTGGGAGAGTGTGAAAGAGATAGAGGAGATGCATAAATCCTGTCATCTTAATTAAGTTGGCTCTACCCAGGTAAGATAGACTAAAATCCTTTCATTTAGCTAGATTGGATTGTAGGTTATTGAGATATAGCTTACTATTGGCTTTATACAACTTAGTCGGATGTCTTATCACATGCACTCCCAGGTATTTTAATGAGCTAGTGGTCCATTGACAGGGCGGTCCTGATGCTCACAACGGCCTGGAGGGGCCACATAACATCATTAACTCTGTTTTGTCCCAATTAATGTTATAGCTCAACAGGCATCCTACTTTCTTTAGTTCTCGTATAAGAGGGTTACCTCCCAGTGGAGCTGGCAGTCTGCTGCTGGGTGCAATGGATATTTGACCTGGCTGATTTTTGGTTCTGTGTTACCTCCCAGTGGAGCTGGCAGCCTGCTGCTGGGTGCAATGGATATTTGACCTGGCTGATTTTTGGTTCTGTGTTACCTCTCAGTGGAGCTGGCAGCCTGCTGCTGGGTGCAATGGATATTTGATCTAGCTGATTTTTGGTGAGTTTTTTCTGAGTTTAATGCCCTGTTTTGGTGATTTTTCAGGTATAAGAGGGCACAAGACTTTTTTAGGTTTTGTTACTACCAGCAAAATGTCATCCGCAAATGTGGCAACCTTTAATTGCTTAGTGCCTACCTCGAATCCCCTAAAAGTAGTGGTCTGCAATAAATTATGCAACAAAGAGTCAATGGAGATATTAAATAGAAGGGATGACAGAGGGCATTCCTGTTTGGCTTCTCAAAAAAGACCTTGGATTAAGCTTGTGTCACAGGGCTGTGGTCACAGGGTGGAGTGATTCATAAATAGTTTCAGTTTACATATAGTGGAGCAAAAGGAGACATCCAAGATGAAGGGGCTGGGAAGCACTCATCAAGGATGCATGGCAGGGCCTCAGTCCCCAGGTCACCTAAGTTTTCAAGGCTTCACTGCAGAACCTGAGAAGGCTGTGTGGGTCCCTCATACCCAGCAAGTGTAGTTCCCAGGGGCTCAATAACACATAGGGTCAGGGACCTACTCCAGACATAGATGCCCACAGGACCAGCGTTACCTCTCCGGCTGGAGAAAACGCACTGAAGGACCAGAAGCAAGGTGGTATCAGAAGTTCCAGGCTCTGAAGAACCTAAACACCAAAGAAGAGGCAGCAGTAGGCAAAACTATTAACTAGCAGAGGAACAGGCTACCATCAGACCGGCTAGACTGTAGCCCGGGAAGGTTGTATTCCTTTCCTTTGAACTCTGCATAAGCTTCAGTATAAGGTAAAGCTAAAAACTGTTTTCTGCTGTCTCATTCTCTTATTAAACTGCATCACTACCCTCATCATCTCCCTGTGGCCAGCCCTAGTTAGGAAGGGCTTTCCATCTGTGCTGCTATACCACCTAACCCCAGGGATTATCTGCAGTGCCAGCCACATCAGGCTGATTGTCCTAACTGGTTTCGCGAAACAAACTTTATCCCTGCCACTACGCCCTTTATATTTGCAGTTAGGACCACAGCTGCTGGGCGTGGCTACCGTGAACTGAAGTTTGACCCAGCCACTGAGTAGCCTGGCTCTTGCGACCGATATATCTGTTTATGCAGCTGTCACCGTCAGCTCATGAGAGTACAGTGATACATACAGCAGGCATATAGAGTGTGGGTGGCATGAAGTGGGGGCTGACATGTAGGGGAATCATTGGAGCTTGTGGCCAGGCCCCCACCATACCCCCTGCTGAATCTGCTCTATTATCTCTTCCCAGAGTTCCCCTTTAAATTCTGTATATATGTAAACTTTATTTGTTGGAGTGGGTAAATCGATGCAGCAAAAGTATAGTACAGCTGAAACCAGAAGTTTGCATACTCTCTATATAAAGACACATATCCATGTTTTTATCACTATCTGACATGAAATCAGAATAAACCTTTCCTATTTTATGTCAATTAGGATTACCATAATTATTATTTGCCAAATGCCAGAATAATGAGAGAGAGAATGCAGAAATCAAGAAAAATGCCTTAACCCCTTCACGACCTATGACGTTGTGGGACGTCATAGAAATCTGTGTCTTCCCGACCTGTGACGTCCCACAACGTCATGGCGGGATCCCGGTCTTGTAGCCCCGGTGAGCGGCGTCGGCGATATCTCACCGGGGCTACAGCAAGCAGGGGACCTTAGGCTGACTACAGGGGGGGTGGCTTAGCCACCCCTCGTCTGTGATCACTGTGATTGGCTGCTGGAACTTCCAGCAGCCAATCACAGTAATTATGCGGCTATGCCCCTTCCTCCCATCATGGCCGCTCCGATCATGTTTCCTCCGGTCCCACCTTATGTGCCCTGCTGTGCCCACTCTCCCCACTCTCCTCCGGGAGCGGGAGGACCGGGGGAAACCGGCCACAGGTGCGGATGACCGGAGGAGAGCGGCCACAGATGCGGGGACCGGAGAAGAGCGGCCAGAGATTGCGGGGACCCGAGGAGAGCTGCACCGATCCGGGGATCGGAGGAGTGCAGCACAGAGATGTGGGGACTGGAGGAGAGCGGCACAGATCCGGGGACCGGAGGAGACTCAGGAGCGGAGGTCCGTAAGAGACAGGAGCGTGGGCACAGGAGCGGCGATGATGGGAGTGATCAATCTCATCAACTCACTCCCATCATCACTGGAGGGGGCTATACCTGTCCCCCCGCTTCCTGTCCCTGCCGCGGGCTTCCTCTTCCTGCCGCCCGCCTCCTCCTCCTCCTCTGAGTGCCCCCCCATCTCCTGTCACCCCCCCTCTTCCCCCTGCCTGCCCCCCCCCGATCACCGGAGCGTCGATCGCCTCTCCCACTCACCCCTCCGGCGATCGCGCTCCATCCTGCTGCACGGCTGCGTCCCGCTCCTCTTCTCTCCGGCCGCTTCCGCATCTGACAGCTCTGTGCTGGAGCTGTCAGATGACTTCTACAGCTAGATCCTGAGGATCCAGCTGTAGGAAGTGATCTGACAGATCCAGCACAGTGATCCACAGTGACCATTATGAGATCACTGTGGATCACTGTACTGGATCTGTCAGATCACTTTCTACAGCTGGATTCTGAGGATCTAGCTGCAGAAAATGATCTGACACCCCGGGCGCAGTGACCCACTATGTGCATCACTGCGCCTGGGCTGCCAGATCACTTTCCGCAGCTCGATCCCCATGCATGGGGATCGAGCTGCAGAAAGCTATCTAACAGCCCGGGCGCAGTGATGCACATAGTGGGTCACTGCGCCCAGGCTCTTAGATCGCTGCTCTGCAGCCCGATCTCCCTGCATGGGCATCGAGCTGCAGAAAGCAATCTGACAGCCCGGACGCAGTGATGCACATAGTGGGTCAATGCGCCTGTGCTGCCAGATCGCTTTCCGCAGCTCGATCCCCATGCATGGGGATCGAGCTGCGGAAAGCAATCTGGCAGCCCAGGCGCAGTGATGCACATAGTGGGTCACTGCGCCCAGGCTCTTAGATCGCTGCTCTGCAGCCCGATCTCCCTGCATGGGCATCGAGCTGCAGAAAGCAATCTGACAGCCCGGACGCAGTGATGCACATAGTGGGTCAATGCGCCTGTGCTGCCAGATCGCTTTCCGCAGCTCGATCCCCATGCATGGGGATCGAGCTGCGGAAAGTGATCTGGCAGCCCAGGCGCAGTGATGCACATAATGGGTCACTGCGCCCGGGGTGTCAGATCACTTTCTGCAGCTCGATCACCATGCTGGCGGATCGGGCTCCAGAGTAGCGATCTGAAAGCAAAGGTGATCGAGCGTCGTGGGACCTTCGTTGTGGACTACGTCGGAGACAATCAAACGTCGTGGGACCTTCGTTATGGACTACGTCGGAGCGATCGAGCGTCGTGGGACCTTCGTTGTGGACTACGTCGGATCTTTTTATAATAAAGATGGAGTCCGAATTGTGTCTGTGTTTATTTTTCAAATAAAAAGATTTTTCTCTGTGTGTATTTATTGACTATTTACCGTACTAGAGATTCCTAATGGCGGGTCTAACATTGGCCCTATATTATGAATCTCGGGCTTAGTGCCAGCTGCCAATAAAAAGCTGGCATTAACCCCTTTATTACCCAGTTAGCCACCGGCACCAGGGCAACTGGAAGAGCGTGGGTACAGCGCCAGAAAATGGCGCTTCAATGAATGCGCCATTTTCTGGGGCGGCTGCGGGCTGCAATTCGCAGCATGGGGGGCCCAGAACGCTTGGGCCTCTCTATGCTGAGGATTCCAGCCCCCAGCTGCCTAGTTGTACCTGGCTGGACCAAAAATATGGCGGAGCCCCACGTAATTTTTTTTCTAGAATTAGTTCTAGAAATTAAAAAAAAAATGGGCTTCGCTGTATTTTTGGTTCCAGCCAGGTATGACGAGGCAGCTGGGGGTGGGTGGCAGTCCGTAGCTGCCAAGTTGTACCTGGCTGGACAAAAAATATGGCGGAGCCCTATGTAATTTTTTTTCTAGAAATATTTCTAGAAATAAAAAAAAAATAGGCTTCGCTGTATTTTTGGTTCCAGCCAGGTATGACGAGGCAGCTGGGGGCTGGTGGCAGTCCGTAGCTGCCAAGTTGTATCTGGCTGGACCAAAAATATGGCGGAGCCCTATGTCATTTTTTTCTAGAAATAATTCTAGAAATAAAAAAAAAATAGGCTTCGTTGTATTTTTGGTTCCAGCCAGGTATGACGAGGCAGCTGGAGGCTGGTGGCAGTCCGTAGCTGCCAAGTTGTACCTGGCTGGACCAAAAATATGGCAGAGCCCCATGGGTCCCCTATGCTGCGAATTGCAACTACTAGACTAGTATGTTTTTTCACAAAAAGTTTCTTTATTCATTTATACGTCTCAATTTGTGAAGCACATGGTGGTTCAAAGTGCTCACTGTGCATCTAGATATGTTCCCTGGGGTTTCTAGTTTCCAAAATGTTGTCACTTGTGGGGGAGCTCCAATGTTTAGGCACACAGGGGCTCTCCATACACGACCTGGTGTCCGCTAACAATTCCAATTATTGGCAAACACCAGGTTGCGTATGGAGAGCCCCTGTGTGCCTACACATTGGAGCTCCCCCACAAGTGACCCCATTTTGGAAACTAGACCCCCCAAGGAACGTATCTAGATGCATAGTGAGCACTTTGAACCCCCAAGTGCTTCACAAATTGATCCATAAAAATAAAAAAGTACTTTTTTTTCCACAAAAAAATTATTTTTTCATTTTTACAGATCAATTTGTGAAGCACCTGGAGGTTCAAAGTGCACACTATGCATCTAGATACCTTCCTTGGGGGGTCTAGTTTACAAAATGGGGTCACTTGTGGGGGAGCTCTAATGTTTAGTCACACAGACGCTCTCCATACGCAACATGGTGTCCGCTAACAATTCCAATTGTTAGCGAACACCATGTCGCATATGGAGAGCCCCTGTGTGCCTAAACATTAGAGCTCCCCAACAAGTGACCCCATTTTGGAAACTAGACCCCCAGGGAACTTATCTAGATGGATAGTGAGCATATTGACCCCCCAGGTGCTTCACAAATTAATGGAAAAAAATTTTTTTGGCGGAAAACAAGTACTTTTTCATTTTTACAGATCAATTTGTGAAGCACCTGGGGGTTCAAAGTGCTCACTATGCATCTAGATACGTTCCCTGGGGGGTCTAGTTTCCAAAATGGGGTCACTTGTGGGGGAGCCCCAATGTTTAGGCACACAGGGGCTCACCAAACGTGACATGGTGTCCGCTAACAATTTGAGCTCATTTTGCATTCAAATTGTTAGCGGACACCATGTCGTGTTTGGAGAGCCCCTGTGCGTCTCCACATTAGAGCTCCCCCACAAGTGACCCCATTTTGGAAACTAGACCCCCCAGGGAACATATCTAGCTGCATAGTGAGCACTTTGAACCCCCAGGTGCTTCACAAATTGGTCCGTAATAATGAAAAAAGAAATTTTTGTGGAAAAAAAAAGTGCTTTTTCATTTTTATGGATGAATTTGTGAAGCACCTGGGGGTTCAAAGTACTCACTATGCATCTAGATACGTTCCCTGGGGGGTCTAGTTTCCAAAATGGGGTCACTTGTTGCGGAGCCCCAATGTTTAGGCACACAGGGGCTCACCAAACGCAACATGGTGACAGCTAACAATCTGAGCTGATTTTTATTCAAATTGTTAGCGGACACCATGTCGCTTTTGGAGAGCCCCTGTGTGCCTAAACATTGGAGCTCCCCCACAAGTGACCCCATTTTGGAAACTAGACCCCCCAGGGAACATATCTAGATGGATAGTGAGCATATTGACCCCCCAGGTGCTTCACAAATTAATGGAAAAAAATTTTTTTTGCGGAAAACAAGTACTTTTTCATTTTTACAGATCAATTTGTGAAGCACCTGGGGGTTCAAAGTGCTCAATATGCATCTAGATACGTTCCCTGGGGGGTCTAGTTTCCAAAATGTGGTCACTTGTGGGGGAGCCCCAATGTTTAGGCACACAGGGGCTCACCAAACGTGACATGGTGTCCGCTAACAATTTGAGCTCATTTTGCATTCAAATTGTTAGCGGACACCATGTCGTGTTTGGAGAGCCCCTGTGCGTCTCCACATTAGAGCTCCCCCACAAGTGACCCCATTTTGGAAACTAAACCCCCCAGGGAACATACCTAGCTGCATAGTGAGCACTTTGAACTCCCAGGTGCTTCACAAATTGGTCCGTAATAATGAAAAAAGAAATTTTTGTGGAAAAAAAAAAGTGCTTTTTCATATTTATGGATGGATTTGTGAAGCACTTGGGGGTTCAAAGTACTCACTATGCATTTAGATACGTTCCCTGGGGGGTCTAGTTTCCAAAATGGGGTCACTTGTTGCGGAGCCCCAATGTTTAGGCACACAGGGGCTCACCAAACGCAACATGGTGACAGCTAACAATTTGAGCTGATTTTTATTCAAATTGTTAGCGGACACCATGTCGCTTTTGGAGAGCCCCTGTGTGCCTAAACATTGGAGCTCCCCCACAAGTGACCCCATTTTGGAAACTAGACCCCCAGGGAACATATGTAGATGGGTAGTGAGCATATTGAACCCCAGGTGCTTTACAAATTGATCTGTAAAAATGAAATAGTACTTTTTTTTTTCACAAAAATTTTTTTTTAGCCTAAATTTTTTCGTTTTCACATGGCAACAGCATAAAATTCATCCTAAAATTTGTTGAGCAATTTCTCCTGAGTACACCGATACCTTATATGTGGTCATAAACCACTGTTTGGGCACACAGCAGGGCTCAGAAGGGAAGGAGCGCCATTTCACTTTTTGGATGTAAAATTAGCTCCAAAATTCAAATTGCGCTCCCTCCCTTCTGAGCCCTGCCGTGCGCCCAAACAGTGGTTTATGACCATATATGAGGTATCTGTGTACTCGGGAGAATTTGCACAACACATTTTAAGATCCATTTTATCCCGTTGCCCCTGTGAAAATGAAAGAATTGAGGCTAAAAGAACATTTTTGAGAAAAAAATTAAAATATCCATTTTTTGTTTCCACTTTGCCTTAGGTCCTGTGAAGCACCTGAAGGGTTAATCATCTTCTTGAATATAGTTTTGAGTAGCTTGAGGGGTACAGTTTTTGGAATGGTGTCACTTTTGGGTGTTTTCTGTCATGTACACCCCTCAAAAGGACTTCAAATGTGATGTGGTCACTAAAAAAAATGGCTTTGTAAATTTTGGTTGAAAAATGAAAAATTGCTCATGAACTTTGAACCCTTATAACGTCCTACCAAAAAATTTTTTTTTTTCCAAAATTGTGCTGATGTGAAGTAGACATGTGGGAAATATTATTTCATAACTTTTTTCTGTCACATATCTCTCTGGTTTATCAGAAAAAAAAATAAAAAATGTGAAAATTGTGAAATTTTCAAAATTTTTGCCATATTTTTGATTTTTTCACAAATAAACACAAAAATTATCGACTTAAATTTAACACTAGCATGAAGCCCAATGTGTCACGAAAAAACAATCTCAGAATCGCTAGGATCGGTTGAAGCGTTCCAGAGATATAACCTCATAAAGGGACACTGGTCAGAATTGCAAAAAATGCCAAGGTCTTTAGGGTCAAAATAGGCTGGGTCCTGAAGGGGTTAAAGCAAAGTCACAAGTTTACATACATTTCATTACTATTTGGTACCATTGCCCTTAAACTGTATGACTTGGGTCAAACATTTAGGATATCCTTCCACAAGCTTCTCACAATAGTATTTACAGTCGCAGAAGACACAGTAGACCGGGGGAAGGGGTTGGTATGCTTGTGGATTATCTACCTGCATCTTTATTTTTATTAATAGTTGGAGTGTGATTAACATGTACTTTAAAGCTAACCAGGGGAGTTTGAATTTGGCTCTGTTTGTAAATGCGGTGCCGGAAACTGCAGGTTCCATTGGTACCATTTTTTCTGAGACTTGTTGCGGATGTCTTTTTTGATGGAGTAGGAGTATTCATATGCATTATGTGTGGCAATTTTTTCTATAATATTCTGAAGTGAGGGAGGTTGGGGATCTCTCCATAAGGAGGCAATGCAGTTTTTAGCTGTCAAAATGGTGTGAACAATACTGGGTCTATGTTTTTTTGGTAGGGAGTCAATTCCAATTAGCAGTAGAACTAATTCTGGAGTAAGATGTATGTTGATGTCAGTAATGTGTTTAATTAGAGATTGAATTTCCTTCCAAAATGAGTAAAGTTTTTTGCAGTCCCAAAATATATGAGTTAGGTTTCCTATTTTTTGCAGTTTCGCTAGCAGAGAGGTGAGTGGTTCTCTTGTATTAGATTGAGTTTTAAAGGAGTAAAGTACCTATGTGAGTATATTTTATAGTGGGTTTCAATAAGAGAAGAGCATGCTATGATGGTCCATAGGTTTTCAAAGGTTTTCTCTAAAAGATCTGTATGGATGTGGATCTTTAATTTTCCCACGCCTCTACATTTGTGGATTTAAGGAAAATTGAGTCTTGATTTATATTTTGATAAATGTTTTTAGTTTTCCAAAACATTGAGCTCTGTGTGTACTTTAACATTTGAATCACATTTTGAGGCATACAGAAGTTTAGTTTGTGTTTGATGAATGTTTGATGGATTTTTTCCCATAGCCTTTCTTCATTATCTTTTAGTATGTATGTGTTCTTAAGTGTCTTGAAGGGAATAAGTTGATTGTTTTTGTCAAGAATATCTGAAATATATCAAATGCCAGATTTTTTCCAGGAGTCCATTTTCAACCTTGTGTAAATTGATTCAAGACTCTCTAATGGAATCCAGTGTGGTGGGGAGGTGGAATTGCAATTGGTAGATTTGGTAACCAGATGTCTCCAGGATTGAATAGCAGCTTTGACTGTGCACTCCCTGGGCAGTCACTTAAATTTGTCACAGAAATGCGAGTACTACATGTCCAAGGCTGCCTTGAGGGTACCTGGATTCTTCTATAGTTAACCAGCTAGGTCTGTCTTTCTCTTCCCACCATGCTTGGCTACATTTTATGATGGTAGAGTGGTAATAAGCTGCAAGGTTCGGTATTTGCAAGTCCTTCGTTGATTTTGCTTTTTTCCAGTATTGGTGTCGCCACCCTCGTTTTTTTCCCCCCCCAAATAAAGAATGTTATCTGGGTTTGTAATCTTTGTAACCAAGATTTTGGAATAGGTAGAAGAATGGATCGGAAGATATAAAGTAATTTGGGTAGTATAAACATTTTGTATGCTTCTACTCTGCCTAACCATGATGTGTCTATTTTTGAGATATGTAGGATATCCGATTGTATAATTTTGAAAATGTCATTCATATTTGTGTCAGTGATGTTGGAGAGGGGTTTAGTAAGTTTAATGCCAAGGTAGTCTAAATTCTCACTTTCCCAAGATAAACTAGTTTCCATTTTTAGTATGCTTAAAAGTTCCGGATCAATGTTCAAATGGAGAATTTGGGTTTTGTGTAGGTTGATCTTGTAGTGCGAGATATGCGCAAATTCCTCGATCGTACCTAGAAGATTTCGTAATGAGTTTAGCGGGTCTGTGAGAGTAAGTATGATATCGTACGCAAATAAGCTGATTTTGAATTGCCTATGTTGTGTGTGAATGCCTTTAATTAGGGGATTCATCCGAATTTTTTCCGCAAGTGGCTCTATAAATAGATCGAAAAGGGTGGGGGAAAGAGGACATCCTTGACGCGTACCATTCGTTAAAAGGATTTCTTCTGAGAGTAAATTATTTGTAAGAACATTTGCAGATGGATTGGAGTAAAGAGCGTGAATTGTGTTAATAATATTCCCTCCGAATCTGAACCTCCCTTGGTTTCAAGTAGAAAACCCCAGTGGACCCTGTCGAATGCTTTTTGTGTGTCGACAGAGACCACTAGGGCTGGGGTCTTTCTTTTTCTATGTAGGCAAACAGATTTATGGCTCGTCTCATAGCATCAGTGGTGCCTCTCCCCGGTACGAACCCCACCTGATCTTTATGGAGTAGCTTCGAAACAACAAAGCTCGAAATGGCAGGAAATGGAGACTCTCCCCAAAACCTTCCTAAACTCATCCCTCCCTGACAATACAGACTCAGAAAAAGATGCCCAATTCCTAAACCCAGCAAGACAGAAACCGAGGAAAGATCAGTCAGAAGAGGATACTCTTCTCAATTTTGATATAGGATCACCCCTAGACAGGGATTTCTTCCTCAAACTCTTCACTGCTTTCAAGCATTCACTAAAGGAAGATATAACCAAACAATTTGATGAGATGAGACACACAATGTCATCAATAGTATCAAGAGTATAAGGAACAGAAAAATGAATAGCACAAGTGAAGGTGGACACCGAAGAAACAAAAATAGATCAAGACAAAATGAAAGACGAAATTAAGCTCTTAAAGGACAAACTCGCCGACAGAGAAGATAGGGACCGCAGACAAAATCTTAAATTTAGAGGTATATCTGAAAAGATAAAAAACAACTAATTAATTTCATATATCAAGACTCTGACAAAGAAGATCATCCCCTCACTGGCTGACATTGAATATTCCATTGAAAGAACCCATAGGCTACCAAAGGCAATGTACCTATCAGAAGATATTCCAAGAGACGTGATAGAAAAATACAGTTTTTACCAAACTAGAGACCAAGTGGCAAACTACTTAAGATAAAATAAGACACTCCCCTCACCTTATGACAGGATCAAAGTATTTACAGATAAATCAAAAGAATAAATGATGAAGAGTAATAACTTGAAGCCAATCACCCACATCCTGAGAACAAGAGAAATCACATACCGGTGGGGTCGCCCGACTACAAGCATGATCTTCTCTTACAAGCAAAAATCATTTAACATTTAAGAAAAAACACAAGGCCTGAAAATACCAAAAGATCTACGTTTAACTGATACTTGAAAGGGCCACAATGATCGATCACTCCAATGCCCATACAACTTTGGTCTCACTTATGGCCATAACATTAGCCCTAAGGAGGTTAATACCAGTTTCCTTGAACCCTTTCTCACCTTACTGGTCTCATTAAGAACTGGAGTATCTGAATTTATTTTTCTTCAGATACTACTGGAGTATCTGAAGAAAAATATCCTCATGACCCATTATCAACATGGTTTTACGAGGGACCGTTCCTGTCAAACTAATCTGATAAGCTTCTATGAAGAAGTAAGTTCTGGACTGGACCAAAGAAATGCAGTGGATGTGGTGTATATGGACTTTTCAAAAGCTTTTGATACAGTGCCACACAAAAGGTTGATACATAAAATGAGGGCAATGGGGATAGGGGAAACTATGTGTAAGTGGGTTAAGAACTGGCTTAGTGACAGGGCCGCCATCAGGGGGTGACAGCCATGACTGGAGTCAGGGGCCCTGAGCCAAGGGGGCCCGGCCGTGACTCCAGGGGGCGTGGTCATTTTGAGCCGGCTCCTCCGGGCCCCGTCCCCCATGTCTTGCAGGGCCCCCCCCCATTAATCACCACCGCCGGGCCCTGGAGTTGTGGGGAGAAGCTGCGGCAGGGAGAGGTGGGCGCCGCCATGTTCTTTGTGGCCTGCGTCCACTAACTGTACAGCCGGTCAGTAGAGGTTGAGACTTCTACACAATGGCCGCGGTCTCCATTTAGCTGCGGCCATTTTGTTGAAGTCTCAACTTCCAGATGTTGCAGTTGGCTACATGCCGAGAAATCTCAGCCCACTTTGATGACAGCACAATCTTGTTCCACAACTGTGGCACCTTTGGCCCATCATAAGTAAGCGGAGATTAAGCCATGCTACCACATATCATGCAGCAGATGTACCTTCTGACCTTACCCATTCAAAATGAATGGGACAAACATCGATGCTGTCCACGTGGAATAATCACAACACTCTACAGCCTGTCCTTCCATTTTCACTTCTGGTCACTTGAGGCCTCTATCTTTTCTTTACATTGTCTCCAGTCACTCTTGTATCCTTGCAATGACATTAGCTTTATACATGGGCTTCTTCTGGATGTTTTCTCCTTGTGTCTTGGTGCTTAAAGCCTGCTGCACAGTACGCCTTCAGTTGTTGGCTCCATGCGTTCCTTCCTGAATTTCAGATTATGGAATTCCTTAGAAATTTCTGCTATGCTTTTCCCCTTAGTTTCAGGAACGATAAAATATATAAAAGTTCCAGAAATTATGATAACCAATAAAAAGAGAAGAAAGCAGAAATGCTGTAGAGTCTCCTAGAAGATATGACCCAAGAAAATATGATGAGAATTTACAAAGATGTTAATCACAGTGGAAGACAATGACATATGAGTTATTAGGGTACAGCCATGGGGGATTCGTTGATTGAAGCTGCAGTGGAAATTCTGCAGTGAAATCTGCAACTGCAAAGCTGCGCCAAGCTAAGCAGATTTTAATGGGATCTATAATTGTAGAGGCCCAGCGCACACAAAAACCCTTTATCAATGGCTCAATATGTTCCCTCTACTTTGTCTTTAAAATGAGTACAGGTTGTACTGGTTAACCGTAAACCAGATGTTTATTTAAAAATTGAGTTAAAAAATTAAAACAATTAAAATGTGCAAGAGTACAATTTTCCTATATAAAACAGTGTGACGTCCTAGATGTATTTAATATGCGATCTTCTGTATTGGATCCCAGTCCCAGTATCTGATACACTCTGAAGAAGGGGACCGCTAGTCCCTGAAATACATAAGTGATGGTAGCATTTTAGATCTATAAAGCTGAAAGACTTTATGACTGGCCCTATATATATTACAGTATGGGCGCACACCTCTTATTGTGGGTGCAAGCTTCAAAAAATATAAACACTTACCAATAGATAGATCAGCTGCACACCACATTATTTCTTTAAAGGGAATGCCAAAATGGCTGTGTGAATTTATTGCATTATATCATAAGAAACAAAGAAATATTTATACAGCTACTGAAAGCTGGCCCTGGTCTAAAAGATAAATGTGAAAGCATTAGTTGATGTCATAGCCATGAAATCATAAGCCCAGTAACTGTTTACAGAGTTCTTTCACTAATACTGGGTCCTATTCTCACCCTCAATGTCTGCAACCTGGAAATGTGAATGGGAAAATGCCCTGTGCAGTTAAAATCATGGTCTTAAAGGGAATGTGTCAAGACTATGTTAAAACCCTGCTTTTAAAGGGAGTGTGTAACACCTGTGTGAATGTTCTCACATTAGTCACTGGGCGGGGTGCTGCTCCAAAGATAAATAACTATATATATTACAGTATGGGCGCACACCTCTTATTGTGGGTGCAAGCTTCAAAAAATATAAACACTTACCAATAGATAGATCAGCTGCACACCACATTATTTCTTTAAAGGGAATGCCAAAATGGCTGTGTGAATTTATTGCATTATATCATAAGAAACAAAGAAATATTTATACAGCTACTGAAAGCTGGCCCTGGTCTAAAAGATAAATGTGAAAGCATTAGTTGATGTCATAGCCATGAAATCATAAGCCCAGTAACTGTTTACAGAGTTCTTTCACTAATACTGGGTCCTAATCTCACCCTCAATGTCTGCAACCTGGAAATGTGAATGGGAAAATGCCCTGTGCAGTTAAAATCATGGTCTTAAAGGGAATGTGTCAAGACTATGTTAAAACCCTGCTTTTAAAGGGAGTGTGTAACACCTGTGTGAATGTTCTCACATTAGTCACTGGGCGGGGTGCTGCTCCAAAGATAAATAACTATATATATTACAGTATGGGCGCACACCTCTTATTGTGGGTGCAAGCTTCAAAAAATATAAACACTTACCAATAGATAGATCAGCTGCACACCACATTATTTCTTTATTTATTTTTTATATTTTTTGAAGCTTGCACCCACAATAAGAGGTGTGCGCCCATACTGTAATATATATAGTTATTTATCTTTGGAGCAGCACCCCGCCCAGTGACTAATGTGAGAACATTCACACAGGTGTTACACACTCCCTTTAAAAGCAGGGTTTTAACATAGTCTTGACACATTCCCTTTAAGACCATGATTTTAACTGCACAGGGCATTTTCCCATTCACATTTCCAGGTTGCAGACATTGAGGGTGAGATTAGGACCCAGTATTAGTGAAAGAACTCTGTAAACAGTTACTGGGCTTATGATTTCATGGCTATGACATCAACTAATGCTTTCACATTTATCTTTTAGACCAGGGCCAGCTTTCAGTAGCTGTATAAATATTTCTTTGTTTCTTATGATATAATGCAATAAATTCACACAGCCATTTTGGCATTCCCTTTAAAGAAATAATGTGGTGTGCAGCTGATCTATCTATTGGTAAGTGTTTATATTTTTTGAAGCTTGCACCCACAATAAGAGGTGTGCGCCCATACTGTAATATATATAGTTATTTATCTTTGGAGCAGCACCCCGCCCAGTGACTAATGTGAGAACATTCACACAGGTGTTACACACTCCCTTTAAAAGCAGGGTTTTAACATAGTCTTGACACATTCCCTTTAAGACCATGATTTTAACTGCACAGGGCATTTTCCCATTCACATTTCCAGGTTGCAGACATTGAGGGTGAGATTAGGACCCAGTATTAGTGAAAGAACTCTGTAAACAGTTACTGGGCTTATGATTTCATGGCTATGACATCAACTAATGCTTTCACATTTATCTTTTAGACCAGGGCCAGCTTTCAGTAGCTGTATAAATATTTCTTTGTTTCTTATGATATAATGCAATAAATTCACACAGCCATTTTGGCATTCCCTTTAAAGAAATAATGTGGTGTGCAGCTGATCTATCTATTGGTAAGTGTTTATATTTTTTGAAGCTTGCACCCACAATAAGAGGTGTGCGCCCATACTGTAATATATATAGTTATTTATCTTTGGAGCAGCACCCCGCCCAGTGACTAATGTGAGAACATTCACACAGGTGTTACACACTCCCTTTAAAAGCAGGGTTTTAACATAGTCTTGACACATTCCCTTTAAGACCATGATTTTAACTGCACAGGGCATTTTCCCATTCACATTTCCAGGTTGCAGACATTGAGGGTGAGATTAGGACCCAGTATTAGTGAAAGAACTCTGTAAACAGTTACTGGGCTTATGATTTCATGGCTATGACATCAACTAATGCTTTCACATTTATCTTTTAGACCAGGGCCAGCTTTCAGTAGCTGTATAAATATTTCTTTGTTTCTTATGATATAATGCAATAAATTCACACAGCCATTTTGGCATTCCCTTTAAAAAAATAATGTGGTGTTTATGACTGGCCCGACGGCATTCGCTGAAACTCCGCCTCACATTACCCATACCCCACCTGACAGCCGCGTCACTGACGATTAGGGTGATGCACCAGGAAGTGGAAGCTCCAACAGTCAGAGGAGCGTGCCGCGTGTGTGCGGGAAAGAGAGGAGACGCCGAACTGCAAGGAGTGGACCGAGCACGGGCATAAACACCATAGAAGGGAGGTAAGCCAAGCAAACAGCGCTATTAGGATACGTAATAAAACCGAAAGTGAAAGAAGTGTTTTCTTAGGTAGTGGTTATAACAAAGTGCTGAAACTCCGTAAGGTGTTTGCACAAGGAGTGCTAATAGAAATGCACAGTTATAAGCAGAATAGTGGTTGCATCTTGTAGAAGTAGTAAAGGACATAAAAAGACATTATAGATGTAGAAAAGGTGCAATTAATAACAGTGTGGGCATAGACGGAGGAGCTATAAACAATAACAAAGATAGCAACACAACCATAGTAGGTGCCAGTATTCACGGTGAACCACAATATTAATATATAATTAGCATATAGAGACATTATGAGAAAGGGCAAAGAGAAACATACAAGTAAGATATAAAAGATGCATAAAACTCAGTGAGATAAATGTGTTTATTTCTCATAGGACCAGGTGATACAAACACCTAGGACGAAGAGAAAACGCTATTCATTATTGCACATATTCTCTAGGAGGAGATACAGAAGAGAGGATCAACCCCGGTAACAAGGAGAATTTTTCAGGAGGATAGATATTGTTCATCAGATGGATACAGGTACATGTAACTTACGGATTTAAAAACCATCCCCAAACAGCCAGAAGATAGAAGTAGACATTTGCAGTGTCAAGAAACCCTCCAGTGAAAAGAGTATCTAGAGGTAAGGGGTTCCAAAATATTCAGGGTTATAACAAACCACTCAAAAATTGTGCAGAAATTTATACACCGTATATATTTTTTAGGACACCACATACGGATATAAAGAACATTAACCAACTAAGGACTGGGATCCAATACAGAAGATCGCATATTGATTACGTCAAGGACATCACACTGTTTTATATAGGAAAATTGTACTCTTGCAAATTTTAATTGTTATAATTTTTTAACTCAATTTTTAAATAAATATCCGGTTAACGGTTAACCAGTACAACCTGTACTCATTTTAAAGACATAACCTGACCTGCGGCAAATTTTTATTTTGTTGCACAGACCAATTTTCACTGCAGATTTTTCCTGGAATGTGTAGATGACATTTTGCAAAACACCATCCACAATTCTGTTACTGGAATATGCAATTGATTTTCAACCAGAAAATTCTGGATTGTAAATTCTACTGCGTATCCCAACCGAATCTCAACAATTTGAACAATATTGCTTCCATATATTTCCATGCTAAATGAAAAATGTACTATTTTTCAGTTTCTGAGTAATCTGTTTCACATAGCAAACTGCTGAAAACAGTGCTATTCACTGCCCGTAAGTGTATATAATGTGTGTTGGTAAATCACATAGAATCCCCAAAAATATATTTAAGTTTGTGAGTGTAACATGAGAAAATGTGTAAAAATTCATGGGGTATGAATACTTTTTCAAGGCACTATGTGTACACATATTGTAAAATTGCAACCGGCTGCATTGTGAATGGCCGGTATGTATCACTGAGGTGGTTGTCCTTTTTGGTATAAATCTGGAGGTTTGTATGGGACTCATAGTGCCACAAGAGTTTGTTATGGCATTTAGGACTAGGTTGACAGACAGCTAGAGAGACAGGGCATGTTGGACTGTAGACAAGCCTCCACCCATGGGTGTGCCTTATCTCTTAATATGGTGTCTGTTTGTTTGACACAGGGTCCTGTGCTGGAGGTAGCAGGCCTCCAAAGTGTGGCTCTGAGTGTGCAGTGATGAACCTTAACCCTTTGCAGGCGTACCCGTGATTTAAACAGACTGTAACCGAGCTTATCTTCCTGTAAAGCCGAAGAAAGGCTGCTTTTTTGTTTACCTGTGCCAGTTTTTGAAGACTTGAATACCAATTGGACTTTAAAATGGAAAGTGTTCCTGTGTCTGCCTCATGGAGCAAGCTAAGTGAGTAACCCCCACCTCATGCGGTGAATGAACCTTCACAAATATATAATACACGAGCACTATAGTGAATGGTAAATACTGGAAGTAGGTCAAGGACATGCGCAGCTCAGCCAGGAGAATGCTGAGAACAGAATGAATAACAGTGAACACCAATAAACAACTGTAAAGTATCTTTTCTATATATTTTTTAGACAAAATTGTACCCACATTTAATGAGTATTCTTGATATATATGAGCACAGGCAGTTTATAACTACCTGATCAGGAAAATTAGGGAGGAAGGGATGGAGAAAGCTCACCGTGTGGGCCTCTGTACTGTGCACATTCCCTAGCCTGTATTGAAGTTTTACTTTTAGGCTGGAATCACACTGTCCGTGTGATATGCGAGGCAGTCAGATGAGTCTTGGAGCAGTCACCTGGAACGGCCTCTCTCCTGTCAAGACGGGAATGTCAGCTGCTTGTATTTCTATGCAGCTCCACACTCCCCATCCAGAGAGGAGGAGGCCGTTCAGGGTCACTGATCCGAGTCTCGTCCGAAAGACTCGCATGAAAGTAGCATAGTGTGCTTCCACCCTTTATAAAACATTGCATATTTTCGAGATCAATTCGCTGAACTCTCTTTTCCATTACCTGATATATATCAGCTTAATGCATAATATTATACCATGTTCCAAATTATTATGCAAATATTCTTTTTCTCTGATTTTCCTAAATGGTCAGTGCAAATGACAGTCAGTGTAATAAAAGTCATCACCCGTTAGAGTATACATCGAATTTTATTGAAGAAACCTCCCAATGATAACAGTACAAAATTAAAAAAACTCTAAATTCACTGTTCCAAATTATTAGGCACAGTAGAGTTTCTAAACTTTTGATATGTTTGAAAGAACTGAAAATGCTCATTTGTTGAATTTGCAGCATTAGGAGGTCACATTCACTGAGATAAAAAGCTATTTAACTCCAAAACATCCTAACAGGCCAAGTTACATGTTAACATAGGAACCCTTCTTTGATATCACCTTCACAATTCTTGCATCCATTGAACTTATGAGTTTCTGGAGAGTTTCTGCTTGTATTGCTTTGCATGATGTCAGAATAGCCACCCAGAGCTGCTGTTTTGATGTGAACTGCCTCCCAATCTCATAGATCTTTTGCTTGATTATACTCCAAAGGTTCTCTAAGGTTGAGATCAGGGGAAGATGGTGGCCACACCATGAGTTTATCTCCTTTTATGCCCATAGTAGGCAATGACACAGAGGTATTCTTTGCAGCATGAGATGGTGCATTGTCATGCACAAAGATGATTTTGCTGCTGAAGGCACGTTTTTGCTTTTTGCACCATGGAAAAAATTCTCGGTCAAAACTCTATATACTTTGCAGAGGTAATTTTCACACCTTCAGGAAACTTAAAGGGGCCTACCAGCTGTTTCCCAATGATTCCGGCCCAAAACATGACTCCTCCACCTTGTTGCTGATGTCGCAGCCTTGTTGGGACATTGTGGCCATCCACCAACCATCCACTACTCCATCCACCTGGACCATCCAGGGTTGCTCGGCACTGATCAGTAAACAAGACTTTGTGCTTGTGAGCACTGTTTAGGGGTGGACGAATAGTAGGTTTACACACCACAGCAAGCCTTTGAAGGATCCTACACCTTGAGGTTTGAGGGACTTTAGAGGCACCAGCAGCTTCAAATATCTGTTTGCTGGAGGGCGTGTCCTGGGAGCTGATGGCGCCGGATGCATAACTCGGGAGCTCCTGTGATCAGACCCTGTTAACAGCAATTAACGGCAAACCAAAGCCCTTACCGGTCCTTCCAGCCTGTAAAGTCGCCACCACACCAAAAGATGCCGAGAGCCTCCTCTACACGCCGAGGATAAACACAGAAGGTAACGGACTTCTTCCCTGTGGACAAGCCACCCGCTCCCCATTCCAACATGTTGATGGCCTCTGAGTCTACAGTGGCTTCTCTCCGCAGCCCAGGCAAACACTTTGAGTGGGAGGATGCCGAGGTGCCGATTACACAAAAACGCCTCCTGGAATCCCTATGTAGGTCCCTGCAGGAGGACATCAGAGGGCTGCTTGGGGAGATAAGGGAGGACCTTGGTTGGAGTGCACACATCACATAGAAAATAAGATGGTGGAATATGTGTCTGCTCATAACAACCTAGCAGACGACCATGCCATACTTGAAAGAGACATGAGCAATATGCAGGCTAATGTGGGATTTGGAAGTGAAGCTGAGGAAACAGGATCAGGGGCATTGCTGAGACTGTGGGAGAGGCAGACTTCTAAATTGCAGCCCATGGTGACTACCTTCTTGCAGCAAGTCCTCCCTAAGACACCCACACCTGACCTGGGAATCGACAAGCTGTATAGGGTCTCTAAACCGGCTTACATACGGAAGGATTTACCAAGAGATATATTGGTGTGCCTCATGAACTACATAACAAAAGATCTCGTGCTGCAAAGTATGAAGAGATCCCCCACCCTCTCTGATTCCTACAGGGATCTGGCAGTATACGAAGACCTCTCTGCTGTGAGCCTCGCCATTTGCCGGGAGTTCGCCCCTAACTGCAAAATTCTTAGAGACAAAGGTGTGATGTATAACTGGGGCTCTCTGGTCAAATTTAAATTCCGCTATGAGGGTTCCAATCATTCATTTTAATCCCCTAAACTACTGGGAAAGGCACTCAAATTTGTTCTCTCTCACCCCCTCCCTCCCATCCTCTCCTTCCTTCTCATCTCTACTCCTCCCTCTCCCATCAAAATCTGCTTGGTATATTCCTAGCGTGGTATATAACAGTGTTCTAGTTCAAATGTGTGTGAAAATAGTTACATTTAGTGTTAGAGGATTAAATTCTCCAGCGAAAAGGTGTTGCATGAAGATCGGGCTGGTAGATATATCATTCTAACTTATTGTACTTCAGGGTTAAGCTGACCATTGCGAATGTATATGCACCTAATGACGCTCAGATATATTTCCTCTGATCCTTCCTTGGGAAGGTGCTAGAGGTGTCCCAGGGTCTAAGAGTGATCTGTGGCGACTTCAATCTGGTCCCGGACCGTACCATGGACTGCTCATCTGCGGCTTCACTCAGAGGTCGTGAGCTAGGTCCTTTGTGTCGTGAACTCCACCTTCATGATGTGTGACGTTACCTGCACACGACTGAAAAGGATTACTCCTTCTTCTCGCACAGTCACAGGACATACTCCAGGATAGACTATTTCTTGGTGGATGACAACACCCTCTTGGCCTGTGCCTGTGTGGAAGCCGGACTGATCACTTGATTTGACCACGCACAAGTCAATTTGGAAGTGACCTTGGGGGTGAGACCGGCCTTCCCATGTTGCTGGAGATTGAGTGTCAGCCTGCTCTCTAACCAATTGGTCACGGATGAGGTTAGAAAATGCATATCTAAATTTTTTACAATAAATGATGATGACGCAGTGTCAGACGAAGTTCTTTGGGCGGCTCACAAGGCGGTTGTTAGAGGCCTACTCCTCCAAAAAGCCTCCCAACTTAAAAAAGCAACTGACAAACAGAGAACAGATGTCCTGTCACACTTACAACACCTGGAGGAGGTAAATAAAAAGAGCCCCACCCCCCATATAACCTCCCAAATTAGTTAGACCAGGATACAATTGAGAGCACTATTATTGGCGCAGCATGAGAAATACCTTAGACATTTTCAGACTTCATTTTATGCTTCCGGGGACAAAGCGGGGGCTCTGTTAGCCACACGTATCAAAAACAGAGCAGCTTGCAATGTGATAGATAACATGAAAGATGGGACTGGGAAGATAGTGAGAAACCCTGAAAAAATTGCGGCAGTCTTTGCACAATTCTACTCCCGGCTGTATAGCCTCAGAGAAGATCCCTATACCCCCCAACCAACCCCAGATGCAATAGCAGCATTCTTAGAAGGTCTGAATCTTCCTAAAGTTTCGGAGGCCCAGCTGAGGGAATTGAATCTGCCATTCTCTTCTCGTGAAGTAGAAGTGGTCATTAAGTCCACAAAAAGCTTTTCGGCTCCAGGACCAGATGGGCTCCCGAACGATTACTATCTGGCCTTCTCACGGATATTGGCCCCTACTTTCTGAGGACATTCAGCTACTGGCAAAAGTCTGGATCTATACCCCTCCTTTCCTTAGAGGCCACTATCGTTACGATCCCCAAACCGGGTAAACCTCCAGACAATCGGGCAACTACCGGCCTATATCTCTCCTAAACTGTGACCTTAAGATTTTCTCAAAAATGCTGGCGAATAATTTTTTAGAGATGGTTCCAACTCTGGTGGACCCAGATCAGGTGGATTTTGTGGCGGGCAGACAGGCGAAGGATGTCTCCCGAAGAAAGGTGGGGGAGATTGGAGGGCG
Organism: Allobates femoralis; assembly: GCA_033576535.1. Taxonomy (NCBI): domain Eukaryota; kingdom Metazoa; phylum Chordata; class Amphibia; order Anura; family Aromobatidae; genus Allobates; species Allobates femoralis. The sequence continues at coordinate 646,538,238 of JARQOC010000003.1, forward strand.
GAGCTTGGAGAGAGTGTCGGAGATGCGGAGGGAGGAGAATCCTCCGATCCGACACGGCTTTGAACTGCCGGCGCCATCATGCCGGCAGTTCAAAGCTGCAGTGACAGGCGACGCCGCGTGCCAGGGAAAACGGCTGTGCGTGCCATCCCTGGCACGCGTGCCATAGGTTTGCCATCACTGATATAGCTACTCACCCCCTCCATAAACTCTCATGGATCGCTAGATTACAGGCCTTTAAAATGCTTCTACTCCCAAAAATTATTTATTGATTTAGGTGCATCTCTTTAACAGCTCCTAAAAAACTCATGGCGAAATTGTAGTCCCTAGTTATTGACTATACATGGGCAAATAAGAAACCAAGGGTGGCACGGAAAGTGATGTACCTCCCCTTCGGTCAGGGAGGTATGGGAGTCCCTAACCCAGTGGTTCTTAACCGGGGTTCGATCGAACCCTATGGGTCATGCACGGTTCATTTTGTGTACCAGTAAAAAAACATATACCTATATCTTGAATATGGAAAAACATCATATTTGATTTATCACTAAAAAAGGGTTCGGTGAATGTGTATATGAAACTGGTGGGTTCGGTACCTCAAACAAGGTTAAGAACCACTGTCTTAACCTATTGGAATATCACAGATTAATTGTCCTAGAGGAGGCAAAAGCCTGGTGGAACTCACCTCCCCACCTGGGTTGGATTCAGATTGAAGAACACTTGGCCTGGTTTTGGCAGCGGAGTCCCTGAGTCCCACTGGATGGGCCCCTCCCTTGGATTCTGTCATGCAGGGGGAGGGGGCCAGGGTACCCAGAAGTAGGATGGAGCTGGGCGTAGGGAGTCAGGGAAGCCTGCTTTGGCCCTGATACTGGGGTCCCTGACTCGCCCTGCACTCAGAGGTACCTCCAAAGGTGAGGAGGTCCGAACCACCAGCCTAAGTCCCTTAAACTCCTGAGAAGCTCTAGGCATAAGCCCCTACCTCCACCCATGGACCATGGAGCCCAAAAACTTCCAAGGGGAAAAACACAGCAGCTTCAGATCAGTGTCTGCTCACACCAGGTCACAGTCCAGAAGTGAACTGAATCAGCAACAACAGGTGGATGTGATCTGATCAATTTATGGCTGAGGGGCGGGGAGCAACAGCCCAGGCACGCCCCTCAGCTCACCTAAGCATGAGTCATATTCATCACACACTCCTGCACTCTCAGCTCCCGCTCATAAGCTTCCTCTTTCCACACTGAGCAGGGGAAAAAAAGGCTTCATTTGAATCACAGCAGCAACACTTCCATACTACAAGGCAGTCAATACTTAACAGATTCTATGCAAACCCTCCTAACTAGCTGGATACAGGCTGCTCCTGGCTCGACTAGCCTTCCCCCGTCTAAAATCCCACTTAGAGCCTTGCAAGTCCACGTCCCTTTCCTGAATTGGAGAACATGGGAGGAGGCTGGAATAGTATCCCTAGATGACCTCCTTGTGAAAGGCGAATTTCCATCTTTTGATTCCCTGGTCCTTCCCTATCCCATAATTCAACCCATTTTTCATCCAATACCTCCAAATCAGACATTTCATCCATACCACATCTTACCTCCAAAATTTGGGTGTGCCCTCGTTCCCTTCAACTTTACAAAAATTCCTCCTGTCCGAACCTAAAATGTCCATGGGCCTTTCTATGATATATAGAGGTCTGATCACTCTAAATATCCCACGTAAACTAGATTATATGATACGATGGGAGAAGGATCTGGGTTTCTCTTCATCCCCTGAAGAATGGATGAGTGGAATAAATGAAGCTCATAAAGCTACTAGATGCACAAACCACCTTCAAAACCTGAAAAAGATCCACCTCAGAGGGTATTTTCCCCCCTCCTGTCTGTCCAAGTTTAGTGAAGGACTGTGCCCGCTGTGCTGGAGACAATGTGGGGGGAGGGGCTCCATACCCCACATGTGGTGGACTTGTCCAAAGATCACCTCCTTTTGGCTGCTTGTGTCGAGCCTGTTACGGTCGATCACCGGCATAAATGAGACCCTCTCAAATGGCAGTCCTTAACATAGGTATGGATTGTTACCCTATGGCCCTTAGACGGATAGTGTCGCCCATATTGACCTCGGCTAGGTTGTGCCTAGCCGCCAAGTGAAAGGCACAATCTCCACCCTCCGTGGCTGAAGTAATAAATAAAACCAACTCGATTTTTCAACACGAATATCACCTGGCCATTGACTCTCAGAGTAAACGGAGGACAAAGCAGTCATGGCACATATGGGCATCGCATCCTCTTGCTACTTTGATCCCCCCCTAGCTGACCTCTTCAGCCTCTTCATGTTATCCTCTAATTCCTTCTGTAGGAACTTAGTAACCTCATGACTTTTCACCTCGTCAATAACCTCCTGAACCACACAGTGACATGTTTGATTTTGAAATTCTGGAATACTTTCCAGAAAACCCTGCCCCACTCCCATTCTTTTCCTCCTAACCTTTCCTCTCCCCCCTCCCTCTCCCACCCTATGGTTACGTATTTGTTGTAATGCTTTAATGTTACACTTTTTTTTTGTATGTTGAAATCTTTCAATAAAAATTTATTGAGGAAAATATCTGTTTGCTGGTTTGTAAGGCCTTTTTAGCAGCTGCTCTCTTAATCCGATGAGCTTGCCTGGCAGAAACCTTCCTCATTCTGCCTTTATCTGCACGAACACGTCTGTGCTCAGAATCAGCCACAAATCTCTTCACAGTACGATGATCACGCTTACGTTTTCGTGCAATATCTAATGTTTTCATCCCTTGTCCAAGGCATTGCACTATTTGTTGCTTTTCGGCAGCAGAGAGATCCTTTTTCTTTCCCATGTTACTTGAAAACTGGGGCCTGTTCAACATTGTGGAACACCCAGTTTTCCTTTTATTGGGCTCACCTGAAAAACTAATTATCACAGGTATCTGAGATTGATTTCAGTGATCCAAAGAACCCTGATGGCCACTTTACACACACCAACTTATCTGTCCAACTTCTGACCAACTTACTGGTTGCAGTGAAATCATGGACACATTGCTCCATTGTACACAGTCACAAAATGGAGCAATGTGTCCATGATTTCACTGCAACCAGAGATCTGTTCAGAAGTTGGACAGATAAGTTGGTGTGTGTAAAGTGGCCCTGAGACACAATACCATCAATTGGTTTCATTGAAAAAAAAAAACCCTATGACACTTAAAACAATTTGCATAATAATTTGGAATATTAGTGGATAATTGCATAATTAATGAGATGTAAACTTTTGTATCGCTATATAAGTGTTGATTCATTGTATGTACGGTGCTTGAGAAAGGCAGAGCAATCTGCTGAAATGTCGCCAAAATGGATCAGTGAAATTCACCTTTTTCTCTTGATTTTATGGAGTACTGCATGTTGTTTTTCCTTCTATATTGGTAAAGGTTTGGACATTGCCTTTTCAGGATTATTTTGCACCAGTATGTATTTTGTTGGTAGTGCTGCTCACATATTTGTTATATATACAGTATATACATTATATACATAAAAGGGATCTCGTTATAGTTTACTATATAAATTCTAACTTACCACAATATATGGGAATATCATGCCCAGGATATAAAGCCCTACCCAGCTGAAAACTCCTGAAATGACAAAGGCAGGAACACGAGGGGCCTGTGCAAAGATTTCAACACATGTAGATATTGTGGCACCAGCTGTAGATAACAGAAGACAGATTACAAAACAGAATGTGATATGTTCAATATCTTTCTAAGGCGGCCGTCACACTCATCAATATCGTGAGCAATATTGTAAGCGATCACGTGCACGCGCGATCGCTAACAATATCGTTCACATCGCTGGTGAGCTGTCACACAGACAGACTCTCCAGCGATGTGGAGCAGCGAGATCGCTGGTAACTATGGTACACATCGGGTTACTAGGCGCCGCGCGGCGCTTAGTAACCCGATGTTTACCATAGATACCATCTCTGCCGCTGGGAGATCGCTCATCGTGGTGTTATACACCATGATGAAGCAGATTGAACAAGCATTTATCGCTTGATATGAGCTCCGACTCTCATATCTGCGATGTCACGATCAAGCGATTTTACATTGTAAAATCGCTTGATTGCACGCAGCGATGCACAAACGATATCGCTTAAGCGATCAAAAAGCAGATCGCTTAAACGATATCGTTAGCAATATTGAACCGTGTGACGGCCGCCTATCAAAAGTCTAACAATATCCAATCTCTTACCTGGCCCAGCTCCATACAGAAAAATAAAAGTAAAGGTGAGGCCAACACTGCAGTATGGCATCCAGAAGTATTTATCCTAAAATACAAGAAGTGGCTTTATTCAACACTATTCTGCAGTGGAGAAAATGTGTTTAGCTGCCAGGTGTAAAATATTAAAAACGACTTTACCTCTGCGTTAACGAGACAATCACTATTCATGACATGTCTATTTTATTAAAAGTCTGAATTTCCTCATACTACAACAGTTCTGGAGACTCTTTTCTTAGAATTCTGGCTGGTGCTGATCCTCTATTACTCCTTTGGCTGGTACAAATTGCGGATGTGTCTGTGGTGCCCCTGCGATCAGGTGGCCACAGGGTGAACTGCAGCTGGGATAGGCAGGACGGTCACTCCACACAAACGCCCACACACATACACTCCGAGCCTGAGCCTAAGTGACTTTATGTCAGGCGAGGGGTGGCCGGAGTAGCTAAGTGTGGGTGGGAAGTAGAAAGAACCCAGACAAAGGGGTGGAGGAACTGTAGAAAAACACAGGAACACTAAGTTGGAGGAAGAATTCCCTGGAGGGTGAGGAAGAGGGAAGGATCCCCAAGCCGAGACACCCTTCAGCTAGTGTAACAGACAGAGAGAACAACGGGGCCCAGCGGCCTGTACCACTGATGGCCGGCCGGGAACCCAGGCTGAACCCGTGGAGAGACAGAAGGAGCCAGGTGAGCCCAACTAACCTGGGTCACTGGTGGCTGGGCCAAAGAACCAGAGTGCCGGCTCTGTAAATGTGGCCAGGAACACTTCAAGCCCTTATCCACAAGACACCCGGCAGGGTGCAGGAACTCTGTCCCGAGACCCAACAACCGGTGTGGTGTAGGACAAAGCCATCGTACTTGGGCTAGTGACCCAGAGTGTGGGATAGATCACTGCAGAGTCCGTGATGGCTGGCCAGACTACGAGGAAGCAGAGAGGAAATCAGAGGGCCCGAAAGGTACACTGAGGGGGAGTGACGCAGAGAACCATCCCGGCTGCAGTGAGAACCTAAGCCCGTGACTGTTGTGTGAACCAGGCCCACCACAAGTGTCGTAAGAGAACTGTAAAGATCTGTAGTAGAGACTGTGCTGTTGTGTTGGCAGTGGAGTAAAGTACCTGGTGAACTCAAGAACTATGTTTGAGACTTATTGATGCTGTGACTGCAGCGGCTCGCCTGCGGAGCTGCACACTAGGATTCCCTGCCACAGGAGAAGCTGCAGGGAGAAAGCAACTACAGCGCCCCGATAAACCATTACTTCTACACCTGTCCTGGGGACAAGGCCCTACCCATGGAGGGCTCACCATCCCGGCTGCCACCTCCAACATCATCGCCAGTGGTCTGACCGGCAGCAGTGGCCCATACTGGCCACGACCCATGGGTGGCGTCACAAATAACTTTTATAAACTATAATTCCCCTTTTTCCTTTAAATTCCCGTTTTATTGCCGCAACTGGGCATACGGAGCCAGGTCACGTCGCCGTGACATTCCCCACTGCAGACTGACGAGAGGACCCAATTCCGAGTACCAGCTGCCCTGGGGTGCGACATGTCCTTACACAATCTGCAAATTGCCTCAACAATCAGGACTTGAACTCTAGTGCCACCTATTGGAAGCAGCAATCCCAAAAGTCAATACCGACCCTCTAATGAGCCTTTTCATATGACAAAGGATATAAGCAAAACCAGGAACTCAATTTGTAGACACGGTATTTTGGGGTGTTTGCACCTACACAAATCTTCAACACATCCCAGTGAGTCTGATATTGGTTTTTCATAGTACTTCATGTTAATGGTAAATTTTCATCAATATTATTTGCATTTTTTAATGAAAATATCAAACATTTGGCCAAAAAATTTAACATTTTACACTTTTTAAACTTTTAATTTTTATCCAACTACTTATACCACACAAAATAGTCAATAAACAACATGTCACATCTACTTTACATCAGCACCATTGTTGAAACATAATTTTTTTTGATAGGACGTTAGAAGGGTTTAACGTTTATCAGCAATTTCTCATTTTTCCAACAAAATTTACAAACACCAATTTTTTAGGGACATTTGGAGTGACTTTGGGTGCCTTTGTTACAGAATATATCCAAAAGTCACACCATTCTAAAAACTGGACCCTTCAGACTGGTCAAAACCACATTCATGGAGTTTATTAACCCCTTCATGTGTAATTTCTCCTGAGTACGCCGATACTCCATTTGTGGTGGAAAACTAATGTTTGGGCGCATGGAAGAGCTCAGGAGGGAAGGAGCGCCATTTGACTTTTGGAACACAAATTTGTCTGGAATTGATAATAGACTCAATTTCGCGTTTGCCGAGCCCCAGATGAACCTAAGCTGTAGAAATACTCCACAAGTGACTACATTTTGAAAACTAGACTAGGTGCTTAACAGAATTTTATAATGTTGAGTTGTGAAATTTAAAAAAAACATATTTTCCCATAGTAATGTTGTTTTAGCCTCTAATATTTTATTTTCATAAGGTTAACAGGAAAAAATCAACCATAAAATTTGTTACGCAATTTCTCCATAGCACGCCAGTGGAAAAGCACTGTTTGGGTCACGGCAGGGCATGAAAGGGAAGGAGCACCATTTACCTTTTTGAACACAAAACTGCCTGGAATAGATAGGGGAAACAATGTTGCTTTTGGTGAGCCCCTGAGATGCCTAAACAGTGGAAACCCCACACAAGTGACCGCATTTTGGAAACTAGACCCCTTGGGGAATTTATCTAGAAGTAAGGTGACCATCTTGACCATGAAAATTGAAAAATAAAATTTTTTCCCCAAAAATGTTGTTTTAGCCCCAAATTTTTCATTTTCAAAAGAGCAACAAGATAAACTGGACCATGTAATTTGTTGTGCGATTTCTCCTGATTACAAGGATATGTGAAATGTGGTGGAAATGTCTCGCCCCAGGGATGTGGGGTACTCAGAACCTTGCTTTGGGAGCGTGTGCCAGTCACAGGGGTCAAGACCCGGCTTCAGTGACCCTGGGGGTCGGCTTTCAAAAAGAAGGGTGTTTTGTGGATAGGATTTAGGGGATAGGTGTCGTGACAACACCTGTGGTATCCGGCTATTGGGCTGGCGCTGCAATGTGGGACCTCCGGGGATGATGGATGGGCAGCTGAGGTGTTATCGCTCCCCACAGGTGAAGCAGTTACCCGGGGCAACTGTAACAGTCTATGGCAATGGTAGGCCATTGGGGTGCAGGATTCAGGGTGCTGAATAACTGATAGACACGCAGGCTGGTTTCCTTTACCTTTACTATAGTGGCAAACTTCAGGGTACCGTCCACAGTTGATGACAGGAATCCCAGTAGCTTTGAATCAAGTCAGGGTTCTCACCTGGCTGGTTCTGAGGCCTCCATGCTGCACCTCTACCTGTTGGTCTTGGATGTCTGTAGCTAAGCTGTGACCCTTTGTTCCTGCTGGACAGCTCCGCACTAGTATGGCAGGTAGCTTGAGCACTTCCCGGGTGCCACTTCTCTGACCACTGTCCCTGGTCTCTTCTACGCTGCTGTAACCCAAGAGCTGTGTTGGCCAGGAGACTTGGAATCTCCTGTCCTCTGGTTTTGGCTGCTGGGGCTAGAGTACCCTTGCAACCTCGGACCCTGGTGTCCGGTTCTGGTGCTTCACTCTGGGATGAACCATTAACAGACTCCTCTCCCCAGGCCTAATCCTCTCCTCTCCTCAGACCCTTGCTTATGGGGCACTCGCTGGCTAGTGAGTTTCCCCAGACAAGTCTCACTCTGATCCAGTCCGCAGGATGTCTTCTATATTTCTCCTAGGAACTGAACTAACTAACCCTGCCTCCAGCCAGAATTTATAGGGGAGACTCTCCTGAACCCGAATTAGAGCTCCCCCTTCTGGTCTGGAGTCATGAAGGTGTTGTGTGCTGTGGGTTACCTGGTGTGGATACCTTACCTTGCTTCCAAGCATGACCCAACCCCCCGAGGGAGGTAAGGACATTGTGGCAACCGGACTCTGGGGTGCAACAGAAACTCTTATATTGATGCACGGCAGGGTTCGGACGTCAGGAAGCTATTTGATTTTTGGAGTGAAAAATTGTCTGGAATAGATTGCAGACGCTGTAGCATTAGGAGAGCTGCCGAAGTTCTAGAACAGCAGAAATCCCCCAATAGTGACACAGTTTTGGAAACTGCATCCCTCAATAAATTTATCTAGGGGTGTGCTGAGCAACTTGAACCCACTGGTGCGTCACATAATTTTGAACTGATGGGCTGTAAAAATGAAACATTATGTTTTTTTCAAGATATGCAACAAAAATAGAGGGCACCACTTAATATTTCAGGGGATCAACCTAGTATATGCTAAAGAAATCATGTAAATAGGAGAAAAAGAAGCATACACCATATAGGGGATCACCAAAGCAATATGGTACTTTAAAATAGATTTTATTGACAAATATACCAAAAAAACTTAAAAAGCCAAACGGCTGCATCATTCTAATATGATTTTGTGAGGTAGAAATGTCTTCAGTGGGCTTTTTTAAGTGTTTTTGTGTACATTTTGTGTGTGGTACATTTTTTTTTCAACATCATTTTAATTTTCACAAGGGTAACAGCCTGTTATCATCATGCTGCGTTTCCCTGTGCGTGGTGTAAATCGCACTCCCCGCAGCCCGCTATGTAGCTGGTATCCATGATACACAGCGGGTTGCTAGGGGCCACGTTCTCCGCTCTGCAGCCTGCGTGAAGGCTGCGGAGGGAGAAAAAAGTTCTAAGTTCTCTGCAAACAATGCATGGGACTTAGGGCCGCTTTACACACACCAACTTATCTGTCCAACTTCTGACCAACTTACTGGTTGCAGTGAAATCATGGACACATTGTTCCATTTGTACACAGCCACAAAATGGAGCAATGTATCCATGATTTCACTACAACCAGTAAGTTGGTCAGAAGTTGGACAGATAAGTTGGTGTGTGTAAAGTGGCCTTTAGAATTTGGCAAGTGTGACCCTACTTGTGAGGCAGGAGACAGTTATGTATGTCCTGTGGGATGTGACCCTCTGTTTAATACAGTAAAGAGTGTGCCTACAACTACAAATAGATAGTCTTGCCTGTTGCCTCATGTAATCTAAATATGAGGATATGAGGAGTTTTACAAAATGGACATACAACCAGAACTAAAGGAAGAAGACCATGTTACCACATCATTCTTTTTCTCCTGTGTCATCTGTATATATATATTTTTTTTTTGCAAACTTGACAGTTGAACATTTTACCAGTCTTTAAATGTAGATTGAGTAATATATTTGCTTGTGTCCTTTAAGGCCCCGTCACACACGTCAATGTTGCCAGCGATCTGATCGCTGGCGACATTGACGGCTGATCGCTGGTGAGCTGTCACACAAGCAGACTCACCAGCGATTATTTTACCTGCGACATCGTGGAAATAATTTAAATATCGTTTACACGATGTCTGCAGGCTGGTATCCAGGGTAAACTGCGGGTAACTAGGCAGCGTGCGCTGCCTAGATACCCAATGTATACCTTAGTTACCAGCCTTCTCCGCTCACCGGCTGGTATCTAAGGTACACAGCGGGTAACTAGGGACCCTAGTTACCCTAGAGCGGAGAAGGCTGGTAACTAAGGTATACATCGGGTATCTAGGCAGCGTGCGCTGCCTAGTTACCCACAGTTTACCCTGGATACCAGCTCCCAGCGCTTCCTGAGAGGCGCTGGGAGCTGGCTGATCGCGTCTCCCGGTGTCACACCTTTTGATATGAAGACCTTTTCTTTTCTAAATACCATGGCACCATCCAGAGAAAGGTGAAGACCACTGCAACAACATTCATAAAGCCCTTTAATCCTGTGGACCTACGAGAGATCATGGACATCAGCAGCCATGTGCATATTCCTGGGAGACTCAAGAGACTGTGACCTGATTGGGTGGTACCATTATGTGGAGGTGTACAGGGATGGGCATTGTATGGGCCATATTTGACTGTGTGACTGATATAAAGGTAGAACACCAGACTAGTTAGGCAACCTTCCCACTTCCCATCTTCCTTTACCCTATTTTAATACCTTTTCCCTTTTATTGTATCCATGTCCCTTTAGTTAGGTTTCCCATATGTATGTCATTATAAATCCCCTTTCTAAAGATCCAGTAGTTCTTGTTAATTATTATTAACTGGCACCCCAAAACCACAGCAGATTCTACAGCTGCTTTTTTGCAAAACCAATAACCAACGTATGTGGACTTAGCCTAAAATCAAGGTAAAAATGCAGCACAAAAATGCAGTATAAGGCTACGTTCACACATAGCGTTTTTTTTTTTTTTTGCATGGGCGCTTTTTGCAGCGTTTTTCACCCGTGCAAAAAAGCCCCATGTGTGCATTCACACACCGCGCTTTTTTTACGGGGCTACTTCTCTATTGATGTTACAAAGGGGAGGAAGTATCCTGGTTCCTCCTCCCCTCTGTGACGTCTGCCAACCCCCATTTGATTTCGCTGTGTATTAATATACACTACATAACCCGAATTAAATTAAATCAAATGTGTGAAAAGTAATAAAGAATGAATACTTACCCTCCACCCGGTGTTCGGGAGCCGGGAGCAGACGCAGGTATCGACCTGCCAGGATCTGCCAAGATCGCTGATTGGCCACTCGCGGTCATGTGATATGTACGTCATAGGACGTCACAAATCACATGACCGCGAATGGCCAATCAGCAATCACAGGCCCTGGAAGGTTGATTCCTCACCAGGATCTCCCAGCTCCCGACTCCCAAACACTTGGCGGAGAGGAAAGTATTCAATCTTTATTATTTTTCACACAATTGGCTTAGTTTAATTTGGGTTTTGTAGTGTATATTAATACACTATGAAACCCAAAGGGGCTGGCACAGATGTCACACAGGGGAGGAGGAACAGGATTCTTCCTCCCCTGTGTGACATCAGCACCGGCGTATTCCAGATGAAATTGCGCATTGTCTAAATGGCGATGCGTAATTCCAACGGAAATAATGGGCTCCTATGGGAGAAAGCGCGGGCGCAAGAGCATAAAGAAATGACATGGTCATTCTTTTTACGCCTGCACTTTCTCCCATAAAAGCGCTGCGTATATTTACGCACTGTCTGCATGGCAAAGTGAATTTCATATTCACTTTGCCGGCAGACGCAGAAGCACATTGCGCATTTTTGAAAAGCGCACGTAAAAAAGCAAAAAATGTGTGAACGTAGCCAAAATGTAGTGTGTGAACATACCCTAAGACTCTTCAAGACAGTTTATAAAAATATCCCCTAATTCAGTAACTACCTGCATTGCAAGGGTCACAGTTAGAAGCCCTAGGGTCAGAGCCATAAGACTGTAGCCTCCTAACAGTAGAACTCTTCTTCCAAAGCGGTCAATCAGGAGACTCTAAAAGACAGAGAAACATGATATTAGTTTACTTGTGATCTGAATATAAGTTCCGTACTACATGTATTTACTATTACTATGGTTTTTACATTGTTGCCACATTTAACAGTTATATGTCTAGATAATAGAGTTATTGAATGGACAGAACAAAATGCATTAAGGTGAATTTGTATATGTTATGTTAGTTCCATGACTTTTTTGCCATGATTATTAAAAAATCACAGTAGAAAGGTTCTGTGGTTATTCAAAATTATATAAAAAAAATCAACAGGGCGTTATACAAAAAAATATTCAATTATAAGCAAGTAAACGTGGCATGTGTAATTCTATGTTTAGTAGATCTTTTCAAAAAGCAAAACAAATATATATAACTAGATGGTGGCCCGATTCTAACACATCGGGTATTCTAGAATATAGAAATAGGGACTACATGGGGAAGGCTGAATAGGGAGGGACTTTGAGGACAGAGCGGCGGGGGGGAGGAAGGCGTAGCAGGGGAGAGGAGGATGGAGGGGCAACAGGTAGGGGGAGGACGGAGTGGCGGGGAGAGGACGGAGCGGCAGGGGGAGGATGGAGGACGGAGCAGGTAGCAGGAGCGGGGGGGGAGGAGATGGAGGCAGCACAGGCAGGGGGGAGGACGGGTGGCAGGGGGAGGACAGAGCACAGAGCAGTGGGGGGTGAGTAGGATGAAGCAGCGGGGGTGGGGGAGGAATGGAGCAGCACAGGCAGGGGGAGGACGGAGGATGGAGGGGAGAGAGGACAAAGGAAGGAGGAGGAAGCGGTGAGGTGGGGGAGGATGGAGTGACACAGGCAGGGGGAGGAGGAAGCACAGAGGGGGGGGAGCGGCTGAGGGGAGGACGGAGCTGCACAGGCAGGGGGAGGATGGAGAATTGAGTGGCAGAGGTGAGGACAAAGGAAGGAGGAGGAAGGGGTGGGGTGGGGGAGAATGGAGTGGCACAGGCAGGGGGAGGACGGAGCGGCAGGGGGAGGACGGAGAACAGAGCGGCGGGGGAGAGGAGGATGGAGGATGAAGCGGCAGGGTGGGGGAGGATGGAGTGGCGGAGGGGGACAAAGGAAGGAGGAGGAAGCGGTGGGGTGGGGGAGGATGGAGTGGCACAGACAGGGGGAGGACAGAGCACAGAGCGGTGGGGGAAAGGAGGACAGAGGACGAAGCGATGGGGTGGGAGAGGACAGAGCAGCACAGTTGGGGAGGACTGAGGATGGAGTGGCGGAGGGGAAGAGGACAAAGGAAGTAGGAGGAAGCGGTTGGGTGGGGGAGGATGGAACGGCAGGGGGAGGAGGGACCACAGAGCGGCGGGGGAGAGGAGGATGGAGGACGAAGCGGCGGGGTGGGGGAGGATGGAGCAGCACAGGCAGGGGGAGGACGGAGGATGGAGGGGAGGAGGACAAAGGAAGGAGGAGGAAGCGGTGAGGTGGGGGAGGATGGAGTGACACAGGCAGGGGGAGGAGGAAGCACAGAGCGGCTGAGGGGAGGACGGAGCTGCACAGGCAGGGGGAGGATGGAGAATTGAGTGGCAGAGGTGAGGACAAAGGAAGGAGGAGGAAGGGGTGGGGTGGGGGAGAATGGAGTGGCACAGGCAGGGGGAGGACGGAGCGGCAGGGGGAGGACGGAGAACAGAGCGGCGGGGGAGAGGAGGATGGAGGATGAAGCGGCAGGGTGGGGGAGGATGGAGGATGGAGTGGCGGAGGGGGACAAAGGAAGGAGGAGGAAGCGGTGGGGTGGGGGAGGATGGAGTGGCACAGACAGGGGGAGGACAGAGCACAGAGCGGTGGGGGAAAGGAGGACAGAGGACGAAGCGATGGTGTGGGAGAGGACAGAGCAGCACAGTTGGGGAGGACTGAGGATGGAGTGGCGGAGGGGAAGAGGACAAAGGAAGTAGGAGGAAGCGTTTGGGTGGGGGAGGATGGAACGGCAGGGGGAGGAGGGACCACAGAGCGGCGGGGGAGAGGAGGATGGAGGACGAAGCGGCGGGGTGGGGGAGGCTGGAGCAGCACAGGCAGGGGGGAGGACGGAGCGGCGGGGGAGAGGAGGATGGAGCAGCACAGGCAGGGGGAGGACGGAGGATGGAGGGGAAAGAGGACAAAGGAAGGAGGAGGAAGCAGTGGGGTGGGGGAAGACGGAGCACAAAGCGGCGGGGAAAGGAGGACGGAGGACGAAGCAGCGAGGTGGGGGAGGAAGGAGCAACACAGGCAGGGGAAGGATGGAGGATGGAGTGGCGGAGGACAAAGGAAGGAGGAGGAAGCGGTGGGGTGGGGGGAGGATGGAGCGGCAGGGGGAGGACGGAGCACAAAGTGGCGGGGGAAGGAGGACGGAGGACGAAGCAGCGGGGTGGGGGAGGAAGGAGCAACACAGGCAGGGGAAGGATGGAGGATGGAGTGGCGGAGGACAAAGGAAGGAGGAGGAAGCGGTGGGGTGGGGGGAGGATGGAGCGGCAGGGGGAGGACGGAGCACAGAGTGGCGGTGGAGGAGGATGGAGGACGAAGCGGCTGGGTGGGGGAGGACAGAGCAGCACAGGTAGGGGGAGGATGGAGGACGAAGTGATGTGGTGGGGGAGGACGAAGCGACGGGGTGGGGGAGGACAGAGCAGCACAGGCTGGAGGAGGACGGAGGATGGAGTGGCGGAGGGGAGGAGGACAAAAGAAGGAGGAGGAAGCAGCGGCACAGGCAGGGGGAGGACGGAGCACAGAGCGGCGGGGGGGAGGAGGACGGAGAACGAAGCGGCGTGGTGGGGAGGACGGAGCAGCACAGGCAGGGGGAGGACAGAGTGGCACAGGCAGGGGGAGGACGGAGCGGCACAGGCAGGGGGAGGACGGAGCGGCACAGGCAGGGGAAGGACGGAGCGGCACAAACACGGGGAGGACGGAGCGGTACAGGCAGAGGGAGGACGGAGCGGCACAGACAGGGGGTGGATGGAGCGGCACAGGCAGGGGGAGGACGGAGCGGCACAGGCAGGGGAAGGACAGAGTGGCACAGGCAGGAGGGAGGAGGACAAAGGACGAAGCGGCGGGTGGGGGAGGACAGAGGACGAAGCGGCGGGGGAGGAGGAGGATGGAGGATGAAGCGGCACAGGCAGGGGGAGGAAGGAGGAGACTCACACCCACACACAGAGTCACACCTAGACACAGACTCAGACCCACACACATACACACACAGACTCACACCCACAGCCAGACACACACCGTCTCATACTCACAGCCACACACATACACATACAGACTCACACAGCCACACACACACAGACTCACACCCACACACATACACACACAGACTCACACCCACAGCCAGACACACACCCAGGCACAGACACAGGCACAGGCACGGGTGCTCACCTCTCTGTCCCCTGGTGGTTCCAGTGCTGGCCCTCATGTCCCTGGTGCTGAGTGCGGTGTCAGCAGAGCGTTGGTGTGGAGGAGGCGGACGCAGAGGTGACGGTGTGCAGGATGATCCCAGGTGTCAGCTGCCTCCTTTCAGTGCAGCTAGGCCCCGGCTAGCATGTGCTGCTGCCACCCAGCTGCACTGACAGGAGGCGGCTGACACCCGGGATCATCCTATGTCACAGACTGTGTGGCCATAGGAAGGGGGAGCCGCACGATGCGCGCTTCCATTGCTCCCTGCACCCTGGGAGCCCCAACCCCAGCAGCCCCTGGTCCCCGGTGTCAGTGGGTGGCTCGTGGCGGGGGTTAGTGACATGAGGCTGCGGCGGGAGTCCACTGCGCCGCGCTAGCCGCCGACATCTTTTGTTCTCTTTCTGTGTACATAAATCGCACGTTAGCGCTGATTGGTCCACGGCTCAACCAATCAGTGCTAGCGCGCGATTTCCGTGACAGACAGAGAACATTAGACGATTACATAGTAGGTATGTATTCTGGGAAACTGTACACTAAAGCATTTTCTGGTATATAGGGGCTGGTCAGATAATACAAAATGGGGTATCATATGACTGAGTAAAAAAACTTACACAAATCACAGCAGAAACGAACTCAAAACTCCCAACTCCTAATGAAACATATGGAATCCGGTCCTCAGGAAAGCCAGCCTCATGAAAAACGTCATATGCATAGAAGTAAATCTGTTAATTCATGAGAAGATAAGAAGATATACAGTAATTGTAGCAAAAAAGGCACAACGTAATTATATCTAGTAGCAATTAGTGGACCTGTGGAAGTTCGAGTTCTGGGGGTTCAGCCAGACTGTATATAAAGTTTGGTTCTGGACTCAAACTTGGCCAAAACCTCATGGAAAGTCACTGATTGGGCAGTTCAGAACTCTGCCCACATACAGCCAGCCATAAGCATTGATTTTTTTATGCATATTTGAGTGCAGTTGTGTCAGAAAACTGCAAGCAAATCCTTATGCCAGCAAAGTCAATGAGAATCCTGACGTTTTGTGCCCATGTTGCTTATTTTCCCCTTGCATTTGTGGTGCAGAAATATATCTGCAGCATGTCAAATCTTAAGACCGCTTTACACATCGCGATATCGCAACGCAACTACGACAAAAAGTCACGTGGTACGGCCGTTGCAGTTGTTATCGTTGGTGAGTTGTGTTGTGTAAATGTGCAACGCGACTCAAAAACTATGCAACTACGATATCGTTTTGGGATTGTGCATGCTCTTCAACCGTGCAGTATTGGCTATGCGATGTGGCAGGATCGTGCTGTGTGACAGCGCAACTACGATTTGGAGCACAACTTCCCCTATCCACTACAATGTTAATTGGTCGTTCTCTGAGTTGCTCAGACACAGAGTGAAAAAGGGGCGTACTACATCGTAGTTGCGTTGCCTGACGATATCTCCCTGTGTAACATCTCCTATGTGATCTTGGACAAATGCCAAAAACGTGGCGCACTCCCGTGAAATCGTACGCAGTATCGGAACGATATTGCGACGTGTAAAGCGGCCTTTATAGTGTTTTTCTACCCCAAAATGCATGAAAACCCAATAGAAAAAAACATCCAAAAAATGCTTCAAAGACATGCATCAAAACCCACTTTTTTCGGCCAGCAGAATTGGTGTAGAAATTTCTGCACACCACAGTCCAGTTCACCTGAGGTCAGCTAGGGTGATGTGGCTAGCTCTGAACAAAGATGAACTTTCGCATGTCACCCAGCTCACAGCAGAAGCAGAAAATCAGTCAGTTTCAGGTCCCGCTGTGATCGGACGCCACAGAAAATGATCATTAAGGTTTTTTGGTGAGAATAAAGATGGGAAAAAAGGTATGTGATTGTGTTTCTTTTTACAAATACATGATTTTTCATGGTGGGGTGTATTACCCTGACATTATGAACCTCGGACTCAGTGCCAGCTGGCAATACAAAGTTGGCATTAACCTCTTATTACCCAGTCTGCTAACCACACAGGGCAGCTGGAAGAATTGGGTACAGCTCCAGAAAATAGCGCTTCCCTGAACATGCCAGTTTCTGGGGTGGCTGCGGGCTGCAATTCGCAGCATGGAGGGCCCATAATGCATGGGCCACCCCACACTGAGGATTCCATCCGACAGCTGCCTATTTTTACCTGGCTGGCAACAAAAAATATGGCGAAGCCCCGTGTAATTTTTTTAAAATTATTTCTTACATAATTTTTTAAAAAAGGGCTCCCCTGTATTTTTGATTACCAGCCAGGTAAAACTAGGCAGCTGGAGGTGAGTGGCAGCCCGTACCTGCCTGTTGTACTTGGGCTGTTGACCAACATACAGTGGAGACTATTGTCATATTATGACATCAAAAAATCCTTTTATTTCCCCAGTCTTTAACCTAGCTTTAATTACAGTTGCAATAGTGTACAATTGATTAAAAAAGCAGCAAAATCCGCATGAAAAAAAACACACAAAAAAAGTGCCAAAAATGCACCAAGAGACCACCAACTTTTTTGTGCGGCTCTTTGAAACATGGTGCAGATTTTGGATGTCGAAAATCCCCATCACAAATTCTGTGCCGGCACATTGCCTTGCACCCAGTGAATAAAGAGGCACAGTGGTCATGAGATTTTTTAAATATCATCCTCTTTGCTGAAATTTTAAAATGCTGGCTTTGTTTGTGCAGCAAAGAAGCACAGTGTCAAAAACTCACTAAATACTCATTGTGGAAACTTAACGTCTGGACGTAATTTTCAGTTTGAGCAATTTTTGTAGCAAATTTGCCGACATGTCTGAGGACAAGATTTTGTGGCTCTGGTCACATGCTCCTCCGCCAGCAGCCATTGGGTGGACTTGAGTCTGTGAGGAAGGTGGCACTAATAGGTACAGGAGGAGTCCCTGTATACTAATATTTTAGGGCCACTTTACACACACCAACTTATCTGTCCAACTTCTGACCAACTTGCTGGTTGCAGTGAAATCATGGACACATTGTTCCATTGTACACAGTCACAAAATAGAACAATGTGTCCATGATTTCACTGCAACCAGCAAGTTGGTCAGAAGTTGGACAGATAAGTTGGTGTGTGTAAAGTGGCCATTAGACAGTCCCTCAAAATCATGTCCTCGACATTTTTGTTATCACCTTTTGGCCATATTCTCATGTTCAGTATTTGGTGAGGTTTTTTGTGCATTATAATTTGGAAGCCAAAACCAGCAGTGGGTGATAAATACAGAAGAGATGTCGTGTCTTTATTATACCTTTCCTCAGATTGTTCCTCTCCTAGTTTTGACTTACAAATGCTGAGGTAAAATACTGGCCAAATACCGGACTTGATCTGATTAAAAGGCAAATTTAATACCTTTTTTGTGGAAACAAAAACTACATTCAAATGGTGGCTATAAGTCTATAGGCTGAGGCCTGGTTCATGGACAGATTTTTTACACCTTTTTTTTTTAATTGCTGTGAATTTCATGCATTCCCAATAATACTCAACTGCATTAGCACCACTCAGTTGAAGACTCAAGATTAAGCCAATCATAGTTAGGAGTTGATAGCGATTGGAGCGGTCCCTTAATAGATCCAAAACACCCATGTGATTTCCTTTCTTTTGGGTATTTTGCTCCTTCATCATTTCATCGATAACTGGTTGGTGATCTCTATCTCCCCACAACTGTTTCAGGGCTTGAGAAAAAAAGACCAAATGTTAGGTGATGTTGTCATGTTGTGGTAGTGTGTCATACAGCTATTTAACGCCCAACTACATGTAAAATGAACAAAATACAAATATACCCATGTGAAAAACGCCTAAAGCGCTAAATAAAGCTAAACAAAACAAGTTATAGCTATGGGTATGTTCACAGGTATGGAATATGAAAATCCCACATGCAGCTACTATATGATCTATGGGTGACATTTGATTTGAAGTGTTACAATTTGAAGTCTCATAGATCTGCACAAACATTTAGTGGGGTTGATCCACATGTGGCTCATCCATTAGCTTTTCCATCAATGGCAAGCTAAATGTTCTTGTGGACTATTTATTCTTGCTTTTTTCTTTTTCCAAATATCTGCACTGACATTTTCCATAGTGTGTGAATATAGGTGGACAAACGCAATCCACATACAAGGGCCACAGATTGTCATTGGATTTATCTTTGCCCAGGGATAAAGCTGGGGACAGATTCTGCACCAAAATTCATTTCAAATCCTCAGCATGTGCTGTGTATGGTGCATTAAAGAAGAACTAACAACGGTACCATGCCTGGTTGATGATGGTTTTTATGTAGCATAGACATTTTTATATTGTACTTCACAAGCTTATAAAGAAACTAGATGGTGGCCCGATTCTAACGCATCGGGTATTCTAGAATATGTATGTAGTTGACATACTGTGACTGACAGAACTTGTTCAGTCAACGTGAGTGAACTATATATATATATATATATAAACATACATACATATAGCAGCGCTATGGTATATGGTGGTACATTACATGTATAGCAACGCTATGGTATATGGCGGTACATTACAGTACATGTGTAGCAGCGCTATGGTATATGGCAGTACATGTATAGCAGCACTATAGCATATGGCGGTACATTACAGTACATGTATAGCAGCACTATGGTATATGGCGATAAATTACAGTACATGTATAGCAGCTGTATGGTATATGGCGATACTCCGCTCCCTGCGGCCCCCCGCTCCTCCACAGTAAAAGTAAAAGAATCCTCAGTGAGGATACTCACCTGCCCGCCAGCTCGTTCCACTTCCGTCTTCTAGGTCCTACAGGCCTTTAGGACCTGTCGTTGCCTGGGAATTCGATCAGCTGATCGGTCACATGACCGCTAACTGGAACTGGGGAACAGGATGGTGACGTGGGGGGGGCAGGATGGTGATGGGGGGGGAACAAGATTGTGTCGGGGGGCAGGATGGAGCGAGCGGGGCAAGATGGAGGCAGGGGGGCCAGATGGAGCGAGCGGGGCAAGATGGAGGCAGGTGGGCAGGATGGAGCCGGGGGGCGGGGCAGGAAGGAGGCGGAGGGGGGGCAGGATGGAGGTGGAGGGGGGGCAGGATGGAGGCGGAGGGGGGCAGGATGGAGGCGGAGGGGGCAGGATGGAGGCTGAGGGGGGGCAGGATGGAGGCAGAGGGGGGGCAGGATGGAGGCAGAGGGGGGGCAGGATGGAGGCAGAGGCGGAGGGGGGCAGGATGGAGGCGGAGGGGGGGCAGGATAAAGGCAGAGCAGGGGCAGGATGGAGCCGGAGGGGGGGCAGGATGGAGGCAGAGGGGGGCAGGATGGAGGCAGAGGGGGGCAAGAACAGCGGGGGGCAGGATGGAGGCGGGGGGCAGGATGAAGGGAGCAGAGCAGGATGGAGCCGGAGGAGCAGGATGGAGCCGGAGGAGCAGGATGGAGGGAGTGGGGCAGGATGGTGGCGGCGGGGCAGGATGGTGGGAGCGGGGCAGGATGGAGCCGGAGGAGCAGGATGGTGGCAGGAGGGTAGGGTTGGATGGTGGCGAGCGGGGCAGGATGGAGTGAGCGGAGCAGGATGGAGCCGGAGGAGCAGGATGGTGGCGAGCGGGGCAGGATGGAGCGAGCGGGGCAGGATGGTAGCGAGCAGGGCAGGATGGAGCGAGCAGGGCAGGATGGAGCGAGCAGGGCAGGATGGTGGTGAGCAGGGCAGGATGGAGCAAGCAGGGCAGGATGGAGGCGAGCGGGGCAGGATGGAGGCGAGCGGGGCAGGATGGAGCCGGAAGAGCAGGATGGTGGTGGGGGGGGCAGGATGGTGGGAGCGGGTCAGGATGGAGCAAGTGGGACAGGATTGAGTGAGCACACCTGCACACACATGCATCATGCACACAGCACACCTGCACACACATGCATCATGCACACAGCACACCTGCACACACATGTATCATGCACACAGCACATTACCTGCTGCCCTCGTTCCCCGGATCCTTCTGATCTTAATTCCTGGGACTTATACTTCTGCTACCACACAACTACAACACCCAGCAGGCCCTGCAGAGCAGGATGGTCACACCGACTCCATGACACAAGGGCTGAGCTCTTTTTCCTCTTCCCACACAAAGGCTGCGGGCTGCAGCAGGTAAAGGATTAGCACTGGTGCTCATGCTGCGGTGTGTGCAGCCCTGTGAGTGCAGCCCTGTGTGAGCAGCCCTGAGTGCAGGAGGAGCGGGGGGGGGGGGCAGAGGGAGGCCGCGGGGAGCGGAGGGGGAGAGGAGAAGCAGGAGGAGTGGAGGGGGGCAGGAAGAGCGTTTAAAAAACATAGTGTTTTTTTGCAGTGCATTTTGCCACTGCGTGTTTTGCATGAGAGCCTTTGGACACGATAAAACCATCAGTTTTTCAAGAATTTTAAGTTGAAAAACTGATGCTGATGCCAAGTGTGACCCTAGGCTATTACTTGCAAACTTACATATTTTGGCCCAAAATATCAGCTAATACTTCACATTATCTTATAAACAATATCCATTGTGGCATTATTAAGTATGACACTCTCTCCGGGACTAAGTAGTCCTATGAGAGTGACACTGAGCAAGACATATTCAAAAGTATCATTTAAACAATACAGGACAACTGAGTACCATGCAATCTAAATTTATTTTTATTAGAGAAAATTTTTAAAACAATAGGCAGAAGTGAAATAGAAAAAGGAAGGGAATAGCATGCAGTACACACCAAATGAAAGTTTTACAAAAACAGTGCAAAAATTGTTTTACCTCACATTATCTGTTGCACATTTTACACATTTTTGCAGGGTGCAGAGGGGCCTTCTGAATTTAGGTGGTACAAAGGTGAGCCTGGCCTGTGGGATACACTCATATAGTGTTAACTAACCCGCCCCACCTGGCGTCACTAATAGGCTATTGTTCAGACACTATGTATTTTACTCATCTATGTGACAGACTTGCTATCCAAGCTTTATTAGTGTGCATACTTTATGCTAGCTGTCATCTTTATAATGGAGATCCTCTGCATCCTGTTTGTGCATTCAGGTTTGGATGCTTTGTGATGAGTTTTTAATTTTATCCTGTACAAGTCATATGAGCTGTTCCAAGAAGGACATGCTGTAAGGCAGATATGAAACAGAAAAAACAGCACTGTTGCGCCACACCACTAATTTTCACCACAATGTGGTTCTATTAAATGAACACTAACCTTTCTAAGTTGTGCATGAATCCGCACAACCAGATTAAGCTTATGGAAAAATAGGGTCCATAAGGTTAATAATTACCAGTTTTCTGTATAGAGAGAAGATGTTTTATGCTCCTTGAGTAGTAGAAATCACTTCCTTGTCTCCTCAGAGCTGGCTGACCATGTGGTGGACACAGGTGGAGTTTGGATGATGTACTGCCAAGTCCTGTGGACTTTGTCCAAGCAGCTCGCCACACCGCGCTCCCCGTAGGGAGAACAAGTACGAATGATAATGGGATCTTCCCACTTGAGAAAGACGCCGATTTGTGTGTCGAAACGTGTTGTGGTTGCACCCTGCAGCTTTGTGTAATAAACCTAAGGTAAATTTATGAAGGCTTGATCTTGTGTTACCTAGTGCCGCATTCTAACACCGCTCCTTTTATCATTCATGCTGTAAGGCAGGGCACTAGCCCCTAGGCTACTTAGGCTCAGAGGACCTGGTGGCAGAAGCAGGAGATGGCTTCTATGCTCACCAGCCACTTAATTGCAACTTTCCAGGGCATCAGCAGTACAGAGGGTCAAGAACTTTGATAGAAACACAGATAAACACAGGGCCTGCACTACCAGCCTGGCAGGAGGTAACCCACAGCAACTAAGGAGGAGTACTTGAGAGCATCAGGCAACAAGTAACCTAAGAACTACATAAGTCAGCAGGAAGTCTATATTTCTCACCCAGCAGAGCAGACTACAGTTCTCATCAGACTGGCCAGGCCACGTGCCTGGCGGTGGTTGTATTATCCTGGACACTGCGCAAGAACTACAGTAAAAGGTAAAGTAAAAGACTAATTCCTGCTGTGCATTTCTCTGCTACCCTGCCCACTACTACCACCTCATCTTCACCATCCCCTGGGAGCCAATTCTGGTTGGGAGGGGTTTAACAACTACACTACCACACCACAGGGCTCCCAGAGATCCCCTGCAGTTCCAACCACCTATAGGCTGAATATCCCAAATGGCGTCACAAACTATTTATTTCCTTATAATTTTTATTTCCACATTTTTAATACTCCCTTTCAGTGTGAGCCAGGCAGCACTGGGCTGTGCTACTATGATCCTAACTCCTGGCCCACCTGCTGAGTACCCCAGCCCTTTGCGCTCCACACATTCCATTTGCCAATGATTACTTCTAACTTTTCCTCTTAATTGCAACTGTGTGTTGTGTTGATTACCTTTTAGGCAGCCATCCTTGTCACCTTTTACTAAGAGCAAATAGGATGGAGATTCCGGGAAGAAAGGCATAGTAACCAGCTGAACAAAGGATGAAATGCCACTACAAAGCAGAACTTGAGGCCACAAGAATTCTGTCCCAAATATCTCTCTGTGTTGAGACAAAAGCACAATATATAAAGATCAGTCCATAAACTGATGACTTTGGGTTATTGACAGTGATAAATAATTATATATTTATTAAAACCAGTTATAATCATCCCATTGAAAAAGCTGTGTGTCGTGTTTGGCAATTCATGGAGTTCATATGAGTAAATAATATAGACTTGCAAGCACTTTGCATAATGCTGTATGTTGCATCTGTAGAGGACCATATCCTTCCTTAAAGGGAGTGCCAGCAGGTATTTGCTATGTAAGCTGAGGACAGCATGCTGCAAGGGTTAAAAGCAACTATACATCTCTGTGCAATTGTTTACTTATCCTAAAGGCTTTATCAGGGTACTGTGATTACTATTGCAGGACTACAAAGTCAGGCGTACAGCAGTCTGACACACCCCTCTTACTGTGATTGACATCAACAAGTCAATGCACAATCTCTATTGAGAGCCTGGGGTAGGCGGGAGCAGCTGTCTCAGCTGAGCTGTGTTCCTGAAAATAAATTCTTTTAGTGTGTGAGAACGGCTTTAGCCTGTAATCTATGTGATACGTTGTTGGATTCAAGGTTTCTTTGCCTACATTATGTTGATTTCAGATAAGGTAGCAAAAACCTGCTGGCAGATTCCCTCTAATTCAAAGGTGCGTGTCACACTTTTTTCTATGGATTTTATTTGAATGTGTGTATCCATATAAAATCAAGAGCACACAGGGGTACAGTGTAAGTCCATAACAGTCTGAACTGAGCACTAATACTGTCATGATGCAAAAGCTTGTTAGCACTACTTACTTGAGTCCTACAATCTGTCCACAAAGTTTGCCCAGAGTTACAAACAAGGGTCCGGTTGCATTGATGAAACCTCGCAGCTTGCGAGGGGCCGTTTCTCCGACATACTGTGCATGAATATTAATTCCCAAACCTAAAAAGAGACAAAAGAGAGTAGGGGATACTTTTTAATCTAAATGACATTATTTAACCCATTGGCCACAGAACTGCATTGACTGTCCATTATTTCAATGGCATCTTCTCTCTTAACCATGGATTACTGTATTAAGCCACATGTAAAATTAACCATAGATTTTCTAAATATTTTGTAAAAAGTTTACTTTTTTCTATATAAATTGGTGGACACTGGAATATGTGGGGGTGCCTTTATATAATAAACTAATTTTTTTCCGTGTGTTGTGTGTTTTTTAACTGTACACTTACTGGGCAACTGGGGTGTCTGATAAACTCCTCTCAATTATTAACCCCTGGGCTTGATGCTAGCAGACAATTCACAGCTGACATCAACCCATTAATCATTACTCCGACTGCCACAGCCCTATGGCAATCGGGAAAAGCCAGGCATAGTGCCAGAATTGGCACATTTAAAGTGATGCACTACTTCAGGGGCAGCAGTGAACTTGTATACTAGGCTGGGAAGGGCCAAATAACAAATTAATTCACCCCATTTTGATCATCTTACAGCCATTTTACAGCACCAAAGCTCAGGTCCCTATTGACTTATATGGAGTCCGGGGTCAAGTCTGCATACCGAACCGAACTTTTACGTGAAGTCTGGTCAAACGCTGCGAACCTAAACATCCATGAGTCTGCTCATATCTTATGCTTACCTTAATGACCTCACTGCACTTGCAGTCTTTATGTTGTGTTTTTATTATGCTGTGTGTCTAACTGTATGTGTCTTTGTGCATATCATACAGCCATAAGGTTTATATGAATCTTATTTTGATTATATATTTTTGATAATTGCTTACTTTATCATGCAGTCCTGTTTGTCTTTTTCCTTTTATGTTAAACACTTGCAGTTTTGAGATGTACTTTATCGTTCAGATTTAATTTCAGCATATATACGGTAGTTATTATATGTAGTATATAAAGCACTATGTAGTTGCATGCAAAAGCTTGAGCACATCTGGTCAAAATTACTGTGACTGAGAACAGTTAGGCAAGTTGAAGATGAAATGATTTCTAAAAGGCATAAAGTTAAAGATTACTGCAAAATATAAAGGGGGGGGACAAGAGGCGCAATAGTGCCCTATCACTAGTGACACTAGTATGTAGATGGTGGTGCTGTGTGGCCGCTCACCTGGTCCAGTTGTGGTCCCCACAACTGGTTTGACTGCGTTTAGGAATCAATGTTCCAAGCTGCTGCAGGACCTCCACCTACCACTGGATCGTGGTATGTTCCAAGAAAGATGATGGGAGTGATGGTGTGTCACGGTCCGCGCTGCTTCTGGATTAAAAACTCACCAAAGAGCCCAGCAAACTTTCATCCTCTTTATTCCTTATTCCAACGCGTTTCAACGCCACAACCCGGCGTCTTCCTCAGGAATATCCCTGAGGAAGACGCCGGGTTGTGGCGTTGAAACGCGTTGGAATAAGGAATAAAGAGGATGAAAGTTTGCTGGGCTCTTTGGTGAGTTTTTAATCCAGAAGCAGCGCGGACCGTGACACACCATCACTCCCATCATCTTTCAAAGTTAAAGATTACACATTTCCTTTGTATTTGTATTGAAAATTATAAAATAGAAAATGGACTGATGCAAAAGTTTGGGCACCCTTGGAGGTTTGTGTGCTGAGATAACTTTGACCAAAGTTTCAGACCTTAATTAGCCTCTTATGGTGGGTTTACACGTCGCGATATCGGCGTCCAACTCCGACCCAACTCCGACCAAAAGTCACGTGGTTCGGGAGTTGGACCCGATATCGTTCGCGCGTTGTACGGTTTGAACGTACAATGCGATGCTGGAACGATGCCAAAACGATATCGGGGTTGAATGAGCGTGCTATTCAACCGCCCGATATCGGATGGCCGTTGTAGCCGCATCGTCCCGTATGACAGCCCAACTACGATGTGTACGCCCACGTCACCCATTCACTCCCATGTTAACTGGTCGTTCCTGGGTTGGGGGGCGTACACATCGTCGGGACGTTGTATCCCGATATCGGGCTGTCTAAACCGGCGATGCGATGGCAGGAAAAGCGCGCTCAAAAAGCGCGCTCCCGCGTCGTTGGCTCCGATATCGGGCCGATATCGGGACGTGTAAACCCACCATCAGGGCTATGGCTAGTTTATCATCATCATTATGGAAAGCCAGGTGATGCAAGTTTCACAGCTTTTTTTAAAACCCAGCCTTCTCTAACCTTGTACCAAAAACAGCAGCCATGGGTCCTTCTAAGCAGCTGTCTGGAAATCTGAAAATGAAAATAATGGAGGTCCACAAAACAGGACAAGGCTATAAGAAGATAGCAAAGAGTTTTCAAGTTACTCTGTCCTCAGGTCAAAATTTAACAAAGAAATGTCAGTTAACAGGAGCAGTGGAGGTCAAGATAAGGTCTGGAAGACCAAGCAAAATTTCAGTGAGAGCTGCCTGTAGGATTGCTAGAGAGGGAAATCAGAACCCACCCCACTTGACTGCAAGAGACTTTCAGGAACATTTAGAAGACTCTGGAGTAGTGGTAATTTGTTTAACTGTTCACCAGCACAAATATGGCCTTCATGGAGGAGTCATCAGAAAAAGATCTCTACTGCATCCCCACCATAAAAATTCAGCCTCAGAAATATGGAAAAAAAATATGTGGAATGATGAGATTATACTAGAACTCTTTAGCCACAATGATCAAAGGTAGGTGGGAAGAATTTCAGGGAAATCACATCTCACCAACCATTAAGAATGGGGGTGGATCAATCATGCCTTGGGGTTGTCTTACAGCCAATGGCACGTGGAACATTTCATGGCTAGAGGGAGGAATGGATTCAATGAAATTTCACAACAAATTCTTGAGGCAAACATAACACCATCTGTAAAAAAAGCTGAAGTTGAAAACAGGACAAATGCACAATGATCCTAAACACTTGTCAAAATCTACAATAGTCTACGGGTGCTTTCACATCATGATTTTGTTGGATCCGTGACTGTCCGTTGTATAACGGACAGCCACGGATCCGATTTGGCCCCCATGTTATCCTATGGGGGTCGGATCGGATTTGCCCTAATTGGCATCCGATTTTGTGGGATCTGATTTGTGTCCGATTTTTTGCTGGACTCAAAATCGGAGACTGCTCCGATTTTGGGCACACAAAAAAAATCGGATCCCACAAAATCGGATGGCAATTAGACCAAATCCTATCCGTGTCCTTTAACATGGGGGCCAATGAACACGGGTCCGAGGAAACAGCTGATTGTTCCTCAGACCTGATTTTAGTGTACTGAGCATGCTCAGTACACTAAAATTGCTCCAACCCTTCTAATTACACTTCTGCAATGTATAATATACATTGCATAAGTGTAATTAAGTAAAAGAAAGAGTTAAAAATAAAAAAATCACTATGCTCACCTATCCTCGATCCACCGCTGCCTCCAAGCAAGGTCTGGGTGCTTACAGGACCTGTGATGATGTCACAACCCGAAGCATCATTGGGTCACATGAACTCAGTTACCGCGGTAACTGCAGTCATGTGACCCGATCAGCTGATCGACTTGTGACGTCACCACAGGTCCTGTAAGCACCTGGACCTTGCTGGAATGCATCGGTGGATCGAGGATAAAGTGAGCATAGTGATTTTTTATTGTTAACTCTTTCTTTTTACTATGTTTCACTTCTACAATGTATATTATACATTGCAGAAGTGAAAGTGCCCGGATCTGTGATAATCACGGACCCGGACACAGAATAGGTCACCCCCTGTGGTGTCCTTTCCTGTCCGTGGGATCCCACAAAAAGTATGAAAAAACAGGGAAAAAAACCTAATATGAAAGCAGCCTACCTCAAAAGGCGCAAGCTGAAGGCTTACATTGGCCCGCACAGTCCCCTGATCTGGACATCATGGAAAATCTGTGGCTAGGCCTGAAAAAAGCAGTGCATGCAAACAACCCAGGAATCTCACTTTCCTGGAAGACTTTTCCAAAGAAGAATGGATGAAAACCCCTCAAACAAGAATTGAAAGACCCTTGGCTGGCTACAACATGCGTTTACAAGCTGTGATACTTGCAAAAGGGGGTGCTTCTAAGTTCCAACCGTGCAGGGTGCCCAAACTTTGCATCGACCCATTTTCCTTCCTGTAATTTTTAACATGTAAATTATGAAAATGAATATATATATATATATATATATATATATATATATATATATATATATATATATAAAAAATTAGAAAAAAATACTCTGCAGCTCTCGGTTACTACCAATGATGTACATATGCTAATAAGCTAAATATATATGAGAAAAAAGTTAAAAACTTACGTTTTTTCAAAAAACTCAAAATCTTATCTTTTTATTTCTGAAGTTCTTCGTACACACATTGGCCAATGTCTGTTTGCTCGTCGACTGCGACAAAGTGACTTCAGGTCCGACGAGTCCTAAGGCTGACATTCCTGTCCTCCTTGTCCACCCCCCACTTCTCAGTGGGCAGACTCCATCTCGACCCTAGATCACCTGTGGTCAATAAGGGTGCAAATTGCAGCATGGAGCCAGCCACTCCATAAGATACAAAACAGAAAAAAAACTGCATAGCACTCACAGACTAATGTGAATCGGTGCCAGCAGGGCTGCTGGATTAAATAACTAGAAAAAAATACTCTGCAGCACTCGGTTACTACCAATGATGTACATATGCTAATAAGCTATATATATATGAGAAAAAAGTTAAAAACTTTTTTAACTTTTTTCTCATATATATATATATATAGCTTATTAGCATATGTACATCATTGGTAGTAACCGAGTGCTGCAGAGTATTTTTTTCTAGTTATTTGATCCCTGTCTGACCTATTTTAGTAATATAGGAGTACAATATAGTAGTTTGCACACTTACAAAATCCATGACAGTGGGGCATTTCTCGCGGCGTCTGTGACAGGTAGGCAGGTCCCCTGTGCCACGCACAGATCTGACCAAGGTTACAAAAGAATTTCTGCAGTACGCAAGGTTCCTAAGAGCACAGAGGCCTCGATAATCCTTAAATCACTGTGACTGAGCTCCAGAGATGTAGTAGGAAGATAGGAGAAAGTTCCACAAAGTCAACTATCACTGCAGCCTTCCACCACTCAGACCTCTATGGCAGAGTGGCCCGATGAGATTCTCCTCAGTGCAAAACATAAGAAAGCCTGCTTAGAGTTTGCAAAAAAAAAAACACATGAAGGACTCCTAGACTATGAGAAATATGATTCTCTAGTCTGATGAGATGAAGATAGAACATTTTGGTGATAATTCTAAGCGGTATGTGTGAAGAAAACTAGGCACTGCTCATCACCTGCCCAACAGAATCCCAACACTGAAGCATGGTGGTGACAGTATCATGCTATGGGGGTGTTTTTCAGCTGCAGGGATAGGACGACTATTTGCAAATGAAGCAAACATGAATGCGGCCAAGTACAGAGATATTCTGGATGAAAACCTCTTCTTGAGTGCTGTGGATCTCAGAATTTGCCGAAGGTTCACCTTCCAACAAGACAATGACCCTAATCACACAGCTAAAATAACAAAGGGGCGGCTTCAGAACAACTCTGTGATCATTCTTGACTGGCCCAGCCAGAGCCCTGACCTTAAACCTAATTGAGCATCTCTGAAAAGACCTGAAAATGGCCGTCCACAATGTTCACCATCCAACCTGACAGAACTGGAGAGGACCTGCAAGGAAGAATGGCAGAAGATCCCCAAATCCATGTGTGAAAAACTTGTTACATCATTCTCAAGAAGACTCATGGCTGTACAAGCTCAAAAGGGTGTTTGTACTCAATACTGAGCAAAGGGTCTGAATACTTATGACCATGTGATATTTCAGTTTTTCTTTTTTAATAAATTTAAACAAATATCTACATCTCATTTATTTTTTCAGTCACGATGGGGTGCAGAGTGTACATTAAAGCGAACCTGTCACCCCCTCCAGACATCTAAAAATACCATAGCCACGTTCTGCAGCACTAAGGCTGCATTCTGACAAGGTGTCTATAGCATTTATGCTCCCTTGATTTACTGAAATATACACTTATATATAAAATCTGTTTCAAACCTGATCCAAGACCGGGAGGCGGGTTTTCAAGCCTCTATCTCCCTCCTCTGTGGTGTCAGTCATCCCTCTCTGCTCTCTGTGCGCCGCCTCCAGGGCCATCTCCCTGCATTACAGAGCTTTATCAGCTCTGCTACAACACAGAGCTGCTGTTATAGGAAACCCCACAGTAGTAAATCTAGCAGGAGGATCCTGAGCAGAGAAAGCTCTGCCTGCTACATAGCAGCCCTTGAGCTGACCTGTCAGCAGTGCAGCAGAGTTGAGTTTGTGCTTTAGATCAGGGGCTGAGGAGCAATGCTGCTGGGTACAAGAAACTGAAAGTGAAACCTCAGCTCAAGGGCTGCTACGTAGCAGGCAGTATCCTAATGCTAGATTTACTACTGTGGGGTCTCCTATAACAGCAGCTCTGTGTTGTAGCAGAGCTGACAAAGCTCTGTAATGGAGGGAGATGGCCCTGGAGGAGGTGCAGAGAGAGCAGAGAGGGATGACTGACACCACAGAGAAGGGAGACAGACACTTGAAAACCCGCCTCCCGGTCTTGGATCAGGTTTGAAACAGATTTTATATAAGTCTTTATTTCAGTGAATCAAGGGAGCATAAATGCTATAGACACCTTCTGAGACTGCAGCCTTAGTGCTTCAGAAGGTGGCTATGGTATTTTTAGATGCCTGGAGGGGGTGACAGGTTCGCTTTAATGAGAAATAAAATGAACTATTTTGAATATACCAAATGGCTGAACTGAAACACAGAAGTGAAAAATTTAAAGGGGTCTGAATACTTTCCGTACCGACTATATATTATATATATTATAATCTTTAACCTTATACCCTTTAGAGATCATTTAATCTTCAGCTAGCTAAACTATTCACAATAACAGTAATTTTGACCAGGGGTACCCATGCTTTTGCATGCCATTGTAATTGCTCTTTTTCATATTAGTATTTCATGTTCTAGACCTATTATTCTATACAAGTGACTATTTTTTTCCTTATTTTTGGATGCCCTCCTGCTTCCTCTACACATCTTCTTTTTTAATAAATTTATGTTCTGTGTGTTCTCCTCTTTTTGTATCAATAAATTAACTTATTTGATCATTTGTCTGGTTCTTTCTATTTTTTTCTGTTCGGAATGGAACCGGTCTTATTAAACCGCTGTATGGTCTTGGCCATTGTGCTGCAGTTCAGTTTCATGGTGATGCCTAGGCCATCTTTATGTGGAGCAACAATTCTTTTTTCCAATCCTCAGAGAATTCTTTGGCTTTAGGTGCCATGTTGAACGTCTCGTGAACAGTATGAGAGATTGTGTGAGTGATAACACCAAATTTATCACACCTGCTTCGAATTCACACCTGAGACCTTGTAACACTAATGAGTCATATGACACTATGGAGGAAAAATATGTAATTGGGCACAATTTTGCCATTTTCTTTTAGGGGTGTACTCACTTTTGTTGCCAGCGGTTTAGACATTAATGGCTGAGTGTTGGGTTATTTAGAGGACACACAATTTACACTGTTATACAAGCTGTGCATTGACTACTTTAAATTGTATCAAAGTGTCATATCTTCAGTGTTCTCCCATGAAAAGATATAATAAAATATTTTTTAAAATATTAGGAGAGTACTTACTTCTGTGATATACTTGTATATTACCAATATGTGTAAGGGTACCTTTACACGCCGCAAGTGGGGTGTGAAAACTGAGAGGCAATCCGGAGCCCCGTCACCGTTGCCGTGAAATTGCTACGAAATTGTAGCGTGTGTTTGTGGAACCCGGTGGTGTTTTTGAAAGTTGCACCCGGTTGCGTTTTCAGAGCACTGCTCCAAAACCAGAGGCAACCATGAAGGTGAATTTCCCTGC
Organism: Allobates femoralis; assembly: GCA_033576535.1. Classification (NCBI taxonomy): domain Eukaryota; kingdom Metazoa; phylum Chordata; class Amphibia; order Anura; family Aromobatidae; genus Allobates; species Allobates femoralis. The sequence continues at coordinate 646,570,688 of JARQOC010000003.1, forward strand.
TTTTGGCTCGTGAAGGGGCGATAGGGATGGACTGAGCGTCGCCTACTGATTTCCCGGAGGCATGCCACAGTGTGCTGCAGACGGCCCCCCCAGCGATGATTGGTGATGGCTACTGTGTTTCCATTGGCTGTCCCTTCACAGGGCGATATATTTGAAGAGCTGTCCATTCACACTACACAATTGCAATGGTGTCATGTATTAGCCAGCCTTCCTGCGCAGGCTGGCCAATCATGATGCTATTGCGTTGTCTAATCAGCGTGTTTGGGGCGCGGAATACACAAGTCTGTTACGCCTATGTTCTTGTGGCGCTGAACATGTACACCCACATTCCTTTGGGGATTGCGGCGTGTGAAGAAGCGTCAGGAGTCAACCGGATGTTTCCCAATGTTGGTGTGGGAACTTCCGGGACGACACATTGCCTTAGGTGGAGGGCACAATTGCGACGTATAAATGCACCTTCGGCGTTCGGAGGCAACCATGAAAAATGTGCACACGCACGTTGGGTTGCCTCCGATCGCCACCAAACGTTGCGGTGTGTAAAGGTACCCTTGTGTGGAGGATTAATGGTTATGCTAGATTTCCAAGAAATGATTTAAATATATAAGCCCGTATTTGGCAGTACCGAAAGATGAATCAATTACAATGAAAATAATAGTTTTGGAATCATGGTAATTATTATTGTAAATGCTCCATATTAGTTGTAACAGATGTAACATTTTCTTGTAATGTCCTACAAAACACATGACTTGTATCAGATGCTTCTAAAGAGAAAACATTAGTCATTTTGGGGTTTGGCTTTAATTTACTCTCCTTATTGATGTTTCCTTTCCTACTTGGGGAAAACCTGTGACTTTTACGCTTTACAGAAATTCTGAACCAGCAATCTGATCTGTAATGATTTATTTAGCACAAACCTGAGTAAAACCCGGAGAGGAATCGCGCAGCTACAATCATTTCAACTCGGTCAACGGTCTTGCTTAGGCCCATGAGCAGAGCACTAACCAGAGGCAGCACTGCGATACATAGCTGGCACTTCTTCCTGTAGTAGAAATATGGACAATAGTATAACATAATGTGGATATATATATCACTAATTTAGTGGCCAAAGTCAGGCTGCAGCAGTGACATGCATCTGAGGCGGATGAGGCTCTGAGCTCTTTTCTGGCTCAGATAACTCAAGATTGTGCTTATATTTACATATAGCTACAATATTAATAAAGAAAGAATTTTTCACCATAGCGTGTTCATTCAGTGGCATACCGTCAAAGGCAGCAGATCACGAGGCCACTATGGGGCCCATGTGTCAAGGGGCCTGGTGCCAGCACAGTGAACCCCCCCCCCTTCCCTGCCCGATCCACTGTATCGACATCCTGGATGCCAATACAGTTGAAAACAATGATGAAAGAGGGAGCTCCCAGTTGACGCTCCTTTCTCCATTATTCTCCTTCAGCATCTATCGCCTCAGTGCAGCAAGCGTGAAGACGTCACAACAGCGCACTCTCTGGGCTGAGGTAAGCAGAGCTGCAAGTCTCTCACCACAAAGACCAGAACAATGCGGAAATGATGAGAGGTGAGTATTTATTTATTTTTTAATCAATGAGTACTCTGGTGCCCATAATACTATATGTATGACTATATGTTGTGTATTATTTTATATGATTTCTATGGGGTGCACATTATACTACATGGAGGACTATGGGTGTGCATTATTCTGCATGGAGGACTTTGGGGTTTGTATTATGCTATATGAAGGACTATAGGGTGTGCATTATAAAATATGGAGGACTATGGGGTGCATTATAGTATCTAGCACACTATGGGGTGTGCATTATTCTATATGAAGAATTATGGGCTGTACAATATTTTATTATACTATATGGAGTACTATGAGAGTGCATTATAATTTATGGAGGACTGTGGGGTGTGCATAATTTTATATGGAGGGCTAAAGGGGGCCCATTATTTTATATAGAATGCTATGTAGGAGCCATGTGGTGGCCATTATGTTGTAAGTAATCCCATAATACTGCATGGTGGGCTATGTGGGGGTCACAGTTGGAGGATGATGCTCTGTTTGGGTCACCATACTTTCCTGGGGTATTTGCAGCAGGGGCATCATACTGTGTGAGAGTTTGAAATTGTGGAAGAATTCACAATGGGGGTATTGTGCAGTGCTTGTGGAGCACTTTTGTTGGCATCACACTTTATCTGTGCAATGAAAGGAGGTTCCAGGAGCTTCAGTAGAAGGAAAATTACTTTGTAAGTACCGTATTTCAAATATATAGAGTAAGATATGCTTTTCTGTGACCCTACCAAAAATTATTTATTTTTTTTGTGGGGGAAGGGCATTAGAACTTCTGCTATGATGCCCCTTGATTTATATGTATGCCTCTGTGTCCAGTGCTTGCATAACTTCAATCACTAGGCTATGCATTAAAGCATACCGCTTGTCTTGACTAAAACAAAATTAAGTTCTGAAATTAACTTCTGAGCATGACCATAAAATTAACTTCTAAACATAAACAGTGAAGGTTTCCAATCACTACCATCTCATGGATTATACCAATACCATGGATGGCAAAAAGAACAACAAATGTGGGCACCGTATTAAAAAAGACATCAACAAACAGGAGCAAGTTCAGAGAAGAGCGACCAGAATGGTGACTAGTCTGTATTGATCGCAGCATTTAGAGGGTTAAACTGCCCAGAGCTGTGTGGGCACTGCTCCTGGCAGTGAGTGCCGGTAACATCAGCTGGAGACATGGTGACGATCATGCGGGCATGGCAAGATCGCTGGGACGTACCTATACATCCTTGGTCGAGAATTATCCTTAATTCCAAGATGTACAGGTATGTCCTTGGTTGTGAAGAGGTTAATATAAAGTAATAATTATAATGAATATATTAATATTGAGCAAAATTAATTTCAGTGTATTGGTTTGGTCCTCCACAAGAGTCATGATCTTTTCCTCAAAAAAATTAATTGCCCACTCCTGGTCTACATTATTGTAATTATTGGACAGTCATTAAACAATACATAATATACACATGAAAGGGGAAAAATTTAAAAATAAAATAAAATATGCAAATGCTCAATTCCAGTCATATTTTAACAAGATCCACGTTCACTTACTTCCCAAACCTTCCACTTAGGTAGCCTGATGCAGTGGATCCTATTAGTCCTCCGATGCTGAATACAGAAACCACCAAAGACCAGATCAATGTAAGTGATCCATCAGTTATTCTTGTGCCGCGTCTTCTTATCCATGTGTCATTGATGAACTGTTTGATAAACTGATGTAATAGAGACATTATATAAAGTCAGTACTGGCTGAACTGGAAGACAGAATTAATAGAAATTATAGTCCACACTTGCTAGTGTCACAGCTCTAAACTCCTAGCACTCATTACTTTCTCCATGTTGTTCTGCTTTTTTGTTTTTAATTTAGAATGGATTGAAAATGAAATATTCAACTCTGAAAGGCTGCTTTCACATCATTCATACGGCAGATGTCACCGCAGCTGCCGGATCTGTCGCTTAACGGCCGACTTGCATCACCAATCCGGCAAGCCCCGTTCATTCTCTATGGAGCTTGCGGTCAGGTGTGGCAAGTACGGTATTGAAGGATCCGGCACTTGCGGCTGCAAAAAAATGCTGCTAGCAGCATTTTTTTGACGTGGTCACAAATGCTGGATCTGCCAGATCCAGCAAAATTGAACTTGCCGCACCTGACCTCAAGCCCCATAGAGAATGAATGGGGCTTGCCGGATTGGTGCCACAAGTCCGGCAGGTGCGGCGATATCTGCCGGATCTGTTGCAAAATTACAATTACCGCTGATGTGAAAGAAGCCTAAATAGTCTTCATTTATTTTTTTTGTGACTGTAAATGTAATGCAGACCTGTACATCTCCATGGTAACAGACAACAACTAAAACCTGGATAGTCAAATTCTGTAGTCAGACTTCTGCATTATTATTTTTTAGTTTCCCAAGAGGCTTGCTTCCACACTTGTAAAAAACTACCTTCTCTCTCTCTTGCCCCTTGAACTTGTCATTCACTCTAAGGCTTCACATGCTTTGTATTAGGCACGCTTTTTTTGCAGTTGCATGTGTTTTGTGCAAAAAAATCGCAACTGCATGAGTGGCACCCCTTTGGTCAGGCGTCACACCGGGGTATTACACCCATAAAAGCGGTGTAATTTTCCCCAACTGTAAGTGGATGCAAGGTTGGTAGGAGGAACCCAATTCCAGCACTCCCACACTCAATCCAGGGAAGGGCTCCCTTGGGGGGAGGGTTAGAAGAGTCGGAAGACCAGAACAGGTGAGTTGCAGAGGAGACCTGAGGGAAGATGAAAGGAGGTCCTGAGGGAACCTTGAGAGAGGGTGCCTGAAGTGTGAGTCTGGGCCCGAGAGAGAAAGGGGGAACCCCAGAGCGGAGCGACCATACTCCGGGGAGCTTCCCCAGTCCACCACGGAAAGCCGGATCCGAGGAAACGGCCGGAGTCCACCTCTGTAGCCGTCAACCGGTTGCTGCGGCCTGTTTATCAGATACAGCACCCTGCCACTCACAGAGCGGTCCACCTGGTTCCACAAGAGGTTGGGGTCCAAGCAGCAGAGAGGGAGAGGAGTGGAACTCCATTACTACCTCAGCGGGACTGGGAAGAGACTAACCCGGGCAGGGCTAAAAAGGACACTGATTCGTTAACTAAGGCATACCACGGGTACCTCCAAACCGACTTGCATCCATTTACAGCCACTTGAAAGGTCACCTATGAATTCCATCTTTACTGCACTGCGAACTGTGTATTCGTTGGATGCTTGTTTTCAGTAAAGTACCCGGAGAGAGTGAAACTGCTTTCGTGTATTTGTCCTTCCAACACTGAACTTTTATTACAGTACTCTTCAGTGCCCCGGAGGCCAGCTTCACCTGTAGGAAGCTATACCACTCTTGCCGCAATACCATCACCCTCCGGAGGACTGTGGCAGCGCTGGTGATCCCTCACCAGGTACTACAGTTGGCGTCACAAATTATCCTAATAGAAACTGTATTTTTAAGAAGTCACCGAACCCAGGGCCACGGACTCGGGTGCAGCCACCCGTGATAGCGTCCCCACTGACACCGTGCACGAGCTCTGAGTAACCCGACCTGGGCGGGTCACATGCCTATGTTGCGCTTTTTTGGCTGCGCTTTCCCCAAGACCATTTTATAATGTGGCCTATGGGAAAAGCACGCTGAAAAAGGTGCAAAGAATTTACATGGTCATTCTTCTTGCGGACGCATTTTTCAGTGAAAGCGCGTCCTGCAAAAGATGCAAAAATATGCAGCATCTGGAAGTATTTCGGAAAGAACCATAGCTTTTGCTGAGATGTGCTCCAGCGTTGTGCGTCGGCCGCAAGGGCCAGGGGGTACTTGGTAGCCAGGCCAGCTGTTTTTTTGGGAGGTCACAGTGGCTGTGGCCCAGCTCCGTGGCCCTGGCCACACAGTGAAGGGGATATTTACAGGGGATTTAGAAGTCTTTTCGTAACGCCACCTGTCATATTTGGCCAGGGATGGCCGACGCTGCTGATTTGGACCTCTGGGGCTGATGTTGCGGCTGCCGGGATGGTATCACTCCCCACAAGTGGAGTGGGGCCCCAGTGATAGTGTGAAAGTCTATAGGGTTGAGGGTAACTGCCGTTGGGGCGCAGGACGGAGGATGCAGGAAATAATTGGAGGACACAGAAGGGTGCAGCTTCCATTACCTTTTACATGCTGATCGGGCAAGGGTAACCCAGCTGGGTGCTGTGCTCTTCCAAGTTGCGGCCAGGTTAGCTCTCAGGCAATCAGGATCACTTCACCGAGACACTTATCATAAACTTTCCCAGGTTAATTTTTCCCCTGCGCTGGATTACTCTCTTCTCCTGTCTTGCGCCTTCGTGTTCAGTGTCCCAGGCTGATGGCTGCGGGCCCTGTCAAACGACGGTCGGTGACACGTCCTCTGGCCCTAGGTTTAGCCACCGTCCTGTAGAATGTTCATGACTAGGTAGTAGCCACTGCCCATGCAGTGGCCTCCGGTTTTCCTGGCTGGACCCTGAAGCGTTCCCACCAGATCGGGGCCGGTCCTCTCTCACAACCAGTCCCTGCCTCCGATTCAGCTTGTGTCTAGGTTTGGGGTCCATGGGTGGATCCTCCACTCCCGGGTCTCCTAGTACTCCATCTCCCCACGTCTTTCTTACTCCTCCATCCTCTCCAGACTCTACTCTTCTCTACTCTTTCCCACCTCTCTACTTAATCCCTCCTCCAGCCAGCAGATGGGGTTTGCCCATCATGGGGTCTCTTCCGCGGCTCGCCCGGCATCCCCTGGCTTAGAGTTGGGATGGTGTTGGGTGCAAGGTATGTGTCTCGGGTCCATGACCCCTCCCACCTGAGAGCGATGATACCACACCTGTGGAGTAGGTGCAGCATCATTGTGGCAACCAGTCCACAGGGGTGCCACATACCCCCTTGGCAAAGCTCAGCACGACCGTGCGCTGCAAAACAGGTACAAAGGTGTTTTTTAACATAAGGAATTGCAATTTTTTTTCATGTGCACATTAAAACAGTAATATCAATATCTTGCCTTTACGGGAGGCGCTTCCTTAATTGTTACATCTGAACAATAGAAAATAGTGCAAAAATACAAAAACGTAAAACTAGGAAAATATTCAACAAGTTCTGCAAGGGCAGAACCCACCTTTAACTTTGTTCCTGGGCATGTTTACAGTGCTCTTATACCATAGCCTGACTGGGCTCTTCGGCCACACTGGTCAAATTGTCTTAGTGCAATTCAACCTTGTAACGTGCAATAAAGTTCAGCAATGCACCTTACCATGTTGGCCCGGACATCAACAAGAGCCACGTTAAGAAGTGCAACTATTTACAATCAATGTCCTGATCACCCATAGTCCAGTGACCCAAATTGTCCATAACCATCAAACTGAACTATCTGCAGATCCTAGCCGGGTTTTCTCTCACCTACAACATTAGGAAACATTATCTACACTATTCTTACACTATTATATTTACATTATTCTTACATTTACAATAACTAGTCAGGTTACGGAATGATTAACTATATATGGTATACATGTGGACTACGCTACGAACGTCTTTAGCTATTCAGCTCTCATCACTAGCTAGACTGGGGGTGCCGCAAGCAGATGACTTGACTGATTTCTGAGGACATCCCCCCCCTTCCCCAGCACCGTTGTTTCGGGTAGAGGCAACTGCAGGCATGGTATGGTGGCATCTACAGTTACCTGTGTAGCTGGATGGCTGTACTCATTCAACCTTGTGTCACGAGTCACGCTCATCTATTGGTCTGGCAAGCACTGCCGCCTTAAAGATGCAGCTCCAGTCAGGAGTCTGATTTCGTGTGACTTGCCTCTACAGGTGGATCCAGGGCTAGCCTGGTGACCCTGTTGGTGAACCAATCCTTGCTAGTCTGCGACTCTGTGTACTCCACTAATTCACCCACATACAAGATGTGTTCAATCCTCTTACATCCCTCAGAGAGTACATCATTCTGGGACATGTAGATGTCTTTAGAGTATCCCTCATCCTTGATAAAAAAAAAACATTACAAAGTAAAAAGATATATAAACACATAAATGCGTGTTAAAAACACATAAAATGCGTGTTAAAAAAAATCAACATGGGCTTCACCATATTTTTATGTCCAGCCAGGTACAGCAGGCAGGTATGGGCTGCCCCCAACCCCAGCTGCCTATTTGTACCTTGCTGAGAACCAAAAATATAGGGAAGCCCTTTTTCTAATTATTTCATGAATTTCATTAAATTTCGCCCTATTTTTGTGTCCAGCCAGGTACAACTAGAAGCTTTCTGGGCCCCTCCCGCTGCGAATTGCAGTCCGCAGCTGCCCCAGAAAATGGCGTGTTCATAGAAGCGCCATCTTCTGGCACTGTACCCGACTCATTCAGGGCCCTGGTGTGGTGGCTCACTGGGTAATAAAGGGGCTAGGGCCAGCTTTGTATTATCAGCTGGCCCTAAGCCCGAAATTCATGGGGTCACGCCAATATTAGACATGACCACCATGAATTTCTAGTAAAATGTTAAAAAAAACACTGATAAAAAATATTTTATTACTAATAAAACAAAAAAACGCTTAGAGACTCCATCTTTATTATAAAAAATCTTCAGTCCGACGTAGTCCCACATGAATAGCAATGTCAGCACTGCTACATCGCTCTGCATAGATACACGTCTATCCAGAGCGAGAACAGGCTGAAACTGAATGTGACAGTCAGAGTTCACCCGAGGTCACAGCTTGAGCCATGACTGCTGGTGAACCCTGAAGTCACCGCACGAACACTGCTGACACTGGCCGGAAAAAGCCAAGCGCCGACAGTGCAGTGAATAATCCCGAAAGTTAATGAGCGGCCCTGAAAGTAGAAGCAGTAGCGATAGGAGATGGGAGGAAGCATCGCTGGAAAGGTATTTCTAATTATGTTTATTATATTATTCTTTTACAGCCCCTGCCCCCAACTGTACCACTAGTTTCCCATGGAAACCTGTGTTCGGACCTTGTGACCAAACAGTATGTATTCGGTACGGGTCCAGAACTTTACAGTTCGGGTTTGCCCATCCCTACAGTTGACTACTCGGCACTTGGCTTCCTCTCAGATGGCTGTGTCCCAGGCCTGGGGCTTTGCTCTCTCTGAGGCCTCGGTAGCAGAAGTCATCACCGATGGTGGAACAACGATGGCCTCCCTGACTTTAATCTCTTCCAAGCGATTACTCATCGTTGGCAGTGGATCGGAGCCCTGTCCGACAGCCGATGGGGAAGTGAGACCCATCACTGACTCTGTGGGTTTGGGGAACACAGGCTCCGCATGCGCGCTCACTCCCTTCAACTCCTCCGACAGTGGATCTTCCAAGTCCATAAGTTCAGCCAGCGTGGTGACGGACAGTGACAGGAGCCAGAGGTTTGCAGTTGGTTTTTCAGCTCCTCCTCAATGGCAGCCCCTTGGACGCCGTGCATCCAACCCAGCACATAACCTGCGTGGGCAAGGTATGCGTCTCAGGTCTGTGACCCATCTCACCTGAGAGCGGTGATACCACACCTGCGGAGTAGGTGCAGCATCACTGTGGTGATCAGTCCGCAGGGTCGCTACAGTTGCGTATCACTGCATTTACATAAGCAAAAAAGTGCTGTGTAAATGCACAAATATGCAATGTGTGAACGCAGCCTAAAAATAAGATCAAATCCATCTTGGTCAAACAAGTCAGATCGTAGGCTCACTGTTGTATCCTGTCACATAGGCCATTGATCTCTATCAAAAGGGAGGGTGAAAGAGGAGAGAGGAGCAAGGAGAGGAAACAGGCAGGTGAAGACATATATAAATATCTTACAAACTGTATGACAATTATTTTACCTCACCCCAGAGCTTACTCATATTTAGACAGCTTAGCACTGCTCTCTATTATGGTTCACACTGCTGTTGCTTGTCTTTGTGTGCTAAAAATGAAGAGCAGGATTTTCCTCTGTTGTGCTGTGTATGGTAGAAACCACATCAGCTAATCTCAGTGGATTGCAAATTAAGCATTTGCTATTTAAGCTTCTAAAATCCTGCTATTCTTCCTGATTTCCTTCTCTCAGCTCACTCCACAAACACTCCAAGAAACAGTGGCAACAGCAACTCTTCATGGCCAAAACCCAGAAATCCCTGTATAGATCCAGGTCCCTGCACAGAGATTAAAAAGTGAAGGCCAGGGTAGTGCATGCTATACCACTACTCTGCTCAGATCTATTTAGGCTATGGTCACATGTTCAGTGTTTGGTGAGATTTTTACATCAGTATTTGGAAACATGTCATCACTTCTGTATTTATCACTAATTTTATCTCAATATTTGGAAGCAAAACCAGCAGTTATGGTACCTTTACACGCCGATACAGGATGGTGGAAACAACCGGGTGCTTCACGTGCACGAGCACGCACAAACGGTTGAAAACGGTACCCGCACCACCTTTACACGCCGCAACAAGGTGCGCTACAGTAGGTTACATCTATCTTTGGATACACCGCCGGGTGCCACAAGTTACCTTCTGTAGCTCACCTTACCTCATTTACACGCCGCTATAACAAGGTAATATGGGCGGAACAAAGGCAGCAGTGACAACACATAGGTGTGCCACAATTGTGGATTACGAGAATTCCGTACGCTGATAGGACAAAGCAATAACATCATGATTGGGCAGCCAGCGCAGGAGGCTGACTAATACATGACGCTCGAGCAATTGTGTAGTGTGAGTGGTCAGCTCCTTAAATATGCCGCCCTATGCAGCGTCTACTAATCGTAACGCAGCAGCTTCCACCAATGATCGCTGATGGGGCGTGGTATCCCGGAGCCTGTGTCACGCCCCAGGTAGATAGCAAGGTGTAGAAACAACCCTCCTGTTCCTTATTTACACGCCGATACAGGCTGTAACCATCGCCTTGAAATCAACCTGTTTTTGAGCTCTGCTCTGAAACAGGTGCCTCAAGTGACGGGTGGCAACAATCGTCTTTACACGCCGCGACCGCGGGTTGATTTGGTGGTGCAAGATACATTTGTCTCATCTACCCGGTTGTTTCCACCATCCTGTAGCGGCGTGTAAAGGTACCATAACTGCTGGTTTTGCTTCCAAATATTGAGATAAAATGCTGACCAAATACTGAATGTTTGAAAGTGGCCTTATACTTTTCCTCTGATTGTTCCATTCCTTGCGTTGGCTTACTGATGGAAAATACTGATCAAATACTGAACATGTGAATGTGTTCTTACTGGTATCGGTGGGTGTTCCTGTTGTCAGATTTCCATTGATGAGTGAGTTATCTTTTATCTAATGCATTGGCTATAACTTGCAAAGTTGGCACCATCCATTTAAAGATGTGTTGTCAACTAAGGGTACCTTTACACTCTGCTATTTTTGGTGGCGATAGGAGGCAATCTAACGTGCGCGTGCATGTTTTTCATGGTCGCCTCAGATCGCCGATGGCGCTTTTACATGCCGCAATTTTGCCCCCAACCTAAGGTGACCTGTCGACCCGGAAGTCGCCACACCAACAGCGGGAAACATCCGGTAGACTCCCGTCGCCACTTCACACACCGCAATCCCCAAAGGAATGTGGGCGTACATGTTCAGCGCGGCAAAAACATAGGCGTGCCAAATTGTTTTACACCGCGCCCCAAACACGCTCATTGGACAACGCAATCGCGTCATGATTGGCCAGCCTGCGCTGGAAGGCTGGCTAATACGTGACCCCATTGTCTCGGAGTTTGGAATGAATACACGCTCGTGTTGTGGAAAGTGCCTGCAGCGAGACACTTTCGAGCCGCTCAAGCGTCACACAGGAGCGGTTTTGAGCAGGACAGTGGCTTACACTGCACAATGGTTTGCTATGTGTGCGTCTGTAGCTGAAGGTGGGAACATACACACAATACTATGCCCATATGTGCCTACATTGGTCCATGCCATGGCACAGCTGCTATGGCACAACTGAACTATGTTTGTGTACACAAGCACCATTGCTTGCTCAATGTGTGTGGACACGTGCCCCTGTGGGCACAACACATCACAATGGATATGTGCACACAGTTGCGCCATACACTGTGGGCCAAAGGTCTGACCCTGTGTACTGCATATTAACACACAATGTTTCACGGAACCATCAATAGCTTTGGATGGGTCACATACCTCTGTGCACAGCATAAAGCTATGTGCAACTGCCCTGTATCCCAAAGTAATGACACGCACAGGTTGTTGTTTTAATCCTTTTTTTTAGTGTATATTTTTGTGCACAAAAAAAAAAAATACTACAACACACACAAAATAATATAAACCAGAAGTGTTGACATCACACAAACATAGGCAACATGATGAGAAATACTGTCAAACAAAAAACATGTCAAAGTAAAAAACCATAAAATCCTCACTAACTAACTAAAAGAATGTGCACACACAAAACGCCAACCCAAATCCTCATGGTGCAGCCACCCTGGTGACTCCACCCTCCTCATCATGTTGCTGCCTCACAGCACCAGCCACCCTACACCTGTTGGTGCAGCCAGCCCACTGCCCCAGGGCCATTAAAGTAGGAGCAGTATGCGTCTTTACTATTCCTGGCATCCTGCTGAGTCCAACCCTGGCTCAGTGGCTGGAGTGGCGCCACACCATGGTGGGTAGCACGCCAATCCATGGGACGGACCTCCCCTGTTGTGGGGTCCACTGAATCCACATAACTTGCTGGCATGTATGATGACCAATCCCTACGACGTAGGAAGTTATGCAGCACACAGCAGGCCAGCACTACCACATCAATAGATTCCAGTTTCATATGCAGACCTGTATGAAAAACCCGGATTGTATTGGCCATGATCTCAAATGCATTTTCAACCACACGGCCCAGGATAGCCGGTAATTGAAAATGCACTGCTCAGAAGTAAGAGTCCTCTGGGGATATGGCCGTAGTAGGTGTGCCTGAAGTGGGAAGGCTTCATCCCCCACAAAGTTGAGATGACGGGTTGTCTCATCATTTGAGGGCAAGTTCAGCCCACCTGTCCTTAGTTCATGGGCCAAGGAGCAGTGTGCAAACACACCCCCATCTGAGATACGTCCGTTCATTCCAATGTCCACGTAGAGGAACTCATAGTTCACATCCACCAGGGCCATGCGGACCACACTATAATATCCTTTGTAATTGTAACACAAAGACCCAGAGTTTGGGGGTTTGTTGATCCTCACGTGCCATCCAACGCACCACTGCAGTTTGGAAATTGCCAGCGGTCCTCAAACCCTCTGGCAACATCCATCCATTCAGCGGGTGTTGTGGGAAACTGCATATAGGATGGCAGCAGACTACTCCAGATGGCCTCACATGTCTCGGGGATCAGGCGGCTCAGCAGGGACAGTGATACACGTGAAGTGTATTGTAGGTCGGTCCTTGACCGTCCTTTAGCCAGGAACCGCAAAGTTACAGCTAAACGCTCCTCAGGTGGCACAGCTCGACGCATCACAGTGTCCTCACGGGCTATCAATGGCCTTACGCGTTCCACCAGGAATGTGAAAGAGTCCTCAGACATACGGAGGTAGCTCCTGAAATCATGCGTACTATGATCCTCCAGCTCACGCACCAGCTGCATGTGGCTCCGGGTGTCCCGGTGGCGAAGCCAATCCTGGCACGAAGATCCACAATGCGCCCTGGTGACTTGTGCTTGAAGTCTGCGATCTTCTTCTGGATCTGCTTGCAGGTTCTCTCCAACCCAGTTTGTGGAGCAGGGCCCGCTGTATCCGCCTCAGTATGCTGCGCTTGCGCAGCCGTGGGTGCCGGTGACGCTGCTCACACCAGTAATCCTGGCGGTCACATAAGTCTATGAGGAGCATTAGCTCCGCCAGACCCCATGTGGCAGTGCGCTGTGCGGTGGCCATGACTGTTCTCCTATGTGCAGGGATGGGCAGACACCTGGCAGGCAGGGAGTAACCAAAACAGACGTCATCACGCACACTGACGCCGCCAAACAACATTGACGACGCTAACAAGGTAGCCGTCCGTGGAGCGGGAGTGGCGTAATATAGCCATCAGCGTCACCAAATTCACAAACGATTGCAGTGTGTTGCCCATGGCACCCATGTGCGATGTGTAGGCCAACATCTGCACTGTCATGTGTGGCAGTATGGTGGACACAGTGAAACTTAAAATACACGCGCCCAGCATAGCTTGCGCTATTGAATGCGCGCGTAATTGGACTGATGTGGTGGATGGTTGTGTAGGTGAAGATGTGTGTGATGCTGAAGTGAAAAGCCCTTCAAATATGACGCCCTGTGAAGTAACAGCCAATGGAAACACAGTAGCCACCACCAATCATCGCTGATGGGGTGCGGACTCCAGCATGCTGTGGCACGCCTCCAGGAAATCAATAGGCGACGCAGATTCTATCACTATCACCCGTTCACATGCCAAATACCGGGAATGTCGCCTTCATGATTGCCTCTGATTTTGGAGCAGTGCTTTGAAATCAGAACCAGGCAACAATTATTTTATCGCCGCCAAATTCCCCTATTACACGCCAGAACTGGGAGGCAATTTGACGGCGATGGTACCGGGGCGACATATCGCTGGTCAGATTTCTCGCCGCGGCGTGTAAAGGTACCCTAACGGTTTTCGATAGCAACAAGCAAAATTTTTTATTCAATTTTGGGAAATAAAGACTATAAATCAGATCTGAACAAAAGAAGGAATGGGGCAAATGTATACAAAACGTCATAAAATTTTATGAGGATTATATTAAACTATAAAATGGTTTTCAAAAGTGAACATGCACTAACACTGGATTTAGGACAGAAAAGCACAAAATTCTCTAATGTCTGAGTGAACGGAAAGCCTTAGGCTACTTTCACTAGCGTTAGGTCTGCATGCATGTGATATGCAGGCGCAAATGCAGTGCCGAACGCAGACATCCAGGTGGCAGTGTGTTCTCATTGAACTAATATATGGTTTGTACGCTTGCAGAGGCTTGCGTACAAATCCTACATCCTCGGCCCCACAGAAAATACAACAAGTTGCGTTTTCTGTGCTCCGAGAAACAATGCGTGCATCCGCGGGCAACCGCAAACATAGTGTGTTCCTATGTTAAACATAGGGATGCACGATGGATGCGTCGCTGCAAGCATCCGGCCGCTGCCATACGCAGCAGAGCTGAACGCTAGTGTAAGGCTAGGGTCACACTTAGAAGGCACAATCCGGAAACTGCATCCATTACCGGATGCGGATTTGGACTGTGCCTTCATACTTCTTAATATTTGTGAAAATGCAATCCTCATTCCGGATCTAGATGCATTAATGCATCCGGTTTTGGAATGAGAATTTTTGCAATTTTCAAAACTGGATCTGGAAACGGATCCCATTTATGTACCTTGCAGTACCGGATCCGGTCCTATAGGCGCCCATGTTAAAAAAATGGATCCGGTTTTGCAACCTCTCTGAAAAATGCAGCCTGCATGATTTCTACCGCAGGCTGCAAAACCGGATCCGGTAACCGGATTGCCATTTGGGCAATCCAGTTTTTCTATTGCGGCCTATGGGCTGCTGATCCGGATCAGGATGTAAAAAAAAACGCAAATGTGACCCTAGCCTAAAACCGGCCTAAGGCTAGGGTCACACTGGCGTCGTGGATGCGTTTTATAAATGCGTTTTTGACACTTGTCTTTTGTGAAAAACGCATGGAAAAACGCATCCATAGGCCCCAATGCAAAAAAACACATGCGTTTTTTGGATGCATTTTTTGGCTCAGCAACAAAAAACGTTGCATGCTGCCTTTTTTGGTGCTTTTTTGGTGATTTTCAAAAACGCATGAGTTTTTGTAATATGGGGCCCTATGAGAAACGCTTGCAAAAACGCATGGCACTAGATGGTACCATGCGTTTTTGTATGCGTTTTTGCTTGCATTTTTTTAAGGCTGCTCCAGATCTAACACCAAAAACGCAGGCCAAAAACGCAGGCTGCCAAAAACATCCTCAAAAACGCAGCCAAGTGTGACCCTAACCTAAGGCCGCTGCAAGCGAGATGATAGGTACATACATTATGGAATCTGAGCGCAAAATGATTCCCTATTACATTAGTGGAGTTAAGTTTATACCAGTGAAAAATGAAAAAAGATGATTGTTCTCACCGGAGAAGGGGAATTAAGCACTGACATGTGGAAACCATACTGAAATGTACCGCCAATGCCCAACACAAATATCATCAGGAATAGGTTCCGGTGCTGCACCTGTCACAATTGTAAGAAGAGAAGCATTGTAAGTGTAGAGTAACATTAGTGTATGGCATCGGAGATGATATGTTAATAACACTCGACTCAGACTCTGCGGCAAACGTGACCAAGTGTCATTTCGTATGATCAATTCCTGCAATCGAATCACAGGTGTGGAGGAGAGGGAGAGATTAATCTCTCCATCTCCTCCATTGTCAGTCTAGGCATATATCGTACTGCACTTGGATGATATCCAAGTGCAGTGCGATGTATCACTTGCACCCATGAACTTGTATGGGTGTGAGTCAACCAAGACTCGCTGATATCGCAGCATGCTGCAATTTTTTTCTCAGTCTGATTAGGGCTGAGGAAAACATTGCAGATCTGAGCTGCCTCATTGTCTACACTGGGCCGAGAGCAATGCAAGATTTTCTTGCATTGCAGTCTTGCAAGTCATATGCCAGTGTGACTCTACCATTATACTATGATACTTTGAATATACAGTAATAAGTCACGTTCATGCATTAGTATTTAGGATAGTTCATACATTTCAGATTTACTGCAGCTTTTCTGTTTCATTTTGTATACAGAATATCACAAAAGCAGCAAACAAACTAAAATTTCAAAAATCTCAACCACACAATGCAAATAAATTCCTTTAGGAAATTATCTTGTGCTGCAGATATTTAAGGCTGGGGTCACATTTAGAAGGCTCATTGCGATTACCGCATCCAGATCCGGATGCGGTAATCGCATGAGCGTTCAGACACATCTTGGCTTCAAAATGTGCCTTTAAACCCGGATTCGGTAAGCGGATTGCTCATAATGTGCAATCCGGCTGCCGGATTCTTTGTTCATGCCTGCGGGCACCCTGTGGGCACCATGTCTCCAGGGAGTGCCCACCCTCCCTAGAGACATGGTGACCATATGGGGCAGCATATAAAGGGTTAATATGGTGTATTACAGTATTGCCGGAGAGTTGAGAACTTTTCTCAACTTTTTTGGGACTTAAGTATTTACAATGTTTCCATTACAATGTATTCTCTGCTTTAGTTTCGCTCCTGGTTTAGGCTTTAAAACATGTAGTTAAAAGTGTTACCTTATAACAGAAAAAAGTAGAGCTTCCAAAATGTGTTTTGTTAAATTAGAACTTCACATGATTGGACAATAGGCCGAATAGTAAAGGCAACATAAGCAGGCCAACCATCAGGCTATCTCACTTGCAGAACCCACAATAGGACTAAATGCAAGAATTGAGAGCGGAAGTCATCGGTCATTTCAGATATCTAATTGAATATTAAGGATGCATTGGGAATGTACCCAATAAGGTGATCAGATAAATGAGATGTAGGAGCCTAATATTTAACATAGGTATTATATAGTACACTTACCAGTTCTGAAGACAAGCTGCTCATAGTTATTTCCAATCAAATTGTTTGTCCTTAAAATAACAAATTCAGATAAGACGACTAGATGACAAGTGCACAGTCTGATGGTGGCAAGGAATTAGAGTAAAACTAAGACTGACCACATGGCAGAGGATACAGAGAGATATAGAGTGTGACAAAACATTAACAGCCAATACCCAGAAAATGGCAGATGGTCAGTGAACCCAAACCTTTGCTAAGCAAGTACAGTACTTTGATGCGGAAACGGAGTGATGTGACAAGATTAATCAAAGGACAGCAATACACACAGTACTGTTGTCTCCCCTCTTTTGTCACACTGTGGCACTGTTAGATTTACTTTTCTAATAATAAACAATAATAATGATGATGATGATGGTATAAGTTCTCAATTGAGATGTATCCTGGTTAACTAGATAAATGGAGAAGGGTTTGTATTAAAGATTTGTTTGGTTTTCCAATAGTCCATTATAAAATTAGACTGAAGCCCCATGCTTAGGCCCCTGATATATTATCTAGAGATATGAGTAGATGCAAAGAGTATCCATAACTGTAGAACTTGGCAAAACAAATCTGCCATCTTGTGGTACCAGCTGATTATAGCTAGGCTCAGGACAAAAAATGGTATCATATAAGCAGGGGCGTAACGATTGGGTTTTGAAGGGGCCACGACAAAGATTGGGCCCGAAAGTACAGGTGCCCAGGCCCACACCCGCTGACCCCGACCCCAGCGCCTGCTCAACATGGCAGAGGACGCACATCTTTGTCACTGCACGGCAGTCTGCACGGGCTGATTACGGACATGGTCCAGCATACAGCACCGTGATGAGGGCATTACACTGCGACCTCATCACGGTCAGGATGCAGTGGCCGGCGGGAATGGTAAGCAAGTGCTCCATGGAGGAGCTGAAAGTCTATATCCTGAAATTTCCTGGGGAAGGGGTATGGGGCAGTATGTCTGTTTCTATTTATGGGGGCTTATACAGGGGTCAATGTGTCTGTGAGTTGGGGTTTATATAGGGGGCAGTTTGTCTGTGTGTGTGGGAGGGGTTATACAGGGGGCAGTGTGTCTGTGTGGAGGGGTTATACAAGGAGCAGTGTGTCTGTTTGTGGAGGCTTATACAGGAAGCAGTATCTTTGTGGGGGCTTATACAGGGAGCAGTGTGTTGGTGTGTGGAGTTATACAGGGAGCAGTATGTGTATGTGTGAGGGTTTATACAGTGACCAGTGTTTCTATGTGTGTCTGTGGGAGTTTATACAGGGAGCAGTGTGTCTGTGTGTGTGGGGAAGTTATGCAGGGGGCAGTATATCTGTGTGTGGGGGTTTTATACAGGGGACAGTGTATCTGTGTGTGTCTGTGGGGGTTTATACAGGAAGCAGTGTGTCTGTTTGGAAGAGTTTATACAGGGGGCAGTGTGTCTGTTTCTGTGTGTGGGGTTTTTTACAGGGGGCAGTGGAGGGCTATGAGGCTGCATTATACTATATGGGGGGCTATAAGGCTGCAATATGCTATATGGAAGGCTATGAGGTTACATTATGCAATATAAAGGGCCATGAGGCTGCATTACACTATAGGGAGGGCTATGAGGCTGAATGATATTTTATGATGATATATAAGGCTGTAATATATTATATACTATAGTAGAGGACCATATAGAATAATAATATTTATTCATTTATATAGTGCTGTTAATTCCATAGCCCATACCAGGATGAGGGACATATATACCAGGATGAGGGCATATTCCTGGAGGAGGACCATATATAGCAGAATGAGGGACATTAATACATAATGAAGGGGGAGAGGGGTCAATTTGTGAGTCTTAATAGGATTTAGGACTTACATGGGGCCCATACATTGGACCAATGTGTGCACGGGGGGGGGGGCCGGGGGGGGCCGGGGGGTGGGCCCTGGTTCAAATTTTGCACTGAGGCTCACCAGACTCAAGTTACACCCCTGCGTATAAGGCAGTAGTGCCAATCCTTTCTTACTTTGAGAACCACATTCTGCTTTAAAACAGAGTCACTGGGGTCTCAAACCACATCTAGAACCCCAAGAGCTGTGACATCGATCTCTTGCTTCCCTCCCCCCACCAGTAATGACACCCAGAGCTCCCATTAGTATTACAATGACTATCATACTATATCTAAATGCAAAAGCTATCACAGTGAGGCAGTAAATTTACATCCAGGGATTCCTACCCCTTTCTATATTTTCTCATCAAGTATTCACACCACAATAGACTGCTTCCATACAACTAGATCAACCAAACAAAGCTCCATGAAAAACTGGAGGTCTCTTTTTAACACATCTCTATGGGTGCCTCATTCTGGTATCATAGAAATATATTGAGCTTTTGTGATGTAACTTATGACTTCTGGCCAGTCAGAAGTTACGGCCACATGATAGCGCCATGGGATCGTAGCAGCATTGGTAAAAGGTGAAGCAACTGGAAGGTGAGGATATGATGGCAGACAGGGGGCTTACAGTTAAAACATCCCTCCAGTGGTGAAATAAAAACCATCACTGGAGTGCCACTTTAAATAATACACACTAAAACATCAGTGTTGGGTGAACGAATGGCCACAGCTTAATTATAATTAACCAATCTATTTTACTCTTTTTTTCCCCTGTATAAATCATGTGACTTAAAGGGACACTGTCAGGTCATTTTTCAGTGTGATACTATTATTACCCTTGGATAGTGCCTGGGCAGACCTTTTAAAAACATGTAAAATCATTATTGTACCATTTGTAGTTTCCATGTTATCACCATTGTCAGACCCTGCAGGCCCTGGATTAGTCCTCTCCATTATAAGCAGAGATGTTTAGTCCTGTGCTGTGTAAACGTTCATATAATTATTCACTCCCTCTCAGCAGCTCTCTCCTCCCTCTCAGCAGCTCTCTCCTCCCTCTCAGCAACTCTCTCCTCCCTCCTCCCTTTGCTAACAATGCAGTGTCAGGTTTCATTTACAGGTCTGTTCAGTTGATATCACCATGGTGGGAGAGAGCTACTGCAGGTCTGCCTGATCTAGACTCCATTTGTTTCTGTAAGGGTACGAACATACATGCGAGTAAAAAAAACAGTCCTATTCACGGATCCAAGAGTCGGACGAGTGTCATCCGACTTTTGGTTAAGTGTGGCTTGCGAGTGCTGTCCGAGTGCAATCCGTTTTTTTTCTCAGCAGCTAGTTACTGTATAATCATTTACAGGAACATTTTGTACAGTTGTCTGAGCTACAGAATGAAAATGTATCAATTAAAACTCGCATCAGACGCGGATGGTCTGAATGCAGTACTTCTTTTTTGTCGGACCCATAGACTTGCATTGGCGAGTCTCATCCAACACTTGCATAGAATCACAGCATGTTGCGATTGACTCGCAATCCGAGAATCGGATGCGGAAAATGCATGCGAGACTCGGAAATGTGCTCTCAGACATTAGTTAACATTGGTCCGAGAGCAATGCGATGTTTCTGCACAGTACACTTTTAAGAATTTCACTGATGTGTGTCTGAGCCCTAAAACAGATACCCTGCTGTGCTGTGATAGTTTCTGTGTTTTAACTCATCTCTTGTGATGCTGCACCCAGAGAGCAGAAAGGAGAATACAGTCCCCTCACTGATCTCCTGTGCTGTGATGTGACATGCATATTCATGCTATGGGGAATGGACAGCAGAGAACTAAGTGAATCATTCACTGTGAGTGACAGATGGAATGATTCTCTTTATTTGACGTTTACAGAAGATAGGAGGGGAATATAAATAAAAGAAATACATCAATAGAGAGAGATTAGATCGGGAATTAGAAAATGATATCAGTTACATGTAGATTTTTGACCTGACAGTTTTCCTTTAAAACCATGCCAAGCCCTCTGTAGAGCTGCTAAATCCTGGGCCCCCCTCCAATTTTTACTCCTACCATACCAAAACAAATTTCTGCTGAAAGAAACCTCTGCACTTACTTGCCATATCTGCCTTTAGAAAACTGATCAGATTTTCCGGTTGTATTTTGCCCAAATTGTTGCCCCCCACGTTTCACCACAACTAAGTGCTGCCCTGCACTTTACTAATTGATGCCATCTGAGGAAACACCTGGGCCCACAAAAAACCTTTGAAATCTAGACAGTGTATCTCTACTTTCCGGAGGCCCAAATTTAAATCCACCAACTGGTTCTTTTCTTTTAGCCCAAAACACACGCCGCACCGATTCAAAAGGGTGTATGCCAAATTGTAAGGCTTCCACCCCTATCAGACACAAATAAGACTAAAAAAAATATTTAAATTGAGAGATTAAAAACTCGATTCATAAAGCGCAGATAGTGATGACTCTTTTTACCACTTTTGACATTCTCATGCAAATCTTTATGCCCCGCAAACGGTACAATGTCTCTGGATTGCAGGTCACTCATGTGTCCCTCACTGGGAGCCATCAACTCGCCAATATATAAAGCCACAAAAAGAAAAGGCAATAGGCTGCTGAAAAAAAAGCTTCAAAATAATTACTCTTAAGTGACTCCAAACCACCGATAAAACAAGTTGACATGACAAAG
Source organism: Allobates femoralis (assembly GCA_033576535.1). Classification (NCBI taxonomy): domain Eukaryota; kingdom Metazoa; phylum Chordata; class Amphibia; order Anura; family Aromobatidae; genus Allobates; species Allobates femoralis. The sequence goes on from JARQOC010000003.1 coordinate 646,592,417, forward strand.
AATACAGGACATCTATAGATTTGCATTGGTTGTCCTATTCTCCAGCCTTTATCTGCATTATTGGTCATTAGGGTCATGGAGTGGTCTATCCAGTCTCCAGACCTTAATGCCATAGAAAACGTATGGAGGGAGCTGAAGCTCCGAGTTACAAAAAATGTCTGACTGCTGTGCTTGCCAACAAGGGTTTTGCTACCAAGAATTAAGTCTTGTTTGCCATAGGGATCAAATACTTATTTCTCGCTGTAAAATGCAAATAACTTTATATTATCAATGTGATTTTCTGGATTTTATTTTTGATATTGTATCTCTCATTGTTAAAATTAATCTAACTTTAAAATTATAGACTGTTCATGTCTTTGTCAGTGGGAAAACATCAGAAAGGAATTAAATACTCATTCCCCCCACTGTACAAGTGCATAGGGTTGAAAACAAAATTAGTCCCATCCTATATTTTTTTGCTGGTCTCACAAGTCCATGCACTTGAGATTGTTCTTCCGTCCTTTTAGGGTGTTGGGAAAAACTTACCGTACATGAAAACATCAAAAAGTTTATCAATTGTTTGTGACTTTATGCTAGATGCTTGGCGTAAAAGCTTTGATGAACTGGGCCCATGTAGGGTGACAAAGTAATATAAAAGTGCTGCTGTTTGATGAAAGCATTTTGTCATTGTTAACATGATGCATGCATGTTCCTTCTGTGAAACCTGACTAATCACTCATTACATGAGTAGTAACCGGAGGAAAGGTGTGACAAATGACCTACAATTGTAATCAGTAACTTACTCCATTTTACCACATCAATGTGACTCAGCAAAGCCTGAAAATGCAAGAAATGTAGCTTTCATATATTCTGTTAATATCACAAGTTGTAGTTCTAATGTCATGTCATGATGACCAGGTTCACAGAGTAAATAAAGATCATAGGACTAAGAAACGTAAGAACTAAAGGTATATGACTGCAGGCATGAAACAAAAGCAGCACTGTAGCTGGAAACGTTTTGGTAGTCTGCATTATACATTCCTGATGTGCCCCAGGGCCGTGGGGTACTCAGAACTGGGCTGCGGTGTTTCTGGGGAGTCACAGGGGTCAAGACCCGACTCCATGACCCTGGGTTGAGTTGTTAAAGAGTTCTTGGGGGAATTCTAAAAAGGATTATTCATGACGCCACCCATGGTTTGTGACTATGAGTGGCCACCGCTGCTGCAGAACCTCTGGGGATGATGGATGGGCAGCTACGATGTAGTGGTTCCCGACGGGTAGACTGGGTCCCCAGGGCAGTGGATGTTGAAAGGGTGTAGGATGCAGGATGGAGGACGCAAAGTTACTGACAGACTCACGATGTGTTGGTTCCTCAAGTCCTTTATTGGCGATACTGGCACAAGGACAGACGGTATAGCTGAAATCCAACGACCTGGGAGCAACTTGGGGTTCCCCTCACCCGGCAAGTTCTGTGGCCTCCCTGCTGTGCTTTCCTAGTAGGTCCCTGCGGCTGCTTAAGCTTAGCTGCGGACCTCTCTCCTGCTATCTGTCGTATGACAGGCAGCTCAAGTCCTTCTCCAGCTCCACTTCACGGGCGACTGCTCCTGGGCTCTCAATGCTGCTTTGCCTCCGGGCACTTGGTGTGGATGGGGTACTTGGAATCCCCCAGTCTCCAGTATTAGCTGCCAAGACATTAAGCTCTGCACAACCTCGAACTCTGGTGTCCGTTTCTTGGTGCTTACTCCTCTGGGGTGAGCTCGATACCACTTTGCTCCCCAGGCTCTCCTCCACTTCCTCAGACCCTTGCCTACGGGTCACTCAAGCTAAGTCTAGCTCTCCTTGGACGAGCTTAGCACTGCTCTATTCCACAGAATGTCTTCCTCAGTACTACTCCGTACTGAACTTTGCTGTACCTGGGACGAGCTTAGCAGTGCTCAAGTCCACAGGTACTCTTCACAGTCCTCCTAGGAACTGAACTGACTAACTCCTCTCTGTACCAGAATTTATAGGGGAGCTTACCCTTAACCTGGGTTTAGATCTCCCCCTTCAGGCTTGGAGGCAGAAAGGTATTGTGTGCTTTGAGTTTTGCCTGGTGTGAAGACCCTCTGTTGCTCTCAGGTATGACACTACCCCCCAGGGGAGATAATGACATTGTGGTATCCGGACTCTGGGATGCCACATTCCTACTATTCCTTCTAACTTCGTGCTTGTTTACAGTCTATTTTGTCCATCTAATGTGGTAGTGTAGGGTTGTTACCCCTATGAACTTTTTAAGCACGCTATGACTTTAAGAGACAGTGCTCCCATGCATGCTGAGTATTTTAGACTAGTCAGTGCCCCCTCTCTGAACTGTGCAACTGGACTGATCTGGGTTATGAGGTATGGGAAGCCAGGGCTGCCACCAGGAATTTTGGGGCCCCTGACTGGCAAAATTTTGGGGCCCCCCTGAAACTCTACCCCATCTCTGCCTCCACAGTCTCCGCCTCCACCCAGGCTCCGCCTCAACCCCTCCAACCTTCCATAGTTTCACCACCCACTATTGGAAAAACTCCACTTCTGCACCACATCCTCACCAATCACTCATTAATCTTTTTCTATACATTGTTCTGTATTAGAGCTGAGGAGGGATGTGAACAATAAATGCCACATGAGGCAGAATAATACTGGTGCTGTTATTCATTACCTTTTACAGAGGTGGGGAACCTTTTTCCTGCCGGGGGTACATTTGGAAATTTCTACCATCATTTAGGGGCCGCATCTCACCATGAAAGCTACCCTGCTACATTTAATTAATTAACCCACCTAATTTGTTGGCTGCAGCTGCTTCTCTGTGCGCCTGCAATGTTCGGTGATAACTAATTTTCCAAGGTTGCATTGGTCTGGAGCACAGTCGACTCTGTGACAATAAGTTTTGTAAATGAAATACATCACATAGATGACTGCTATGTATACAATATACAGGACAAAGAGAGCATATACAGCACTGCAGAGAGCTAGGGGGCACATAGACTGGGAGTGAGCTGAGCTCTGCAGGAGCCACAGGGATGTATGATCACTCCAAGGGCCCCCACCCATTAAGGTCTGGAGGCAGGAGCCACAAGCTTCCAGAAAATGGCAATGGATCTCGAACTGCGCATGCACCGCGGCCATTTCCTGCAAGTCTGGACAATATAGGCCGAGTCACCGCTTGGCAATGCCCCTCTCTGTACATGTCTCTCCCCCATGTGCGCAGTCTCCTCCCACCCTGCGTGCTGTTTCTCCCCTCTCTGTGTCTGTCTCTCCCCTTTGCGCAGTCTCTCTCCCCTGTGCACTGTCTCTGTCCCTCCTGTTTGCTGTCTCTCCCCTGTGCCTGTTCCCTCCCTGTATGCTGTGTCTCTTCCTTGCGCCTGTCTTCAAACTGTGCACTATGTTCCACCTGCACTGTCTCTCTCCTGCACCTGTCTCCCCCCTGTGCCTGTCTTACCCCTGTACGCTGTGTCTCCCCCTATACCTATCTCTCCCCTGTGTGCCTGTCTCACCCCTGCACTCTGTCTCCCCCTGTGCGCCTGTCTCAACCCTGCACCCTGTCTCCCCCTGCACGCATGTCTCCCCTCTGCACTGTGTACCCCTGCATGCAGTGTCTTTTCCCTGCACCTGTCTCCTGCTGTGCACCTGTCTCCCCCTGTGCTCCTGTCTCCCCCCTGCATGCTGTCTCCCCTCTGCACTGTGTCCCCCTGTGTGCAGTGTCTCTCCCTTACACCTGTCTCCTGCTGTGTGCCTGTCTCCTTCCTGTGTGCTGTGTCTGCCCTGCACATGGTCTCCCCCCCCTGTGCCTGTCTCACTCCTGGGTGCTGTGTAATTGGCCCCTGATAGGGGGCCCCCTGGGCTCAGTATAACTGGCCCCTGACAGGGGGGCCCCCTGGGCTCTGTGCAACTGGCCCCTGATATGGGGCCGCCTGGGCTCTGTGCAACTGACCCCTGACAGGGGGTCCCCTGGTCTCTGTGCAACTGGCCCATGACAGGGGGCTCCATGGGCTCTGTAATTGGACACTGAAAGGGGGCCCCTGAGCTGTGTAATTGGACACTGACAGGGGGCCCCCTGAGCTGGGTGAGCATTCCCCCCACATAACCTGAGTGGACGGCATGAGTACTTTTCGCCTCCCTCTCTCCTGAGCTGAGGGGCAGCTGGCAGCGTGTGATGTAGTGACCGGCACTACTGCAGATCCTTATTTCCTGTACCGCGATGAAACAGGAAATAGGGGAATTTCCTTCATCACATACTGCCGGTTGCCGCTTAGCTCAGGAGAGAGGGAGGCAAAAAATACTCATGCCGTCCACTCAGGTTAGGGGGGAGCGCTCACGCAGCTTGAGGCCCCTGGTCAGGGGGGCGGGCCTCTTTGCTCCAAATGGCCATGCCCCTCACCACTATGGCCGGGCCGCCCCTGCTCCTGTTCCAATGGCCATGCCCCCTCCAATGATGGGCGGGCCCGTGACTGGAGGCAGACCTGTTAGGCCCTAGTTGCGGCCCTGTGGGAAACAGAGAAGTTGAAATTAATAGTAAAAAAGTCTGGGGGAGACAAACAGGAGAAGGCTGCTTGCCTGTGTGTGTGAAAGAGGAGATGCTGCCAAGGAGTGTATGGGTATTTTGGTCTAAGGAAGAGGCACGACGCCGGCTGTAAGAGGCATCGTGAGCTAGACCATGAGTGAACCCTGAGAACCGCTGAGTGAGCACCCAATGGAAAAGCTCCTGTGGATGGCGAGTGCAAATTGGAAGAGACATGCCAACTGGAGAATCCAGAAGGTACTGGGAACTACCAAGGAGAAACAAGTTTTCCCCCCCTGCCCTGAAAGGAGAAGTGTGCACTGACAAGCATCTCTGTAATGAGCTCCTGGGATTGGACCGGTTTCACTTAGCAGTATCGTGTGTCCTATTTCGGTGTGTGCAGCTACTAGGGTGCACATACAAATGCTGCACAAATAAGGGGACACGCAAACACAGACAGACACATGCAGAGCCCCACAGACACTTCCTCACCCTCCAAAGTGATCCCCGGTGATTCTCCCTCCGCGCAGCGGCTGCAGTTGTATTTATCTATCTGCCAGATCCTGAGCACTATTTAACAGGCTGCGTCACATGGTACAAAGGTCCTGGCAGATAGATAAAGACAGCTCCAGCCGTGACACAGAGGAAGAAATCGAGATGGGCTTGCCAGGGAGGGTGAGTATTGCAGAGTTTTTGTTTTTGAAATCGCAGGAAAAAAGCACAACAAATGTACTGTGGGAATGCCCATCCATTTGTGGTGCTTTTTTTGCAGGGTTAGAATGGAGTCTGTGAGGAAAACGCAGCCCATAAACGAGCAAGTTAACAGGAACATAACAAAAACGCAGGCGGTTTCTGCATCAAAAACGCAGCACCGACACATGCACATGTGGGCACAGCTTTTGGAAAATCACATTGACTTTCAATACAAAGCTGTGGGTGCTGAACTTTTGGTGCAGAAACGCAGCAAAAAAATGCAGCAAAAACGCACAGTGGGAAGTTAGCCTTATAAGAGAAAATGAACCATACCATTTATTGTGCAATTTCTCCTGAGCACACCAATACCTCATATATAGTGGAAAACTACTGTTTGGGTGCATGGCAATGGCTTGGAAGGTAAGGGGCGCTATTTAACTTTGGAATGTAAACTTGGTAGAAATAGATACCGGATTCTATGATGCTTTGCAGAGACCTTGATGTGCCTTAGCTATGAAAACCTCCATAAATAATCCCATTTTGGAAATTAGACCCCTCCATTAATTTATTTATGTGTGGTGAGCACTTTCAACCCCCAGATGCTTCACAGAATTTTATACTATTGAGCTGTTAAAATAACAAAAAATCAAATTTTTCCTCCAGAAATGTTGTTTAAACCCTAGTATTTTATTTTCAGAAGGGTAACAGGAAAAAATGAACCACACAATGTGTTGTGCAACTTCTCCTGAGTACGCCAATACCTTATATATGGTTGAAACTACCTGTATGGGCACATGGAAGGCGTCGGAAGGGAAGGAGCACTATTTGTCACTTTTGCAGAGCCCTTGATGTTCCTAAACAGTGGAAACCCTCAATATGTGACCCCATTTTAGAAATTACACCTCTTGAGGAATTATGGTGTGAGGAGTATCTTAAACCCACAGGTAATTGTCATGCTACTAGGTGTGGACCGACTGTGCCGCAGAACCGGGCTCACACTGGAGTAGCAACTAACTTGTCTTCAGTAGAGCCTCTAATAGCAACTGACCCCAGGGGTTAGGTTTACAGGTACAGACTCAGGTGCAGGCTGGGAGACTGGAACAGGCAGGCAGGCAGGCTGGTATTGGTGGACAGCCTGGTAATAGCAGGTGCTGACAGACAGACTGGTATGGCAGGTTCAGGCAGGCACGGCAGGTGCAGCAGGAAATGGAAGGTATAACATGTAGAGGAACACCGGACAGATACTGGAACAAACGTACAGGTTAGTGGACAGAGGATAAAGTTGTTGGGTACCTGACAACTAGCAAACATGCAGACAGAACTTACATGTTGCACAGGCACCTCACTAAGGGGAGGGTGCCTTTAGTAACTAGTGTTCTTCAACCATTCGAAACTAAATTTCAGGCTCAGTGCAATGCTCAGAAAGGAAGGAGCGCCATAACAGAGTGCAGATTTCTCCGAAATGGGTTGAGGGTGTCATGTCACATTGGCAGAGGCTGTGAAGTGCTGGACAGCAGAACCCTTCATAAGTGACCCTAATTTACAAAATACACATCTTAAAGAAATCATCTAACAAAATGTTATACCATTTGGCGGTGAGGAAAAAATAATTACATTATTTCCATTAAAATTGTATTTTTGTCCCATATTGTACAATTTCACGAGGGGAAATAGGTAAATATGATTACATAAACGTTACACAATTTCTCATGTACGTGGCAATTCCCATTTGTGACTGTACAGTACTGTTTGGTCACATGGCAAGACTCTGGATGGAAGGAGCCGTTATTTGACTTTTAGAGAACAGAGTTTTCAAGAATAGTTTGCAGACTCCATATACAAAGCTCCTAAGTGCCAGAAGAACAGAAACCTCCCTCAAGTGACTCCAATTTGTACATGACACCACTTTGGAAATTGGTGATTCTACATTTGTATACGGTAATTTTTGTTTTTAAGTTTTGCCACTTTTACACAATAAAAACAGTTTTATAGAAAAAGTATTGTTTTTACATCAAAGTATTCTGAGAGCTATAGCATTTTTATCTTTCCACCGATGGAGCTGAATGGTGAATTGTTTTTTGCCTGATAAGATGATGTTTTCAGCTATAGCATTTTTACTTACATTCATCTTTTTCATCATGCTTTATTTCATTCTTATTTCAGAGGATGACGATGAAGCATAGTCTAACGACACATTTTTTTATTTATTTTTTACAGTGTTCACAGTAGGGTTTAAAAAGTGTGCATTCTTTTGTGTCTTTCTGGAAGCAACGATAGCAAAAATATTAACTTTATTAGATTATTTCTCATATATTGTAGTAAACATGCAGTGCACTTCATGAGAGCTTTTACATTACACAAGAACAATGCCTGTTAGATTCTGCCAATGGGTGGATCTAACAGGCCACCATACCTGACACACTTGGAGATAATTGTTTGACCTTGTAGTACCATGACAACCATTGGCTCCCTGTGATTTTGTCGCTGGGGTGCTAATGGAGGAAAAAGAGGGAGCTCCCTCCCACAAACTTTCACATGTTTGATGGCAGCATCTGGAGACTTTATAATCCAGGGGCAGTGCCTAGCTCCTGTGGTGATCATGCAGGGAAATGCCGATATTTCAGCACCTCCTGCACCATCATGCTGTGATTGGTCAGACAGGTTGACTGACCAATTACAGTAATCTGAATCTGAGTACTGGAAACAATGAAATGGGTTCCTGCACCTCTATCCATGCTGCTCAGCTGTCAGTGACAGCTGTTGGCACAAAACTGTTACCATGTGTTTAAAGTTACAGTGACAGTTTAAAGTCATGATGGACATAGCAAATCATGGTGCGGGAACTGACAGCTGCTCTTGATGTGCTATGAGCGTCATTGATTATTAAGGGGTTAACCAGGGAACAGCTCATTCAGCCCATTAAAGAGGTTTTGAGATGATTGTCCAATTACTTTTGGCCCCTTGAAAAAGAGACATCTACATATTAAAGAGCTGTAATTCCTAAATTATTAATCCAATTATGATGTGTAAACCCTAAAATTAGAGTTAAGAGTCTGCACTTTAAATCCATATTGAATGTATATGACTGCATGTTGACTGTGTTGTGGTACACTCCTAAAATACGAAAACTTGTGTCACAGTCCAAATATTTCTGAATGTAACTATGCATTTTTTGACTGCTCACTTGCACTGGGATTGTAGGGAAATTGTGATAGTATGCTAGTTGCAAAAAGCCACGATTCAGCAATCTGGTGTCACATTAAGTGACTGCAGAAATGTGTCTAAGGGCTCGGACACACTCTCCTAGTTACATCCCAGTTTGACGGACGAGACTCCGAACAGGCTGGGGCAGTGACCCTGAACGGCCTCTCTCTCTCTCTCTGGACGGGGAATGACAGCTGCTTGTGTTTCTGTGCAGTATCGCATTCCCAGACAGGGAGAGGCCGTTCAGGGTCACTGCCCCAGCCTGTTCAGAGTCTCGTCCGTCAAACTCAGATGAGTGTGTCCGAGCCCTTAGGCTGCAAACACACTTTCCTAGTTACATGCGAGTCTCTCGGACGAGACTCAGAACAGGTTGGAGCAGTGACCCTGAACGGCTACTCTCTCTCTGGACAGGGAGTGACAGCTGCTTGTGTTTCTGTGCAGCATCGCATTCCCTGTCCAGAGAGGGAGAGGCCGTTCAGGGTCACTGCTCCAGCCTGTTCCAAGTCTCGTCCGTCATACTCGGATGAGTGTGTCCAAGCCCTTAACCTGGGAAATCTCCTTTAGCGAGTTCACATAGTATTGTTTACTAATTACTATACACAATATGTCCATATTGCTACACAGTGAATATAATGGCATCAAAAACCACCCCAGCAACAAGGTCCTTAATAGTCCATCATAGACTGGTGGAAAACTCTATAGTTTCTTGTAACTTCTCATTTTTAAAATTGAGTCTATTGAATTCGGCTGTGATTTGTTGTATTGTTTTCCCCTTTGTCTCCGGAAGGAAGAAAAACAGAAATGTTCCTGAGATCACAATATTGGCAAAAAAGATGAGGAAACAATAATAACCAAGAGCAGCCTGAAAAAGAGAGAAATAAAGTGAGAGCAATGAAGGACAGGCCTACAAGCCAATTTACCCTGTTCCAATCAAATGGGGATTGCTTGTGATTGTAGCTGGCTGTAATGAACAGATAAAGGTCTGCCGAACTGGGTAATGTCTGCATGCATGACCAACTCTGTAATATATGTGGACATCTCCCCACTCTTCCCTGACATCTTCTGCTGGAAAGGTAGATTGCAACATGCTTCATACTTTGTTTCGACAGCTTCAAGAGGTAGATTGTTCCAATTAAAATAAACATACAAGTTCAATTTAGTCTAGCATGCTTCTTTACAGTGGATCCTTGAGAAATAGCTTTTAGATATTTACACTCCTCAACATTAAAATTGCAGCATCAAGAGAGAAAAATTATGGATTTATGTAAATCACAGAATCAGTACACTGTGTACAGAATTATTAAGCAAGTTGTATGTTAGAGGATTATTTTTATTGTTGATCAACAACTATGTTCTCAATCAACCCAAAAGACTCAAATATCAAAGCTTAATATTTTTGTAAGTTGGAGTGTTTTTTTTTTAGATTTGGCTCTTAGGAGAATATCTGTTTGTGCAGGTAACTATTACTGTGCAGAATTATTAGGCAACTTAATAAAAACCAAATATATTCCCATCTCACTTGTTTATTTTCACCAGGTAAACCAATGTAACTGCACAAAATTTAGAAAAAAACATTTCTGACATGCAAAAACAAAACACAAAAAATATTAGTGCCCAATATAGTCATCTTTCTTTATGATGACACTCAACAGCCTTCCATCCATAGATTCTGTCAGTTGCTTGATCAGTTTACGATCAACATTGCGTGCAGCAGCCACCACAGCCTCCCAGACACTGTTCCGAGAGATGTACTGTTTTCCCTCCCTGTAGATCTCACATTTTAGGAGGGACCACAGGTTCTCTATGGGGTTCAGATCAGGTGAACAAGGGGGCCATGTCATTATTTTTTCTTCTTTTAGACCTTTACTGGCCAGCCACGCTGTGGAGTAGTTGGAAGCATGTGATGGAGCATTGTCCTGCATGAAAATCATGTTTTTCTTGAACGATACCGACTTCTTCCTTTACCACTGCTTGAAGAAGTTGTCTTCCAGAAACTGGCAGTAGGTCCGGGAGTTGAGCTTCACTCCATCCTCAACCCGAAAAGGTCCCACAAGTTCATCTTTGATGATACCAGCCCATACCAGTACCTCACCTCCACCTTGCTGGCGTCTGAGTCGGAGTGGAACACTCTCTGCCCTTTACTGATCCAGCCTCTGGCCCATCCATCTAGCCCATCAAGAGTCACTCTCATTTCATTAGTCGATAAAACCTTTGAAAAATCAGTCTTAAGATATTTCTTGGCCCAGTCTTGTGTTTCTTGTTCAAAGGTGGTCGTTTTTCAGCCTTCCTTACCTTGGCCATGTCCCTTAGTATAGCACACCTTGTGCTTTTTGATATTCCAGTAATGTTGCAGCTCTGAAATATAGCAAAACTGGTGGCAAATGGCATCTTGGCAGCTTCACGCTTGATTTTCCTCGAATCATGGGCAGTTATTTTGCACATTTTTTGCGACTCTGTTGGCTATTTGAAATGCTTGATTGGTGATCACACTTCTAAAGTTTGGCAATTTCAAGACGGCTGCATCCGTCTCTCTGCAAGACATCTCACAATTTTGGACATTTCAGAGCCCGCCAAATCTCTCTTCTGACCCATTTTGCCTTAGGAAAAGCATTTGCCTAATAATTAAGCACACCTTATATAGGGTGTTGATGTCATTACACCACACCCCTAATCATTACAGAGATGCACATCACCTCATTTACTTAAATGGTAGTTGGCTCTCAAGCCTATACAGCTTGGAATAGAACAACATGTATAAAAAGTATCATCTGATCAAAATACTCATTTGCCAAATAATTCTGCACACAGTGTAGATATGCTAATGATGTGCAAATTGATAAAAAATTGACATTTTCAAAACATCTTGGCTTATTCAGAATGGAGTGTGAGAGACCGGAGATGCTGCAGGCAGTGGTATCATGTTTAGGTCATACAGGCTATTCTCCAGGGGCGTATATACAATAGGTGCAGGGTTGCAATCACAGCCAGGTCCTGGAGCCTAGGGGCCTCAAAAGCCCTTTAGCCTATAGAAAAATACTAATGCTATTAGAGATTTGCAATAATTGAGGGCCCCATTGTATCTTTTGTATCAGGCTTATGAGCATGTGGCTGTACAGTACTGCTTAGCCATAAGGCAAGACTCAAGGGGGAAGACAGCTATTTGACCTTTGGAGCACAAGAATAGTCTTCAGACTCCATATACAGTGCCAGAACAGCAGAATACCCCATGAAGTGTCCCCATTTTGGAAACTACACCCTTCTGGGAATTTATCCACAGGTGTAGTGACTATTTTGACTCCATGGATGTGTTCCAGGAACAAGCAGCAATGGATGTTGCTAAGTGAAAATTGTGAATCTGCCATTGTAGTGCCCAGAACATTGTGTCGAGCTTGTGCCTCTGGAGACATGCACCCCATAAATTAAGCAGATCCTCCTCACTACAGAAATGCCAAACATGTGGATACTAAATGTGGTTTAGGTACCTGTGGGGCTCAGAAGGGAGGGGACATTTGAATTTGGGAGTGTGGTAGTTGAATGCAGGTGCCTGGAACAAGTGGCTGGTTCCACCCTGTAAATGCATGTAGATAAATTAGTTGTTCCAGCAACAGGTTTCTTCATTTAAGATGCTTTTTATTTCCTTTTTATCCATTCCATAAAATCACAGATTAGAGGGGTCATAGCCCCATATATATCATATATCATAGCATTATATATTTTTTTTTGTTCTTTATTCATGGGGGGGATTAAATATTTTTTGCATTTTTTTTAAACTCTTTTATTTTTTTTTACTTAGTCTCTAATGCACTGCATTGCATTAGACCTGTTAGTGTGACACTGGCAGAATGCCTGTTTGCCCACGCTGTTGGCATGGTCTAACAGGCCACCATAGCTGACCAATTAGGAGATCATTGACCTCTTGCTGTCATGGCAACCTTCAAGTCCCAGTGATCACATTCTGGGGGACCTGACTGAGTGAGAGAGGGAGCTCACTCTTTCTCCCATCCTTATAAATTCTGTGATCGCTTTTGATCATGGCATTTAGAAGGTTTCCCTCTTCTTCCCTACTCCATTTTTAAGTAATTTATAACTCGCTGATTACAATAAATTGTATATTTAAATGTTAAAATATTAAATGTGGTGCAGGCACCAGCCATGGCTGTGACAGTTGGAGCTCAACTATCACTTAAGCTGAGCTCCTATTGGTCATTTTAGGGGTCCAAAGCTGTGCCCGCATGATCGCCAAGACTTACTGGTACTTCTATTTCTGGTCTCACACTGCAAAATAGGATGTACCAATATGTCCAAAGTCGGGAGGGGGTTAAGAAGGCCCAAGTAGGTTAACTTCAGCAATGAGTCCTGCTTTTGTTATGGACACAATGAAAGCCATGAAGTTGTGTGGATACCACGGGAACAACATTGTGAAGAGGGATAAGAGGGTTGGCATAATAACAGTAGCTGGATTCCTCTAGTCTAAATTCCTAGTAGACTAACAGCTCAACATTACATTGATTTGAGGAACCAGTGGTATGGCTATTTCTCCAAAGTGTCCCAGTAGCTGATTATTATTAAACATCAGGCAGAAAGTTACATGTACTACTGTGAGCATTCTAAACGTGTGGCTTAAAAAGTGTCACCATGGCCTGCAGTATCTCCGGATTTTTCTTCCACCACATCTGGGAAGTCACTGGTCAGCAATTGCAAAAAGGAGCTGCCAGCAGTGGATCTTGATGATTTGTGCATCCAAGTGGCAGACCATCCTGTAGACCACCATTAGTAACCTCATTAATAGCATCTAAAATGTGTGAGTACATGTATTTTTGCATTTGGCATGGATACTCAATAGTGAATACATCCAGCTATTTTGAAAATGTTGTTTTAAACTTTGCAGCATTTCCACATTAAAGACATGGCTATTCTTCTTGTGATTTCCATATTTCCACAACTTTTTCTTGTTGGTGTTACAATTTTAATAATGAAGAGGGTATATAAATACAGATCAATCTAAGCTGTGCAAGTAACACCGTAGACAAACTGATTAAAGGGCATACATATTTACCTGACATAGCACTGTGGTGTATTGACCCTCATTTGCATTTTCCTATTGAACGCAATAGTTCTGAATTAGGTAATGCAAAATCTAAAAAGTTTATACTCACCTCCACATAAGGAAATATCATCCCTATCACATAGAGCCCGATCCAGTTTAGGCAAGTAATGATTACAAAAACTGCAGAACGGGCAGAGTGACTGCATATTTCTATAACTATTGCAAGTGTTAATGTCCCTGTAGAGTTTAAAGAAGAAAAAAGTAAGGTATGTCATGGGATTCATCATATCATTAACATTGGGGTGATATTAATTTACATTACAAAGGAAAGAAAACATTTTTAACACTTATTACACTTACACAATATTAAAGTAAAGTAGTGCTCTCCTCCTGCTGCTGTCTCTTGCTGTTCCTCAGCAGATTTGAGTATCATGGTAACTTTTGGCACACCTCTGCCATTATCCCCCAGGCCTTACAGGCAGGAGTCAGTTTGCAACCACAGTATTCAAGTTGTCATCTGGGTTCTCTGCCTTACTGCTGACCAGATCCGTCTTTGATTTGTGACAAACCCAGTTCTGCTACATCATTCACCGCTGGTCTAGGCTTGTCTTAAGACTCCTATGTATCGCAGCTCTGCTACATCACTTCGTCATTGATGAATCTACCTACTCCACTCCTTTTAGGCTGCATACTCACGATCAGTATACACAGCGTTTTGGACACAGCGTCTTGCTGCTGCATCCAAAACACTGCGACGTACAGTAGCAGCATAGTGGGTGGGATTTCAAGAAATGCTTAACCCGACCACAGCGTTCTGACAGCTGCGGTGCAGGTTGATGGCATCCCGCTGCTCCGCAGCATTTTCATTTCATGTTGCTGAGTCGGAAGCGGCTCCCATCGGGTGACTGCAGGGAAAAGCGCCCTGCACCCACTGCACATGGTGAGTACAGGGCAGCTGCAGTTTCCCTGTGGCCACCCGCGGCTTCCCTCAGGTCTGGAGGAGATGTGTCCAACACGCAGCTCCTCCGGACCGTGAGCACATAGCCTAAGGAATACAACTCTGCTGCACCAATTAGTACCTTGAGTTATATATTTAGTTAGATTTCCCAGATCACGTAACCAATTCTCAATTTGATAATTGTAAATTGTGTATATAGTGTCCTGTTTTGTTTAGGTTTTGCATGTTAGGTGTGTTTGTTTTCTGATATTGCACTTAGTTTTATCAAGGTATGTTTTTTAAATGATCCAAATAAATCTATAGTTTTAAGAGTTTCTCCTTTAGTTTTCTGCATATAATTTGGACAACTCCCTTCATCTTTGATTCGGTGATCTTTGAGATATATATATATGTATAAATAATATATATGTGGGTGCTATATGGGCAATGCGGTGGCTCGGTAGTTAGCACAACAAGAACAAGGAGTTTGTATGTTCTCCTTGTGTTTGCGTGGGTTTCCTCCGGGTTGTCCGGTTTCCTCCTACACTCCAAAGACATACTGATAGGATGTTTAGATTGTCAGCCCCAATGGGGATAGTGTTGTTGATGTATGTAAAGCGCTATGGAATTAATGGCACTATAGTAGTGAATAATTATTATATAATATATATATCTCCACAATAAATATATGGTTCAGTGTGGCATATTGTTAGTGATGTTTGTGAAACTGAGATCCAATATACGAGTCATAAACTGTATGTATGTGGCATATGTCTAGTGTGAGTGACATGCTTCAGATACACAAAAAGATCTTAGAGCTGCATCTGCTAAGATCAGATCTGTTAAGAGATAACACCTCCTCCCCCCCTCCTTTCTCCTCTGCATTGAGTGCCTGCACCTGGAGAGCCGACCACACAATAGGATATAGACCCAGAGAAGGGCAGGGCAGTGCAGTGAAGCATGAATATTCATCCCAGGGGACTGGGCAGCAGAGAAGCAAGTGATCACTCACTGTGATTGACTAATGGAATTAATCTTTTATTTAGAATTTTACATAGGATAGGAGAGTAGTATAAATAATAAAAATACATGAATAGAGAGAGCTTAGAGAGAGGAATTAGAAAATGATATCAGTTACACATGGATTTTTGACCTGACAGATTCACTTTAAGTTGTACCTACAGCCCTTCTTACTGGACAAAAATTGGCAATATCTGAACATTTCATATTTTTCACAAGAGAAATTAATAAATACCTGGACCCATTCCATAGAAAAAGATGAACAAGAAAATCAGCACTGCACTGCAATATGGGATCCAAGGAGTCCAGCCCTGGAGTGAAGAGAAAATATACATTGTTTTATTGTATTTAAAGGGGTGTTCCCACAAAGTTCATTTTAATCAACAGACTTTGTAAAATAATAATAATAATAATTTTTTTAAAATGTTCCTGTCCTGAGATAATTACAGACATTACAGCATATTATTCTTTCTTTGAGGTAAAACATCTTTAAAAAAAAAAAAATAGACAGGGAAATATTTTACCTCACAAAAATAATAAATTGTGATCCCATGCTGTATGTCTGTATACTCTTTTGCTTCCTCCCCTGCCCAGGAGATGTGGTATGATCAGATCATGTCGCTCCTGTATGGTCAGACACAGCCATTACACAGTACATAGCAGGGACACATATATAAGATTATCTTGGCAGAGGAACATTTTTTATTAAATCCATCCAGTTGTGGAACTTATTATTTTGCAAGATCTATTGATTATAATCAACTTTAAAATTAACATTGTGGGAAAACTCCCTTAAGTCCCCCTTCACATCACGATTTTTTCCTGTCCGTGGGCTTGCTGTTTATTGCTGCACCCCACGGATAGGAACGGACAGGCCCGGATGTGAAATCCGGATACCATTTCTGTGTCCAGATCCGTGATTTTGATGGATCCGGACACAGCAAGAGCTGGGGGGAGCACAGTGGTGTCGGCTCTGTGATGTCCCACAAGGGGAGGAAGAATCCTGTGTTCTTTTCCCCGTGTCACATGTCGGGGCTGAAGTTTTACTTTCCCAGTGTATCTACATACACTGGGAAAGCAAGATAAAAGAGAAAACATGTATTAAAAAAATAAATAAATACTTACCTCTCTGCCAGCTGTCCGGGACCCAAGAAGACATCCAAATGCTGCCAGGACCTTAAAGATCTGTTATTGGCCAGTAGCGATCATGTGATATGTGTTGTGACATACCACCTGATCGCTGCCAGCCAATCACATTTTAACTAAGGTCCTGGCAGCATCCTTTCGTTTTCTCGGGTCCCAGACAGCTGGCAGAGAGGTAAATATTTATTTTTTTTATTTTTAATACATTGCTTTATTTAATTTCACTTAGCAGTGTATGTAGATAGTGTATGTACAGTAGATACACTGCTAAAGTGAAATTACACTAAACAGAGCAGTTTTAGTGTACTGAGCATGCTCAGTACACTAAAATCGGATCCAGGAAACGATCCTGTTTTTTCCCAGATCCGAGCTCCATAGACCCCCCTGTTATTTGAGTCAGACAGTGTCAGATCCGATGCTGTCTGATTCTGTCTGCGATGCCCAAAATTGGAGCAGTCTCTGATTTTGTGGATGTGAAAACAGCGGACACAATTGTATCCCTGCAGACACGGATGGCTATTAAGCACCAATCCGTGCCCATAGGGATACATGGGGGCCAAATCGGATCTGTGGCTATCTGTTTTACAACGGATAGCCACGGATGCCAAAAAATCATAATATGAAGGGGCCTAAGATGTGTTTTATACATTGAGATAGGGGGTAGTTGGGATACATGGACATGAAAATATGTTTTCTTGCCTGAAGTGACAGAGTGACTGTGAGACCACCCAGCATAGTAGCCATGAATCCATAGCAGCCAAGCAGTAGGACTTTTCTTCCACAGCGCTCTATCATTACACTCTGTAAAGAGAAAAACAAATATAATAAAGTGAATTATAAACAGAAGACATAGTTTAAGGATGACTCAATAAAGCCATTTATTTTTAGAAAACACCTAAAAAAGAAACCATTTTCTCTGCCAAAATGTATCCTAGTTGCTATCAATCTTTGCTGTCTTATCAAGGTAAAATATAAGACACGCAAGACATGCCCAAAACTGACCCCTTTTGGGTGTGATTTTGCAAAGTATCTATTTCATTTATTTCTTTATGCATATAGAAGTGCATCAGCACTGCTATATATAGTGAAAATCTGCAATAGGCTGGCTTTCACAGGAGAGTCGTCTTGAGAAGCACAGCGGTCTTAAGCAGACCCCAGCTGTCATGGCAACGTGGCGCCCCTGAGGGTCCAGTCGCCACAGAGGTACTGCACCTCAGCCAGAGGTGTGGTACCCCACTCTCGGGTAAGGAAGGGACACCACCAGGCACCTACACACCTGCATCAAACACTACACACTCCGGGTAGGAGTTTCGGACCCTGTTTAGGGAGGGCCCCATTCCCGGCCAGAAGGGGGTGTAGGTGGAGAAAGTAGGAAAGGAGAGCACCAGGAAGTGGGAAGCAGGAAGATGGAGAGAGCAGTCGGAGGGAGAGAACGTGGTGAGGAGTTGGAGAGACAACACGGTCACGAGTAGACGTGTGCGACTGAGGTCCTGGGGACTGGAACCTGCGGAGCTCGTCCCATGAGAAGGGAAAGAAACAAACCGACAGAGGAGCCAGTGAAGGGCTCTAGAGACTGAGAATGGGTCACAGGGGCATGGGAAGTGAGGAATCCACCCGTGGCGCCCGTATCAAAGCTGACGGAGTTCAGGGTCAGCTAGAGGGACTGGGCTGCATAAGACGACCAGCCCCCGACTAATAGAGTGAGCAGAGGACTCGGCTAGCAAACTGGAGACTGTAGCATCTTCAAGGGCAGCCGTCTACAGCCACAATTATTCACCGAAAAGGCCGCCATATAGGGTCGAGGGGACTGAGGAGACATTGCACGACAGGACTCGAGGCTGCTGAATCGAGACACTGAGTGAGAGGCGCTGGGCAGGAGGGCAAGAGCCAGCACAGGAGGTCGACCCGGGAAGGGACACTAGAAAGGGGTCATGGTGAATGGTTCCCAAATTGTCCAAAAGTTGGCTGGATCCCTGTCCCGGAGAACACAGCACCCCTTGGCAGATGGAAACACCTCAAGACTTGCACCAACAGTGAGTAAAGATCTTAAAGACTGCACCCTGCTGTGTCCTCCGAGTTATTCATCGCGCTGATGCCCCCTTTACATAAACCTAATTCACTGCCCTGGAGTCCTCCGCTCTACCCGTGGAGAGCGACACCATCTTAGCTGTGTTACCAACGGACCCAGAGGATCTGACTGCAGTGTCGGCCATCCATCCCAATTGCCAAAACCCACAGGTGGAGTCACAAATCCATTTCCCATAAACTATTCTCCCCTTTTATTGACATAACCAGGGCCTCGGAACTGGGTCACAATCCCGTGACCTCCCCAATGAACTCCCGACTCGGTTCCAAGTACCCCACGGTCCTGGTGAGTGTGTCAGTCACTCATTGGCCCCCTGCGATCATGTCACGGCTGCACGAATGGGCGCATAGGATGGCGCCCCCATGCCGTGCATGGTAAATTCTACTGTCAAATATTGGCAGAGGAATTTTATATGTTAGAGGCCTGGAACTCTGCCCCATCCCTGGCTATTAGAGGAATATGATTTCTGAGTAATTCAACCATCATCTTCAGTGAAAGATACGGGCTTTGCATGTGAGCAGTCAGAGACACAACATATGATGTAAATGTGAATCATATGTCATGAAGGGCTTAAAGGGGAACTCTAGGTAGATAAAAAAATTTGTACTGTCCCTGCCCTCCTACATGATGAAGCAGAGCTGTACACTGCAGTTTTAGGATCTATAGATCGCTTATAAATCAATAAAAATAATACCTGCTCTTCAGCACTAACCCTCCCATAGGGGACAGAGGAATTCAGTGATGCTGCAGCAGAGAGCAGGAGGTGTGTTGGGGGCATGGAACCTGGAGGCTCCAGTATCATCTTACATTCTCGCCTCCTCATACTTCTGTATGAACAGGGTGCGTGGCTGCTGGCCCCATTATCACACTACGATCCTGTCCCTGAAACATTCTATGGATTGTCTCTGTCTGCTCAGTCACAGCAAAGCATCCAAACGTATCTGCAGCATCTGTTAGATATGGTATAAACCCCAAGATCCAAGATTCCATTATCAGGGACAGTATGTACTATGACCATGGGGTTTGTGGCCATGCCCTTGACATGCCCCCTGCCCATACAGAAGTGTGAGAGGGTGGGAATGTAAGATGATCCTTGAGCCCCCAGCGTCCACACCCCTGAGACACTTCTTGCTCTGTGCTGCAGCTTGACTGAATTTCTCTGTCCCTGAAGTGAAGGGTGAGTGCTGAGGAGCAGATATGATTTTACTGATTTATAAGTGATCTATAGATCCTAGAACTGTAGTGCCCGGCTCAGCTCCATCATGTAAGAGCGCAGGGACAGTACTAAAAATTTTTATCTCCCCAGAGTTCCCCTTTAAATCAGATCAATTGGCTTATATAGGGGTTTATGTGTGGATCAATATTCACTTTCATAATGTAAGTCTATGATGCATTGGTTTACATTTATGGAATTAGCTCTGCCCTACACAAGAGTCTCTGGCTGATCCGGCAATGATGAAGAGCACTCATGTTACCTGGAAGAGTAAAAGAGTGGTGCTTGATACTGTGGAAGATCGTGATTGGTAACTGTTTTAATATACTTGAATACATTACAAACATATTGACATGGAATTATGTCACTAACGTTTTCATGGAAGTGCTTCTTTAAGCAAATAAAGAAGGGAATTTAGCAAATTTAGCTTTGTAAATGTCCAATGCTTCTAAGATATTGATATTGTTCATTTTATAGTGAAATCATATAAGTATTCCTTTAAAAATACTCACACAGAGCATGACAGCCATAAGCTCAAAACTTGCCATTCCTAGAGTTATATAGGGAATTTTCTCTTGAGGCAAACCAGCCGTAAGAAAAACACTTCTTGCATAGTAGAATATCTGAAATACAGTTAAATGAGAAACCAAAATCAGAACAGGTCCCTCAATACATTGGCCTCAAGTTATAATATTCCTGGGGCATTGTTAGTTTTAGGTGGTGTTGAAGCCATTGTTGGTAGAAATGTAGCGTCTCAAACTACAGCATCAAAACATACATGATAAATATAATAGATATTATACCATTAATTTATGAAATTATTGCATAGGAATTAACAAAAGTAAAAAAAACAATTAACCACATAAAAGAAAGGGTTAAAAGGAATCTGTCAGAAGGTTTCATATAATCTGAAGACATCAGCAGATAGAGGCTGACACAGAGTTCATGTGTCATCTGTTACCCTGCTGTGCTTATATTGAAGGATTTATCACCTGGAGTTATAATTATGATTGCCCAGACTACACTAGTCCAGCACACCCCTCCACCTCTGATTAGCAGCTCACTGTCTATAGACTTTGCACATAAAGAGCCTGGTGTGGGTGGCATAACTTTCTGAGCTCATTGCTAAATCTAAAATCTCTCATTGTGTCACAATTGCTGCAGCCAGTAATCTAAGTGATACATAGGGATGAGCAAGTACTGCAATAATTCGGCTCGCTATACTCGCAACGAGTAGGTCCCGGTACTCAGTACTCGTTGCGAGTATAGCGAGTCCAATGGCAGTGAATGGGCCGGGCAAGTACTTTCGCAGTGTATCTATATATACACTGGAAAAGTGCACTAAAAGTGAATAAAAGTTGTTACAAAATAAAAAAATATCATACTCACCTATCTGAAGCCTGCACCAGGATCGGCAAAGAAGACATCCGATCAACGACAAGGACCTGTGAGTCTGACAGCCAATCAGATGGCTGGTAGTGATTTGGCCAATCAGATGGCCAGACGTCACAAACCACCTGATCGCTACCAGCCACCTGATTGGCCAGATTGCCAGGTCTTGAATGTGCCAATCAGGTGGCTGGTAGCGATCACATTGTTTGTGACGTCTGGCCATCTCATTGGCCAGATCGCTACCAGCCATCTGATTGGCTGTCAGACTCGCAGGTCCTTGTCGTTGATCGGATGTCTTCTTTGCCGGTTCCGGTGCAGGCGTCGGATAGGTAAGATATTTTTTTATTTTTTAACAACTTTTATTCACTTTTAGTGCACTTTTGCAGTGTATATACAGATACACTGCGAAAGTTAAAGGACTACTCTCTGCTCCCGAGTAATCACAAGAAACTTGGGGAGAAACATGTAGCCCGAATATCGTTACTATTCGGCGAGTACCGAATAGTAACGATTATACTCGCTCATCCCTAGTGATACATCGTTGGAATTTGGGTTTCTTTGCCTACATCATGCTGGTCTCAGATAAGGTAATAAAAACTTGCTGACAGATTCCCATTAATTTGAATATTGTGTTAGATTTTTAGTACCACATATACTATGCAATAGTTGGAACCACATTATCTTTCAATGATGTGTGAATATGACATTTATGATGGGCCAAGTAAAAGATTAATTTTTGAATAGTGAATATTTTAACATGTAGACATCAGTCAGATCTTGTGGCCACAAATTTAGAACATGTTTATGTGTAATATGTAGAAAATTACTCAGCTGCATTGATGCCCGACATCTGTAGAGTAAATGTAATAACTATCACAACGTAAAGCTGCCATCGTAGAGATGGCTCTTTCACCAGCTCCATGAGGGTCATGCTTTTAGACTTCTGGCGCATCTCCTGCTCAGCCAGAATTTCATTCACAATATTTTGATAGTCTCCAGGTCCCCATATCCTCTGCATAGCTGCAATTCCAAGAAAATAATTTGAGGGTTAAGATTGTGCTAAATCCATAAAGTGGAATCAAATTTGGTTTTATCAAATTCATCAATGAAATAGTTAAGTACTACACAATGGATTACATTTTTTATATTATAACTAGTAATGATTGAGCATAGTCGGCACTGCTCAATACTCGATGGAGCATTGGGGTGCTCTGGCACGATTGTTGCTCAATCAAGTATCGTTGGTGTTCCAGCGCAATGCTCAAGTTTCAAGATAGACATTTTCAGAACAATGCTTGAGTTTCCATTGACTTCCATTATACTAGGTATGAGAGTCGAGCCCATCTGAACATCCAACCTGCTAGTTTCAATACGGAGCGCTGGAGCATCTTAGTGCTTGATCATCAGTAATTATAACCAATTCCACTTGAAGCACATTAGCATATTTTTTATCAGGTAAAGGTAGTCCAGGTAATTCACTTACTGAGTGATTTGCTAAATATACAGCTATGTTCCCATATGCCGATATATTATGCAACTTTACGCATTTCTATGAGACACACACCAAGGAAGTCTGGAACTGTGCTGCTAATATAGCTCATGTTAAAAGAGTTATCAGCACTACCTTTAACCTTGGAATCCTGGGATCCTAATTTATATACTGTTCTCTTTACTATGGTATGTCTGTTTGATATATGCAGTGTATTTTGATTATATTGGTTATATGAACAGCGCTACTCAACGAGGAAGTTTGCTTCCACAGTCAGACGTAACGAACATGTCTGACTTTTCAAGATACATTATTCGTCGAGAACTTACTAAGACCGGTCTCACAAGGTTTGACGACCAACCCGAGAAATACAGAGGGTGGAAATGTGCCTTTAGAACTGCAACTAGTGACCTCAGCATCACTGCTGCTGAAGAGCTAGACCTACTGGTCAGATGCTTGGGACCACAATCCACAGAGTGGGTTAAGAGACTCAAATCTGTCCATATGATTAATCCAACAGCTGATCTCATGGCTGTAGGGGAAAGACTACAAAAAAGCTTCAGCAGTCCTGAAGCCATAGAAAATGCACTGTTCAAGTGGCTACAGGAGTTTCCTAAAATATACAGCAAGGGCAGTTCAAAATTTCAAGAACTCATTGACTTGCTATTAAAGCTCCAGCTGGCCAAGGCAAACACACACCTTTCTGACCTCAGCTACCTGGACACTGCTCATGGGGTGAACCCCATAGTCTCCAAGATACCATATAACGTGCAAGAAAAGTGGACCATGCTAGGGTCAAGATACAAAAGACAACATCAAGTCTCCTTTCCTCTGTTCTCCTACTTCTGCGATTTAATCAGAGTATAAGACCAACTCCAGCTTCTACTATGAAGAACCCAGCAGCTCTACATCTTAAATACAAGAGTCCATGCTCTAACGACAGAAGCCGCAGTGGTTCAGCGTCAGAAAAAGACTGATATTCTGCCTACATTGACATCAGCTCCAGACGAGAGCAGCAAAAGTGATGGGGTTGAAAACCTGAATCATCAGTGCCTCATTCATAAGATGCCACACCCCCTAAAGAAGTGATTTGGCTTCAGAAAGTAACCACTTCAGAAACACAAGGAGCTTCTAAAGAAGTTTGGGGTATGCTACAGATGAACACTTAGTTAAAGACTGCATAAAGACTGCAAAATTGCAATCAAGTGTTCAGAGTGTGACAGTGAGGATCACATTCAAGTGTTCCACCCATCCTAACTGAACCCTGCACCTACGTCTTCTCCCACAATAAGGCATGGTGGGAAGAATACAGATCAAGTAGCTAGTTATCTCGCAATATCTTCTTCTGGCTACACATATTGCTTCCAAACGTGCCCCACCATGTTTCCCCTGAGTTAATGATTAGCCATTGTACCCCATAAATATATATATAATTATTCAATGTGCCCCTGAATATAAAGTTAGTTAATTTGTTTCCCTTTTAAATTTATAAAAAGCCACTGTGCCCTCCTAATACTAAACTAGCAGCCATGACACCTTTTCAACAGCTTTGGTCTCTATCCTCCAGGGTCCCGCTTAATGATGCGGCGGTGTAATAATATCATCTTATCGCCTGTATAATACAGAAGGAGCCGACAGCTGGCCAGAGATTCAGCTAAGAAATTTTCCAGCTCTGCTTCACTGATACTCAACTGCATCCATGTGATAACAAGGATACAAGTGAATGTATCAGCGGAGATACAAAATGAAGTTGCCAGGTCCATATCTCTATGAAATAAAGATGGCAGGATGTCCTATCCCAATGGGTGCACCTCTGCTTGCCAGTGATGACTGGGGCATAGGCAGACTGGTGAACAATGTCGGTGGCACACTTGTCTGCTTGCAGCCTGGCCATTGCTGTGCTACGTGCACAGAGTATGATGCGAGGATAAGCACTGTCCTCACTGCAACGTTAATAATGGCCAAGGCTGGCATGAGCTAACACTCTAGGCAATTACCATACCTACTTCAGCCAATCGTTTATCCCTGAATTGAAACGATGTGGCAGAGATACATATAACCAACAGCAAAATTACACGATAATGATCCCATATGTATGACAGTATTTGCGCAGGTTGAAAAACCCAACCTTGGATCTGATTAAGTAGTGATCCAGGAGGGAGGACAGTGACACCATAAGTGTTTGTTAATTTGTGGGTGATATTCTCATGGTGTATATGTGTGTTTGTCCAAAGGGTGGCGAGGACAAAGCCACTTTTTAAATGGTACTATTAAGAGTCTGGTGGCAGAACCTACAGTGATCAAGCACTTATCTTTTCTTAATAAATCTGATACATTTTTGCTGCACATTTTATTTTACAAATGCAACGAAAATGATAGTCATTTACATTTTAGACAGCGATCCCGGTCTTTTTTCACTAGTAGTAGATATGGTGGAGTCTCCGGGTAAAAATTCATTACAATCAGCTGCAGCAGTTCTGTAACACCACAGAGTGATACCATCAAGGGCCACAGTGTCTCTGTCCCCAAAACTTCACTGGAAAATAACAATATGACAAATTAACAAAACAAATTCAGTAAATTTTAAGACAATTGACGTGAAACTGCTTTGAATGAATTTGATGTTACTCCTTCGAAGAAATGTATGGAGCAAAAAGAGCAAATCATGGTTATTATCTATAAAGTATGCAAACTTGAATGCCTTGAACTCCAGTGCCACCTATTGGAAATAGCAATCCTAAAAGTCAACATTGACCCTTAAAGGGAACCTGTCAGCTAGTTTATGCCCACCCCCAGCTATCACTTTCTGTCCCTGCAGCTTTATAATACCAGTCTAATCATCCCTGTCTGAGCTCATAGTGTAATGTGAAAGGTGAAAGAAAAGCATTTATACACTTACATTTCTTATGTAATGAGGCAGTCAATCTCCAGCTTGGGGGACGGAGACTGTTTAGCAGGTTAATAGTTAATTTCAGCCTTATGTTAGAACATGTTGGGAGACCTGATGTGATGTCATAACCATGTGACTACAATAGGCGGAGCTAAGTCCCTATAACATATTATGAGTTTGCTTGCTTTGCTCCGCCCACTATGGTCACATGATTGTTACATCACACAGGTCCTTTAGCCATGCAAGTTAATAGTGATTTAACTATTATTCTGACAGACAGTCCCCCTCCTCCAAGGTGTAGACTGAAATGTAAGTGTATAAATGCTTTTTTTTACCTTTCACATTACACTATGAGCTCAGACAGGGATGATTAGAATAGTATTATTAAGATACAGGTACAGACAGTGATAGCTGGGGGGGCATAAACAACCTGACAGGTTCCCTTTAAACAAGCCTTGTCATATGACAGGATGAAACCTGAATCTCAATTTGCAGAGAGTGTTTGGCAGGTATCGCCCCTTATCAGTGCAAAGCATGAGATCTGATTTAGCTAGGTGATAGGCTAAGAATGGGGTCTAAGGGGTGGGATCTCTTCTTGTGGATAGTGACATGCCTGACATGCCAGAAAAAGGACATTTCTATGGGTCCCGTTACACTTGTCGATGTTCCAGCGATCCCGACAACGATACAACCTGGTAAGGATCGCTGGAGCGTCGCTATGTGGTCGCTGGTGAGATGTCAAACAGTCAGATCTGAACGATGCAGCAATGATACAGCGACCTGTATAACGACCTCGGTGGTCGTTGGGATCCTGTCATACAGCAGATAGTCTGACGATTCAGACCTACGTGGCTGAGTTCTGAGTCACCAACGAGGTCGTTGTTAAGGTGTCAAACACATTGATGCATGCTGGCCAGCGGAAGCCCTACAATCAAAAAATGGTCCAGGCCATTCCGACACGATTGGCAATGTCACAGCAGAGGCCTGGTCGCTGCTACGTGTCAAACATAGTGAGATCACTGGCAAGGTCGCTGCTGCGTCTCAAAACCTGTGACGAAACAGCGATCTCGCTAGGTGTGACGGTGGCTTAAGCGATGCAATGCTCCTCTGGGAAATTAAATATGTAAATTGCCTCTTCACTGTCTTTGAAAGCATAATACTAATATGGGGAAAAAACTGTAAAATGAAGACAATGGAAGGTGCCAAATGCTGTAATTCCAATGCTAGAAGCAACCCTGAGTAGAATTTCTATATCTGATACATTTAAATAAAAAATTGAGGTATAGGGTATCCTGTTTGAACTGTTAAATTTACATGAGTGCAGAATCAAAGTGTTATGATAAGACAACCCTGGTAGAATACCTCAATCTTCAATAATTTAGGCTCACTACATGTGCATGTGGCGCCCTTGCGACCAGGGTGGCCACATAGGGAACTGCAGCCAGGCAGATAGGAGGCAGTTTGTGCACCAAACACCCTCACAGCACATACACCCAGAGGAGCACAGCACCCAAACTAGAGCCCGGACTCTAGGCGGGCAAGGAGTGGTGGGGTTTAGAGGAAAGTGAGTGGGAAGGAAGGAAGATTAGGTGACAGATAGTACAAATAGAGGAAAAGAGGAGGAAGGAGTTAGTAGGCCGGAGTAGGCTGAGAAGTAAAGACCAAGTAGGCCAGAGTGAGCCGAGAGGTAAAGACAAGAAAGACAGTGACACATCCCGGTGGGATTGGGCTCCCTGGAGACGCAGAATCCACAGAGACACCATTCCATGGAGAGAAAGCTCGTCCATAGCTGGCATCCCAAGGGAGTGTGAGGACAGAGACCGGACCAGCATCACTGGGTCCGAGGAACACGGTAGTACCGACCAACTACAGGCGGGATAGATTCCCTGATTGCATCTGGAAGTCACACGGGAGGGAAAGAGCCGGTGATCCCTTGCAAGACAGGGACATCTAAGCTAGGCTAACACCAGAGTGTCGGCTCTGAGGGGGACTGAAGTTGCACACCAGCTCCCCAGACAAACCGGCGGGGAACACAGATTCCAGATCCGTGTTCCCACTACAGGGTTGGAGGCTCAGCAGCATCCAGAAGGACACGGCTTAGGAAGATCATAGCACAGAAGACCTTGTTGATGTGTCCGTCCCCAGAACCGTACCACGACATACCACCCGAATGGCCGACCCACTAGGAGCCCTGGCAGAGAGGGATTTGCAGCTACCAGAGCCCCTGATACCCGCACCTGAAACAACTGAGGTGAGAGGGGAGCAGCTCCGCTGCTGGTGGGAGAGGAGTGAGGCTGAAGACAATCTGATGGGCTTCCCTGGGAACCCTGATAGGGACGTGGGCCCAGTAGAGATCATAAGCAGAGATGAGTATCTCAGAAGGTGCATCCGTAAATGGGACAAAGAGGAGATAGAGAGGCAAGTGCAGAAACAAATAATGATTGCGCGCACTATAGAAGCCAAAGAAGAAGCCCGGCGAGATAAGTGTTCAGAGATCCCCGCGGCACCAGGGGCAGATCGTAAAAATAATATCATCGAAGGGGTTTGCATTTGCCCGAGAACCCGGTGCAGCAAGAGACGTGTTTATCAATGGAAGGGATGTGGAGGAGTACCTGCCAACAAAGCACCCGGACAGGGAAGTGCGAATTGGAGAGTGGGTTTCTTATAATGTTGTGCCCGGAGAAAGAGGCCCGTACGGTGTTAAAGTGAAAAGACTGTCCCTAAGAGCGCAAGAAGTGAATGAGCCCTCAGACATGGAGTATCCTGATATAGAGCACCCGGATCCAGTCAATAACCCGGATTCTACCCCAGAAAGCAGTGCTGATGTGGAGACGGCCGTCGCAGAGGAGGTTCCCATAACAGCCAAGGTGGATGCAACTACACAAACTTCTAGCAGCTGCTTGTTGATCCATGCATTGGAGTCCTTAGAACTGTTCCCGACCCGGAGAGCTCCACAAGTCCTACCGTGGAAGAAGGAGAAGGAATGAAAGACCCGGACTTCTGCTGCAAGCAAGAGTAAGTGTGAATGTGATGTGATCCTTATTGGCCCCATCCCAATCCTGAATGTTTGAATAGTCCTTTCCCCTGTTTGTCTTGTATATGTATGCATAGACATTGCTATCACGGACGACGAGGTGATAAAAACTTTCCCTTGTATATAGTTGAGCACCCGGTGTGCTCCCCATTGGTTTTGAGACTAAGCAGCACTATAAGACTGTGCACGGAACTTGAGCTTGCAGAGTGCTTTTGAACTGCATTTGAATCACTTGTGCCTTTTTGGGAAGCTTTTGCACTTTTTGGAAGACTTTTATACTTTTATACTATTTTTTAACTACATAAATAGTAAGAAACTAAAAAATGATGGTGTTGGCCCCTTTAAAAATAGTCTGGGTGAAATGGTGGATGAGGATGAGGAAAAAGCCAATATGCTAAATGACTTTTTTTCAACAGTATTTACACACGAAAATCCCATGACAGACAATATGATCAGTGATAACAAAAAGTCTCAATTAAATGTCACCTGCTTAACCCAAGAGGAAGTACGGCATCGTCTAAAAATCACTAAAATTGACAAATCCCCGGGCCTGGATGGGATACACCCCAGAGTGCTGCAGGAATTAAGTACTGTCATAGATAGACCATTATTTTTAATATTTAAAGATTCCATAATAACAGGGTCTGTACCACAGGACTGGCGTATAGCAAATGTGGTGCCAATATTCAAAAAGGGGACAAAAACTGAACTTGGAAATTATAGGCCAGTAAGCTTAACCTCTACTGTGGGTAAAATCCTCGAGGGTTTTCTAAGAGATGCTATACTGGAGTATCTGAAGAAAAATAACCTCATGACCCATTATCAACATGGTTTTACGAGGGACCGTTCCTGTCAAACTAATCTGATAAGCTTCTATGAAGAAGTAAGTTCTGGACTGGACCAAGGAAATGCAGTGGATGTGGTGTATATGGACTTTTCAAAAGCTTTTGATACGGTGCCACACAAAAGGTTGATACATAAAATGAGGGCAATGGGGATAGGGGAAAATATGTGTAAGTGGGTTAAGAACTGGCTTAGTGATAGGAAACAAAGGGTGGTTATTAATGGAACACACTCAGAATGGGTCACAGTTAACAGTGGGGTACCACAGGGGTCAGTGTTGGGCCCGCTTCTATTTAATATATTTATTAATGACCTTGTAGGGAGCATGCAGAGTAGAATCTCAATATTTGCAGATGACACTAAACTCTGCAGGGTAATCAATACAGAGGAGGACAATTTTATATTACAGGAGGATTTATGTAAACTAGAAGCTTGGGCTGCTAAATGGCAAATGCGCTTTAATGGGGATAAATGTAAAGTTATGCACTTGGGCAGAGGAAACAAAAGGTATAATTATGTGCTTAATTGTAAAACACTGGGCAAAACTGTCACTGAAAAAGACCTGGGTGTATGGGTAGATGACAAACTCACATTTAGTGGCCAGTGTCAGGCAGCTGCTGCAAAGGCAAATAAAATAATGGGATGCATTAAAAGAGGCATAGATGCTCATGAGGAGAACATAATTTTACCTCTATACAAGTCACTAGTGCGACCACACTTAGAATACTGTGTACAATTCTGGTCTCCGGTGTATAAGAAAGACATAGCTGAACTAGAGCGGGTCCAGAGAAGAGCGACAAAAGTCATTAGAGGACTAAGGGGTCTGCAATACCAAGACAGGTTATTAAACTTGGGGTTATTTAGCTTGGAAAAACGAAGGCTTAGGGGGGATCTTATAATAATGTATAAATATATGAGGGGACAGTACAGAGACCTTTCTAATGATCTCTTTACTCTTAGGCCTGAGACTGGGACAAGGGGGCATCCTCTACGTCTGGAGGAAAGAAGGTTTAATCATAATCACAGACGCGGATTCTTTACTGTAAGAGCAGTGAGACTATGGAACTCTCTGCCACATGATGTTGTAATGAGTGAGTCACTACTAACATTTAAGAAGGGCCTGGATGCCTTTCTTGAAAACTATAATATTATCAGTTATACATACTAGATTCTTTGATAGGGCGTTGATCCAGGGAATTAGTCTGATTGCCGTATCTGGAGTCAGGAAGGAATTTTTTCCCCCAATGTGGAGCTTAGTGTTGCCACATGGGTTTTTTTTGCCTTCCTCTGGATCAACATGTTAGGCTATGGGTTGAACTAGATGGACTTAAAGTCTTCCTTCAACCTTAATAACTATGTTACTATGTTACTATGTTACTTTTGCTAGAAAGTAATGTGCTTTTTATGCCTTTTGGAATGTGTTATTTATATGTGAATATTTAATGTTTTAGCACTAAACCCCGGTGTGCTAGTAGAGAGCCGGTATTTATGCCACAGGACTCTTGAACTTTTAAACAGTGACTGTGTAACCCGTGTCCCTGAAGGGTTAACAACAATGTGGTGTAGAATACCGGCATGGAGAGAAACAACTTGGCCACAAGTTGGTGTCCCGAGGGCCTGGAGGCCTCCACATTTACAGCCATAGACGGGCTGCGAACTGTGTCCTAAATGTAAATAGTTAATTAATGCAACATTAAAGAATCCGTGCCTCCGTAACAGGAAGAAAAGTATACTGAGGGGTCTCAGAGTGACAGCCTGGCTGCGGAAGGTTCAAGTGTAAGTAAGAGTTAATGGAGTTGTGAATTGAACTGTAGCGTGAATTGTATTGTAAACTGCTTGAACTGAAGAACTTGAAAGTAAACCCGGTGAACCCTGCTCCAGTTTCTCGTGTCTGATTCCAGGTATTCTGAATTGTGCATTACACCTTTTACCCTGCCAGGAGCAGCCCGACCCGCGGCGGGCTCATCCATCTAGCTGCAGCCCATCCATCCCTCCATCCTCCTGGCAGAGCTGCGCTGCAGCGGTGGTCCCCTTACTGACCACAACCTGTGGGTGGCATCACGACAAACTATTCCTGTAAATACCCCTTTTACTTGTGAGAACCTGGGAAATGGCCCGGACCAAGACCGCCGTGATATCCCCAGCAGTACCCCCCCGGTACCGAGTACCCCGTCCCAGTGGGCTCCACATGCAAATAGAGGAAACAGTGTGCTAAAACAAACAATAAAAAGTTGCTGGTTTCTGGCACTTATTCCCAACTTTTATCCAGTGTAAAAAAAAACATGGAACTTCCGCCCAAAAATTACATCCCTACTATGCAGTGTTCAGGAACAGGCCAATTGTAACATCAGATGTTGATCAGATAGACTGAGTTCAATAGCCTGTTTTTAATTATGTTTTATATGATATTACATTTGGAATTTTACCTAAGTCCAACAATTTGACCAAAGAGCTTTCCTGTTGTTACAAAGAATGGTGCTGAAGTGTTGGTGAACCCTCGAAGTTTAGTGGGAGAAATCTCTCCAAGATACTGAACATATATGTTTATTGCCAACCCTGCAAAGAAAAAAAAGTTCATGTGAATCTGTTGGGTGACAGCACAGTGGTTTATAGTTGAATGCGTCTTATTTGTGTCTATGGTAAGTAATAACCATGGCAAGAGAGCACATCCACTACATGTAGACAAAAAAAGGTTCAAAGATAAAGTAGGAAAAACCAAAACAGGAAGACTGTCAGATTAGTCAGATCCCTGTACATGGGTTAAAGGGTATCAGGGTTTCTCAGGGTTCTGCCTAATGGAGTGGCTTACACCTAGTGTGTCTAATGGGGACGTCACACACATCATTGTCGCCAGCGATGAGATCATTGAAGGCTGATCGCTGGTGAGCGCTTAGTTACCCGCTGTTTACCATGGATACCAGCTCCCAGCGCTTGCTGAGAGGCGCTGGGAGCTGGCTTCTCGCTCGTCTCCCAGTGTCACATGCAGCGATGCTACATGTCCACCGGGCGACCATCAACCAGCGATTTATCTCTAGTTGATGCACCCTGTCACACACGTCAATATCGCTGCAACGCCATGTGCATCAGCGATATTGCATGTGATATTGACGCGTGTGACATCCCCATGAGATACTCCTTTTGTGCCTGTAGCCTCTAACAGACGTCACAATTCTAATTGACAGATCAGAAATTAGTAAGGAATTTTTGGATCCCAACTCATGGGCATTTAAACCTCCTCTGAATTGACTTTGCAGAATAATATTTGAACTTAATATTTTGCTTAAAACTTTCTTATTACAGATTTTTGGTAAAAATAATCAGATAGAGAGTCAATTGTAAGATAAGTTTGAACAAACGATGATATCAGGAATGCAATATAAATTTCATGGTGACTTATATTTTGATCATCTATAGGGATGGAACTCTCAACCATAACATATATATACCTAATGTAAAGCCATAGATAAACCGTCCTACAATAATCATTTCATAAGATCCACTGCTTTTGCTGAGGCCAAGACACAGAGAAGCTGTTATTCCCAACAGATCACTTAATATGTGAGGCCGTCTCCTGTAAAGAAATAGAAAGAAGATCATATATGGCTTTCTTGGCTATTGACATGGCTCAGTCAGCAATTAGCAGCGTTAGTTTTTTTTTGTTTTCTTTTTACAAAAACAAAGGCTGATCATTATAAAGATACTAGCTGTAGTACCCGGCTACGCCTGGGTTAATAACTGATGTTAGCTATAACAAAATAGAATTTGAATATGTCATATTAATGACCTGTAAGAAAATAGAAGCTGAGCTGTGATTGGGTGCTATAGGCAGCCTAATAAATCTCCAGCCAACAGTAAACCCTCCCCCTGGCCGGGCAGTATATGTTACCTCACACATACACATAATAGACAGCTCATGTGACTGACATCTGCCTTAATTCCCTATATGGCACATGTGTTGCACATTGGCTGTTTTTAATCAGATGTTTATGTTTGGAAATTAAAGATAGCACATTTATGAGGCGAGTTGTGTGAGGTGATTTGTGCACATCTGTGTCTGTCTGTGTGGTGTGTGTGTCCCTGGGGGGTGTGTATGTGTGTCCCTGTGGGGTGAGTGCATGTGTCCCTATAGGGTGTGTATGTGTGTGTGTCCCTATGCGGGGGTCTGTGTGGTGTGTGTCTCTGTTTTGTGTGTCTCTTTGTGGTGTGTGTGTGTGTGTCTGTGGGGTGAGTGCATGTGTCCCTATAGGGTGTGTATGTGTGTGTCACCCTATGGGGGGGGGGTCTGTGTGGTGTGTGTGTGTCTCTTTGTAGTGTGTGTGTCCCTGTGGGGTGAGTGCATGTGTCCCTATAGGGTGGCTATGTGTGTGTGTCCCTGTGGGGGGGGTGTGGTGTGGTGTGTGTGTCTGTGTTGTGTGTGTCTCTTTGTGGTGTGTGTGTCCCTGTGGGTTGAGTGCATGTGTCGCTATAGGGTGTGTGTGTCTCTGTGTTGTGTGTGCCTCTTTGTGGTGTGTGTGTGTTTGTTCGGGTGCGTGGTGAGTATCCAATGTTGGGGCTGCACCTTAGCGACTATACACTTGCTGTTACTCTTTGTGTGCTTGTGGTGTGTATACATGTCCCCATGCGTGGTGAATATGTCATGTTGGGGCCCCACCTTAGTGACTATCTGCTGGTATGTGCTGTTAGGGCCCTTTCACATCAGCGTTTTTTGAAATTCGCGGCAGATGCGGTGAAAAAACCGCATCTGCCGCGAATACCGCATACCGGCTGCACTTGCGGCGCGGTTGCGGTAAACGCCATGCAAAGTATAGGCGTACTTGCGGCAGGTGCGGCAAGTGCGGTTTTGCACTTGCGGCAGGTGCGGGCGCGAAAAAAAACCGCGGTCAGTCGTGGTTTTTTTCGCGGCCGCACCTGCCGCAAGTGCAAAACCGCACTTGCCGCACCTGCCGCAAGTACGCCTATACTTTGCATGGCGTTTACCGCAACCGCGCCGCAAGTGCAGCCGGTATGCGGTATTCGCGGCAGATGCGGTTTTTTCACCGCATCTGCCGCGAATTTCAAAAAACGCTGATGTGAAAGGGCCCTTAGTCTTTGGCACTATCATTAAGCCCCTCTCATTCACAACTGTCAACTGGTAACTGTCACTTTTTTTTTTTTGTGGCTATAGCTGGCAGCTGTCGATTTTCCTCCAACACTTTTCCATTCACTTTTTCCCCATTATGTAGATATAGGGGCAAAATTGTTTGGTGAACTGGAACGCGCAGGGTTAAAATTTCGCCTCACAACATAGCCTATAACGCTCTCAGGGTCCAGATGTGTGACTGTGCAAAATTTTGTGGCTGTAGTTGCGACGGTGTAGATGCCAATCCCGGATATACACACATACATACACACACACACACATTCAGCTTTATATATTAGATATTAACATATAAATCAGCAAGAAATGTTGGATTAAAAATGTGAGCATGAGACAAATTATTGAACATACTTACTTGCCAAACCTTCTGCTCATATACCCAGACATCAGTGATCCAAGTAGTCCACCAATGCTATAAACGGAAATTGCTATAGACCACAGCAGGGTGACTGTTTCTCCAGGGATGGCTGATTCATACCTTCTTATCCAGGTCTGGTTCATAAAATCCTTGACAAACTGCAGAGGACATGAATTGAGGTGTTGTGGCAATGCACTGGCCAGAGAAAAGAGAAGACCATCTAATGACCATTTCAGTGTACGTAGGTCACTGCTGGTACACACACAACATTATGCACCAGCACATTGCAAAATTGATTCTGCTGTCCATGTCCATTGTGTTTAGTTAGGGCTTTGATTAATGGGACTGAGGAATTGAAGACTTGTCAGAGAATCGTCTGCTGCCACCGACCATTGCATATAATTCAATGCCCTTACTTTTTAAATCATTGTCAGCTACTTTTCTCCTTTCTGTATGTCCAATTTAAAAGGAACCTGACCCCTGTTGCTTTTGGATATTGGAGAAATGAATACAGAGGAGTTCTGTCTGTTGTCCAGCAGCAAATCTTTGATTCATCCTAAATCCAACCCAGTTGTCTAATAATCTGACATAAGTGTTAGGGTAGGGTCAGACTTGCGTCATACCCTGAGCCTGGCCAATCCGTCAGAAACTTAGTTTCTGCACGAAGCAGCGCATAGCGTTACCAGCAGATAATGCTATGCCCCGCCAAGCTATGTATCTCTATGGCAACCGGACGCTTACCACAGCCGCCAGCTCCAGAGAGATCTCCAGGATATGCGCTTTTGCAGAGCGCACAGGAAACTCTGCAAACAGCGTTTCCTGTGCACTCTGCTAAAGTGCATATCCGGGAGATCTCTGTAGAGTCGGCAACTGCGGTAAGCGTCAAGTTACCATAGCAATCCATACACTGCTGGTAACGCTATGCACTGCTCCGTGCAGAAACTAAGTTTCTGATAGATTGGTCAGGCTCAGGGTCTGACCCTAGGTTTAAAGGGGTTATCAGGTAATTATTTTTTTATAATGTGCCTAAGAACTAACAGGCAAGTAGTTGTTAATTACCTGTTTGTTGTGCCCAGCGCCATTCTCTGGTCACAGACTGTAACAACCATCTAATGCAACTAGCAGCTGCTGGTAAGGCAGAACACAGAGAAACTCCAAGACCTTTAACCCCAGAGCCCAAGAGGTAACTGCCCTAAGGAGGGAAAAACAGCTGACCAGAGCAAGGAGGCAGTTATACATGGAAGCCTGGAGAAAAGAAAAGGGAGAAAACAGGGTAAAAATGTCAGGAAGCCGAGTCAGAACAAAGAGTTCAGTGAGGTACAAAATTATGAGGATAAATTAGAGTCAAAGGACAAGGCCAAGGTCTCAGT
This sequence comes from Allobates femoralis, assembly GCA_033576535.1. Classification (NCBI taxonomy): domain Eukaryota; kingdom Metazoa; phylum Chordata; class Amphibia; order Anura; family Aromobatidae; genus Allobates; species Allobates femoralis. The sequence continues at coordinate 646,628,774 of JARQOC010000003.1, forward strand.
AAAGTAACAGATCAAGCAAGTCAAAATAAGGAACCAAGAATCTAGCTGGCAGCTACTGAGCCATGTCCCAGGGTTTATATAGGGAGTGGCCCCTCCCAATAGATAGGGGCTCAGAAATCAATGACCCTATCTGGACCGCCCATACCAACACCGTCAAGCTGTGAAACACAACTGATCCCAACTACACTAAACCCAGAGGATGAGCAAAGCCTGCACTCTCCAGAATTCACTGCAGGAACCTTTCTTCCAACACCAGCATCACCCACAATGTGAACAAAGTGATGTCTGGTGACAAGAGCAGAAGCTGCAGAAGAAATCCGAGTAGAGGTGCCCTCTGTAGGGTAAACATGGCAGCACCTAGTGGCTGGGGCAGAAACTACAGGAGCAGGTCCAGTGGGAGACGTGACAAAGACCTCTCCTACCAGCAGTTCAGCAGCTTTTTCTGACATCCCATCAAAAGAGCAGTGGTTTCTTTTTTATATTTGTCTCTTGATGGGGTGTGACTGCCGATGTCATGCTGTTTGACGGCCAGCTATCCGATGAGAATCATCATGACGTTTGCAGTCACGCCCCATTGGCAGAGCAACCGCAAAAAAGAGCTGCTCTGTCATTGATCACTTTTTGCTGGTGCTTGGTAGCTCAGGCAGGTAGTAGCATCTGTTAGAACTATCTGCTTGTTAGTTTTTAGGCACATAGTTAAAGGGGAAATCCGGTAGAGATAAAACATTTTTGTACTGTCCTTGCCCTCCTACATGATTAAGTAGAGATGGTCACTACAGTTCTAGGATCCATAGATATATCTGCTCCTCAGCTCTCACCCTTCCATGGGGACAAAGAAATTCAGCCTCATTCTGCTGGTGTGTCAGGGGTGTGGACCCTGGGGTATTCTAAATCATCTTACATCCCAGCCCCCTAATACTTTTGCATTGGCAGCTGGCGTGGCCACCGGCACCATGGTCACACTATAATCCTGCCCCTTATACAGTATACCATCCTATGTAATGTAAGAACATGTATCAGGCTAGGATGAAAAGCAGGAAAACAGTGGAACGGGGTAACCGAATCGCACTACCACCTGAAGAAAATATTCACTTCCAAAACTCAGAAAATTTGATGGTGATTTTTTATTTTCCACTTATTTTCTAAAAATCAGCATCAAATTTTCTGAGTTTTGGAAGTGAATATTTTCTTCAGACGGTAGCCCGATTCGGATGCCCCGTTCCACTGTTTTCCTGCTTTTCACTTTAGAGGTTGGGGGAGCAGCTGCAGACCGTTATCAGGATTAAAATCCGCATATGTTGTTTGGTGTGGTTGTGCCTATCAGAACCTGGAAAAGGTGAGCAATATCCTACTTTGTTCTCCTCCTGACCACACAGGTATATCCTATTTGCATTTCCTCCTTTCCAGACATTGGATCTATGTATCAGGCTAGGAGCAGAGGCAAAACACTACATTGTTTGATTCAGCACTGCCATGGTCTCCCCTCCCCCCATATCAACTTGGTAGCTTCCTGTCTCCTGAAACTTTAGCACTATGCATGACTGGATTTCTCTGTCCCTGAAGGGAGGGGTAAGATCTCCCCGGAGTTCCCCTTTAAAAGAAAAGGCCTTGACTACCCTTTGTAATATAAAACATATTTGGAGACAATGATCAGTTTTTATAGATCCAGTGGACGATACTTTTGCGAACCGTCCATTGATTTTTTACCATTGTGCACGTGGAGTGAGGATCCAGCAGCAGTTGTACTAAATGCAAAAACTGGTTGTCTCATAACCGGCTCATGTGAACAGTGACAATCATTATTACTACTTCTTGGTAAATTAGGATAAGATCCTATTTGCGCCTTTGTTTCCCCATTTTAGATTTAATGATCAGTTTTTGTTAATTATCTGATGGTTTCTCTATCTATTTTATGACAGTATCATCTATCTATTAAGCAATCGAAGAAAAAAGAAGTTACCTGAAGCATCCTGAATTTACCACTGGGAGATCGGGGGTTAGGGGGACTCAACGCTTCACATGTCTTCTGTGGAGCCCACTTGACTGTATCTTGAATTGAGTGTATTTACTTTGATTCTATGCTGAAGAGGTAAAGGACCCTTTCCACGCAGGCTTGTCCTTAGCACCATTTTATTCGCACTCCCTATTTATACCTGCTCCTGGCTTCACTCCATGCAGGACATAGATTTTCTATACTGACCCAAGTTGCAGGAACTTGTCTCTGAAGATCTGCTGTGCTCGTTCCAATTGTAGCTGAGACATTTGCTATTGGAGAAGATTTGGAGCCCTTTTTATGTTTTCCTTGCCTGTTTTGACTGTGGCTTCCTTGCACTCCTGCTCCTTCACTCTCTTGAGGGACGCAGCGGTAAAATGTATTTTGGAGCACAGCAGGGTGACTATATACAGTGCAACCTCAATATAATGAGTACCTAATACAACCAAAAACTTAAAGAGGACTTGTCACCAAACCAGGCATGCATCCCTCTTCTGCAGCATTAAACAAAGTTTGTTTGTTTTTTTCAGAACTTGCCTCAGGGGGTGGGGCCAAACAGCAAGTTCTGAAAAAAAACAAAAAACTGTTTAATGCTGCAGAAGAGGGAGACAATGATTGGCAGCGGTGGGCAGATTAAACATGCAGGGAGTGTGAATCTGCCCTTGGCTGCAGCCCCTAGCCACCTCCTTAGTGACTGTAGCATGTAAGTTTTCTAACTGTATTATCTAGGGGTACAGGGCTGCTCAAGTGCTGGGTGACCCATTGTCTGGATGCTGCAGACATGCTGCATCCAGTGCTGTAATTAGATCACCATGCCTGGTTTGGTGACAGGTCCTCTTTAAAAAAATGTATTCATTTATAAAGCTACTTAGAATAAATAAATCAACCATAACAATATCCAATGACAGAAAGATCCAGTGATTCTGTAATAATTCTAAAAAATATTCTTGATTCCTGGCACAAAACTGTATGATTGTAATGTTTATTTCACTTTCATCATTACTAGCATTACATTTGTCATTGTACGAAAAGAAAACTTCTATGAGTGAAAATAGTTTTGTGCTTATTGGACAGTGGTTACATTGTCCTCTATATGGTCAACTATATGAATATTTGTTGTTGAATACTATCACTGCTTGAAAAAAGATATTGGAAAGAAGGCTGGAAAGGAAAAACAAGGCTCTACCCTAGGGTGTTACCAGCATAACAATTGTAGATGTTCAGAAGGTTTACACTCACCTGGCTTGCTTGTGAAAGCCACAACCACTATAATAGCGTGTAAAAAGGTTTGCTGCAGTCTTCACAAATAAATTGCACCAATTAAATAGAATAAAAAGAAAGGGATTCTTGAACGCGCTGCCATATAAACAATCAACATTTATGTTGATAAAATATGATTTTTATTTTCTACGCATTTCTGGGCTCTCTGGTGTGGCGCCCCACTGGTCAGGCGTCACAGTTGGGGTACTGCACCCATAAAAGAGTGTGCGGCTATCCCTGTCGCAGTGGGAATGCAAGGTTTGTAGGAGGATCCCATCCCGGCACTCCCACACTCGAGCCTAGGCAAATGGTTGGAGCCCAGTCACCAGAATCTGCAGGTGGCGTCAGAAACTCTTTATTCCCATTTACACTACCTCCTTTTAATAAGTGTCGAGCTCAGGCTTTGGGGTACTCAGAAATCAGGCTTCAGGGGGGTAGCGTCTGCTGTGTCACGGGGAGTGGTGGCGGCGTCTGATCCTGTGTCCTGGGTATATCTCCAAATAGGGGTTATATTTACAGGGGATAATATAGAGTTTGTCGTAACACCACCTGTAGCTTCTGGTGATGTGTCACCAGCGCCGCTACAGTTCGCCAGAGGTAGATGGTAATGCGGCTAGTGTGGTAAAGCCCTCTACAGGTAGGGCTGGATCTCCGGGGCAGCGTAGTGTGAAGGGAACAAGTTAATTTGAGGAAATACAGGCAGAGTCAAAGTCACTTTTCCTTCGGGTACTTTACTGTTCACTTGCATGCATACACAGTTACAGTTCAGCACTCCTGATGTTATGAGGACAGGTAACTCATCGGGTCTCTGCAGGCGGATCCCAGGTGGTATGGTGGAACCCTTGGTGTGCCTTCTTTCTCTAACGCTGTCTGTTCCTTCCTGCTTTCCAGTTTGTGGTGTGAAGCCTGGTGACTTGGAATCAACCTGACCTCCTTTCCTCCCTAACCTTCACGGCCGTCGGGTAACCCTCTACTGGCTGGCCGCTCGTTCCTTTGGAGGTGCATGGTACCCTCTTTCGGTCTGCTCTGGTGCCCGGGAGAATTGAAGACTCCACGGGAATCCAGATTCTCTGTGGTCCTATGGCTCCGGTGCCCTAAAAGCCGCTTGGGAGAACCTGGCGACGGCCCCTTTTCCCAAACCGACTGCTCTCCTGAAAAGTAAGCTAGTGTGGGAGTGCTGGTTTTGGGTACCACCCACCATCCTAGGGTCTACCTGCAGCTGGAGCATCTGCACCTCTTTTACGGGTGCAGTACCCCCTGTGACGCCTGATTGGTGGGCGCCACATAAGCATAGTCCCTAGGGCACAGGTCTGGCCAGTCCACCAGTGACATCTCAACCTCAGCAAGGGCCCAGATACTGAGTACCCCATATACCCTGGGAAGGCACAGCTTATTTCTGGCGTCTACGAACAGGATCCCGTGCCGGGTCCTGTGTGCCTTTGAATTTTTCAGCTTAAAAGATCTGTTACTGCCATTACACGGCACTGAGAACGGGTTCCCGTCATTTTACCGGGAACCCCAAGATGGCGGCTTAACCATGTGATGAACAATGTGCAGGTGACTCACCGTAGCCGGGGGTACACGTAGCGGGCGTTGATTCTCCTCCTGTCACGGAACCGCGCCTGCGGTAGTGTAGGCCCGGTGGTCCAGATCAATAGGGGAATGGCGGAACAGTGGGGTGATTTGTCTTCGTGACGCCACCTGCGGGTGTTCTGGTAACTTTACCAGCGCTGTTCAGGTCTCCGGGGGATGGTACACAGCGAGATGGAACGCTCCCCACAGGATGAGCGGGAATCCCCGGAGCCGGGAGCTGCGCAAGATGTTGTGAGGCAGCTGCGGGACGCTGCGCTGAATCCAGGAGTAATGCTCAACCACACAAAGTCTCTTTTAGGTACCTTTACTGGATGGTAGTCAGGTACACTCGGACCGGGATAGTGAAGTTGGTACTTATGGAGTTTCACAGCAAGCAGTGTTAGGCTTCCTTTCTCTACTTCTGGTGCTAAGGTCGGGTGGACGTGGAATCCAGCCGGACCGGGCAGGGTGTTCAATGGAACTTGCTTCACCTGGTTAGCAGCACTGAGGGCACTGTAAAAGGGTCTGAGCAGGATCAGTACTCTTCCCTGGGCTCTCGTGGGTAGGTGCATCAGGTGGAACAGGTGGCTAAACCTCCTGTTGGATGTGCTGGTTCTCTGTGAGGGCTTTGTAGCTTCCACAGCTTCGGTTCCAGTAACCGGATGGTTTGGAAAGAGTTGGATTAACTCTGTATTCCTGAGAGGTGATCTCCTTCTTCCTATTATCCCAATTGCAGGGATCTCCACTGGCTAACAGGCTAGCAGGGCCTAGTGTGTTCCTCATAGGGTGGAGGTTTCACACAGGCAGGCAGCTCTTGTAGCGTCTACCACACTCTGAAGTTTCTCCCTCCAAGACTCTTTTTATAGGGGGAACTGGTTAGAAGTCACCAGTGTTAGCTCCCCCTAGAGGCTCGGGGTGAAACCAGGTGTTCTAAGTGTTGTTTGTGTTGTGGTTTTGCTGTGCTGTTACTTACTCCATTGTACCTAAGGATTTCTGTGGTGCCCAACAGGTGCCAGGGTGCCACATTCCCCCTTAGTTAACCTCAGTTCTCCCGGCTGAGCAAAAGGTTCTTTTTACAACTTAACACTAAGCATATTATAACAGTTCAATTTACAAAGTCTTAAAGAAAACACAAAAATCACTGAAAAGGAAGTGAAAAATGTGGAAAAAGTGAAAAGCAGTCCGTACGGCACTAGTCCATCTGCCGCAGGCTGGAAAAAGGTAAAGTTAGTGGTCACACAAGTCCTGTGACAATTGTTCAAAGTTTATGGAAAGGGAAAAAGGTAAAGTCCAGGGATACATGGTAAACTTTATACATTCCCTACGGGTGTCTCTGCTTGGGAGGCCGGTACTAACCTTCTATACCTTACCAGGCGCTTTCTGTTCCCAACTTAGTATACTTGGGACATAGCCCAGTTCCTCCACCCTTCTGTACACTACTTTTTACAGGTTTTGAAAAACAGTATTATATACAAACACTTACAGGTTATATTTTCCACTACATTTTAAACCCATTCTCCAAGTTTATGTGGGGGTTGACCTAATGTACTACGTGTGGATCTGCGTAGTGTGGGTGTTTCCAAAGCTGTTTGTGTAGTGTACGAAGTGGTTGGTACTTCTCTATGTCTGCTTTGTGTAAGACCATAGTAAGTGCGGAGTCTATCAACTGGACTGACCTCTGTAGGTAGTTGATTAGGAATGGCTTCTCTTACTGTGGGACTAGCAGGCTGACCGATTACAGGAATCTCAGGTTCCATGATAACAGGCTGCAATTCTTGCACTTGGACTTCTTCTTGTTGGACTTGTGGAATTGGATTTGGCTTTGGCTGACCTTCTGTAGGCTGGTAGAAGTGCATAACTGGTATGAGGAATGCATCACCTATTTGTGGCCAATCAGCTGGTAAGTATCCAATTTCTGTAAGGACGAGATTTTCTTTTGTTTCTTCATCTGTAGTTACAGTGGGGTAACTGGTTGCTTGTGGGATTAACTGTGGCGGACATTTCTTCAAATGATCCCTTGAGACAGTCGCAATAGTATTCCCATTGTCTTTGCTAATAACACAAGTTTTTGAGTTATCAAAGTGTGACGGCATAACGGTGTAGGGTATGGATTCCCAACTGTTATCCAATTTGTTAGTTTTTCTTTTTCTTTTCAGCACTAAGTCACCTATAGCTAGCGGTGCAGCTGAGGCGTGCTTGTTAAAGTCTTTTTCTTGTTTGGTTCTACTGATTTCAAGGTTCCTTTCCACGCTTTCCTGTACTTTTCTGTACTTTTCTTGGCGTTGGCTGACCCAGTCTTCATCAGAAGAGTCTTCTGTGGGTTCAACGGTTCCCATCTGCAAATCAATAGGCAGTTTACCTGGTCTTGCTCTCATCAAGTAAGCAGGTGTGTAGTTTGTCGAACTGACAGGTATGTGGTTGTAGATGTCCACGAGATCTGGAAGTTTCTCTGGCCATTGATTTCTCTCTTCAACTGGTAAGGTCTTGAGCATGTCAATGACTATGTGGTTCATCTTCTCACATAAACCGTTCGTCTGAGGATGATAGGGTGTGGTGCGGATTTTCTTACACCCATACAGCCCTAAGAATTCTTGGAAAAGAGCTGATTCGAAGGCTGGCCCTTGGTCAGTTAAGACCTGGTCTGGATACCCATGGGGGCGACAGAAGTAACTCTGGAACGCTTTGGCTGCTACCTCGGCAGTTAAATCCTTAACTGGAACGACTACCAGGAATCTTGAGTAGTGATCGACGATGGTGAGAGCGTAGGTGTACCCGGTTCGACTTGGGGTAAGCTTCACATGGTCGAGAGCAACTATTTCAAGAGGTTTGGTGGTAACAATTGGTTGCAACGGAGCTTTCTGAGTTAGATGGTCTTTTCTTCGAAGGTGACATGGTCCACAGTTTTTACACCATTTGTCAATGGAACCTCTCATACCGACCCAGTAGAACCGATCCTTCAGGAGTCTTTCCAGCTTCTTCCATCCAAAGTGTCCAGCATCGTCATGGTATGCTTCAAGGATCATTTGGACTTCAGTCTTGGGAACTACAATCTGCCAGATGAGTTCATGGGTTCTCGGATTGAGGTATCTTCTGCATAGTTTACCTTGGTAGACGAACAACCTTCCTTTCTCCTTCCACAGGCGTTTAGCAGTTGGTGAGGCATCAGAGTCCATATTGGCGTGCTCTTGAGTGATGAGATCCCTTACCAGGCTGACATCTGGGTCGTTGGCCTGAGCCTCCTTCCAGTCATGGTGAGGTAACGGGTTCACGGTCCTCTCTACACGTGTTTGGTTTCTCTGATGACATGTTGCTGTACCGGAACGGTGGAAAGCAGGTAGTTCAATCTCTTCCAGGTCGTCTATGTCTTCTCCCTCTTCAGGAAGATGGGGCATTCGGGACAGGGCATCAGCATTGCCGTTCTTGTGACCTGCCCGGTACTTTACAGTGAAGTCGTAGTTAGCGAGTCTTGCTACCCAACGCTGTTCTAGGGCTCCCAGCTTTGCAGTCTCTAAGTGAGTTAGAGGATTGTTGTCTGTGAAAGCTGTGAACGGGGCGGATGCCAGGTAATGCTTGAAACGCTCTGTGATCGCCCAGACCAGGGCCAGGAACTCCAGCTTGAAGGAGCTGTAGTTTTCCGGGTTCCTTTCGGTGGGACGGAGCTTTCTGCTTGCGTAGGCTATCACCTTCTCCTTGCCCTGCTGACGTTGAGATAGGACTGCTCCTAAACCTTCATTACTTGCGTCAGTGTACAACAGAAACGGTAGATTGTAGTCAGGGTAAGCCAGGATTTCTTCTCCAGTTAAAGCGTCTTTCAGCGTTTGGAAGGATTTGTCCTGTTCTGGGCCCCAGTGGAACGGGGGTCCCCTGATCTTGCCGTTTTTGGATTGGCCCACTAAGAGATCTTGCATGGGGGCGGCTATCTTGGTGTAGCCTTTGATGAATCGTCGGTAGTACCCGACCAGTCCTAGAAATTGACGTACCTCTTTGTGGTTGATGGGTGCTGGCCAGTCCTTGATGACGGTGACCTTATCCGGATCCGGTGCTACGCCTTCGGCACTGACCACATGTCCTAGGTATTGGACCTTGGGTTTCAGCAGGTGGCACTTGGACGGTTTCAGTTTCATCCCGTACTTGGACAGTGACTCAAACACTTCACTCAGGTGTTGGAGGTGATCTTCATAGGTCTGAGAGTAGACAATGACATCATCAAGGTATAACAAGACAGTCTCAAAATTCTTATGGCCCAAACAACATTCCATAAGTCTCTGAAATGTGCCTGGGGCATTGCACAAACCGAATGGCATACTGTTGAATTCGCATAAGCCCATGGGAGTCGTGAAGGCTGTCTTCTCACGATCCTCCTCTGCAACGGCAACCTGCCAGTACCCACTAGTAAGATCTAATGTGGAGAAGTAGTTGGCAGATTTGAGTGCAGCTAGTGACTCTTCTATGCGGGGTAACGGGTATGCATCTTTGTGTGTGACTTTGTTGATTTGCCTATAATCTACACACATCCTCATACTACCATCTTTCTTTTTAACCAGGACTAGTGGTGCGGCCCAGGGACTACAGCTATCCCTAATGACTCCTGCATTCTTCATGTCCTGAAGCATCTCTTTTGCTTTCTGGTAGTGTGTGGGTGGTATAGGCCTGTACCTTTCTTTGATAGGTGCATGGTTGTTTGTGGGGATATGATGTTGTACCCCTTTAATCCTCCCAAAGTCAAGTGGGTGTTTGCTGAACACTTGCTCATACTCCCGAACTACCCGGTATACTCCATTTTTCTGGTGAGAGGGTGTATTGTCAGTCCCTACACTGAGCTCTTGACACCATTTCTCTAACTGATCTTTGGAGTGAGGGGGTTCATCAGTGACTGTTTGGTTTGAGGATTTTACATCAATCACAGCATCATCTTTTACTTGGTACAATTTTGCTACAGTTGCATATCTAGGTAGTCTGACTTCGTCATCACCATAATTCAATATGCGTACGGGGACTCTCCCCTTTCTTACATCGACTAACCCTCTGGCTGTCAAGAGCGTAGGACTACTGTCAGACATTACAGGTTCTACTACAGCTTGGTAGTCCTGCCCTCTGAGGCCTATGGCTGCTCGACACCAGATCATCATTTCACTTCTGGGTGGTACCACAATTGGAATGGGATCTGTGACCCTTACTCTGCCAATCTCACCATTTGACAAGGTTACCTGTTGTTGATACACCAGAGCTCTGATCTGCTTTTGGATAGCCCTCTTTTCTCTGGGTTTACCGGCTTCAGCACTCTGTTGGAGCAAAAACAACACTTCATCGAGGCATTTGATCATGACATTGGTACCCAATATGACATATGGATCCTTGTGGTTAGGCTTATCCTGAACCACTAAGATACCCTGGTTTTTCAACTGCACCCTCCCCACCTTTACTGTAGCTTCCCACTGTCCCTCTATGGTAACCGGAATACCATTAGTGGCTTCAAGGTTCATCTCGGGATTTGGGGGTTCTAGCTTAACATCTGGCCAGAACTGCTTGTAAAGGGTACTGGGGATGGATGTCACCTGGGATCCAGTGTCTATCAAGGCGGAGATAGCGATGCCATCGATGACGATTGGTAAGTATGGACAGTCTCCCACATACTTGTGTTCCCAGCTGGACGTAGGGCCTGCACAGTCTACTCCTGGGGTTGGCCCTTCTCGCCCAGGGGTCGCTCGTTTAAAGGACGGGATTGCAGATTGCGTCCTCCTAAGTCGTTCTGCTGACTGTTGTGGCGTCTGTCAGGACTGCGGCGGTCTGCAGGTTTTCCTCGCGACGGCTGTGTCTTTCTCCTCATCCACGGGACGTCGTCTGGACTGTCAGCGAGTAGAATCTTGTCCGATGGCCTTGCATCTGTCTTGGGTCTTCTCCCAGCTGGTAGCTTGGCCACGTCTTTCATCAGCTGCTCGACATTAGCACACAGTTGATCAAACCGGTCAGGTGTTACAGTCTGTGCGCTGGATTGAATCGCAGGGATTGGAGATGCTGCTGCCGGCACGGAAGGGGTGTCAGCGTACTGCTGCTGCTGTGGTGAAGCGGGATCAGGTACTTCAGCGAGTCGCTGTCCCCAAACTGTTAAGTCTCTCAAGGTATCAAACTCTGCGCCTGGGTTTTGTATGGACCACCAGCTTGCTTGCTTCCTATCCTCAGATAGTTTAAGGCCCACAATAAATTGTCCAATTAACGCTTTGTTCTCATCTCGAGCACTGTCAGGGTCGACTTGTTTTAACAGTCTGTATGCTTCTTGCAAGCGCAGTGAATAATCAAGGACACTTTCTTGTGCCCCTTGGTTACAACGATAGAATGACAGTCTTAATCCAGCTTCGGTATGGCACTCAAAGACCCGAGTTAATCTAGCGAATATCTGCTCCACAGATTCCTGAACTTCTACAGGCCAGCTGCGGCTCTGCAGTTCGGCTGCACCGGTTAACTGTCCCATAATAACTGAAGCTCTTTGCTTACCGGTCATCGGGTACATGTCCAGGGCTTGAGAAGTAGTTTCTTTGTAAGAAGTGGTTTTTATTCGTGTTGCATTTGAAGACAAAAATCAACGTTTCGACCCACACCGGGTCTTCGTCAGGATTAGGTCTAGTGAAAACATTTACAAACCAAAATCAGGAAAACAAAAATGAATTTGTACATGTGCTGTGATCCATGTGCTCATCATGCTAGTGTCAAGTGGATATGTCTATAGTAAGGAATCCGTGGGTGAGGTGTTTAAGTGACATGTGTTGTGCCACTATAAGTTAGAGACTGTAAGTCTTATTAGTGTGGAAACCAAAGTGAAAATTGTCAAGGGATTAAAGTGTGGACAATAATCGTGATGTGGCTGAGATAAAAGTGACCAAGTGAGTAATCTGTGTAGGGGAAGAAGTGGCCAAGTATATTAATCAGTGGATGTGGGAAAGGGGGTCATTCATTACCTTCTAGTGTTCAAATATCCAAGGAAAGAAGGATATTGTAAGTGGTGGTTATGTAGAGTCTATAGGGAAAAGATAACAGAGGATCTATATACCTAGAGTGATGGCAGCAGCGCCAAGGGCAAGCTCAGATAGAGATTATATGTACCTCTGTTTAGGGGAAGCTTCCTGTTGAAGTATACAGCTCAATGCTGATAAGTGGTCATGGTATAAGCCCTAGAGGGGGCTATAAGGATAAAGAAGCACTTAGAATTTATTATATAGTATAGGTAATGGAGGGAGGCAAGGTACATACCTAGGAGAATTATCCGGCATGTGGCTCTTGCCTGGGGAGAAAGAGGAGTAGCTAATTAGCTGGATGGGAAAAGGGAGAATCAGGGCTATCCGGTATGGGCAAAAGTTACCTTGTGTCCAGAGTAACCCAGGTCCTGGGATTGAATGGGAGGCAGGAGCGGTGTATTGCGGCGTCCTGCCGCTCTTTATACACAATGGGAGGGACTGAGGGTGCTGGAGGGCGGAAACGCATCATCCAACCGGATGTGCGTTGTCGCCGCGTCCGCGCATGCGCGGGCGCCATCTTTATGGTTGCGATGTGTTCCATAAGGGCGACACATCCGTTTGCGCATGCGCAAATGGAAAAAATAAGGAAACAGACGCATAATGTGTCTGTGTATATGGGAGGAGGGTTTTTTGGTGGAATTGAGGATTATTAATAGATATGTTATGCAGTCTGACCTTATGGTGAATGAGTAGAGAGTTAAGAATGGTGCCGTATATGTTGTGGTGTATGTGGGTGGATTTCATAAAATAGTGCCATTATATAACGATCAAAGTATTGAAAATACAGTGTTGTATCACATTGTGGACCCGGTGAGGTTGGTGATGGTGCTCGGAGGTTGCATTTTCCATCCATATATGCTGTTTATTTCTAGGACAGAAAAAAACACTGATTAGTAACTTACATTTAAGAAGAGTGACATGTTAGTATATGTTGTACCTATATTCCTCAAATATTATAGGTGTAAAAGTATCAATAACAAGATCAACTATCTCCAGAAAAAAACAATCACATTACAGAATATGGTAGAACATGACATCCTATCCCGTGCACATACATAAAAAGGGAACGTATTAGTATATTAGCTCAAATTCTCGGTTGAGTCCATTAGGGGCAAGGGTGTTAAGATGGTGTATCCAAAACGCTTCCTTTTCTTTTAACTTACGGATACGGTCACCCCCCCGCCTAGGTATTGGCACGTGATCAATAACCTGGAATTTGAGTTGACTGATGTTGTGTTTTTTGTCCAAAAAATGTGCTGGGATAGGTAACAAAGTGTTCTGACACCTGATTGTGGACTTATGTTTGCTGATGCGGTCCCGGATATGCTGAGTGGTTTCCCCAACATATCCGAGACCGCAAGGGCACTTTATCAGGTACACTACGTATGAAGAGTTGCACGTGTAGAAGTTATTGATGTTGAATCTTTTACCCGTCCGCGGGTGTGTGAACGATTCACCCTTAGTGACATTCGTACATTGAGCGCAATTTAAGCAAGGGAAAGTGCCCCTTCGCACTGTACTTAAAGTAGCTTGCCGTAGCTGTGGTTTTGTCGATCCCACATCCGCACGTACAAGTAGTTGTCTCAGATTCTGGGCCTTTTTATGGCAAACTAAAGGTGGATTTTTAAATTCTTCGATGGTTGGGTAGGCTGTTTTAAGAAGTGGCCAATGTTGAAGAATCGCATTTTTGAGTAGTGGAGAGAAAGGATGGTAAGTGTTGATGAATTTTATTCTATTGGTCACTGATTCTTTAGGTCTTTTTGTTTTTGTCTCTCGATGTATGGAGTACTCATCAGGATAACCCCTATCAAGGAATTTGTCTGTCATTTGCTGATGTCTTAGTGTTTTGGTCCTGGAATCACTAACGATACGGTCAATCCTATGATGTTGTGAGGTGGGGAGAGATTGTTTTACATGCTTCGGGTGGCAGCTTGTCCAGTGGAGTAGGCTGTTGCGGTCTGTCGATTTGGTGTATAAGTCACTAGTAAGGGCACCATTAGGTTCTTTGATTATGATGGTGTCAAGGAAATTAATTCTTTTTGGGTCAGAGTGTGAAGTAAAGGTCAAGTTTGGTACCTTCGTGTTAATCTGGTTTACAAAAGTATCAAAGGAATCTATCGTGCCTGTCCAAACGCAAAAGATGTCATCTATGTATCTTAACCATAGCAGGGCATATTTTTTGAAAAGTGTATTACCATATATCTGGTCTGATTCAAATTTGGCCATGTATATGTTTGCATAAGGGGGTGCAACGTTCGCACCCATAGCGGTGCCCCGTTTTTGCAAATAGTACTGGTCCTCAAATAGAAAATAGTTGTTGGTGAGAACCAGTTCCAATGTTTCCAAACAGAAATTGATTTTGGGTTGGCTGGATGGTGTGAATGTATGGAGAAACCATTCGACAGCCTGTAGTCCGAGACTGTGGTCAATGCTGGTATAGAGGCTGTTGACATCTAGTGTGGCCAGTATACTGTTATCAGGTATTGGTGATACATTCTTGATATGGTCAAGGAAGTCGGAGGTGTCACGTATGAACGACTTTATTTGGGGAACTAGTGGGCTAAGCATTTTCTCCAATGTGATGGAGAGTGGAGATAGTATAGAGTCTGTTGAAGCGACTATGGGTCTACCCGGTGGTCGTTCTAGATTTTTGTGGATCTTGGGTAGGATATAGATCACGGGTGTAATGGGATGAGGGTTTTGTAGGTACTCGGCTAGTTTTTTATCGATGAGGCCTATTGTGGTGTATTTGTTGATTAAGTCGGTGATTTTTGACTTGATCTCATTTACTGGGTCCCTACGAAGGGGTACGTATGTATCACTATCAGAGAGTTGTCTTTGAATTTCTGTAATATAATCTGTTTTGTTCATTATGACAATGGCTCCTCCTTTGTCTGCAGGTTTTATTATAATCTTTTTATTGTTTTTAAGATTAGTGAGGGCCATTGTCTCTTCTCTAGTGATGTTGTACTTCAGATGGAAGTCGCCTTTGCCGATATTTTTACAGATTAAATTGACAGAGTCGTTAACGAGACCTATATATGTTTCGATAGGATGCGAGGTTTTTGGAGGCTGAAAGTTCGAAGCGGTCCTTAGTCCTAGATCATGTAAATTGACTATGTCTGTTGGAACATCATTGCTGATCGGAGCATGGAATCTATTCTCTTCCTCGGAACACTTATTGAAATGTATCTTAAGTCTTAGTGTTCGAAAAAACCGGTTGAGTTCCTGTTGAACCTGGAATGTGCTGAAGGAGGGTGTAGGGCAGAAGGAAAGCCCCTTCTGGAGTACTCTAGTCTCGGCTGGGGATAGAAGGTAGGAGGAGATGTTGAAAACGAGGTTACCTGGGACCTGGTCTGTCGTTTCTCTGCATACGGGTCCCCGTCTATTTCTCCTTCCCCTTCTTCGTCTTCGTCTGTTGTTTCCCGTGACGGTGCTGGTGGATGTTTTTTGGGTGATCTGGGGGCGAAAAAAGGTTGGCGTTGTCTCCCACGTCCACCTCTTCCGCGGCCCCGTCCTCCATCGGAGCCCGATGAGCCGGAGGATCCGTAACCGCCTCTGGGTTGCTCTGGTAAGGTTGTATATCGCCATCTATAGACCTGGTTTCTCGTGTAGTCGTCCTGGTCCCTCAGGAATTTGGTTCGCTTCCTGTTTTTAAGCTCTTTGGTGAAGTCGTCAATGGTTTTTTCTGCTTTAGTCTTCAAGGTGGTAAGATCGGCCGGGGAGAGGGTATTGGATAGTTGATTTTCAATACTCACTATTTGCTCTTTGACCTTTATCAGCTCGTCTTGGATGAATTTAATGGTCAATAACATGAGATCTAGGGAACATTTGTTAAGAATGTTCTCGTACAGTTGACAATACTCCTCGTTATCGTGAAACAGAGTGGGACGTAACCCAACTCGTAGGCCCCTAGGGATCCGTTTAGCCCTAGTGTATTGGGCAAGAGTATAGGCGTGCAGCTCAAGTGATGAGTATTTCTTAAGTTCCTTTTCGTAATCTCTTGATTTAATTTCTCTATTAGATATATTCAGAAAGTTGTCAGTCTCTTTTACAGAGGAGAGGATTGCATTAGTTTGTTCCTCATTATAAGAAAAAAGGCCAAATGAAGCCATGTAGTTGTATGGATTATATGGGAGCCTATATGGGGCCTATACTCTTGCCCAATACACTAGGGCTAAACGGATCCCTAGGGGCCTACGAGTTGGGTTACGTCCCACTCTGTTTCACGATAACGAGGAGTATTGTCAACTGTACGAGAACATTCTTAACAAATGTTCCCTAGATCTCATGTTATTGACCATTAAATTCATCCAAGACGAGCTGATAAAGGTCAAAGAGCAAATAGTGAGTATTGAAAATCAACTATCCAATACCCTCTCCCCGGCCGATCTTACCACCTTGAAGACTAAAGCAGAAAAAACCATTGACGACTTCACCAAAGAGCTTAAAAACAGGAAGCGAACCAAATTCCTGAGGGACCAGGACGACTACACGAGAAACCAGGTCTATAGATGGCGATATACAACCTTACCAGAGCAACCCAGAGGCGGTTACGGATCCTCCGGCTCATCGGGCTCCGATGGAGGACGGGGCCGCGGAAGAGGTGGACGTGGGAGACAACGCCAACCTTTTTTCGCCCCCAGATCACCCAAAAAACATCCACCAGCACCGTCACGGGAAACAACAGACGAAGACGAAGAAGGGGAAGGAGAAATAGACGGGGACCCGTATGCAGAGAAACGACAGACCAGGTCCCAGGTAACCTCGTTTTCAACATCTCCTCCTACCTTCTATCCCCAGCCGAGACTAGAGTACTCCAGAAGGGGCTTTCCTTCTGCCCTACACCCTCCTTCAGCACATTCCAGGTTCAACAGGAACTCAACCGGTTTTTTCGAACACTAAGACTTAAGATACATTTCAATAAGTGTTCCGAGGAAGAGAATAGATTCCATGCTCCGATCAGCAATGATGTTCCAACAGACATAGTCAATTTACATGATCTAGGACTAAGGACCGCTTCGAACTTTCAGCCTCCAAAAACCTCGCATCCTATCGAAACATATATAGGTCTCGTTAACGACTCTGTCAATTTAATCTGTAAAAATATCGGCAAAGGCGACTTCCATCTGAAGTACAACATCACTAGAGAAGAGACAATGGCCCTCACTAATCTTAAAAACAATAAAAAGATTATAATAAAACCTGCAGACAAAGGAGGAGCCATTGTCATAATGAACAAAACAGATTATATTACAGAAATTCAAAGACAACTCTCTGATAGTGATACATACGTACCCCTTCGTAGGGACCCAGTAAATGAGATCAAGTCAAAAATCACCGACTTAATCAACAAATACACCACAATAGGCCTCATCGATAAAAAACTAGCCGAGTACCTACAAAACCCTCATCCCATTACACCCGTGATCTATATCCTACCCAAGATCCACAAAAATCTAGAACGACCACCGGGTAGACCCATAGTCGCTTCAACAGACTCTATACTATCTCCACTCTCCATCACATTGGAGAAAATGCTTAGCCCACTA
Source organism: Allobates femoralis (assembly GCA_033576535.1). Taxonomy (NCBI): domain Eukaryota; kingdom Metazoa; phylum Chordata; class Amphibia; order Anura; family Aromobatidae; genus Allobates; species Allobates femoralis. Next base: position 646,646,161 of record JARQOC010000003.1, read on the forward strand.
GTTCCCCAAATAAAGTCGTTCATACGTGACACCTCCGACTTCCTTGACCATATCAAGAATGTATCACCAATACCTGATAACAGTATACTGGCCACACTAGATGTCAACAGCCTCTATACCAGCATTGACCACAGTCTCGGACTACAGGCTGTCGAATGGTTTCTCCATACATTCACACCATCCAGCCAACCCAAAATCAATTTCTGTTTGGAAACATTGGAACTGGTTCTCACCAACAACTATTTTCTATTTGAGGACCAGTACTATTTGCAAAAACGGGGCACCGCTATGGGTGCGAACGTTGCACCCCCTTATGCAAACATATACATGGCCAAATTTGAATCAGACCAGATATATGGTAATACACTTTTCAAAAAATATGCCCTGCTATGGTTAAGATACATAGATGACATCTTTTGCGTTTGGACAGGCACGATAGATTCCTTTGATACTTTTGTAAACCAGATTAACACGAAGGTACCAAACTTGACCTTTACTTCACACTCTGACCCAAAAAGAATTAATTTCCTTGACACCATCATAATCAAAGAACCTAATGGTGCCCTTACTAGTGACTTATACACCAAATCGACAGACCGCAACAGCCTACTCCACTGGACAAGCTGCCACCCGAAGCATGTAAAACAATCTCTCCCCACCTCACAACATCATAGGATTGACCGTATCGTTAGTGATTCCAGGACCAAAACACTAAGACATCAGCAAATGACAGACAAATTCCTTGATAGGGGTTATCCTGATGAGTACTCCATACATCGAGAGACAAAAACAAAAAGACCTAAAGAATCAGTGACCAATAGAATAAAATTCATCAACACTTACCATCCTTTCTCTCCACTACTCAAAAATGCGATTCTTCAACATTGGCCACTTCTTAAAACAGCCTACCCAACCATCGAAGAATTTAAAAATCCACCTTTAGTTTGCCATAAAAAGGCCCAGAATCTGAGACAACTACTTGTACGTGCGGATGTGGGATCGACAAAACCACAGCTACGGCAAGCTACTTTAAGTACAGTGCGAAGGGGCACTTTCCCTTGCTTAAATTGCGCTCAATGTACGAATGTCACTAAGGGTGAATCGTTCACACACCCGCGGACGGGTAAAAGATTCAACATCAATAACTTCTACACGTGCAACTCTTCATACGTAGTGTACCTGATAAAGTGCCCTTGCGGTCTCGGATATGTTGGGGAAACCACTCAGCATATCCGGGACCGCATCAGCAAACATAAGTCCACAATCAGGTGTCAGAACACTTTGTTACCTATCCCAGCACATTTTTTGGACAAAAAACACAACATCAGTCAACTCAAATTCCAGGTTATTGATCACGTGCCAATACCTAGGCGGGGGGTGACCGTATCCGTAAGTTAAAAGAAAAGGAAGCGTTTTGGATACACCATCTTAACACCCTTGCCCCTAATGGACTCAACCGAGAATTTGAGCTAATATACTAATACGTTCCCTTTTTATGTATGTGCACGGGATAGGATGTCATGTTCTACCATATTCTGTAATGTGATTGTTTTTTTCTGGAGATAGTTGATCTTGTTATTGATACTTTTACACCTATAATATTTGAGGAATATAGGTACAACATATACTAACATGTCACTCTTCTTAAATGTAAGTTACTAATCAGTGTTTTTTTCTGTCCTAGAAATAAACAGCATATATGGATGGAAAATGCAACCTCCGAGCACCATCACCAACCTCACCGGGTCCACAATGTGATACAACACTGTATTTTCAATACTTTGATCGTTATATAATGGCACTATTTTATGAAATCCACCCACATACACCACAACATATACGGCACCATTCTTAACTCTCTACTCATTCACCATAAGGTCAGACTGCATAACATATCTATTAATAATCCTCAATTCCACCAAAAAACCCTCCTCCCATATACACAGACACATTATGCGTCTGTTTCCTTATTTTTTCCATTTGCGCATGCGCAAACGGATGTGTCGCCCTTATGGAACACATCGCAACCATAAAGATGGCGCCCGCGCATGCGCGGACGCGGCGACAACGCACATCCGGTTGGATGATGCGTTTCCGCCCTCCAGCACCCTCAGTCCCTCCCATTGTGTATAAAGAGCGGCAGGACGCCGCAATACACCGCTCCTGCCTCCCATTCAATCCCAGGACCTGGGTTACTCTGGACACAAGGTAACTTTTGCCCATACCGGATAGCCCTGATTCTCCCTTTTCCCATCCAGCTAATTAGCTACTCCTCTTTCTCCCCAGGCAAGAGCCACATGCCGGATAATTCTCCTAGGTATGTACCTTGCCTCCCTCCATTACCTATACTATATAATAAATTCTAAGTGCTTCTTTATCCTTATAGCCCCCTCTAGGGCTTATACCATGACCACTTATCAGCATTGAGCTGTATACTTCAACAGGAAGCTTCCCCTAAACAGAGGTACATATAATCTCTATCTGAGCTTGCCCTTGGCGCTGCTGCCATCACTCTAGGTATATAGATCCTCTGTTATCTTTTCCCTATAGACTCTACATAACCACCACTTACAATATCCTTCTTTCCTTGGATATTTGAACACTAGAAGGTAATGAATGACCCCCTTTCCCACATCCACTGATTAATATACTTGGCCACTTCTTCCCCTACACAGATTACTCACTTGGTCACTTTTATCTCAGCCACATCACGATTATTGTCCACACTTTAATCCCTTGACAATTTTCACTTTGGTTTCCACACTAATAAGACTTACAGTCTCTAACTTATAGTGGCACAACACATGTCACTTAAACACCTCACCCACGGATTCCTTACTATAGACATATCCACTTGACACTAGCATGATGAGCACATGGATCACAGCACATGTACAAATTCATTTTTGTTTTCCTGATTTTGGTTTGTAAATGTTTTCACTAGACCTAATCCTGACGAAGACCCGGTGTGGGTCGAAACGTTGATTTTTGTCTTCAAATGCAACACGAATAAAAACCACTTCTTACAAAGAAACTACTTCTCAAGCTTTTTTGGGGTGTGCCAAGGATAGACTACCATTATTTGAGATAATTTCCCTTCGGCACCCCACATATGGTGGTTGAGCTAGATCATTATATTATACATACATGTCCAGGGCTTGGCATATCTTCCTCTGGAAGTTCTCCAAGGTGCTGGGTACACCGCTGTATTTGGGTAACCAGGTCGCACTAGGAACGTAGGGTAGAGACATCGGCATAATCGGAGCGGGTTGTGGTAGCATACCGCCGACTTGTTGCTGTCCATCAAGATGTATATTTTGAGGTACCGCTTGGTCTAGCGGGGGTACCGCGTTACCGGGAGCCGGGTTACTCATGGTCGCTCCCCCTTAGTTAAGCGTAGCCTTTCCCTCGGTTGCAAACGGAAGTCTCGGCCTCGCGGTGAGGAGTGAGGCACCACGGGAGTTTCCGGTTCCTGCTGCGTACAGGGGAAGTCGTCAGAGCGTGGGGGCGGGGTCAATCTTCGCGCCCTCTGTACAGTCACGCCCCTTCTTTTCCCGCCTTTTCGCGCAGCAATGGCGGACCAAATGTACAGTTCGATATTTACAGTCAATAAATAGCACACAATACCCGAGATAACGGGCCTGCTCGTATCCTGTTCGTGACGCCAAATTCTGACTCACCGTAGCCGGGGGTACACGTAGCGGGCGTTGATTCTCCTCCTGTCACGGAACCGCGCCTGCGGTAGTGTAGGCCCGGTGGTCCAGATCAATAGGGGAATGGCGGAACAGTGGGGTGATTTGTCTTCGTGACGCCACCTGCGGGTGTTCTGGTAACTTTACCAGCGCTGTTCAGGTCTCCGGGGGATGGTACACAGCGAGATGGAACGCTCCCCACAGGATGAGCGGGAATCCCCGGAGCCGGGAGCTGCGCAAGATGTTGTGAGGCAGCTGCGGGACGCTGCGCTGAATCCAGGAGTAATGCTCAACCACACAAAGTCTCTTTTAGGTACCTTTACTGGATGGTAGTCAGGTACACTCGGACCGGGATAGTGAAGTTGGTACTTATGGAGTTTCACAGCAAGCAGTGTTAGGCTTCCTTTCTCTACTTCTGGTGCTAAGGTCGGGTGGACGTGGAATCCAGCCGGACCGGGCAGGGTGTTCAATGGAACTTGCTTCACCTGGTTAGCAGCACTGAGGGCACTGTAAAAGGGTCTGAGCAGGATCAGTACTCTTCCCTGGGCTCTCGTGGGTAGGTGCATCAGGTGGAACAGGTGGCTAAACCTCCTGTTGGATGTGCTGGTTCTCTGTGAGGGCTTTGTAGCTTCCACAGCTTCGGTTCCAGTAACCGGATGGTTTGGAAAGAGTTGGATTAACTCTGTATTCCTGAGAGGTGATCTCCTTCTTCCTATTATCCCAATTGCAGGGATCTCCACTGGCTAACAGGCTAGCAGGGCCTAGTGTGTTCCTCATAGGGTGGAGGTTTCACACAGGCAGGCAGCTCTTGTAGCGTCTACCACACTCTGAAGTTTCTCCCTCCAAGACTCTTTTTATAGGGGGAACTGGTTAGAAGTCACCAGTGTTAGCTCCCCCTAGAGGCTCGGGGTGAAACCAGGTGTTCTAAGTGTTGTTTGTGTTGTGGTTTTGCTGTGCTGTTACTTACTCCATTGTACCTAAGGATTTCTGTGGTGCCCAACAGGTGCCAGGGTGCCACACAGGCCCAGGGTTGTGCCTCAGCCCCTCGCCATGGGAGGGAGATGCAGAATATTGGAGAAACGCCTTTCGGGAACTGCGCAACAACCTGGCAGAGGTGCTGGAATGGACGGTCCGCAACTGGAGTGCGGAATGGGCCACGGAGCTGATGGCCCGGGCCATGGACTGAGAGGCACGGGAGGCTGCAGCCGCTGCTTGGGCTGTAGCAGAAAACCTGGCAGCATCATCACTCGTGCAGACCCAGGAGGCAGGGTCCAGACTGATGACCCCGTGGACCCGCCTGCAAGCCCTACCAGTGTTCCACAGATCCAGGACCCCTGAGAATCTGACTAGGGGCCAGATGTAGTATTTGAGGCCAAGGAAGGGGACGACAACAACCAGACCGGTTCTGTGGAGGAGGACTCTGACCTGGATGGCCCGGACTACGTCCCAGGAGCCACAGGAGACGACACACCCGAAGCAACATGGTGGAGTGCCCGAGAGTACCGGCGTGGGACCATGCATGGGTCAGCGCTGCTCAAAGCACCCCGACATCTAGTTCACCACCTCCAGCATACTCCCCCCAAGTAAGCGAGGCAGACCAGGTGGCCTGACAACGCCACCATGAGGAGTGGTGGCAGAAAGAAATGGAGAGCCGCCATGCCCGTGATGATGCCCGCCAGCAACCCACGTTATGCCTGGAACTTAGGAAAGAAGGTACGGTGATATCTTTCCATTACGGGGATGGGTGGGGGTTTATCAGAGAACCACGACTGAAGGACGAAATTTTTGTTGCGAGAAGAGATGTTGAACCTCATTTGCGCCGCGGTCACCCGGACTGGGACCTCTACTGGGGAGACCAGATGACCTATGAGCGGCATGCGGAACCAATGGGATGGTTCGCCATCAGAGTGTCTCACCTCTAAGCAACTGTTTCAGTGACTGAAGGAAACCCAGAGTTTAAATAGTTCATTTTTGTCTTGCTTTTGTTTTTGAATAATGTGTGCTGACTCCTTTTTGCCTTGAGCCTCATAAACTTTAGTGAGAACTCTAATCCCAGTTATACCGTTTTATAATAGTAATAATGTGTTTGAACCTGGACTGTCGCTGTTAAGCCAGAGACTCTTGTGTGATATCATGTGTTCATCCAAAGTGGCCCAGCGGTGATAAAGCACATTGGAATGTGAAGGACAATAATTACCGCTGGGTCCGCACAGTTACCGTTCTCCGTGTGGCCGATGATGATAATAATGTTTTTGCAACATTCTAAGCTTAGTGCCTCCCATAAAGGGAAGTAAAAAAAAAGAATGCGTAAACTTTGTATATATGTTACCAGTTAATGTTGTTTATTGAAAATGATAATTTTAGTCTACCAATTTACCAGTGAACACACTCGAGAACGAGTGTATTCCACCAAGGGGGAGTGTGGCGCCCCACTCGTCAGGCGTCACAGTTGGGGTACTGCACCCATAAAACAGTGTGCGGTTATCCCTGTCGCAGTGGTAATGTAAGGTTTGTAGGAGACTCCCATCTTGGCACTCCCACACTCGAGCCTAGGCAAATGGTTAGAGCACAGTCCCTCAAGGAGAGTTAGGGGAGGAGGGAGGTAGAAAAACGGGAAGTTTTAGCTTGCCCCGAGGAGAAGAAGAAAGGGAGCCCTGAGAAGAGTAAAGGGGTCTCTGAGGGAGGGGGCCTAGAGAAGAGGCAGCCCGGGAAAAGAGAGAGGGATCCCCTATATCGGAGTGCCCATACTCCAGGGAGAGCCCTGGTCCACCCAACGGGGTGCCGGCTCTGAGGATGTGGTGCAGGGAGTCTAGCCCCTGAGCCACCAATACCGACCATCGCGGGTCAGCTTACCGGCCCCGACATCCTCCCCATACAGTACTGCCACACGAGGATCACCCACTAAAGGTCGAGCCCCCCTTCTTAAGGGCTCGGAAGCACGGGTACTCATCAGCACCCCAACGAGCCTGGTAGTAAGGGGGTAGTGCAAGGACAGGAATCAGCAGCCGGACCTGGGATAGTCAAGAGAAGGCATACCACGGGAGTCTCCGAGAGATCTTGCAGCCTGCTGTGACTACCCAGCCGGCTACCTTACAAAAAGACTGTTTCCCACTGTGAACTGCATTGCCATCAGAACTGTTCCAGTAAAGTATCCAGGTAGAGTGCCAGAGTCTCTGTGTGTTTGTCCTAATACTGCATTGCTGGTAATTTACTTCTACAGAGTGCCTCCCCATCATCGGTGCACTCCTGCTCCAGAGGCCCAACTCCACCTGCAGGGAGCTGTTCCATCTAGGCTGCCATACCATTGCCCTCCAGAGGACTGAGGCGGCGCTGGTGTCTAGTCTCCAGAATCTGCAGGAGGCATCACAAACTCTTTATTCCCATTTACACTACCTCCTTTTAATAAGCATAGCCCCCAGGTCATGGGTCTGGGCAGGCCACCAGTGACATCCCAACCTCAGCAAGGGCCCAGATACAGAGTACCCCATATACCCTGGGACGGCACATTGGCCCCCTCATCAGGAAAAAAATCACATATGTACATAAGTCTATCATCACTTTGTCTTGGAATTTTGAGAGTGGCCTTTTTTTTCTTTATTATGTTTAGATTGACAAATAGATAGAGATAGGGACATATATATGACGTTGGGGATATGTATATATATCAGAAATGTAGATATTTGTGCAAATTTATTAAAAAGGAAAACTGGAATATCACATGGTCATAAGTCTTCACACCTTTTGCTCAGTATTGAGTAGAAGCAGCCTTTTGAGATAGTACAGCCATAAGTCTTCTTGGGAATGATATAACAAGTTTTTCACACCTGTATTTGAGGATCCTCGGCTGTTCTTCCTTGCAGATCCTCTCCAGTTCCATCAAGTTGGATGGTGAATGTTAGTGGACAGACATTTTCAGGTCTCTCCAGAGATGCTCAGTTGGTTTTAGGTCAGGGCTCTGTCAAAAATGGTCACAGAGTTGTTCTGAAGGCACTTCTTTGTTATTTTAGCTGTGTGATTAGGGTCATTGTCTTGTTGGAAGATGAACCTTCGGCCAAGTCTGAGATTCAGAGCACTCTGGAAGAGGTTTTCATCCAGGATATCTCTATACTTGGCCACATTCATGTTTCCTTCAATTGCAACCAGTCATCCTGTCCCTGCAGCTGAAAAACACCCCCATAGCATGATGCTGCCACCACCATGTTTCCCTGTTGGGATTGTATTAGGCAGGCAGGGCCGTATTTGGAGTTCCTGCCACCCTAGGCACTTTTGGTGGCTGCGCCCCCACTGATCAGTCAGACTAAGCGTATGTGCACACAGCAATTTATTTTTCAGGCAGATCCCTTAGTATTCCCACTGAAAAAGCAGCAAATAAATGCTAAAAGGAATGAACTCATGCACGGCAATGTAAAAATGACTTACTCTTCATATGTTCAGGTTTTTTTTTTTCTAATCTTGTGTCCTGAAGCATCTTCCATCTAAATTAGGCTGCGTTCACATGTAGCGTAATTTTTGAACTTTTTTTTACACGCGCTTTTCCCCCTAAAGTGCGTCTGTGTTTCCCGCCAAAGTGAATGTACTTTTACTTTTTCCGTGCAGACGCTGCGTTTTTTTTGGCCGCACTTTTATGGTAAAAGCATTCGCATAAAAACAATGAACATGTCAATTCTTTGCGCAAACATGTGCGCGCTTTTTCCCATAGGTGCCATTATAAGGAGCTGGAATATGCATTGTCGTTCATACAATTCCTATTCCAGAGCCTGTAATGCGAGCGTAGATGGAATTGATGTCACACAGTGGGAGAAAAAATCCTGTGTTCCTCCCCCGTGTGACATGTGTGACACGCAGTTTGGATTTCGCAGTGTATCTACATGCACTGCAAAAAAAAAAAAAAATAGAATACTTACCTCTCCGCCGGCTGTCCCGGGACCTGAGAGGAAGATGTCCGGACGCTGCAAGGACCTTAAAATGAGACTGCATGTCACACGTGTCACACAGGGGAGGAACACAGGATTCTTCCTTCCACGTGTGACATCACTTCCCTCCTGCACTTTTGGGGGAGAAATGCAGCCATAAAAAACACAGTGTGTGAATGCACAACGTTTTTTACCGGCGCTAAATAACGCAGCCGCAAAACAAAAACGCATGCCCCCAAAAGTGCGGGAAATACAAAGCATGTGAATGCAGCCTTACAGCACTCAAGAAGTTCACAGACATCTGAAAGTGCCCGTAGCCTTCAGATAGTAGCCCTCCGTACCCATGAGACTAAAGTTAGCAATGCAGAAAAAAATGCATGCATAAAAAAACGCATAAAAAATGCAGCAAGTGAATGCAATGCTTTTTTTTTACCTGCTCAAAAAGCGCATCTTCAAAATCCATGAAATACGCGCTCGTAAAAAAAAAGCAGCAAACACGCAGTGTGTGAATGTTGCCTAATCATCAAAGTATTATTGCATTTTTTTATTGACACCATTTTTGTCAGGCACACGCATGCACAAGAATGTGTAAGATCTGTTAACAGTCCTTTAACCATGTATATAAATGTTTTGTGGACTCTTCCTTGTGTTATACTGCCACCTGCTGCCAAAAAGAAAGGATAGCAGGAGATAAAACCCCCTGCTGCTGAGAGTGACATGGAACAGTCCAGGAGATGGATGGGTGGGGTCTCCAGAAGGAGAGAGGAGACAACTTCCACGTGTGTTGCAGAGAGAGACACAGACCTAAAGAGACTGGATGTGGAGTGAGGAGCCAGACTGCACGAGCAAGGCAGCGATCCAGGACAAAGACTGAACTCGAGAGACGCCTGTCAGCGAACTACGGGCCCCAACGGCAACGAGGTACCTCGCAGTAAAACTTGCAGTAAAACTAGCAGTAAAGTGTGCACATTGTTTTAGTTAGGGACAGATAGGAAAAGACTCTGCAGTTCGATATACAAGTAATAGAAAGAAAACAAACTCTGTGTCTCGCTCGATAAAGACTTTGCATTTCTTTATTTAAAGACATTCAGAGACCTTGCATTCTCAGCAAACTTGTCACAGTGGTTATATATATTGTATTTACTTTTGCACACCTTCCCGCTCCTTCTCCTTCTTTCCCGCACTTTTCCCCCAGTTATATTAAAAGTGCATTTGTTTAACACTCTGTGTTCCGTGCAGTCCTTGCGTATCCCATCACCTGTGGGCTATTACACTTGGCGTAGTCAGCAGGATACGCAGGCTGGTACTGAACAATGGAAGGACAGAGGGATGTTGTTGATGGAAATGTTCCAATACAACCTGATGGGGGAATACCAGCAAGGCAACTGTCCCTGGGTGCTATGCTGACCCATATACCAAAATTTACTGGCAACAATGTACCTCTCCATGACTGGGCGCAGAGAGTGAGGGGCATGTTGAAAGTAGCAGGAGTAACTGCAGAAAACCAAGGGGAGATACTGTTGATTGCCCTTGAGGGCCATGCTCAAGAGACTGTTTTATTGCGCCCTGAGAGTGAAATAAAGACGTTAGAACAGGTGGTGAAGATTCTGGAGAGGGTGTATGGCGGCAAGCCAGAAGCAGGTGATTTGCAGGCACAACTATTCTACCAGCTGCAGGGTGAAGAAGAAGGCTTGCCACAGTATGCGAATGCCCTCCAGAGAATAATGAGACAAATGCTTACAGCAGAGCCAGAGCTAGCACAAACCCCTGGTTACGCTGACCGTACCCTGTGAGATCAATTCCTCAGAGGATTACATAACCCCAAGATCAGAAGTGCTCTCCGTGAACGGTTCAGGGTGGAAAAAAAATTAACTTTTCAGGAAGTACTGGAAGAAGCAGTCTCCCGCACACAAGCTGAAAACTGCGACCAGCAGAACGCGGGCGGAGAAGTTTGTGCTCATAGCGTAGTCCTGAGTGAGAGAAACCGAGAACTAAGCCAGCTTGAAGCTAAAGTGGATCAGTTACAAGAGACTGTTACCGCTCTACAAGAGTTGCTGAAGAATATGTAAGCCCCGGCATCAGAAGTACGAACGGCAGCACCGCGGCCAGGTACCCGCATGTATACCTATCGAGAAGAGAGGGGACAGATCGAGTAGAGATGATCCAGACCCGCTATAGACTACCAATGTTGGAACTGTGGAAATCGGGACCATATATCACGGCACTGCCCGGAGAGGAAGATGTCTCAAGAAAGACCGCCGTTAAACTAGTACCTCCCTCCATGGTCGGGCACATGGGGGGGGGACCAACTGAGCTTAGAGAAAACAACCGCCCTGAAGATATAGCAGCCAGCACGCCAACGATCATGGCCGAATTTGAAGGGAAAGCAGTAAGATGCCTGATAGATACTGGGTCTCAAGTGACCACCATGCCAGAACAGTTCTTCTATCAACACTTTGGACAAACTGTATCCATTGATAAAAGGACACATATCAGACTGAAGGCTGCGAATAATCTTCCCATTCCGGTTGTAGGGGTCGTGTGGATGAACATACGTGCTTGTGGTCCGAACTTAGGCCAAAAAGGGATCGTGTTAACGGAGGGCCAGTATGACAGAGAAGTGCCGGCTATCGTGGGCATGAACATCCTGAAGGAACTAGACCAGTTGCTCTTCAACAAGGAAGGCTGTGATTACTGGAAAATGACTGCTGCTAACAGGCCCGCTCAAAAGGTCTTCCAACACCTTATCCGTTCCAGGGGACTGTGGAGGAATTGTGGGAGCCACTACCCAGTGGGGAGGGTTCGAGTCCCAAGACAGACAACAATTACTCTACCTCCAAATCGGGAGACAGTCCTCACCTTGCCAGTCGGGGCCCATCGTATGCTCGAGGGGATGGAGGTGTTGGTGGAACCTTACCGTGGTGAAGAGAACAGAGACGAACCGTTGGTGGCTCGCACTTTAGCAACAGTAAGAAATGAAAGAGTCCCTTTCCGTTGCGTGAACACCGGTGAACAGGCCTACACCTTGACCTCGGGAGTTGTTCTGGCATATGTCTACCTGGCGCCTGAAGAGGTGGTGAACGCAGAATTGATTGAATTGAAGCCCATGGCAGGGGAGACCTGGACTTTGGCTGTTTCTATAGAGAGAGAAGAGAAGCCCACTGATCAGTGGAACAGTCAAGTTATCCTAGGACAGATGGAAGTGGACCTGACCCCCTTCGCTTCAGAGCAAGCCCAGGCCATAGAAGACTTCATCTGGGAGAATCAAGCCACGTTCTCCCATCACGCAGAAGACTTCGGCTGTACTGACAAGATTCAGCATGAAATACCCACGGAAGGTGCACCTAGCTACGGAGCTGGAAGTACGGTGGCAAGTGGTGATACCCCAGAAGATGGCAGTACCATTGGCCCGAGAAGCGCATGAGAGAGGGGCCCATTTCCTGCTCCTTTCCCTTCTTTCCCGCACTTTTCCCCCAGTTATATTAAAAGTGCATTTGTTTAACACTCTGTGTTCCGTGCAGTCTTTGCGTATCCCGTCACCTGTGGGCTATTACAAATGCACAAAGGCACAGCACTCACAAGAACGCAGGCAAGTACACGCATAAGAACACAGACAGGTACACGCACTCTCAAGGATACAGACAGGTACATGCACAAGAACGGAGACAAGTACATGCACAAGAACACAGAGAGGTATGCGCACAAGAATGCAGACAGCTACACGCACTCACAACTATTACGCAGACAGGTACACGCACTCACAAGGATGCAGATAGGTACGCGGACTCACAACCACTATGCAGACAGGTACACGCATTCACAAAAACACAGACAAACACACGTATATTCAGAAATGCACACATGTAAGGCTAGGGTCACATTTACGTTTTCACCCTAGCCTACCGGATTGCGCTTTTATCATAGTACTTTTCCCAGCACCGCATAGCGTTACTACTATGCGGTGCTGGATAACGCTGCCCCTAGTTACAGTATATTTACCTTCCCAACCAGTCACACAGGAAGCTGCTGGGAGTGCGCTTTACAGCGCCGCACAGGAAACGCTGCAGACAGCAATATTAAATTAGGTGCTGGGGATTTTTTCCCTCACCTTTCAGGGTTGTGCTCGTCCAGCACAATCCTGGTGTAAGCGCTGTGTCTCCTGCCGACCGCGGTGGTGTGTTATGGACTCCAGCATCCACTTCCATACTCCAGTCATGTGGTGTGGGTAAGCTGGTCTCCTGACTCCGTGTCAGTGTACGTCACGCTAGGTCCTGTTGTTTAGATCCACAGGTCCTCCATGCATCTGCAGCTCCAACAACGGACTCCCGGGAGGGGAGGAAATAATTGTAACTATAAAAATACCGTGGCTTTAGAGTGCTGGACACAAGGACACTATAGGGGGCACTGTATATACTTAACATTTATTAAGCAAACCACAACGCATTTCGACGGCAGATTGCTGTCCTGGTCTGCTTAATAAACGTTAAGTATATACAGTGCCACCTACAGTGTCTTTGTGTCCGGCGCTCTAAAGCCACGGTATTCTTATAATTACCATGAGATTTATGGCAACTGCCTTGAAGTCTTCTACAGATCTAGTGATACCGATCTGTTTAAGGGTTCAAGCAGCTGTCATAAATCTATTGTGCTTTACTAGGGAGCCAGGCACAACATAATATCAGTGGGACTTATCAGTAGGACAGCAGCGTTCTGTGACCTCCTCACTCATGTGCACATAACACTCTCCAGCCCAGGATGCAGACAGCAGCCTGAGCGCTCACTTACTGCACATTCTGCTCTCAATGTCCTGCTCCTCTCTGGCGGGAAGAATGAACATCAAGCGCTGTGCAGTGTGACGTCTCTAGCGCACACACAGTACAATGCGGGCGGCCGACAATATACCGGGGGCAGCTGTGTACAACCAGCCAGGTACAGTGCACCCAGCGGCCCCATACAGCCACATGGGGAGCTGTCAGTGGGACAATTTCCCTCTCCCCTCCCAGTCCGCCCCTGCATCGACACTCCCCCTCCGCCGCAAAGACTCCGGTTTTCACATAGAGTCTTGGGGAGGGAAGGGAGCTGGAAAAAAAAGGTTTTTCTAAACTCCCGTCCCTTGTGCCACCCCCTACAGCCCTGCCGCCCCTAGGCACATGCCCTCAAGTGCCTACTTGTAAACCTGTTGCCTGGTGATTAGCAGTGCCTGATTTACCCCACATGTACCGCTAAGTATTATCACCAAAGGGTTCTATGTTCGTTTCATCAGACCAGAGAATATTATTTCTCATAGTCTGGGAGTCCTTCATGTGTTTTTTTGCAAACTCTGTGTGGGCTTTCATATGTCTTCCATTGAGGAGAGGCCTCCATCAGGCCACTCTGCCATAAAGGCCCGACTGGTGGAGGGCTGCAGTGATAGTTGACTTTGAGGAACTTTCTCCTATCTGCATCTCTGGAGCTCAGCCACAGTGATCTTGGGGTTCTTCTTTACTTCTTTCACCAAGGCTCCTCTCCCATGATTGCTCAGTTTCACTGGATGGCCAGGTCTAGGAAGAATTCTGGTGGTCCCAAACTTCTGCCATTTAAGGATTATGGAGACCACTGTGATCTTAGGAACCTTGAGTGCTGCAGAAATTCTTTTGTAACCTTGGTCAGATCTGTGCCTTGCCACAATTCTGTCTCTGAGCTCCTCGGGCAGTTCCTTTGACCTCATGATGCTCATTTGGTCTGACATGCACTGTGAGCTGTGAGGTCTTAAGGTACCTTTACACGCGGCAACTTTTCTAGGAATTTCACTGGCAACTTACTGGTTGCAGTGAAATCATGGAGACATTGTTCTATCTTGTTGCTGTGTACAAATGGAACAATGTGTCCATGATTTCACTGCAACCAGTAAGTTGCCAGTGAAATGCCTAGAAAAGTTGCCGCTTGGTAAAGGCACCCTTATATAGACAGGTGTGTGCCTTTCTAAATCAAGTCCTATCAGTTTAATTAAATACAGCTGGATTCCAATGAAGAAGTGGAATCATCTCAAGGAGGATCACAAGGAAATGGACAGCATGTGGCGTAAATATGAGTGTCTGAGCAACGGGTCTGAATACTTATGACCATGTGATACTTCAGTTTTTCTCTTTTAATAAATGTGCACAAAAATCTACATTTCTGTTTTTTTCAGTCAAAATGGGGTGCAGAGTGTACATTAATGAGAAAAAAATAAAATTTTTTTTGAATGTACTAAATGGCTGCAATGAAACAAAGAGTGACGAATTTAAAGGGGTCTGAATACTTTCCGTACCCACTCTATACCAGGATGGGGACATATCAGGATCTGCGCAGAATGGGGATGCACAGTATATACAAAAACTACTAGAAAAAAAGCAGCATTAGAAAACTTACCATCCATGCCAAAGACAGAAACCAAATGCACTTACAGGACGCAGTCAGAGCCCAATTGTGGAGCAAGCCCAGCTGCTGGCTGATGAGTCGCCTCTACCAGCAAAATGTGGGAGGCGACCTGCCATGCATACAGGCCTAGTGTATGCATGGCAGGTCGCCTCCCACATTTTGCTGGTAGAGGCGACTCATCAGCCAGCAGCTGGGCTTGCTCCACAATTGGGCTCTGACTGCGTCCTGTAAGTGCATTTGGTTTCTGTCTTTGGCATGGATGGTAAGGATGCACAGTATATACCAGATAGATAGATGCAGAAACCAGCAGATAATTGCGGTGATGAGAAGTTATATATTTTTGGGTGTGTAATAATAAAAATGCTGACCATACTTAAATTTATATTTTAATGTTTCACTGCATGTTGCACCATTATGTTTAAAAAAAAATGTAATTTTATTGGATCATAATTGTTTACCAAGAGAGGTTTTGCTTACCAAAGAAGAGGAGCTGATCACGGATATATGATAGCCAAATGGAAAACCATTGCCAAGACCTAGCACAATAATCAGTGGAAGAATTCTCCTGTGTGTAACCTAATATATGACAAAATGTTTAATTAGAGCTTTGAAAATAAAGATTACAGAACAATACTGGTTTATGTAAATGTGACAGGTACTAGATATAAAAAAGATATTTGTGTAAGCACCTGATGGCATATACTGAAAGTATTATTTAGATATGGTTTTCCTTGTACTAAAACCAAACATGAGATGTACAGACACCAATGATTACTATAAACATTCTGAGTAGGGATGGGCGAACTGCTCAGGTTCATGACTGGGGTTGCTGTAATAAAGCAAGTAAAGAGTCTTCATTATACTTACCAGGTCTGCGTTATTCAGTCCAGTTGTGCGGCGGCGCTGCGTCACTTCCGTGCTTCCGGGGAATAGTCATGTGACAGCCAATCACATACGCCCAGAAGATAAGGGGTTGCCCGGAAGTGATGCAGCGTGCGTCATACCAGGAAGAGAGAATGGGGACCCGGTAAGTATATCAGGTGTATTAACTCTTTGTTTGCTTTAATAGAGCAACCCCGAACACGACCCCAGGGAAAAACAAGCGGCTCACCCATCTCTAGTCCTGAGACCTAAATGATAAAACAAATAAATTATTTTTCATATTTTTGTATAATTATTTTACATCCATGGTGAGTGTTGCGTTTCTTTCTTTTGTGGAGTGAAATTTACAAATAGTTTATGATATGCTGACACCACTGAGGAGAGCTATTGAGAAGTATCGCACCACAACGTAGTGTGTTTAGGGCAGTGACGACTTTCGTATTCTGTTAGATGGATTATCACCTAAAAAGTATTTTTGGCATTCGCCCCAGATTAGTTTGGTAAAACATTAATGTTTTTTTATGTGTTAAAGGTAGAACAGGGACT
The DNA here is from genome assembly GCA_033576535.1 of Allobates femoralis. Lineage (NCBI taxonomy): Eukaryota > Metazoa > Chordata > Amphibia > Anura > Aromobatidae > Allobates > Allobates femoralis. The sequence goes on from JARQOC010000003.1 coordinate 646,662,593, forward strand.
ATGTATACGAGGATGGGCCCAGGATCGGGACATATATTCCAGCATAAGGACATATATAGGATGATAGGGACATATATACGAAGGATGGAGACATATATACCAGGATGTGCCCATGAGAAGGATTAATATACCAAGATGGGGACATATATACCAGAAAATGGGGACATATTTACCAGAATGAACCAAAGATTGGGACATATAAACCAGGATAGGGACATATATACCAGGATGGGCACAGGAGGGGACATATAAAACAAGATGGGGCCCAGCATGGGAAACATTAGGTTGAAATTTTGCATCAGGGTCCATGAACACTACTGCAGATAGACATTACTTTTTGTGCACAGAACCTAGAGAACATGACCTTCCAATAGCCCCTTACTACCCCCTTCTTGATGCTCTAGTAGTCTACCACTGATGTAACAGGAAATATTAAGACAATGAGATGTCTCAGTATCATTTAGTGATCCAGCTATGTATGGCCAGTTGATACATACCGTGTTTCACCAAATATAAGCCAGTGTCTTATATTCTTTTTACCCCCAAAAGTCCCACTATGGCTTATTTTCGGGGTATGACTTATATAGAGAGCCTAGGGAGCCCCTAGACCAATCAGAGCTGCAGGGGCAGCGGTCACGTGCGGTTGGGTGGGGGGCACCAAGAGAGCCTAGAGAGCCCCTAGACCAATCAGAGCTGCAGGGGCAGCGGTGACGTCAGGCTGGGCGGGGGGCACCCAGAGAGTAGGGAGCCCCTAGACCAATCAGAGCTGCAGGGGCAGCGGTGACGTCAGGCCGGGCGGGGGGCACCCAGAGAGTAGGGAGCCCCTAGACCAATCAGAGCTGCAGGGGCAGCAGTGGCTTGCGGCTGGGTGGGGGGCACGCAAAGAGCCTAGGGAGCCCCTAGACCAATCAGAGCTGCAGGGGCAGCGGTGACGTCAGGCTGGGCGGGGGGGGCACACAGAAAATTAACCCCATGCACTCGGGGCCACCAGCGGCTGCACATGAGGGCAGAGGAGGACAACACAGACCCCAGAGGACAGCGGGGACAGCAGGGACAGAGGGGAACGAGGCAGCGACGATGCATATAAAATGGTACCATGGCTTATATTTTCCCCATGGACAGTTTACTATGGCTTATTTTCAGGGTATGGCTTATATTAGCCGCCCCTCCTCTACCCCCCACTATGGCTTATTATCGGGGGTGGCTTATTATCGGGGAAACACGGTAGTAGACACATAGAGGTTATAGCATAAGAATAAACATTTTCATATAATTTATACAATCCATTGTCAAAAAGGTAATTCCTAAAATGTTTTAAATATTTGGTAAAATTGTATCAATGGTATTATTATTTTCTTTAATAATTTAAAAAATGGTACATATGATGAACCTCATGTGTGTGATTTAAGAAAAATTAATAAGAATAGCTATCAAGAAGTTGTATATGCCTGTGCCACCTTAATACCATTAATGAGACAAAAAGTGTCTTCATAGACATATTTTACATTTCTGATTTACATTACCAATTTGCATATAGAATATATGAATATTCAAAAAATGTATAAACCCTGATCCGGCACCCTTATCACTGACTAAATATGTTTTTAACACTTAATCCATTTTTTACTTTTTGCAATCTTTTAACTGACACATTTTTATTAACATAAATTCCATTATGCATTTCTGAAGAAACATTTTATATATTGTATTATCTAGAATAATAGATGTACTTACCAGGTCAGAGAGAAACCCAGCCATGTCTTAGATGATGATATGACCAATGTCACATTAATGAAATGTGCTGAGAAATTCACCCCAGGATTCAGAAAACTGGACAAAGGGTTATCAGTGTTTGATTTGGATTCATTAGTGGTCATCTAGAGCCAGATACATGAACCAATGACAATATCGTACTACAGAGTATTCTATGAGAAAACAAGAATAAGGATGAATCTTATAAATGACTAAAGATGGACATTAAAGGAATTGTCCTATGAACAATATTCCACAGGATAGATGATATAGGTGTGACACCAGGGTTCTGGCTGCTGAGACCCTTTATGACATTGGGGTCCCTTAATAATTGTGTGAAAGGAGTGGTAATAAGAAAGTGCGAGCACCCATAGACAGTGAATGGATCTGAGGACAGACATGCTCACGACCACTCTAGTCAACTAGATGACTTTCTGCAGACCCTCTGTGATGTGATTATACATTTATCAATTGTCCTGTGACACAACCCACCATTATATAGAAAATAATGTATATACTGTTTTGGCAAAGTTTGTTATTTTGACATTTTAACACACAACTAGTTTAATTCTTAGGCGTCAAAGTCAATATCAAGTGGCAACATTTATGGGGAAATAGTAGTGACTGAACTTTCAGGAAGTATTATCTACCTGTAGTTTTCAGATGGACTCAAAAAGCAGCCATCAGTGGTCCTAAACTCTTGTTCTGGGGAGTGCACTGGGCCCTCTGCTTTTGTTTTAACACTTTATTGATAAATTGATAACTGATTTAATTGATCCATTGATTACATTTATCAGGAGTATTTTCCCTGTGGAAACACTGACATCAGATGGACATTCTTACTGTTAAGCTCGCAGAAGGTGAGTATATGGGAGTGGACCCACTGGCCACAGAACTCCCCTGGAGAAGCTGGCCAGTGAGAGGACCCCTAAACTGGGATCGTCAGGGGCAACCACAGGTGGTTTAAGTGCCAAGACTGCTAAGTAGCAGAGGGCCGGTTTGCACGGACTAAGAGTCTCTGAGTACCCTATGACCGCAGGATGATGACCACTGCTCAGTCATAGAATTCTGTGGTAGTAGTAGATGCAAGTCTGTACAGAGCATGACAGGTGCAGGCACTTGGGCAGACATAAGCAGGCTGTATCAGATAGTGTAGGCCATAGTGGAGTCTGAGGAGAGATACACATTAGTAATTCTGAATGAAGAGCAGAATAAAGGTAGCTAGGTACACAGACCAAAGGATGCAGGTACAAAATACAAGCACAGGAGATCTGAGAACTAACAACATCAAAAGGAAAGGATCATGTTGCTTAGGCACCACCCAAAGGGGGAAAGTGCCTTAAGTACCTAGTGCATCTCAGCCACAGGCTGAGAGATAGTTCTGTGTTAGGACGTACTGGCCCCTCAAATACTTTCAGCGTGCAGCGCACAACACCTAAGCGAACTTCCAGGACACATGTGCAGGGAATGTAGAGCTGGAATAAACAGCTGGTGAGCGGGCAGGTGGTGCAGGACTGCAGGCAAGGTGAATATGCTTTGGACGCACAGCCAAGGGATGGGCAGACTGCAGAGAATCACAGGTTAGTGCGCCATGGGTACTGATCTCTCTGCCCCATGAAGACCGGCACTGCAGCCACTGATGTTACACTTACTATTGGAGAGGTAGTATTTCCAAGTTCACGGTATGTTTCACATTACATTTGAGACTCCATTAGGGGCTTCCGCCTGAAGCCTCAAAAAACGAGATTCTGACAGAATACCCAACAGAGCTATTTATTATGATGAAGCAGATGGACTCACCGTTTACTCAACCCAGCCTTCATTTCGGCAGTGTGTGTCTACTAACCATCCAAAAGGACTGACTCCATATGCCTGATTATAGTGATTATAGGCATCAGGGCTTCTGCCCTTTTCAGTGGCTTCAAATGGAAATCTCTGAGGGTACCTTTACACACGGCTACATTTGTAGCTTGTCACCAGGTAACTTACTGGTTGCAGTGAAATCATGGATACATGATTCTATCTTGTTGCTGTGTACAAATGGAATCATGTCTCCATAATTTCACTGCAACCAGTAAGTTACCTGGTGACAAGCTACAAATGTAGCCGTGTGTAAAGGGGCCCTGAGTCTTGAACATTCATACATTGATTATTTGGTCAGTATTTTACCTCAGTTTTTGTAGCCAAAAAAGGAGTGAAATAATCAGAGGAAAAGTATAACAGAAACACGTCACCACTTCTGCATTATTTACCCAGTCTGGTTTTGGCTTACAAATACTGATGTAAAATACTAACCAAAAACTAAATGTGTGAACAATGCATTAGAATGAGTGGAAGTAATGACATTTATTATGACATGTAACTATTTACTACTTCGTGAACACATCTATTGTAAGTATTCATATGGTTCAATCAGAGTGACTTTGCAGTATCTTTGTCATTTCTGGCATCAAATATATTTTATTTGTAGTTTCAGGATTTTAGAGTCCAAGGTTTTATCCCTGGAAAGTATTAACTCAAGTAATTTAGTATAAGACAATGATGCAATGCACAGTTCAGCAGGCAGATTTTTTTTTATTGCTGCTTCATTGCTCATTTTTAAATACAGTGGGTACGGAAAGTATTCAGACACCTTTATATTTTTCACTCTTTGTTTGATTGCAGCCATTTAGTAGATTCAAAAAGTTCATTTTTTTCTCATTAATGTACACTCTGCACCCCATCTTGACTGAAAAAAAACAGAATTGTAGAAATTTTTGCAAATTTATTAAAAAGAAAAACTGAAATATCACATGGTCATGGGCAAGTTGTGCTTTTAAATGGCAGAATTTGGGCTATATATAATGCATTATATCATTTTTATTTTTAGGTAGAATATAACACAGCATGTTTTTTCACAATGAACACAATTTAAAATGATTAGTATTGTTGTTGCTGAATTCAAACACCTAAAAAAAAAAGATTGCTTAAAGGGGTGGTCCACAGGCTGAAGAAATGTTCACCTATATCTCTATTTAATGCAGTAAGCTAAATCAATTTCTATCATTTCTGACATCCTCCTACTTCTTGACCTGTCCTCTGCATTCGACACAGTCGACCACTGCCTCCTACTACAGATCATCTCTTCCATTGGTATCACTGACCTTGCCCTCTCCTGGATCTCCTCCTACCTTTCCAACCGCACATGTTGTGTCTCCCACGTCCACACTACCTCCTCGCCCCATTCCCTCTCTGTTGGGGTCCCTCAAGGCTCTGTCCTGGGCCCCCTTCTTTTTACCATCTATACCCTTGGCCTAGGACAACTCATAAAGTCCCATGGATTCCAGTACCAACTGTATGCTGATGACACTCAGATCTGTCTCTCAGGCCCAGACGTCACCTCTCTGCTGTCCAGAATCCCAGAGTGTCTATCAGCCATATCCTCCTTCTTCTCCTCTCGCTTCCTTAAACTAAATGCAGACAAAACTAAACTCATCATCTTTCACCCATCTCCCGTACCTGATCTATCTATCACGATAAATGATATCACACTTTGCCCTGTACCTAATATCTGCTACCTCAGCGTGATCCTTGAGACTCTGCCTTATCCCTCAGACCACACATTCAAACTCTCCCCACCTCCTGCCATCTCCAACTCAAAAATATTCCAGAATCCATCCCTTTCTCAACCCTCAATCTACTAAACTACTATTGCATGCCCTCATTATCTCCCATCTCGACTACTACAACCTCCTTTTCTGTGGCCTCCCTGCTAACACTCTTGCACCTGTCCAATCTGTCCTCAACTCTGCTGCCTGACTAATCTACCTCTCTCCTCGATGCTTCTCCACTTCTACCCTCTGCAAATCCCTCCACTGGCTCCCAACATTGACTTACAAAGCCGTCCACAGTCTGTCCCCCCATATATCTCTGAACTAATCTCCCGATATCATCCAACTCGTAATCTTCTATCCTCCCAAGACCTCCTTCTTTCCTCCACACTTGTATGTTCCTCATCTAACCGCCTGCAAGACTTCGCACGAGCATCCCCCATCCTCTGGAATTAAGCACCACAAAATGTCCGACTGTCCCCTATACTCGGAACCTTCAAGCGGAACCTGAAAACCCATCTCTTCAGAACAGCCTACAGCCTGCAATGACCACGGTGCCACCTCACCAGCACTGGATCCGGCGCTCCACCACCACTAGACCCGGTGCTCCACCACCACTGGACCCAGTGCCCCACCACCACCCGAGCAGACCCATCCTACTGTTTCCCTTCCCATTGACCTGTAGAATGTAAGCCCACAAGGGTAGGGTCCTCTCTCCCCACTGTACCAGTCTGTCACTGTAAGTTTGTTCATTGTATTTTTAACTTGTTTGTATGTATCCCTTTCTCATGTAATCAAGGGCCTCTATAAATAAATAATAATAATAATAATATAGCTGCATTAAAAATGCCATGATTACCCTAACGACTATTTATTTTATTTTTTATTTTTATTTTAATTGTCATCCGTCATCAGGCGTCAGAGGCTGCGATCAATGCCACAGCCTCTGCCCCTTCCCTGAAACGAATTGTCATAACTATGTGGTCTGATCCCTGCTGGTCTGATCCCTCAGGGGCTGTTCTAGTCCGTTCTGTGTCTCTGTGTGTAGTTTTTGTGTAATTTGTACAGTGACAGGGTGGACTGTGTCAGTATATATATATATATATATATATATATATATATATTACCATGGTGTAATAATTATTGTGCATAACTCCGTAATCTCTTAGCATGAGGCAATGACACAACTGAGACAAGGTATATAGGTGAATAGATTTGTATAAACACATGTGACAGTGAAGCAAAACAAAGTGCAGCAAAAAACAAAGTTCATAAAACACAATATAATAAATCTTCAGGGGAAGACAAGCGGACAACTATCTAACATAATGATGCAGGAGGATGCTGATAACAAAACAGTCTTTGAACACAATTCACAGTAGGAGGACCAGTAAGCAGAAATGTCTATGAAAAGAGTTCAATCTGAGTGAGGCTGAAGCAACAGTCTAGAACACAGTTCCCACTCAGGGAGCCCTGGGAACGAAAGTCTCTGAGAAAGAAGTCTAGAACCAGGTGCAGAGAAGTTTTGCTTAAAGTCCAGAACTGTCCCGAACACTGCTACTAATACAATAATAAATGTGGAAGCTACAATGATTGTAAAGCAACAAGCTTGAGTGACTCGAGGCTGGGTAGGCAGAAACTGAGGCAGAGAAAACAGCACAAAACAGCTTGTAACTGGAGTGGAGCTGGCAGCAGGTTTGGAAAGCTAAAACTCAGGTATGCAGATACTGAAAAGCCAAACTGGGAATGTAGGAGGAGGCGAGCAAACTTGAGATGCAACAAGAATTTGGGATCCAGGTAGAGCACTCAAGAGAAGGGCTGGAAGATGGACTAGAGCTTATAAAGGCAGAGAGAACAAGCACATGGAGGGGAACGAAGCAGAAGACGCCATCTTGGAAAAGGACAAAAATGCCCAAAAAGGTTATCTGAAGGTCCAGAGTCCTGGTACATAGACCCTGTCGTGACTTGTGCAAAACCGATGCTTAGTCTAACTCTGGAAGTGCAGCACTTTATCACTGAACACCATTGTGACTGGGTCAAGCTGCTTCCCTGGGTGGAGTTCTCCTATAATAATCATGTAATGAGTTCTTTGCTAATTATCCATTCTTTGTAGACTATGGACTGCAGCCCAAAATCCCATCTCCTGTGGCTTTCACCTCAACAAGAGTTTCTCCAAGATCTGGGTGGAGACTAAGGCTTCTCTGGAGTGGTCCTCCGTTTAGATGAAAAAGCATGCGGATAAGAGATGGCTAGACCCTCCTTCATTCCGACCTGGAAATCAGGTACGACTGTGTTACAGATATATCCGCCTCAAGATGACTTCCTACAAAGTTGACCTCTCGCTACATTGGTCCCTTCGAGGTGCTTCAGAAGATCAATGCTGTGTCCTACAAACTGAAACTCCCGACCTCCTTGCACATACCCAACTCCATCCATGTGTCTCGCCTAAAGCCTGTCATTTGCTACTTTAGGAATCCTGGCCTTCAACGGGCAGTGCATAAGACTTTTTTGAGGTAAAAAAATCCTGTCTATGAAAAAAAAGGGTGGTAGGACCCTCATTTTAGTTCACTGGAAAGGTTTTGGTCCTGAGAATAGTTTATGGTAGCCCAAGGAGAACATAAATGCCCCTCTTCTCAGGAAGAGATTACTTTTGGGCCTGAAGAAGAGTGGGAATAAGAGATTGGTGGCCCAATGGTCTGTCTTACTTTGGAGACTTGTGATGAGTCAGTCGACAGGGTAGGGGGTACTCGGATATTGGGACAGGTGGTTACTTCAGTGGAGATCACAGCTGGTCGGTTCCCGGTTCCGTGCCCTGGCCCCTCAATGACGGTATGGGGGTGACGATGATGGGGGAAATGGTAACGTGACGCCACCTGTGGTACCTGGTAATAGGGTTACCAGAGCTGCGGCTGGCCGCTGAGGTGATTGAAATGCAGCTTTGGTAGTACAGCTCCCCACAGGTGGAGCTTTACCTCAGGGCAGTGGGGTGGATGAGGGGAGTAGTAGTCCTCACCTCGATAATACTGTAGCAGCCCTCCGGGCGATGGAGAGAAGGAGACCAGACACCAGAACAGCTCAAACAGTTCTTTACTTGGACCAGGTGGAAATGGTACACGGTACAGTCTGGTTGAACGGGGTTGTAGCCGCAGATCTTGGAGGACTATCCGGAGTCTGGCAGTGGTGCCCTTAATATGGCGTTCCCAGTCCTGTTCCTCTCTCTCTGTGCCTTCCTCTCTTGAGTCAAGTCTCTAGTCCTCGGGGTCTATTACCTAAAGTCTCTCACTTGTCAGTGTCGTGGACACAGCTGCAGGACCGATGTTGGACTTCTTTAGGGGTGCTGTGGCTCCCTTGTGTCGGGCCCTCAGCTTGCGGGTCTTCAGTTAGGGATAGACCTTCTAGTAACTACCTCGGCTCTGGTATGCCGGTGGTGACCTGGGTCTCCAGCTGGCTCCAACCAGTCCTGGATATGACCCCCTTTCACGTCTGAATCACCTCTCTCCTAAGAGGTGTCCTCCTGTTACAGCCGCAGGGTCCCCTGCGTCTGTCCTCCTTGCTGTCTCACACCGTCTGCCTGACACTACTGTCACTCCCTGTCTCCCGCTCTCTAGGTTCCACCCCCTGAGACCTAATAAATATACGGTCCCCTGTCTTAAAGTGGCCTACTGTATGGATGCAGGGTGCAGACTCTGTAGGGTCCTCCATATCCACGGCTATGGAGGCACTGCACCTTCTGTTTGGTACCTCCCTGTGGCACCTTGCCATAGGGGCGCCACATCCCCCTGGTTAAATACACTCATCCACGAGTGTTACAATCAAGCCAGGTTTGAGCTAAACTTTTTATTAACATATACCTGGATATCTTTTAAAGACACAGAAAACAATACGATTACTTTTGTCTTCCCTTGGGGGAGGTGCTAGGCTTCAAACGTTGCAAATGAAACATTTTACTGTAAGTTCACATTGGCCCAACGGGGCCGGGTATTAAGTCTCTGACTTCAAGTTCAATCAGGCTTTTTAAAACAACAGTTTACATTTATGCTCATGTAATTTTTGTCCAAGTGCTGCAAGAAAATGCACAATATACAGCTATTTACAATGGTACACTATACCGGGTTAACCTTGTCAGTTGTCACTTCTGCTGACCCGCATCGCGTACCACCCTCGGGGTCCTGCATGGCGTTCATAGGTGATGGTGTCACCCCGATATAAAACCCGGTCTGGGTGGCCTTGTGGGAGGTGGGACTCCACATCTCTCCTTCCCACGAAAACCTTTGAGTAGAGGCCTTCCTCCTAGGCAAAACTGTACCCGGTTCCCAGGTTAAAGATGGTAACAACCCCCTTTTTGCATTGATTCAAAGGTCGTGGCGGCTGAGTGCAGGCAAAAGCACAGGCCTGGCAGGTCTCTATCTCGTTTGCCCACCATGCCTCTCGTCGCCTCTGTCACGGGTTGCCAGGAGTGCTCGGTGTCAGCCAAGGGTTGGATCGCTCTCATCGCTCCTGCCTCAACCCATACCATTGGTGATCCAGCCCTCCATAGCTCGCGGGTCTCGGTCTCCTCTGCGCTACCGATGGCTCTTCCTTCCAAATCCTCCTCGACCCTGACTTGGCCAACAGGACTTTCATCCTCCTGCTCCACAGTCAGGTCGGGCTCCTCAGGAAACCGGATGAGATCCTCCTCTTCTCCAGGCTCCACTGTGGTCGGAGCCGCTGGATCAGGGGTTGCGGATGGATGCATCAGGTTCTGTGGGGGCGTAACCCCTGTTGCTGCCGTCACCCCCGGTTCCGGGTCTGTCTGGGATCCCCTCCTCTGCATCATATGCCAGCTTAGCTGGAGGACTATCTCAGCATTCCAATGCCCGATGGTCCGCTCGGTGGTCTCTTGTAGATCCTCAGTGCTGCTCCCCAGTAGGCAATCTCCTCACCCTCAGTTTCTAGGGAGGATACTCCCAGGACAGCACGGTCGTCCCGGATGTCTTCCTCGACCTCCCGAATTAAACCTCTGAGTCTGGGGACTGCCATTTTTACCAGGCCGCACACGGGTCCGGAGTCTGCCAAGGTCTCTCGTTCTGACTTCCGGCCACACCGTTTACTTTTTATAGTCCCGAGCTGGTGCGGTCTGGTTCTTGGCCCGCCCCCTTGGTTGTTTGATGGCAAGGGGGGGCGGGGAGGCAGTTTGGCACCTCTTGCATGGCCCTATTGACTTGAGGGGCCGAGGCACGCCCCTTGGCCAGCACATAGTCTTTTAAATATGCAGACCCGCTTATTGGAGTAAGTTCAGTCAATCAGCCTTCGGGTCTCTTCGGGGCCAGGCACTGCACCTTGTTGATCCTCAGCAGAGCGGAGAGGCAGGGCTTATCTTCACGCACTTTTCTAGACGCGATGCTCTTCCCGCTCTGTGACGCAGTAATGGCGGCCCAATTTTACAGTTCACAAAGCAGTCAATAAAGTCTATTTTAAGCACACAGTACCTGGTTTTACCGGGCACGGGATCCTGTTCATGAAACAAGAAATGAGTCGGTCGACAGGGAAGGGGGTACTTGGATACCGGGACAGGTGGTTTCTTCAGTGGGGATCACGGCTGGTCGATTCCTTGTTCCGTGCCCTGGACCCTCAATGGCGGGGTGGGAGTGATGATGATGGGGGAAATGGTAATGTGACGCCACCTGTGTTCCCTGTCTTAAAGTGGCCTACTGTATGGATGCAGGGTGCAGACTCTGTAGGGTTCTCCATATCCACGGCTACGGAGGCACTACACCTTCTGTTTGGGATGCAGTACCTCCCTGTGGAGCCTCGCCATAGGGGCGCCACAGTGACAGGTTTTAGACCAGTGTCTCATTCCTGTATTGAGACTTCATTTTAAATGTGTTTCTTTCCTTTGGCAGTGTAGGACTTAATGTCAATTTCTGTTGCTACATTACTTCTTAGTTCTCTTTCCATGTGTGGCTACTTTATGATCACTACCATCTCCTTTATATGGTCACATGATCCATTCCTTGCTGGTGATTAAACTCCATTCCTGGCCTAACTACCTGGGATAAAAGTACTATTCTGGAGAAGTTGACTGTTACCAAGCCATCTGCTGCCTAGGAGAGATGCAGCAGGTGTGAAGCTGTTTTGGTGTTTCCCAGTCTGTCTTTCCTTCCCCTTTTGTTGTAATTAGTGCAGCGGTTGGGACTAGTGCTTCCGCTGGCAATCTTCCTATTTAGGGTTGAAATCAGGGCCAGCGAGGGACTAGGTATCCTGTTCAGCGAAGGGATAAAATAATCTGTATAGGGATGATTGGGAGATCAGGGCACAGCCAAAAGTGAGTGCAGGAGGTCTCCTTTCCCCGTTCCCAATGAGCAGGACCCTCCATTGTATTTCTCCCCACGAGTGTTTCCCCAGTCTATTGTTATGGGTAGTGCGCTGGACACCAGTGCACTGTGTTCGGATGCTCCCTAGTCCACAAATCGGTACGGTAGCGCCCAAATGGCACTGGTGACTGCACGGCAGGAAGACCAGTTGTCCGGAAACAGTGCGTGAAAGGGGATGCACAGACAAATGATGTCCTCTGCACTACATGAAACTAGAGAGAGAAACATCGAGGATGGGAAATACATCAGAAGGCACTGCTCATAGGAATTGGGGAGAGATGACCTCCTGCATTCATCCGCGGCTGGGCCCTGATCTTCCTACCGTCCCTATAGGAGTTCTTTTAACCCATCACGGAGCAGGATACCTAGTCCCCTGATGTTAGCCCTCAAAAGGGAAATGGCCGATGGGAGCACTAGTCCCAACCACTGCAATAAACAAGATGAGGGAAGGGGACATAGACAAGGAACAACAAGGCAACTTCATGCTTGCTGCCACGCTCCTTGACAGCAGATAGCTTAGCAGTAGTCAGCTGTTCACAGAACTTCCTTCTTCTCAGGAAGCTTGGCCAGGAATAGGTTCAATCACCAGCAAAGGATGCTGGAATCATGTGACCATATAAAGTGGATGGGAGTGATTACACAGTAGCCACATCTGGTAAGGAAGCTAAGGAGTCTGCTAGCAGCAGAACTGACATTAACTCCTGAACAGCCAAAGGAACGAAACACTTTTAAAATAAAGTCACACTAAAGGAATGAGACAGAGGTCCCAAAACATTCACAAGTCTCCCAGGTAAGAGAGACCATCGTGACAGTACCCCCCCTTAACAAGGGCCTCCGGACCCTCAAAAGCGGAGTAGACATGATAACACCTACAAAAATAACGACACGATCTACTAGCGTCCACTTCTGTAACCCCCTGTACCTCAAGGATATCTCCTGCGCAGCGAGGTAAAGATGTAGTAAACGTCGGCTCTGAAGACACAACACATCTTCGGAGCCATGACTTGTGGTTATTGGTACGGTACCAAGTACTGGGTTTAGTTCCAGCAGGACAGCCGAAGGGTTAAAATTGTCCGTCATCTGTTACGGATCCGCAAACCCAGGGCCCCTGAAGCACACTTCCACTTGATGGCAGTAGTGGACACCCATGCACAGTCATTCACACCCAGGTCTGGACCGACATAATTATCAAGCATGCGTCTTTTGGAATTTGAATATCGCTTTGAAGGACCGACAACTAAGGTGTCACCCTGAAACCTGCAACTCCCAACCTCAGAATGGGGAACATCTGTAGGGGCAACAACCCCCCCTCCAGCCCTTCTCCTGGGGAACACATAGGTCTAGAAAGAACCTGAGCAGAGGGGGAAATCGTGCATCTTCTCTAGGGTTGCACCTTATTCACATTAACTGGTAGAGAGGGAAATACAGAAAAAATGTGTACTCCCAGATCACCTTCATCAAAATGAGCTAGGGAGGGCGGTTCTTCAGATTTGTATTGGGAGTGCGCACCTCTAACAGAACCGACTTAGGAACCATACATTCAGGAGTTCGGTCAGTATGGACAACTCCTCTCACAAAAACCTCTCAGGGAGGGGAATCTTGGGTTCCGGCTGGGTCTGAGCCTGGGCTGAGACCATCAGACCCACGATATATCGCAGCTACTGCACCACCTATTCACACATATCCATCACCTCCTGCAAAAGAGTCTGCTTGAACTGAGCAAACACTGCAGCAGAATCCATAATGGATCCAAGAAAAAAAGGTATAGGGGAGGGGAGACAGACAGGGAACAACAAGACAACTTCACGCCTGCCGTTACGCTCCTTGACAGCAGATGGCTTAGTAGTAGTCAGCTCTCCAGAGAACTTCCTTCTCCTCATGAACCTTGGCCAGTAGTGGGTTCAATCACCATCATGAATGCTGGAACCATGTGACCATATAAAGGGGATGGGAATGACCACAGAGCAGCCACATCTGGTAAGGAAACTAAGGAGTCTGCTAGCAGCAGAACTGACATTAACCCCTGAACTGCCAAAGGAAAGAAACATGTTTAAAAGGAAGTCTCAATAAAGGAATGAGACAGAGGTCCCAAACCAGTCACATGTCTCCCAGGTAAGAGAGACCATCGTGACACCAGCATCCGTGGTGAACTCACATCTCCGGCGGTCCTATGTCATCTGCCCAGGCTTTGTCTCCTGCTTCTATGTTTCCTGGGTGCGCGCTTAGTTTGCGCATGTGACATGTCCACCAATCTTAAAAGTCCAGCGTATTTAAAGCACAGAATATTTAAGGAAGTGCCTGAGCAATGTGGTATATGATTAGAGCTATGCTGCTAGTTGTTAGGTTCCCATTACACCTGCTGTATCCAGTGTCCCATGGCTTGTCTAACGCTTTTCTTTTCCTAGTACCGGTACACCTGCAAGCACCTGTCTGTACCAGCTCTGCTGCTGTACTACCATCCCAGTCCAGCTGCCATAATCTGTGAGCCAGTCTATACCAGCCTACTGCCACTCCAGCTGCACCGGCATCCAGCCGTCCAGGCTGCACCTACCCAGAGACTGTACCTGCCTGCAATCAGTTCTCCCAGCTGCACATTCCCGAGGACTGTACCTGCCTGTGTCCAGGCGTCCTGGCTGAACCTACCTGGAGACTGTCCTTGCCTGTATCCGCGACTCCTTTGGCGTCAGCTATTGAAGTTCCCTGGCACCTAACTAGCAGCACAAGCCTAACTTCACCATCACAGGCTCTAATGAAGATAAAATAGTTGCTTAGGCTTGCCCCTCCAGGTAAAGATTGGTGCCTCGGCCCAGTGGGTCCACTCCCCTACTCTACTTTAGGCTAGCTCAGGGTCAGCCAGGGCCTAGACACATGATTGTGCATGGGGGAAACTACTCATCTGGGAACAATAGGGAGAACAGGGTTCAGACTCTGATAAGCGTTAAGGGTGACCCCCCGCTTCCCTCTTCCTATTACCAGAGCCACCCTTTTACATTATGGCTGGTGTCCCCCTCCTGTTGCACTGCACGCTGAGCATTTCATAATTGCGGTGTGACATTAGGATCCAGGATGAGGGACATTAGTACAGGATAACGAACATCACTGCATAATAGAGACAGGGGTGCAAAATATGTTTTTATAGGATTAAGAAAACTACAAGGACCCATACATCTGACCAATATACATGGGGGGTGGGTCACGTTCAAATTTGCACAGGGCCCATTGGACTTGAAATGTTGCTGATTAGTAGCTACCATGATTAGACACTACCATGTCATGACAGCAGTAGTAAGTAAACCTCTTTGCACAGAATATAAAGGGACAAATATACTGACAATGTAGTCACTTGGCACCAAAATTAAAAGTTCTTATTCTTCAAAACTAAGGCAACGTTCCAACAATGAGCTTTTGTTCAGTTTTTGAAGTTGCAGAATTTCTGCACCATTTCTGTACATATTACGTAAATTAATTACTTTTTTACATGTTTTTCTGTGTACATTTTTATCGAGTTTTTTTTTTTTTGCTGCGTGTTTGTCTCTTTTTAGTATGTTATGTTTTATATAAAGCTGTTTTGTTTCTGACACTTCCTGGTATTGGACTTTGACAAAACTTTATTAACATACTTAGGGTACCTTTACACGCCGCTACAAGGTGGAAACAACCGGGTTGACGAGACAAATGTATCTTGCACCGCCAAATCAACCCGAGGTAGCGGTTTGTAAAGTAGGTTGTTTCCACCCGTCACTTGCGGCACCTGTTTCAGAGCAGTGCTCTAAAACAGGTTGATTTCAACCCGGTGGTAACGGCGTGTAAACACGGTAGGGTAAGGTTCATTAATCACCTATATAACTCCCCGGGGCATGACACAGCCTCCGTGAAACCACCCCCCTTCAGCGATCATTGGTGGAAGCTCCTGCGTTGTGGTTGGTTGTCGCTGCGTAGGGCGGCATATTTAATGAGCTGACCAGTCACACTACACAATTGCTCGAGCATCATGTATTAGTCAGCCTCCTGCGCTGGCTGGCCAATCAAGATGCTATTGCTTTGTCCTATCAGCGTACGAACCTCTCGTAGTCCACAATTCTGGCATGCCTATGTGTTGTCCCTGCTGCACCAGGTCCGCCCATATTACCTTGTTGTAGTGGCGTGTAAATGGGGTAAGGTGCTTTTCAGAATGTAACTTTAGGCACCCGGTGGTGCAGCCAGAGATAGTTTCTACCTTCTGTAGAGCACCTTGTAGCAGCGTGTAAAGGCGGTGCGCGTACCGTTTGTAACTGTTGGTGCGTGCTCGTGCACGTGAAGCACCCGGTTGTTTCCACCTTGTTGTAGCTCCCCGGGATGCAAGAGGACTCAGAACACGAGTGCTGCAAGCAGGGAGAGATGGACGGAAGCGCCAGAGGGTGAGTTACATTGTTTGTTATTTTATTGTGTGCAGCAGCATGAGGGGCCATATCCAAGATGGGGGGGGAATATTCAGGATGAGAGGGCCTTGTATAACGATGACGGGCCATATCCAGTATGGGGGGTAATGTACCTGGATGGTGGGGGCTATGTACCAGCATTGGGGGCTATATACCAGGATGGGGTGTCATATCCAGGATGGGGGGCTATATGCAGGGTGGGGGCTATATCCAGGGTGGGGGGCTATATCCCAGGATGGGGAGCTATATACCAAGATGTGAGGCTATATCCCAGGATGAGGGGTAATGTACCTAGATGGTGGGGAATATATCCAAGATGGGAGGTTGTATCCCAGGATGGCGACCCATATCCAGGATGGGGGATGCTATATACCAGAATGGGGGGCCATATTCCGGATGGGGGCTATACCCCAGGATTAAGGGCTATATACCAGGATTGGCAGCCATATCCAGGATGGGGATTATATACCAGG
The DNA here is from genome assembly GCA_033576535.1 of Allobates femoralis. Lineage (NCBI taxonomy): Eukaryota > Metazoa > Chordata > Amphibia > Anura > Aromobatidae > Allobates > Allobates femoralis. Next base: position 646,679,179 of record JARQOC010000003.1, read on the forward strand.
ATGGGAGGCATATATTATCTGGAAGGGGCCCAAGATGGGGATGTAACCCCTATAAGTATCAAAAGCACATCCCCCTTATAAGAGTGCATTATAACCGCATTTTTTGCTTAATTTTTTTTTCTCTATTTTCCTCCTCCAAAATCTGGGTGTGTCTTATAGTCTGGCGCATCTGAAAAATACGGTATGTAATAGCTTTCTGTCACCTGTCTATACATAGCTTTATCTTTTTTTTATTCCTTGGAAATGTGTACATAAAAATACGACGCCTCACGCATGATCTATTTGCCATTTCAATTTTTTCTAACACCATTTCACTTGCATTGCAGAGTCTCAATCTAAATACGCGACCTTCGCAGCATGCTGTGATTTTTTCCTGAGGAAACATTCACAGATCTGCTCTGACCTCATTCATTAACATTGGTCAGAGTGTAATACAAGATTTCTTGCATTGTACTTGTCCATTTTAAATGCTTTTATGAGTGATCCCTCAAAGAGATTCCTTGGACAATCCATTTGTATAAGGATAATCTAAGGAAAATAAGGTGGTTACATAATGTTGTATTTCTGGGACCTCCAACAATCAGCTGTAATGTGTGGCAAATCATAGCAGGAAGTGTTTAATTGAACTGCAATGTGAACATGGGTTAAGGGAAAAATAACTTGAAATGGGCTTTCTGTGAAATGTAAAGGCCACTTTACACACACAGATATCTGACTGTAACCAACTTCTGAACAGATCTCTGGTTGCAGTGAAATCATGGACACATTGCTCCATGTTGTACACAGCCACAAAATGGAACAATGTGTCCATGATTTCACTGCAACCAGAGATCTGTTCAGATATTGGACACAGATATCTGTGTGTGTGAAGTGGCCTTGAGATCTTTTTGTAGATGATCTTCTTGCCAGTGATTTTATGGAGGTGCTATAATTACATTTCCTTAATATTATTTTAAAATGTTTTTTTTTTTTTAATCACATAACATCCTTATAAGGGTACCGTCACACCTGGCCATATCGGCGGAGATATCACCGGCGACGCATGGGGGTGCGCACAATTTTGGCGCCCCGCCAGCTTCGTGTCACGTGTTCACATGCGGCGATACCTCCGGCGACGCACCGGCGATGTCCCAGGCGCCATCGTCTCTGGGTGTCCACAAACCCCAGCGGCGATCCTGTAACATGGGGGCCAATGGCTCCCATCGCCTGTAACATCAGCAATCGCCATGTCACATGGGGCGATGTGTACACATCGCCCCAGAGTGCTCGCCTGGTTTCAGAGCAGTGCTGAGAAACCAGGCGACTACTCTAAGGCGATTGTTAGCGCCGACATCGCCTCTTTACATTAGGCGACGCACTGGCGCTGTCGACGGTGATAGGCCACGCCCCTGCGTCGCCTATGAAATTGCCGCCGATATGGCCAGGTGTGATGGTACACTCATAGATGTTGAATCACAACAGTATTGAAAAATATAGTAGATTTTGCGAAACACAGTACTGAAATGATCTACAGCAGATTGTAAATGATTAATCAATTAAACTACTAACATCCAACAACAAATGAAACAATGTTTTTAGCATGACAAATGCCAAGAGACAGTGATATTGTGCTGATGCAAAGTCCAAACCTACACTGTTGTCCTGTAATGACCCCAGAGTGGAGTGCCAGGTACACACTTCTTAAATGGGTATTTGTAAGTTTAATACACAGCTTGATAATTAAGATTTTAATCCACAGCTTGATAAGATCTGAATAAATAGCTTGATTTTAATAAATGATTTCATGACAAATTGTACCACAGATCTCCTTGTAGAATTGCCATGAAGTAATTGGACTATATCACATGATTGATATCATTATACAACACATAACTGTATTTTGCACATTAAGCTGCATAAGTCAAATAGCTGTCACTTTGGTGCCAAGTTTCCGTAATACAATTATGTCTACTGTATGTACAAAGTATCTGCATCCATAACAGATTCTAATATTTTTGACAAGAATACTGCCGCATATCTAAACATAACTTTATCGAATGTAATGGATCCATGTATAACTCAATGGAGTCCATCAGTCACAGACAGAAGTGACAATGCAACTTTAATTGAGAAGAAAAGAAATAGCATCGCTTCCATTGTCTATTCAGTGCTATAGTGATCACCAGGACACATCACTTTCAATACTCATAGTTGTGTTCAGTGGGGTGAACAATCTAAAGTCCAAACACAATGAAATTTAAGGCCAAACATCAATGAAGTAGAGAGCCGGATCTCCTGACCTGAGCTGACTGTCTAATAGCCATATATGACGGAGTGAGCTCAGGACAGGGGCTACCTCAAAATCCTCTTCAACAAAGCTTTTTATGAACCTAACCTTTGTGAAGCTTCACAGCGAGGTCAGTTTTTTTGGATGAATTTGAAATGGACCCATTCCAGAATCCTCATGCTCCAAATACCCTTTGAATCATTTTCATATTGATTTTAATTCAAGATCCACTTTACTTTTCATGCAAGGAGTTAGGCTGGGGTCACATTAGCGTTTTAAAAATCAGATCCTGATCCGGTTTTGAGCTGTTAAAAAGCTCAAAACCGGATCAGGAACCGCAGCCCATAGGAGCCGATTATGTAAACAGAATTGCACTTCATGCGATCCGGTTACCACATCCGGATTTGCAGCCTGCGTGAAAAATCATGCAGGCTGCAGTTTTCGGAGTGGTTTGCAATCCACAGCAGGATTGCTATAATGGGCTCCTGTGGGAGCCCATGCGGCTGCTGCAAGGCACTTGTGAATGCCTGCAGCAGCCGTATGCTTTGTTCATCCCTGCCACCGCAGGGATGAACAAAGGGTTAAATGTTAATAGTAACATGCTGTTAATCTATGGGCAGCGCACCACCATAGACCTAATGTTAAAGCTTTCAGGACCATGGATAGCGGCAGATACAGTACGAAGATTACGTACTGTATCTCCTCCACAGTGAGGAGCCGCTTCATTCATAAAATTGTAAATGCCAACAATAGCCAGCAAGACTTTAATTCCACATATTAACCCCTCACATGCCCACCTGTGTGGACATCATGTCTCTAGGGAGGGTGGGCACCCCCTAGAGACATGTTGCCCACATCTATTATTAACATTTAACCCTTTGTTCATTCATGCGGCAGCAGAGATGAACAAAGCATACAGTAACCGGATTGCTCCGGATTACACATCTAGAGCAATTCGGTTACCGCATGCGGAGATAAAGACACATTTTTAAAAAAAAAATGTGTCTGAAGGCACTTGCGGTTAGCGCACCCAGATCTGGATGCGGTAACCGCAATTTGCCTTCCTAATGTGACCCTAGCCTTATTGACAGTTATTCCCGATGAGGTTTTGAAAAATGCCTAGTGGAAAAAATGAAGTGATGTAAATTTTTTAAGGCAGATTCCTCATTGGGTACCTTTACACGCCAAACATGCGGCGATAAATATTGACGGTGATATGTCGCCCTGGAATTATCGCCGCCAAATTCCCTCCTAATTGCGGCGTGTATTTGGGGAATTTGGCGGCGATATGTCGCCTCACTCCGGTCGCCTGATTTCAGAGCAGCAGTGCTCTGAAATCAGGCGACCGGAGCGAGGCGACATATCGCCACCAAATTCCTGAAATACACGCCGCAATTAGGAGGGAATTTGGCAGCGATAGTTCCAGGGCGACATATCACCGTCAATATTTATCGCCGCATGTTTGGCGTGTAAAGGTACCCTTAAGGTATCTTCACACGCGACAATATTGCTAGGCAATTTCACTGGCAATTTGCTGGTTGCTGTGAAATCATGGACACATTGTTCCATTAGTACACGGCAACAAAATAGAACAATGTGTCCATGATTCCACTGCAACCAGCAAATTGCCAGTGAAATTGCAAGTGAAATTGCTAGCAAAATTGCCACGTCTGAGGGTACCTTTAGGCCTCATTCAAACATCAGTTTTTCAGGCACATGTCCTGGGTTTTTCCCAGATAGAACACATGGAACTGTTCACGTACAGGTGTATCTCAATGAATTAGAATAACATCAAAAATATCATTTATTTCGGTACTTCAATCCATAAAGTGAAACACATTTATTATATAGGGTCATTACAAACAGAGTGATCTATTTCAAGTGTTTATTTCTGTAAATATTGATGATTATGATTTACAGCCAATGAAAACCCAAAAGCCATTATCTCTAAAAGTTAAAATATTATATAAGACCAACTGAAAAAATTATTTTAACTCATAAATGTTGGTCTAATGAAAACTATGTACAATAACTGCACTCAATACTTGGGGCTCCTTTTGCTTGAATTACTGGATCAATGCAGCGTGGCATGGAGGCGATCAGACTGTGGCATTGCTGAGGTATTATGGAAGCCCAGGTTGCTTTGATAGCAGCCTTCAGCTTATCTGCATTGTTGGGTCTGGTGTCTCATCTTCCTCTTGACATCTCTCTATGGGTTGTAGGTCAGGCAAGTTTGCTGGCCAATAAAGGACAGTGATAATGTGGTTAATAAAGCGGGTATTGGTACTTTTAGCTGTATGGACAGGTGCCACGATTTGCTGGAAAATGACATTTCCATGTGGGGAACGTATCCATAGGACTTGCAGACTTGCAGCTATATGCGAGTTTCATGATGTTTTCTCTTCTATGGAATGTGCCTCTGTTCTGAATATATGCACAGGTTGCATTAGATATGGTAAATGAACAATTGCACACTCTTTGGTTTTTGTTTGCAAACAAAAAACAGAGTGTGCAATTGTTCATTTACCATATCTATATTGTGGGTTCACCAGACCTCTCAATTGGCACCTCTATCTATGTAATAAAGCTCAGAGTGCACGCCTTCTTATCGTATTACAGGTTGCATTAGGTGACATAATTATTTTCGGCATTAATGACAGGACTACTTCGACAGGTTCCCCTCATTCAATCCCCTTACATTGCATGATATCTGTTTTCATTTAAGTAATACACTGTCAATTTATATGCCTTTATATGCATTCAAGTGCTGTCTTAGGGCCGCTTCACACTGCGGCATGATCCGGTCCGGTTCTGTCTGGGAGGAACCTGACAGCCGCGGACCGGATCAGCACACAGGACTGGGGGGCTATTATGCCCTCCAGGTCCTGTGTGCAGCGCACGCAGTTCCCGCTGCTGATAAGCGGCTGCAGCTGCGTGCGCTGCACACAGGACCAGAGGGCATAATAGCCCCCCGGTCCTGTGTGCTGATCCAGTCCGCGGCTGTCAGGGCCTCCCGGACAGAACCGGACCGGATCATGCCGCAGTGTGAAACGGCCCTTAGTGGTTTATCATTGTTTATTTGCCAATACTTTGTATATTGAGTGTGTATATACTGCATGTGGCATTGTTCAAATTATATCTAGCTCCCCCCCCACCTATTCGGTCAACCCACGGTTGTGTGTAGTTGTTAATTTTAAATTATTTTCATTTTGTATGTTCTGTGAGTCCTTAATAAAAGTTGATTTCTTTTGATTTCTTATAACTCAGTGGTGTGCCGCTACTTTTGTCAACTCTATTCTCCCCATTCGGATCATTGAACTTGATGCTCTGGAGCAGCCGTTCTGAATGATCGTAACGATATGGCAGCATTTTTGTGATCTAGACTTTTTTTAATTATTATTATTATTTTTTTTGATACATAAATATAATTTTTATATATTTTGTTTTATTTGTTTGGATCATTGGGTTTGTCGATTGTTTTACGATTGTCTGCTTTGCCTACAATTTACAACTCAGATAGATCAGCCATTGCAGCTGTATGTAAAAACTTCAATTAGGTAATTTTCTATAAAGTCTGAATTGGAAGCTATTCATTGCACTGTTTATGCCTGTGTTCCATGTTTTATCTTTGTGGTCTTTCTGTGCCCCAGTCGTTTTATGTTTTTAATTAAACACACCTAAAGGTGGGCAGTGACAATTAAGCAGGGCTTCCCTGTTGTATGTCTGTTTAAGGCTGGTTTCACACTGCAGTCAGATCAGGTCAGATCAGGTCAGATCAGGTCAGATCAGGTCAGGTTTGTGTTCCAAAACCAGGAGAGGAACTTGCAAAGAAAAAGTATAATTGAAAGATTACATCTGTTCTAGGTTTTTGAGCCACTCCAGGTTTTGGCACACAAAACCTGACCTGATCTGACCTGATCTGACCGCAGTGTGAAACCAACCTTAGGGAACTGAGGTCACCAGCCGGTTTCAGGACTCATAGAGGTGCCACCCGGCACAAAATGGTTTGCTGTCGTCTGCTCCTTCCCCTCTCCTCCTTGCACTACATGTAATCGTTGAACCACAATATAGAAGACTTCCACCTTCTCCCGGTGAGTGCCGCTTTTTCATTCCTTTCTAAACGAATTTCCATGTCTGATTGACTATTAAGTGTGCAACCTGGGAGCAAGCGTACCCGATAAACCACAAGTGTGGTGCCGGATCCACTACTACATGTCAGTACCATATGGTGCCCAGCTGAATTTGTTGTCATACTTATACTTAAACTTTGAGGATTGTGGCAAAGGTGCTGATGTTCAGACAATGGGATGTTCAACCAATCGGAAATATATATTATTATATATATATTATATGTTAATGCCAAGAGATAAGCTGACCAATCAGGATGTTACAATGTATATCAAAGTAATGCCTATATACGTTTGAGTCAATGATGTAATAAAGACTGGAGATTGAGACAAAAAGGGACCTGTTTCTGATACATGATTGTCTCAGAGTAGCTTTCTGTGTACGTACGTGGTCTCTATAATTTAATCAGGAGCACACAAGTCTCATGCATCACATGCTGAGTGGCAATAATAGCAAATAACCTAATTATATAATAGGTTGAGACATTCTGCACCATCAAAAACTCACCAAAAGCTCATTGTGGGAACGTAGTCTAGTTCTCTTATATTCTCATTATAAGACTGGGTTCACATTTGCAGACCCCTCCGCAGTGTTCTGAGGAGGGGTCCGCAATGTGACCGCAGGGGCCACAAGCTCCTATCTTTATAATGGGAGCGCACGGTGCTGCGCTTGACAGCGCATGACCGTGCACACCCATTCACTCCCATATGTGATCTGTGCGCAGGCGGATGCCTGCGCACAGATCACACAGTCTCGTCCGCACCAGGGACGCGACATGTTGCATTCCTGGTGCGGACGAGACTGTGTGATTTGTGCGCAGGCATACGCCTGCGCACAGATCACGTATGGGAGTGAATGGGTGCGCATGGTCCTGAACTGTCAAGCGCAGCACCGTGCGTCCCCATTCTAAACATAGGGGCTTGCGCTGGCTGCGCACACATGGCGATTCCCCTCCGCAGAACGCTGCGGAGGGGAACGCCAGTGTGAAGGCAGCCTTAGAACATATTATATTCTGAGAGGATAAAAAATCTTAGTGATGCTTTATTTCTACAGTATACTGTGAAGAAGGTCTCATACACGCAGCAGCCCTGTGTACACAACCCTGTATGGTGGCACACATATTGCCTGTGGGTCTATATTATGCAGTTATCGCACTATGTTGTGTCGCATGTTGTGTGCGATAACTGTATCATAAAACACCTCTTTATACCTCTGATTTTATAGCATGGGCCCATAAATGTATATGAGTATCATATTCAGACTTCACTGTTTACAATCTTTAGGTTAGGACTAAATGAATATATATCCTTTTATGAAATATTTTCTAAAATATACAAGAAAGTAATAAATTATAAAAATATAAAGATATGTAAGACAAATCTGTATTGTTGTTTATCATTATCTTCACATATCACTCTATTATGTGATGAACCTATTTCCTCTCACTAGGGCAGGGGTTAATAAAAAAGAATACAAAAAAAATCAATCATATTTTTATAATCCATATTCAGGATTCGTCTGGCTAAGGCTGGCTTCACACCACGATTTTCCCCTGTCAGGTTCTGTCTGGTGTTTTGTAGGAAGCACCAGACAGAACCTGACAGCTCCGGACAGAACAGATCCGGAGAGCAAATATGCCCTCTGTCCTGTTTTCTGCCGTAATCAGCAGATCACAGCTGCAGGAGCTGTCTCTGCTGAAATTTCAAAATCGCTGCTACCGGGGAGCTGGCCGCGGTCCTGAAATCTCAGCGGGGAGCTCTCCACGGTGCTGAAGTTCAGGAGTCGGATCCAATTTTCTGTTGCTTCCAGCGCTATCCGGCGTCTTAGACTCCCATGTTAGGGGCGTTGGATCGCACCGGATCTGGGAGGATTCGGGTGGATCCGATTTTGGCAGATTTTTGCCCTGGACACCAAAACACTGCAAGGTGCGAAAAAGAAACAAATTATGGCAAAACACTGCCATCCAGCCCAATAGGAATACTATGGGGCCAAAATCTGATCCGTGGATGTCCGGTTCACACCGGACTGCCCCGGATCACACAAACCGTGGTGTGAAGCCAGCCTAAGGATCCATCAGTTCCACCAGTGAGTACAGTAAATTCTCTAATAAAACAAACGGCGGGTAATTTGGCTCAATAATTAAACCCACAATACAATGCTTTAGTATCTATACATGCATGGTCCTGAGGTTAAACAATAAATACATATATTTACAAATCAAGCAAAAAACTAAAGTCTGGTACAAAGAAGCTTGTCCTGCTTGTCTTTCTTAGCACCAAAGTTAAGCATGGTAAAGGAGTCCAGGATCTCCATCATACTCCGGTCCTTGGTCTCTGGCAGTATCCAGAAGGAAAATACAGCTGCAGATATGCAGTAAACCAAGAAGAAAATGAAGCAGAATGTCCCCAATCCTTCCTGTAAAAAGACACAGAATGATATAGTGAGGTTATATGCCTTCACACACTGTATTTATCTGTCTATGATTTCAGTGTTTGGCTATTTTGGAACTACAAACCTTTACATGATCAGTGCAACCTTCCATTAATAGACCATAAACCTCGCTCAGTTTTTGTATTTGGCAACAGATAGAGATACCAATTAGTCTTTAATTTTAATTGTAAGTGGAATCCTCTCTAAATAATTGGAGTAAAATTCAACTATTGTGTTATACTTGGGCAATGTCTAAAGGCCACGTTACACACACAGATATATTGGTCACAGATCTCTGGTTGCAGTGAAATCATGGACACATTGCTCCATTTTGTGGCTGTGTACAATGGAACAATGTGTCCACGATTTCACTGCAACCAGAGATCTGTGACCAATATATCTGTGTGTGTAACGTGGCCTTAAGGGGACAATGTATGGCACATGGATTCTGTCTTTCGTGTTCATTGTCCACCCAACCTCAAATCCTAACACAGCACACATGTTTTGCTCTAAGTGTTTTTTGTGTTTTAAAGCTGCAAACATGGGTCCAGACAGAGGTCTACATATAAATCAGGATAGCCCACAGCGGCCATTTGGTATATCACCATTAGCGCTAGTTACAAATGGATCCAGCTAACCATTCTGCCTCATACCAGATACCCTGACGCCTCCCAAATCATTATGCTGTTACCACATCTTATAATGTTATATGAAATTTTATTGATATTGTCCTTATTTTGTAGAATAAATAAAAACTAACAGCAGAAAATGAGATAAAATGTGACAGGTAAACCCTGGTAGCTCCAACACCAAATATCTGATACCTCGGTCTTTGCGCAATTCCGGAATCGATGACATGTCTTATTGTAATATGACTGCTCAGGTGCCACGTTGCACACTTACAGATATTACTGCTGTGCCCAGTGATTAGCTGGGCGGTTATGTACCAATGTGCCTCATAATCATACCTGGAATATACACTATGCCCTGTGGTGGACAGCCGGAGCATGCTGGAGAAATTACTGATTTATGAGGTGGGCGATTTTCAATACCGGTTTACCTATTTATTGTGAATCGCCACCTCTCTCTTTATATCATCCACCTTGCCTGGCGTTGATAGTTGCCTCTGTCAATGTTTAGTCTATTGAAGATTGGTACCTAACATTTAGCCCTTTAACAACCATTAGTATGTCTTTTGTGTGGCCATTAAGGGGCTATTTGACACCCACTATTTTATAGTCTTGTGGCATATGCCCTGCGTTGGTATCCCGTGCTGTGTGGAACATTTGCTCAGCTATCTTGACTGCCCGTATTCAAGCTGTTTAATAAAAATCTTAACTCATCATATATTAGCCAGATAACAATATTAACTGCACTGGTATTAGCCATTTTAATTTGGACATTCAATGTCAATGTTTCCAATGCACCTTTCTATTGAGTGACCTTAAAAGTTAGAGATCCTATCATTGCTCTTATTAATTTGCTGATCCAAAACAATAATAACTAAATGATGTTGCTAGCCTCAACCTACTTGACAAATAGCTTGGCTATATGGTAATATCCCTGGGGTTTAGCTCAATGAAAGGAAAACGTATCCCTATTACACACAACCGATTTTCTGTGGTTTTCACAGATAGCACTCAGACTTATGATATTCCATGGGGCTGTGCACATCTCCAACTTTTTTCTCGGCCAGTATGGTGTGAAGAACAGATCAGTCATATCTCCGATATTGATCCACATGTCAAATCAAAATCAGCAATGTAAGTCTATGGGTCTTTAGAAAACATTGGGCCAACATGGATGACATCCGAGGACAGTCTAATTTAGAAAACATTGGGCCAACAAGGATGACATCCGAGGACAGTCTAATTTAGAAAACATTGGGCCAACATGGATGACATCCGAGGACAGTCTAATTTTCAATCTGATCAGAATAGTCAGACCTTTTTTCTCAGATGGAAAGAATTTGGTCCTTAACCCTAACCTACAAGTCAGAGAAATGGTTAATGCTTGTATCCCTGATAGTTTAAGACACTAAAGAGGTTAATATCTGTATTCCTGGTGGTAAGGAACAGTAAAAAAGTTAGTGTTAGGCCATGTGCACACATTGAGAATTTGGTGAGTTTTTTATCTCACGATTTGTAGCCAAAACCAGGAATAGAGCAATCCGAGGAAAAGCTTAATAGAAACACACCACCACTTCTGGATTTATCACCCACTCCTGGTTTTGGATTACAAATACTCAGGTAAAAAACTCACCAAATACTCACCGTGTGAATGTGGCCTTAGCGTGCCAGATATTATGGGCTACAGAAGAGATTATGGTCTCCATACCTGGTAGTCTAAGGCAGTAAAGTTAATGTCTATTTCCCTGATGATTCAGGACAATAAAAATGTTAATATTAGTATTCCTGGTGGTCCAAAGCAGAAAACAGTGTTTTGAACATCTGCCTGGTGTTCACTAGGTTACTTAGACCTCCAGTAATAGAAAGGTAGAGACTAGAATAGACATCCCCTCACTTAGGCAGGATTACACAAATTACTCCTGATGAAATGGCATGAAATCTGAAAGGCGAGTTATTTTATTATGTTATCACATAGACTTTTGTCAGGCAAATTTCATAAAATCTTAACCCCTTTAAAGGGATATGAAGTTAGAGCGGGCCCAAAATAACATCTAGAATTAACAGAATTCCTTTTTTATCTGTGTTAAAGGGGAACTCCGAGGAGAAAATTGTATGGTCTTTGCACTCCTATAATATACTGCTGAGCTGTCTACTACACTTGTATAATGTTTAGAACACCTGTAAATCACTTATTTACTAGCCATGCCTCACCCATCACCCCTCCCTTATGGAACGTCACGTCACGCTTGATTGTGCAGCTTCCCCTGCAGTGATCATCAGCGAGTCCGATAACAGACACTTTCTCACTTCAATCGTGTGGGCATGATGTCACAGAAGTTCCTGCTATGACAGCCAGTCTCTTATAATGGCATCCCCTGCAATCAGTCCGATGAGAGGAGGTGTGGCCACACCCCTGGCTCTCTACACAGAAGCAGAGACTTGCTCAGAGCAGGACGTTCTGTGACGTTACGCCCGCGTGATTGGAATGAGGAAGCGTTTTTATATCCGACTTGCTTATGCTCACTGCAGGGGGAGCGGCACAATCAAGTGTGACTTCAACATTTCAATCAAGAGGGGTGACGGGTGAGAAGCAGCTGGTGAATAAGTTATGTCCAGGTGTTCTAAACATTATAAAAGTGTAGTAGGGAGCTAAACATTATAGTATAGGAGTGTAGGGATCATACAATTTTTTATATCTCCCCGGAGTCCCCTTTAAAAATCCTACCTCAACGAAAGGAAAAGCCAAGCCTATTACAAACAATCCAAGCCAAATGAGGACTCCGGTTATGGCATATGCAGCTGGTCTGTAGGATTGCACAAACAGCTCCGTGGGCAGGACACAAGTTACACCTCCTGTAACGTAAGGATTAGAAAACATTTCATTGTATTCAGGAATTCTAATTCACCAGATCGCAATAAACACATCACTATTTATTACATTAACAGTGAAGCTGTATTATATGATTTAGAGATAATGAAGACCCAATTATTTTAGACTATTTTGGATCAGATTTGTTAATCACTGGAATAATATAGATAAACACTATGCGTTCATCATATTAACAGGCAACCAACCTGGACCCAATCCGTAGCTCAATGTAAAGGCGAAGATTAATGTACAAGAAGCATATGGCAGCCATGAATATGCATCCTGCAGGGAAGAGAATGACTGTATAAATACTCATGCACAAGCAGTTCTGTCTCTTGTATAGATGTCACCAATTAGAATAAGAGGGTACTGATCAAAATAAAGAGCTCATTATTAATAATATTACTATGTCTGTTGTTAGAATTAAGAAAGAAAATTAGCTTTCAAGCTGATGGAAGGAAAAGACATTTAAAGAATATGCCCACTTGAAGTTAGATAGAGGGACGCAGCTCTCTAACCTCAGGTGAACTTTCCCTCATCACACTGCTCACAACGAGAGGTCCCGCTGTGACCCAGGAAAATTCACCTCAGGTCAGAGAGCTGCGTTGCTCTATCTGACCTCAGGTGACCCAGACCGTCATGTCACCACTCTCACAGAGGGAGCAGAAACTCAGTTAGTGAACAGTCATCGCAGAGGATCATGGAGGCTTTGTGAGGGATTAATAAAGATGGAAATGAGGTATGTGTTTGTGTTTTTTGTTCAAATAAAATTATTTTTCTCTGTGTGGTGTATTATTTACTATTTAGTAGAGATTCATAATCGACAGATCTAACATTGGCTCGACATTATTAATCTCAGGTTTAGTGCCAGCTGGCAAAACCCCTTTATTACCCAGTGTGCCACCACCACAGGGCAGCTGGAAGACTCGGGTACAGCACCAGAAAATAGCGCTTCAATGAATGTGCCATTTTCTGGAGTGGCTGTGGTCTGTATTTAACAGTGTGGAGGACCCAGAACACTTTGGCCTCCCCATGTTATGAATTATAGCCCCCAACTGCCTACTTGTACCAGACTGGAAATCAAAAATCCAGCAAAGCTCTGCATAAATTTTTTTTTTAATTACCGTATGTCATGAAATAATTAAATAAAAGGGATCTCCTGTACTTTTATTACCAGCCAGGTAAAACTAGGCAGCTGGGGGTGGGTGGCAGCCCATACCTATTTGCTGTACCTGGGTTGGTGACCAAAAATACAGTGGAGTACCACATCACATTATGACATCTTGAACCACTTTTTTATTTCCAGCCTTTAACCTAGCTTTATTCACAGTCACAGCAGTGAACAATTGTTAAAAAAACACAGCAAAATCCACATGAAAAAAGTAGCAAAAGCACACCAAGAGACCACTAACTTGTGTGGATGTTTGAAACATTGTGCGGATTTTTGACGTCAAAAATCCACAGCACACATTCTACATCGGCATATAGCCTTACATTTACATTGTAAAAGAAAACATTTTGTGTAACTTCTACTGCTTTCAGAAAAAGCATTTAAAGGCGTATTCTAAAGTTTGGAATTTATTCCCTATTCACTACCAGATGAGACCTTTGTGGTATGTGGGATTAGGAGATTAGGAGATTTATCAGATTGCAGAAATCCGCTCGTCTATTAACACGAGTGAAGCGGATTTATTTTTATTTGTGTTGAAGGGGCTAAGGGTCCCTTTACACGCCGCCACAGGAAGGTAGAAACCGCCAGGCATCGGACACAATTGTGCCTGTTGCCTTGAAAAGACCACGATGTGGCGGCGTGTAATTCAGGACTTTCCTTCCTGTGTATTCTGATACCTGTGTCTGGGCCGTGCTCAAAAACAAGAAGGCTTAATCCCTATGGTGGCGGCGTGTAATCGGGGCACAGGCAAGGTATTTGCGTGCCCTAGTGAATTGCCTGGGGCGTGCCACAGCATCATGTATACCACGCCCCATCAGCTATCATTGGTTGGGGCTACTGTGCAACCATTGGCTATCCCTGCACAGGGTGCCATAGTCAGCGAGCTGACCAGTCACACTCCACGTTTGCAATGGCGTCATGTATTAGCCAGCCTTCCTGCGCTGGCTGGCCAATCATGATGCTATTGCATTGTCCAATCACCATACGAGCGTCGCGTAATACACAACTCTGGCACGCCTATGTATTTACGGCGCGCAATATGTACGCCCATATTCCCTTGTAGTAGCGGCGTGTAAATCAGGGAAGGTGCTCCACAGAAGGTAACCCGCGGCACCCATCGGCACTTCCGGGGAACGCAAATACCTTCTGTGGAGCACTTTGTGGCGGCGTGTACATGCGGCATCAGGGATCGTTAGGCACCGTTGCAAACGCGCGCACGTGCGATGCCTGCCTGTTGCTGCCCTCTGTGGAGGCATGTGAAGGTACCATAAGAGTTCCTTTTTGATCCTGCTGAGATTCCATATAGCCCTAATTTTAGCTGTTGCACCTTGCCGCCACTCCCTTTCATTATTTTAATTCACTCCTAATGGCCCTGTCACATACTACGATATCGTTAACGATATCATTACAACGTCACCGTTTCATTGTGTGTGAAATTTACCAACGACCAACGATGAGATCGTTCGTTGGTTAATGACCTGGACCATAGATATATAGTTTGTCTCACGTTGGGCTGCCAGCATCGGCGCATGTGACAACAGGAGACCAACGATGAACGAGCTCCCAGCGCCGCACAGCAAGCACTGGGAACTGATAACCAGGGTAAACAGCGGGTAACTAGGTTACCCGCTGTTTACCATGGATACCAGCGTTCTCACTGGTCCTGATTGCTGGTGAGTCTGCCTGTTTGACAGCTCACCAGCGATCAGCTAACGATGTCCCAGCGATCCACATCGTTGGTCGGATCGCTGGGACATCGTTAGTTGTAACGGGGCCTTTACTCTTCAATGTTCTAGTTATAGTTCTTCTATTCTGCCTTCCCAGGAGACTTTGTCCTTAAGGAATCTGAAGAGTTCCATTCTGTTTTATTCCTGTTGTTTTTCTCTCCTCCAGTGTTGTCTTATTGTAGTAGTAAGACTAATTGCTGCCCTAATTACTTGCCAGGGCTTAGGAACATTATCGCTCATGAAGAGAAGGACCTCGTGTAGGAATAATAATAAGTGCAGGGTTCAGCCTGGTCGAGATCTGTGGCCATTTTCTTAAAAGTCTCAACTTTTAGTGTCCAGTTGCAGCTTGGCAATGCAATATAGGCACATATAAAATGGTGGCCTCCACTATGCATTGAACACCCCCGGGCCACAAGTTGTGCCCCCACCCTTCGTGCACCCATGGACACTGCCTCCTGAACCTCCACTCCACCTTGCAAACCCTCCTTGGTAAGCCACGGAGAGCTATGGTGGGTCCA
The DNA here is from genome assembly GCA_033576535.1 of Allobates femoralis. NCBI lineage: Eukaryota > Metazoa > Chordata > Amphibia > Anura > Aromobatidae > Allobates > Allobates femoralis. The sequence continues at coordinate 646,694,917 of JARQOC010000003.1, forward strand.
GGATGTGGTGCCATGTACCAGGATGGGGGACCTATGGTGGGTCCAGGATGGGGTGCCATCTACCAGGATTGGGGTGCCATGGTGGGTCCAGATTGGGCTGCCATTAGGATTGGAGTGCTGTGGTGGGTCCGGGATGGGGTGCCATGGACCAGGATTGGGGTGCTATATTGGGTCCAGGATGGGGTGCCATGTACCAGGATGGGGACCATATATACCAGGATGAGGCCCAGGATGAGGGACATATATACTGATTGTAAGAGGGACACTGGCATTATAAGACCGACCCCATTTATCATTAAAAAAAAAATAAATTCCCTTCTCTTTCACTAAATTTGGGGTGCGTCTTATAATTCAGTGCATCTTATAAAGCAAAAAATATGGTAGATATTTACAAAATGGCAAGAAATTGTTCTTACTTGAAGTGTAAGAGTCGCAGTGAGTAAGGTCAATATCAAAGTCAGGATCACATAGTTCACCCATAGTAGCGTTTTTCTGCCCAGACGATCAATGAGGAAACCCTGTAAGTGATGATAATGAAATACAAAAACAAAAGAAGCATACGTGCCAGAAAGTGCTCTATTCCACCTATTGGGCTGTTAATTCTATTTTCCCTCCAGCATACGGTAGTAGTGACCCACTGGAAGGAAACTGATGCAAGAACCGAATCCTTTACAACAACATGTGCATCGGTTGTTGTTCTAGACCATTCAAGCAGTTGGATTTAAATATGCTACACGTTGCAAATCTCGATTTGCCTCCATATTTTGCAGTAGAAACTGGTATAAAAACCCATGTGAAAACTAATACAGATATAACATTAGTTGAGGTTCAAGACTACTGATGCAATGGATAAATGTAAAGCCTAGCCTAAAACGATGACTTATTCACTGTCAAGATGAGTATGTTGTGGCAATTAAACTTGGGGAATACTCACACATAGCACTGTTGTGAAAATTTCCACTGTCCCAATTCCAAGAGAGACATATGGTACCTGACTGGCTGGAATACCTGCGTTCTGGAAAATGTCATATGCATAGAAGTAGACCTAAAATTGGATCAAGAAAATGTTATAAATAATGTGTGCTTGTGGCCTTGAAGAAAGCTGAATGCATATTGGAATGGTGATATGTTCACATCATTTCACTTTTGTCTATATATCAGCATCAGCCTCTATTACGGTAGTTTATAAATATTTTATTATTTTCTAAAACGTTTTTCATCCTAAATATTAATTTTTTGAGATCCCCTCCAAGTTTCTGTATGTCATAAAAGTTTTGGATAACACTTGTGTTTTACACGGATGAGTGCAATCTGATAAAACATCAGACTGTTCTCGCACCGTTGTAAATCAATTAGCAGTGTCCATCTGCCAAAATCGTGCCAAGAAAAAATAGCAGCATGCTGAGTTTGGCAGCGAGTCATGGATCTTACGCAGCCATACAAGTGTACGGGAGCATATGAAACATCACATTGCAGTCGGATGTCACCCAACTGCCTTGTGATATGCGCTGAGCCCAGCAATGCAGAAGATGTAGAGAGTAATCCCCTCCCTCTCCTCTGAAGTTGTGATCCAATCGTAGGCTCTGATCACAGCAAAGTAACATAGTGACACTTGCCTTCTTTAGCAGCAGAGCAGGAGCCGAGGGTCATTAGCATATCGCAGCCGATGCTCACGCATCACATGCCATACCGCATGCTCACACATCATATGCCGATGCTCAAGCATCACATGCCATACCCTGGAACCATGCTGTACCCAGCTTAAATCAGATACAGTTGTGGCCAAAAGTATTGACACCCCTGAGATTCTGTCAGATAATACTCAGTTTCTTCCTGAAAATGATTGCAATCACAAATTCTTTGGTATTATTATCTTCATTTAATTTGTCTTCAATGAAAAAACACAAAAAGAATTGTCCTAAACCCAAATTGGATATAATTCCACACCAAACATAAAAAAGGGGGTGGACAAAAGTATTAGGGGGATGAAGTGACCGTTACCTGGTTGGTCACGAAACGCGTAGGGATCCTGTGGTCCGGACCACCCCTCTCTCCCCTTGTCTCCGTGCAGATGGCCAGTGATGGCCTTGGTAAATATGTGTACTGTTACTGTCATTAGACATTGTAGATTTTCATGCCTGTCATAAATAGTTCTTACTGAGGTGTCTCGCCCCTTATCTGGATACTGGGGCTTATATGAGTGTATGTCTCTCTCCCCATAGGGGATAGTATGGGATGCAGAACATGATATGTTATGTCTATGTAATTTATACCTGTGATCTGTTATAAGAGAGAGTTACTATATACCCCTATGTAAACCTATTGTATTTGGGTCTCTGCGTAGACACCAATTTTTGTATGTAACGATGGAATTTGAACTTTGAGCTGTCTATTTGGCAAATTGCACTTTATATTGAGCCAATTGCTGACTCTAAGCATGTGAGCACTTTAGATCTCCCTTCCCTTTGTCCTTGTCTTTTGTCAGCAACTTTAATAAAATTGAGACTTTTTGCAAAACTTAAAGCCTATACTCCTTTCTCTAAGTTATGGAAAAGAAAAATTGACGAGAGATTTTAATGCAAGATTGTGTGGATGGTGGATAAAGAACCTCAACTAACATCCAAACAAGTTCAAGCTGCCCTGCAGTCCGAAGGTGCAAATGTGTCAACCCGTACTATCCGTCGGCGTCTGAATGAAAAGGGACTGTATGGTAGGAGACCCAGGAAGACCCCACTTCTTACCCCGAGACATAAAAAAGCCAGGCTGGAGTTTGCCAAAACTTACCTGAGAAAGCCCAAAACGTCTTGGAAGAATGTTCTCTGGTCAGATGAGACAAAAGTAGAGCTTTTTGGGCAAAGGCATCAACATAGAGTTTACAGGAGAAAAAAAGGAGCATTCAAAGAAAAGAACACTGTCCCTACAGTCAAACATGGCGGAGGTTCCCTGATGTTTTGGGGTTGCTTTGCTGCCTCTGGCACTGGACTGCTTGACCGTGTGCATGGCATTATGAAGTCTGAAGACTACCAACAAATTTTGCAGCATAATGTAGGGCCCAGTGTGAGAAAGCTGGGTCTCCTTCAGAGGTCATGGGTCTTCTCAGCAGGACATTGACCCAAAACACACTTCAAAAAGCACTAGAAAATCGTTTGAGAGAAAGCACTGGAGACTTCTAAGGTGGCCAGCAATGAGTCCAGACCTGAATCCCATAGAACACCTGTGGAGAGTTCTAAAAATGGCAGTTTGGAGAAGGCACCCTTCAAATATCAGGGACCTGGAGCAGTTTGCCAAAGAAGAATGGTCTAAAATTCCAGCAGAGCATTGTAAGAAACTCATTGATGGTTACCGGAAGTGGTTGATCGCAGTTATTTTGGCTAAAGGTTGTGCAACCAAGTATTAGGCTGAGGGTGCCAATACTTTTGTCCGGACCATTTTTGGAGTTTTGTGTGAAATGATCAATGTTTTGCTTTTTGCTTCATTCTCTTTTGTGTTTTTTCATTGAAGACAAATTAAATGAAGATAATAATACCAAAGAATTTGTGATTGCAATCATTTTCAGGAAGAAACTGAGTATTATCTGACAGAATTTCAGGGGTGTCAATACTTTTAGCCACAACTGTACATGACCAACACAGTACTGGCGGGGTCTGAGGACCAGCACAGTGATGGGACCTGTTGTAATGGTGTTCCAAGAGAGCTGGTTTTAACTGATGAGAAAATGTTAATACTAGCAGCTATAAGTTTGGTACAAAAAACTTTAGTTAAATATGCATTTATCCTTCACATTGGAAGATATACTCATACAAAAGGAGGAAAACACTCACAAAGCTACATAAAATAAGAGTAAAACGATTACCGCATTAATTCCTATAAGCTGAACAGCTCCACAGATTAACAGTAGTGTGATCATCTGCCAGCGCACTGCACGATCCACCAGAAGATCTTTTAAACCCTTGACTTGTTCTCCGACTGCCTCTTTCTCCATCATCATGCTCTCCATCTCCAGACTATGTTCTCCTGGACCCCACAGCTGTTGCATAGCTGGAAAAATACTGAACATATTAAATCTGATGTAACATATGGATAGAGTAGAGTACATTCCTGAAAATAATGTTTCTCACTCCTATACCTTTTAGGCAACCATCTTTGTCACCTTTGTCGATAAGAAGGTATCTGGGCGACTCTGGGAAAAAAGGTAATGTCACCAACTGTATGAGGGCTGGAATAGCATTGCATGCCAAAAGGAAGGGCCACAACTCCTCTGTGCCCATAAATTCTCTACAATGAAATTGAGTAAAATTACAATGATGGAAATATTCTGAGCTTGAAAGAGAATACAACAAAAAAATGCAAGTTTCTGGAACATATGAATACAAGGTGAACTAAATAAAAAACTCAAATCTGTTATTCATCGTACCTAAGTCCTATAACGAAGCCCATTAACTTCCCAATGGCACTAGCAAAAGAAACAGATACGGTGACCATTCCACGTTTACTCTGAGGGGCGCACTCCCCAATATACATTGTGTGAAGATTCAGACCAACACCTGGAAGGAACAGCAAAATGGGGTTACAGTAAAACTGTGTTTCTCACCACCAGTCTTCACCGCCCAGGAACTGATCATGTTTAGTACTGAACAAGCATTGGATTTATGATTTAATTGGTTGTTGGGCCTTGAGGACTGGCGTTCAGGAACACTGCAGTAAAGTATATAATAGATAAATATTGAAGTCCAGATTAAGCATATAATATAAATCCTATTCACTTCCTCCTATAAAAGATGCAAAATTTTAATATAAACCTACAGAGCAATGTAGAATGATAAGACCAAGGCCCGATTCATTAAGACTAGCGTTTTTACACAAGCCCTAGGGTAGGTTCACATTGCTTCTGTACTGTGCATTTAACGGATCCGTTGGACAGCAGCACAAACTCAATGTAATTGACACGTTGACGCATCCATAGGCTTCCATTCAACAATTGCATACTAACGCATGCCAAAAAGGTATACGTTTGCAAGTATGTGTTTATTGAAACTCGCATGCAAATGCAGACTGCAGCGTTTGCCGATCCCAAAACACTTCAAAGAGTTTGGACACTCTGCTAACCAACTCCGGTATAGGATAATAGACGATGTCCCACCCCCGAGAAGAGGCGGGGATAGGATTGCCATGCTAAAAGAAAAGGAGCTCAAGTGGATCTTTGAGCTGGATACATTACAACCAAAAGGAATGAATATTGAGTACGATCAAAGAGGCTGTATATTGAAGTGATCTATTTCTGTAATATTGCATTGGTTATACTGTACCTCCTCATATGTTTTTAACTCTGTTTTAATATAACCCAGTAGAATAATCTGATATCCAGCTTGATGAGGAAGATTTTAAAGGAATGGATGCACCTTACAGACACGAGATATCTTGCACTCATTAATACAAGAATGTTGGGGTAAAGAAAAGCATGTAAACTGATGTACCCTTGAGTCAACGTGATGTTTGAGTTCTGTGCCTACCATGTGGGTAGATTTCCCCTTTTGGTAGACATGATTGGGCAGGAGAGTATATATATAGATGTTTTGGTGGGTTAATAACTGTAATCTCCATGTAACCTAAAAATGATGTTCTTGTCATGTATAGCTATGGATAAATGTGCCATAGAATAAATGGGAGTATGATGCTTTGGATAGATGGTCCTGCTACATATATGATGCTTTGGATAGATGGTCCTGCTACATATATATAAAATGGGATCCTGTGGGGGTAGAATATACAATGTGATGCTACACAGGGAGTTTCCCCCCCCCCCTCTCTTTCCCTTTCTCCCCTAGAATATGAATGGAGGTATATGTTAAAGCGGATTATCTATTTTATATATGGGAAAAAACAGGGGTAGAACTTACAGTAGGATTTTCCTTCCTCCCCCCCCCCCCCTTTTTTTTTCCCCTTTAATTTATTCAAGGCATCCTTCCCATCATTCCCAGAATATCATAATTGATTCTAATGTGAGAGGTATATTGAGTATTGCAGATGGCTCGATATATGATATTGAGCGGATCTGCAATGCTGATATTATATAGAGGGAGTAGGAAGATATATGGGGATATTAATTTAAGTCAATCTTCATATTTATCCACCTGAAGATCTGTATGTTTTGAGACAGGTATAATCAAACATTAGCCTGATGATCTATATATTTGTGTTCTGTTTCCTTGTGGAATATTCAGGGCAGCCCATGAGAATAAGCTTGTTTGATATATTTAATATATATGATATTTGACTCAGAGGGAAGGAATAACTAGTATGCTTGCCCCCTTTTTTCCTATAGAGAAAGTCCCCTATGATGTTTAAAAAAGAGTGAATAAGGAGTTCATAGTTATATTCTATGTATGTACTGATACAAATGCTGTCTGATGGAGACTTTGAGAACAATACATTTTAGATATGCGCATTGCCAGGGGAGCGGTGAACGTGAGCGCACCATAGCAACACAAATGCTGGGACATGAGAATACCGACACCATCTTACACATGCGCATTGCCTGGGGAGCGGTGTACGGGAGAGCACCATAGCAACACAAATGCCAGGACATGAGATCGCCGACGCTTGCGCACATGGACGGATAATAATGCACCAATTGAGAGAAGGAAAGTGCCACATGCGCAGAAGCGGGTAATTGGTGATTGGATGAGATGTTCCCTGCTGCGTGTTGTCGCCGGACGTGTTTGGAGGGTATCCTTGGCAACAGCTAATGCATATTACTGATTGGCTGCAAGCTTTTGTTTACAACTATGGAATACGGACTCTCTACTTTATTTGTGAGATTTTCAGTGGTCCGATGGGTGTGATCTATAACTGTGGGGATCCCCTGGGAGAGGTACTATGCTGAGATATCGACTGGGATGTTTTTAAAGGTAGATATTTGTATGTATTAGTCTAGGTATATATTATGATGTGCAATTGGTTGATATAATGAGGGGGTGTGCTTTACACTATAAAGGGTGACATTTGATGGTATTTGTGAGCTTGATAAAGACCATATGTTTTTGGTCGAAATGTCACTAGTAATGGACGGGAAATAAAGAAGTTTGGAAGTTAACACCAACGTCTGAGGTGCTGTCCTTTGCTTGTATATTGCGTTTTTCAGTCTTATTAGAATAAAAACGCAATATAATGTAATGCTACAGATTTGTGAATACCTGCAGCATTGCGTTACATTGCATTTGATCATGATAGGATAGAAAGATTATAGGATAGAAAGAAAGGATAGATAGAAGATAGATGCTATAATAGCATTACCAGTCTCCCTGCTGTGTCTCCACGCTCTCTCTGTTGCTTCCGGTGCCACTCATTAAGCTCATGAATATTCACCCAGCAACCCAGGGCTGTGGGGTACCCACCCCAGGGCTGTGGGGTACCCGGTTCTGGGTGTGGATTTACTTGGGGATGTCACGGGCGGCCTGTGCCCAGACCCGTGGCCCTGGTGGTCGCTAAAAAAGGGTTTTTTAAAAATAAAAATAAAAGAGTTTGCGACTACACTCACAATATCTAGTAATGATAATGTGGCACCCCGAGGGGGATTGCCACAGGACCCACTGGTGCAGGGAGGGATGTACACCTTGGCACGCACAGCACAAAACACCTTCCACCCCAGACCTGGAGGGGGAGCCCTACTTGCTGCCTTAAGCAAGATCCCCTATAAGGATCCAGGCCTGAGGGGAGGAGTCGGTAAGTTTGCAGTCTGCAGTGAAGAGAACAGTCAGTTCAGTCAGTTCAGTGAGTGAGTACAGAAGAAGGACTGGAAAGAGCTGGTTGCTGGGACCAAGCCGGGCGCAGAACCAGGGAAGACTGACCCAGCTGTGCAGCGCCCTAGGAATTTTACCATTCACTATTATCTGTTATTTCCAGTTCTGCTGGCATTTGATTGATAGAAGTCTGCAGATATAGAGGGTGCTGAGTCTTAGTGACTCAGGATAATTTTTGTACTATCTGCTGTTGGGGTTTTTATGATATTGTTTTATACTGACCGCAATAGTATTTTATCCTGTCTTTTCTATATAGCTAGTTTGGCTTCTTTTGCTAAACCGTTTACTTTGCCTGTGTTTGTTTTTCTTTCTTTTGTTTCCCAGTTAATATCTGTGGGGGCTTGCTATTCTTTTGGGGTTCTGCTCTGAGGCAAGATAGCTTTTCCTACATCCATCTTTAGGAGAGGTTAGTTCTCCGGCTGTGCAGAGGTGTCTAGGTCTGGTTAGTTACATCCCACGGCTACTTCTAGTTGCGGTGTGTAGTCAGGAATGTGGTCAGTACAGTTACCAACGACTTCTATGGAATCTGAATGTTACTCCTGAGTCATCGGTTCATAACACCCACCCTGTCGACTGACTCAATACCAGCACTGCTGCAGACCTCCGTGGATGATGTTGAAGCAGCTAGTTGATAACGCTCCCCGTAGGTGGAGCAGGATCCCTGGGGCAGTAATAGAAGAATGGAGAACTCACACAGAAAGGCGGCTCGTCAGGTGGAGATGCAAACCGACAGTCTCTGTGAGCAGAAGTATGGCTCCTCCGATGCAGGCAATAAACATACCACGCAGTCTTAGTCTCTGAACCGGGTTTTACTGGTGACTCGGGCAGCAAACAGTTCTTTACACAGTCCACAGGTATTGCTGGCCGGGGTAGTCACCAGGGGATTAGGATGTTTCACTGGCTATCCTCTGTGATGTGCCTGCCTTTTCTCTCATCAGTCCTTACTGCGCACTCCTATTTCCCTCCTTGCACTCCCGCACACAGAGCCCACCGCCGGTCTCCACAGATCCTTATGGAGTCTAATGCCCTCGGAGCCAACAGTGTGGAGCCTGTCACCTCTGGGCCTCCTCTTGGAGTCTATCGCCTCTAGGCTTCCTCCTGGAGTCTATCGCTCTCTGGGCCTATTTAACCCTATATGGGGGCCTTAAGGGAATTATGCTGGGGTTGCCGCGAGACATCTGAAGAAGTCTGTGCCGTCCTTTTCTGCGGCTCAGGGATAAATGCCCGCATCGCCTCCGGATTGGACTGGATCCCTCCATCTCCCCGGCACGGATTTGGGTGCACCTCAACACCTCAGGATCCCCTTCAATTCCCGGGCCACATGTCCTGAGGTGCCCTCCACTGCGCTTCTCGCAGGGTTCCCCTCCAATGACTTTCTGACAGACTAACTTTCCCGCTCTCCACTATGCCACCTAAGCTCTTCCCTCTAGGATAGGTTTCCTAGCAATAGATTAACCTATTGGTCCCCTGACCTAAGGTGTGTGGATGTGTGTGGTGAGGGTACCCTATTAACATCCCAGTTCCCTGGTCACAGGGATACTACACTCTCTAGTCCTGGTGCAATACCCCTCCGTGGCGTCCCGACCAGTGGGGCGCCACAGGTGTAACAATACTCTCTTCCATCCCAGATATGCCCATGCTGGTGTAAATACCACAAAAGTTGCTATTTTTTTTTGCATAACTCTTCCATTTTGTAAAACAAAATTGTGATTATTTTAAAATATTTTACAACAGTGGTGTTAGATTTTGCAAGGCAGCAGAGCTGAGAATGCTGCCCCCGCCCACAGCAGGCCTCCTATGTACAATGTGTATAGGGAGTGAGCTGACCTCTAGTTGACTTGGTCTGGCAATGATAATCTTCTAAAGCTAAAGCAAACATTACAGGTATGTAACTGCACACAGTGTGATAACAGAGACATTGCTGAAATCTATGTATTAACCCCTGCAGCATGCTGTCTTCAGATTACATAACAAAAACATGCTGACCAATTCCATTTTAGTGGCATTTTAAAGCCATTTTCGGAATCAGTGTGGGATCCCTAGCAATTAGCAAGTCAGCTATACCATGGTTAGACCACAACTCAATAAAATAGGAATTACCTTTAAAGTGCTTTTTGTTATAAATGAACTATAGTCTGTAATCAAAATATAAGGATCTTGGGGCGTGGCCTGGAGGCAATGTGAGCAGACGCACGGAGGAGATCTCCCGCTGACTCACCGCTGTTTTTCTCCTGCACCGCCGCACTACCGATATCAGCGGTGATATCCACCGGCAGCCCGCACCTCTGACGCGCTGTGCACACATTCCTGGCCTCAGACAGCAATAATGACCCGCCGCCGGCAGAAGGAGGTAGGCGCGGGAGATGCACACAGCTCCCAAGATGGCGCCGAGGTTAGAGAGGAGGCGGAGAGGGCAAACTCGGCTTGCCAGCGCCGCATGGAGATCGCTTCCAGGCTGGAACAATATGCCCGGACCCCTGGACAGCAAAGTGAAGAGGCTGGTAAGAGTGTGGATGACGAGGGGGACAAGGAAGGAGCCCTGGGGCTGGATGGAGAGGATATGGAGGTGCCTAATGAAAAGGGGGAAAGTGTGAGCCCAGCTGAAGGGCAGGCTGCTGAAGATATACCAGAAAACCCCACCATTAGAGATGTGTTCACAGTAGTGACCTACTGCAAACAAGCCCTTACAACATTAACTCAGCAAGTGGTAGGAATTCAGGGGGAAATGGCTACCTTTAAAAGAGACTTGAAAAAAGCTGAACACAGAACTAGTGCTGTAGAAGAAAGAGTGGGAACTGCTGAGGACGATATATCTGCATTGCAAAAAGCAGAGAAAAGGTTTAAGCAGCAGATCTCTTAAATGGCTGCAAAAACAGATGACCTGGAGAATCGCTCCAGGCGTAACAATGTTAGAATTGTGGGGATCCCAGAGAAAGCGGAGGGAAGGAACCCCACAGAATTTATTGAACTGTGGCTTAAGGAAAAAATCGGGACTGATAACTTGTCCAGACTATATGCAGTGGAGAGGGCGCATAGGGTCCCCATGCAGCCACAGCCCCCTGGCAAGGGCCCTCGTACAATGCTCGCAAGAATTCTGAATTATAGGGATCGAGATACCATCCTACGTAAAGCGAGGGAGTTGGATGATCTGACTGTTGATGGACACTCTGTGGCTATCTACCCTGATTACTCTGTGACCGTACAAAAACAGAGGATGCAGTTCGCTGGGGTTAAAAAGAGACTCATAGAAATTGGGATTAAGTACTCTATGATTTTCCCCGCGAAACTCCGTGTAGAGGCTTTTGAGAAAGTCCACTTCTTCGTCGATCCGGAAGATGCCTCTAGGTGGATTGACATCAATGCCCGGAGACTCCAGGCTGGAAGAGACTGACAAATGGCCACACTGGAGGAAGAGATATAGCCAAATGTTTTGGCTCTACTATTTTGTGTTCTTCAAAGGACGGAGCCCCAGTGGGACACATTGACGTCCTTTTCTGGAGAGGTTGGGAGCATTAGCTCTTGGCATTTTTTCCCAGGGGCTGTGGGGACTTTATTACTTTCACCCACCTCCTCCGTTTTTCTCGTTATTTCTTCCTATTTTGACTTTATTTTTATATTTACTGTTCCTATTATATTATACTGGAAGGGAAGGATACTATTTGGAAAAAGAGGGGTCCGGAGGGAGGGGGGAGGTGGTCATTTCTAATATAGTGCGGCGGTGATTATTTAATACTGTTAATGTTTCTGTATTTTCTGATGATAGTTTATGCTTAGTACTGTGTCAGGAACCTGTAGGTGACATAGCGGGTAGGGGGGGAGAGGTTTCCATCTAATAAGATGCGATGTGATGATAAGGGTTGCTCTCACAGATATGGGTATTCGTTGAAGGAGTCAGAGGGGAGGAGGAATACCACAGGTTCGACGGACCTCGCTCTCTTTGAGAGTGACAATATGGTGGATGGGCAGGAGGAGAGACTTGTTTGGGGTGTTTTGGGGGGGGTGGGAACAGCGTACAAAAGGAATGAAGGACTGTGTGTGGTTTATTTTTTATATCACTATGGGGGGGGAGGTTAAGTTGATATGCTGGAATGTGAGGGGTCTGTCTGACAGGACTAAACGGGCGACACTGTTTAAGTACATACTGGACCAAAAGCCATCTGTGATATGTCTCTTAGAGACGCACCTTACCACTGAAACGGTGGAAGTTCTTGATAGACGATGGATACAGAAAACATATCACTCGACTTTTTCAACATATGCTAGAGGGGTCTCTGTGTTGATCCACAGATCTGCCCAATACGAAGAGGTGGAGAAGTATATAGATACTGAAGGTCAATATGTTGTGGTACTATGTAGGTTGAGAGGACGACTGCTGTGTATTGCTGCCATATATATACCACCGCCATACTCTAGTACTAAGCTTAGGGAAGTGAGAGAGATCTCGGCTAGATGGGGAACTATACCAGTACTGGTGATTGGGGATTTTAATAATGTCCCGGATACTTACTGGGATAGACAAAAAAGAATACAGGGGGTGCAGGACAGCACTGTAACACCGTTTGGCTCTTTGGTTCATGAACTGGGGCTGATTGACATGTGGAGGACGAGGAACCCTGGGAGGGCGTGTTTTTCATGCTACTCGTCATCTCATGGTGCCCTGTCCCGTATTGATCTGGCTTTGGGGAACGAGTTAATGGATGCAGGGGTTAAAGAAGTGGAATATTTAACTAGAGTACTTTCAGACCATAGTCCAATTCTCGTCTCATTTGGGGATACAATTACACGTGAGGGTGTGGTACGAGAGTGGAAATTACACCCGGAATGGTTGCTTAATATAGATATGGATCATATCTCCCGGGAAGTAGTGGAATACTTTGCTTTCAATGCGAATAGCGCTGATGCTTTAATAGTCTGGGACGCTATGAAGGCCTATCTTAGAGGTTTGCTATTCCGGGATATATGCAGATGCAAGTCACGCAATAAGAGGGAGGAAATGGATTGTTTGGAAACTCTGAGACGGACGGAATCGGAGTTGGTATTGCAATGCACACCAGCTACTAAGCGGAATATGAGATTGGCTCAGGAAAAGATGAACCGTGTCTTATTAGAGAAAGAGACTAGGAGACAGGCCTTTCAAACAGTGAAATTTTTTGAGGAAGGAGAAAAAGTGGGACATCTGCTCTCTGTGGTGGCAGCAGCTCAGAGACAGAACTCATTTGTGCGTAGTCTTCGCGCTAATACCGGGACCCTGGTCACTGAGAGTGAAGAAATCTTAAGAACGTTCGCTGACTTCTACACAGAACTATATTCTTCAAGAGGGGGGTTAATGATGCAAGATCTGGCTAATTTCTTGGGGGCAGTGACGCTTCCCAGACTTACAATAGAGGAAAGAGATAAGTTAGATGCCCCTGTTACAGAGGAGGAATTGAGTAGGGCACTCCATGGTATGGCTAATGGGAAGGCTCCGGGGGCGGATGGTCTACCGGTAGAATTGTTTAAACAACTAGAAGAGGTATTGCTGCCTGACCTATTGCGGGTTTTTGAGGAGGCTAGAGAGCGGGGAATACTACCGGCTTCTATGAGAGAAGCAATAATAACTGTAATTCCCAAAGAGGATAAAGATTTAACATTACCTGACTCGTATAGACCCATATCGTTATTAACAGCGGATGTAAAGATTCTAGCCAAGGTACTTGCAAATCGGCTAACAGAGGTAATTTCTAATTTAATTCATTCAGACCAGTCGGGCTTTATGCCTAATAGGTCCACAGCTACGAATATCAGACGTCTATATTTAAATCTGCAGCTGCCCGCGGACAACTCTGGAGAGAGGGTGATTGCCTCGCTGGATGCGCATAAAGCGTTTGATAGTGTGGAGTGGGAGTATCTCTGGGCTGTTTTGCAATGCCTGGGCTTTGGCCCCCAATTTATATCATGGGTGAAACTATTATATGCTCAACCTTCAGCTAAGATTAGAGTTAACGGTAGGTTGTCGCCAACTGTGGAGTTACGCAGGGGGACTAGACAGGGTTGCCCGCTCTCGCCTCTTCTTTTTGCCCTGGCAGTTGAGCCATTAGCGGCCACTATCCGGCAAGACAAGGAAGTTCAGGGATTTCGGTATGGGGCTTTGGAAGAAAAAATCGCACTCTATGCGGATGACATTTTATTGTTTTTAAGGGACCCGGGGCCCTCATTAGACCGTGCCATGTGCATAATTGATAGATTTGGGAGACTCTCTGGTCTTTCTATTAACTGGACAAAATCAAATCTATTTGGGGTAGATGAAGGGGTGAATTGGTCAGACAGTGGAGAGGGGGCCAGTCGGCTGAGCGTTGTGGGCCAGTTTAGATACCTGGGCATACAGGTGTCCCTCCCAATAACGGAGTATCTTAAACTTAATTTAACGCCACTATTGAAACAACTAAAATCTAAAGTAACGGCTTGGAATAAGCTGCGCCTTTCGGTGGTGGGCAGGATCAATCTTATTAAAATGGTGCTGATGCCGAAGGTGCTCTATGTGGTTCACAACGCACCAGTATGGATCCCCCAGGGTCATTTTAAAGGGGTTAACTCCTTATTCAGAGACTTGATATGGGGGAAAAAACAACCGAGACTTAGACTGGAGATCTTACAGAGACCAAAGGACGACGGTGGACTAGCATTACCAAATCCGGGCATATATTTCTTGGCGGCACAGAGCCAACACTTGCGGGGCTGGGTGGATCAGGACATGGTGGCTCCGATTCAGAGAGTAATGGGGTACATATTGAATAGGTCTCCTTTGGTGCTGGGGTTGGAGGATGGTTCATTCCGCCGATTGGGGAGGTTATATCCCACCCTGGATCTTGTACATAGGGTTTGGACTAAGATTAAACAGATGAGAGGAGTTACAAAGATGACTAAATTTACACCAATATGGGAGAATAGTAACATGCCAGAGATCGAAAAAATAGGTACATTAGTGGAATGGGTACGAAAAGGTATCATATATATGTCTCAGATCCTTACTCGACGGGAACTGAAGCCCTTCACACAGTTAAGAGAAGAGTTTGGATTGTCTCCCTCTGAGTGGTACCACTACGGACAACTGAAACACGCCATTTTGGCGCAAAACGCGAAGGAAAGCCTGTCGTTGCAGACAGATTTAGTTCTAGATTACGTCTGTGGTGGTGGCCTCTCGAAGGGGGTCATCTCCAGCACCTACAAGGATCTACTGCACTCCTTCTTACTCAAACACCCGATTAGAACTAAGTCTAAGTGGGAAAGAGAAATGGGGCACATCACTGATGAGGTTTGGGAAAGCGTGTTGGAGGGAGTGCCTCAGCTGTCTGTGAGCGAACCGGCCAGGTTGTCTCACCTGTATGTGATACATAGGGTGTATAGATCCCCGATACTGCTATTCAAGATGGGTCTGCGACCTGACTCTGCGTGTCCACGATGCATGGGAGACGAGGCGGGTATTTTTCACATGATGTGGTCCTGCCCCAGACTATCGGCCTTTTGGATCACAGTTCTTAACAGGATAGAAGGCGCTTATAGATGTGTCATACCCAGGGAACCACTGGTTTGCTTATTGGGATACGTAGAGGAAGTGGTGATCGATAATACATTTAAAACTGCTTTGGCTAAATTATTATATGTGGCGCGTAAATTGATTGCCAGACGCTGGATACAGCAAGATCCACCAACTAGAGGGGAGTATATATCTTGTGTTAACCAAATGATCGGACTGGAAAGAGGAGTCTATAATAAGAGAGGGAGAACTCAATTTTTTGAGAAGATATGGTCACCATGGTTGCAGTATGGCTAAATTGAATAGTTATAAAGGGAATGACGTTGATTCTCTCCGCCTATAGTGGTATGTTGGTTAAAGATGTTCTTAAATGCACATATGTAATTATGCGCTTAATGCTATAAAGGGGTGGGAATGTACGCTGTTTGGGAGGGGGTGGGACTGCGGGTTATAAACTGATGGAAATACCTTATATTGTGAATATGCTGATTGTGGTGTATATAATATTTTCATTTTGAATTTTGAATAAAAATTTATCTGATTAAAAAAAAAATATAAGGATCTTCCTAATGTAAGAAATGTAACACCATTAATAACAAAAACACAATGGCTTATTGCTGAGTGTTAAGCTTCATTTTACCTGCATTAATTCCATAAAAGAACCTCCCTAAAATAATCATCTCGAATGACTGGGCAGCACGGCTCGTGCACATCAGCATCGCTCCGAGTATAGCAATAAGATTATTATATAGTTGGGTGTTCTTTCTGCAAGAGAAGTATGGAAGAAATAAGCTATGTCCTGCAAATCACTTGTATTTCTACTAAGCTGAAAGTGATACAGATTGAATATGTAGATACCTTCCATAGGTGATTGACAGATATCCCACCATTAGTGAGCCCAGGAGTCCACCAATGCTGTATATAGAAACAACGCTTGACCAAAGGAATATGATGGTGTCTGGGTGTAGGATTGTGCCATATCGTTGCTCCCATGTGACATTAATAAATTTTTGAACATACTAACAACAAAAAAGACATAGAGAAAGTGTAAAAGATCCATGTGGCTATATGATACAAGAAAAGCAGTGAATCTAAGGGCCACTTTACACACACCAACTTATCTGTCCAACTTCTGAACAACTTACTGGTTGCAGTGAAATCATGGACACATTGCTCCATTTTGTGGCTGTGTACAAATGGAACAATATGTCCATGATTTCACTGCAACCAGTAAGTTGGTCAGAAGTTGGACAGATAAGTTGGTGTGTGTAAAGTGGCCATAAGGGATAAGATTTCTCCTTAAGGAGAGGGACATGCCAGGTCCAGCATTTGAGTATGAGGAGCCTTAAACGTCAAGTATGCTGCTCTGGGAAATTAAATATGCAAATTGTATCTTCAAAGAGGACTTGAACTCTAGTTCCATTTATTGGAAGTAGCAATCCTACAAGTCAATATCAACCCTTTAACAAGTCTTGTCATATGTTCAAGGATATAAGCCAAACCAGAATTTAAATTTGCAGACACAGTGTTTTGGGATAATGCCCCTCACCACTGTCAAGTATGAGATCTGATCTGGCTGTGTGAGAGGCTAAGTGGGTTCTAAGGGGTAAGCTTTCTTCTTATGGACAGTGACATACCAGGTCTGCCATGCCAGTATGAGGAGACTTAAACACCTTACATGCTCCTATAGGAAATTAAATATGCAAATTGCCTCTTCAAAGAGTATTGGTACTTCCATTAGGTGGCACTAGAGTTCAAGTCCTCTTTGAAGAGGCAATTTACTTAAATCGTAACAGCTGTTTCAATTTTTATGTAATAATAATGTAGAGCAAGTGATAATAAACTTTCAAATATACTTTATAAATGAAATCTGGAAGATAATCTTTCAAAAACCTTCTATAAGTGCCCCCTAGGCTGTTTCTGAATCACACATATGTTCATTGTCAGAGAAATCCATGTTCAGCTCCACACACACTGAATAAGGGTGGGAGGCGTATATTTCTTTTATAAAGTATATTTGAAAGTTTATTATAATCACTTGCTCTACATTATTAAAGCTTTGCGCTTTAAGAAAGAGTGTAATTTTCGGTGATTTCCTCACGTCATTACCTAAGCATTCCTCCTTCAATAGAGATTATGGCCAGCCTAGACAATAGCTTTACTTGTAATTTTCTTGTAGAACAATGCGCACCTACAATCCAAGGTGATAATAAACATATCAAATTAAGTTAACTCACCTTTGAGGGTGAATTGATGAGAGAAATGTGAAGACCATACTGGAAAGTGCCACCAATACCCAACACTATGGTTAGCAAGGGCAAGTTAAAGGGCAGTACCTGGGAACCCCCCCCCCAAAAAACACAGTTATATAATGAAGAAACCTCTGCAAATCTGAAAGGATTTGGTTGATTGAATTGAAAATATTAATGACATATATTGATTTATCATTGGTAAAAGAAAGTTTTAAGGAGAATCTACATTGTAAAATAATGTGTTGCTATATTTTAGTATTTTTCAAACATTACCATTCATTCTCCTTTTCTAACATAATCTATAACAAGTACTAGGGGAAAATCATAAAAAATAAGTATGCATATCGTATATTACTAACTTAATTTTCCAATGCAAATAAATTAGAAAAGCGCCATATGTAACAGAGAACACTTGGGCATATGTTGAGTTTCTTTGAAAACATTTCTGAATTACTTTTATGTTTTAATTCTGCAATTGTTTTCATTAGTAATAAAATAATCATTAGTAATAAACATTTTCCCTAGATCCCATTTCCTACAGATGAATGGTTTCAGAAGTACATACCCCAGTTGTAGGTAGAGCCATAGATTACTTTAGGACGATGATGAAGCAGGAATTCTTAGTTTGAGGTTACTGAAGATTTTTGATGAACGTCATGTAGTCACTTTTTGCCAGGATCACTCTGTAACTTCTGGCTTTTCATTAGCTGCCGCGTTATTATTTGAGAAAAAATTCAGAATGATTGACACTTTAACCCTTTGTGTAAAAGACAAATTTGGTGGATTTCTTTAGGACAGGGAAAAGAGTAATTATTAAGCGTCAGAAACAGTAAGGATATCATTTCTGTTTTAGACAGAGCACAGTAAAGATGCCTCATTGCCTTAACAAAGATTAAGGTCCCTATACAAAATAGACTACTGTAAGCATGACCAGTGAATATCAATGGATTCAGCCAACAATCCAATGTGTATGGGGGCACCGGCCAATAAAACTGTTCACCACGTGAAATTCTTTTTAAGCAGGCTTAAAAATCTTTCTCCGTAGAGGATTATCCTCTGTAAGGCTGCCTTCACACTTGTGTTTGTAAACGCAGCGTACCGAACGCAGCCAAACACTTGCGCACTGCGTTCCTATGTTTAACATGGGAACACATGTGCCTGTGTATTGGCTGCATTCAGATGCGTTTGAGTTTGGATGCGCACAATTTGTGCGCCCTCCTTTGCCATCCGAACGCAGCCTGTTGCATTTTTTGTGCGGGCGCTTGTTTTATCTGCAAGTGCCCGCAAGCGCACAAACAATGCATGGATCTCAATGGATCCGCAGTGTCCTATACATGACAGCGCAGGAGAATGCTGTGGATTACATTGAAATGTCTCCCGGTGGTCGCCGATGATCAGCGGCGGCCACCGGGAGATCAGCTGGAGCCTCCACTGATCTCCCGCCGGTGTCGGCGTGGGTGATTTGAAGTAACAACTGATCTGACAGCTGTTTAAATCTCCTGCGCTGACACCGAATATGTGATGTCAGTGCGGGAGATTTGAAGCAGTGATCAGCTGTTTCTTATCTCCTGCACCGATATCACCATATTCGGTGTCGGCGCGGGAGATTTAAACAGCTGTCAGATCAGCTGTATCTTCAAATCTCCTGCGCAGACACCGGCGGAAGATCAGCTGTGGCCGGGAAGAGGAGATCTCTGCCGCTGATCTCCTCCTCCCGGCCGCCCCCGAGACAGCTGATTGGCTGGCGGGCTGCATACTAATGTGAACGCATGCGCAGAGTCTCCGCTGCGTTCACATCAGTATGGGCTGCGTTTGGATCTGCATGCCATACACATGCAGACACTAACGCAAGTGTGAAGGCAGCCTAAGAAGACTCATAATTCTGAGAACAATGACAGTCTTTGCACAAAGGATTTATTAGATTGCTTAGAATACACTACCCCCAGGCTCTTAAATGAATGTTGATTGGTAAATATTTATTGATCCGCAGTAATTTAGTGCTGTTGGTTAGTGCACAACCTAAACAGGGTACACAACATTTTCTGGTCTGAGGGCCACATTATCATGGTGAAACACTCCCAAAAAAACATAGAGAGGTATTACCACATGAAACATATTTGTCATATCAAAATGATACCTATCCAAAGAAAGTCCGTACCTATGGGAATAACAGAGGTCTCCTTTACCCACAGTTAGCACTAAGAAGGTGGGAAAGCCATGAATAAATGTGTATCTCCCCATTGTACTTTTAAATGTTATAATCTACAAAATAGAAACTACAATTATAGAGGGTCACATATAAAACTATTGTATCTGTGTGGAGTAACAATGATGAGTAAAGGGCCTTATTTCTCCTAAAATGTATGGTCAACACAGAGATGACTGAAACCCGAGCAATGCCCTGGAGCCCACACCCTGAGCCAGACAGCTGAAACTTTAGGCCCCGTTACACACTACGATAACGTTAACGATATCGTTGCAACGTCACCGGTTTGGTGACGTTGCAGCGATGTCGAAACGACATTGTTGCGTGTGACACATATCAACGACCAACAATAAGTCCGTTGATCGTGCAAGAATGCAATGGACCATAAATTTATCGTTGGTCTCCCGCTGGGCGGCCATCATCGGCGCGTGTGACAGCGGGAGACCAACGATGAATGACCTCCCAGCACCACACAGCAAGCGCTGGGAGCTGGTAACCAGGGTAAACATCGGGTAACAAAGCGCAGCGCTGCGCTTACCCAATGTTTACCCTGGATACCAGTGTTCTTGCTAGTCGCTGATCGCTGGTGAGTCTGCCTGTTTGACAGCTCACCAGCGATCAGATAACGATGTCCCAGCGACCCGATCGTTGGTCAGATCGCTGGGACATCATACTGTGCAATAGGGCCTTAACTGTGAGCTGAATTCTCCTTTCTTTTTTTGATGTTTTGCAATATTCTGGACTTGGCTTCCATAAAAATATTTGCTCCCATTGCCACATATGAACAAACCAAGTTTCAACGTTATACTCTCGGTTATTCCTCTAATCATGTATACGATTGGCATTTACACCGCCGAAAAAAACAGAAAAACTCTATCGATCCTCAAAAAAGATAACAAAAAAAATGCTTTAAAAAAAACTCCATCCAGAGTTGTTTTCAGCTCCACTGAAATTGATTCTAGTGATCCAGCAACAGATGTTGAAGGAGCCACAACATTGAATGAGGGTGTTTTTTGCAAATTGTTTCCAATCCAAGACCAAAGAAAAAACAACCCCAAAAAAAAACAGACTGTCGGGTCGGAAACACCACCAACAAAGTTCATCATTATTTTACTCGCAGAAGAACATAGTGAATCAGAGTGATAACTTTACTGTGGTAAATCTTTCAGCAGCAATAATAAAAAGTGATCAAAATAAAGTCCTCATTAAGGGACTTAGTTTTGTACCTACAGCAAGATTTAATTTATTTTCAATGCTGATTGATGTGAATCAATTTATCTAGAACCTAATCATAAAGAAACATTTTTTTCAACTAGATGGTGACAATGTTTTTCATGAATATGCTAATATTCAGACTACTATTGTGTACCCTTCTATCAGTAAAGAACAAATGGCAACTAAACAACTTGAAGATCTAGCAGGTACA
The DNA here is from genome assembly GCA_033576535.1 of Allobates femoralis. Classification (NCBI taxonomy): domain Eukaryota; kingdom Metazoa; phylum Chordata; class Amphibia; order Anura; family Aromobatidae; genus Allobates; species Allobates femoralis. The sequence goes on from JARQOC010000003.1 coordinate 646,716,113, forward strand.
CGTACTACTATTCCTACAGTATACTGCATGATTTTAATTTTTCCAGAAAAATACCCAACCCATCCTTTCACCCTGTCCAAAGCAGAAGCGATTGCATGGACGATTTTCAAACACTGGTCGAAGCGGAGTTTATTAAAGTTGACCAATCCCTTAATAATCCGGTACGACAGAGTAAATGCAATATGAGTCCCAGGGAAAGAAATGCTTCAAACTAATAAAACATCATTATAAAAAACTTGGATAAGGTGGGGGCTCTGTGGTAGTTCTAGACACTGGCTTATATGAACAAGCAGCAAAAAATGTTAAATGACTCTGCTACATATAAACCATAAGGATCAGATCCGAACAATCAAGTCTGGGAACAGTTACAAATTGTTCTTCAAGAAGATGAACACTTGGGATTATTTGACCATAGACAAATCGAATTTTTTTGTCCTGCTAATCCAAAGTCACCTGTTTTTCATGCACTACCAATATTGCATAAAGAGATAATCCCGCCACCTATGCAACCAATTGTATCGGAGATAGGTTCTTTGCATGAGCATTTATGCGAATGGATTGATGAAAAATTACAACCGCTCACATGTTGCTCTCCAAGTTATGTCCAAGACTCAAAAATGTCCTAAAAATTATGTACACATTACAATGGACTAGTGACAACAGTGACAATCATGCATCATGGATTAAATGTGCATAAATTTAGCATACGTGGCATATAAACACAAATTTTCAGAGTCATCATAAAATCCAATATTACGTCATACATAATCAAAACAAGCTGTTTGCTATTTACTATATGACTTGATATTTTTATTATTAGTAGTAGTAGTATTATTAATTATTATGATTATTATTTAGCCCCAAATAGCTGAAAAGGTCATATTGCCCTTAAGGTGGTAAAGAAAGTGGTTAACTGTTGTATAAACAAATGCTCATCAGTCCATTATCATTTACAGTTCCTCCTGCATGTTCAGCTTTAAAGAAAGTGCAAATTATATACAGAGCACTGAGAAATAAAGAGAATTTTGTTTACGTACCGTAAATTCTTTTTTCTTGAATCATCAATGGGAGACCCAGACAATGGGGTTTAGGGCGCTGCCCTCCGGAGGTCACACTAGGTACTACAAGTTTGTAGCACCGCCTCCTCCGCTTATAAACCCCCACCGTAGGAGACATCCTCAGTTTAGTCCATAAGCTGCGAGGAGAAATAAACCACACCCGAAACATCGGGAAGAATGCCGTGCACAGACGGTGTAACAACCCGGAAATACTGTCTCAACAGAGAACAGATCAAATGCAAACATGCAACGGAACAAATGGGTGGGTGCTGGGTCTCCCATTGATGATTCAAGAAAAAAGAATTTACGGTACGTAAACAAAATTCTCTTTTTTCTGATCATCATAATGGGAGACCCAGACAATGGGGATGTCCTAAAGCAATACCCCAGGGCGGGAAGAGTTCCTCAACAAGACGGATAACACATGGTTCCCTTTTAAAGGTGGGCAACCGCCGCCTGGAGAACCCGCCTGCCCAAACTCGCATCCGCAGAGGCATGGGCATGCACCATATAGTGCTTAGAGAAAGTGTGCAGGCTGGACCAAGTGGCCGCCTGACACACCTGTAGAGCAGAAGCTCGATGTCGCAAGGCCCAAGAGGCACCTACAGCTCTAGTAGAGTGTGCCTTCAAACCCACCGGGAGAGGCAAACCAGAAGACCGGTAAGCCTCCTGAATGGGAGCCTTGATCCATCTGGCCAAGGTCGACTTTGAAGCCGCGGACCCCTTCCAGCGACCCATCGTGAGGACAAATAAGGAATCCGAACTCCTAAAGGAGGCGGTCCTGGACACATAAATGCGTACAGCTCTCACGAGATCCAGAGTATGGAGGTCGCGCTCAACCTGATGAACGGGAGCGGGGCAAAATGATGGGAGAACAATCTCCTGGTTCAAGTGGAATGTTGAAACCACCTTCGGCAAAAATTCAGGCCGTGGGCGCAACACCACCTTGTCCTGGTGAACCACCAGAAAGGGTGACTTGCACGAAAGTGCAGCCAATTCTGAGACCCTTCTCAGAGACGTAATCGCCACCAGAAAGACCACCTTCTGGGACAGACGAGAGAGAGAGATGTCTCTCAGTGGCTCGAACGGCGGTTTCTGCAATGCCGCTAGGACCATGTTGAGGTCCCAAGGGTCCAGGGGCCGCCTGTAGGGCGGAACCACCCGAGACACCCCCTGCAGAAATTGGCGGACCTTCGGGAGGAGCGCCAAGCGTCTGTCAAATAGCACGGAAAGTGCTGATACTTGACCTTTCAGAGAGCCAAGGGATAATCCCAACTCCAAACCCGACTGTAGGAAGGCCAACAATGTCGGAATAGACAACGGCCACGGTGAGCGACCACCAGATGCACACCAGGTAAAAAAGATTTTCCACGTTCTGTGGTATATCTTCCTGGAAACAGGTTTCCTTGCCCGATTCATAGTGGCAACCACTGTAGGAGAGAAACCTCTGGATGTCAGCAGCCAGGCCTCAAGAGCCATGCAGTCAATCTGAGGGCCCTGGAATTGAGGTGGAAGAATGGGCCTTGCGCGAGAAGATCTGCGCGCTCTGGAAGAGCCCACCGGTGTCCGCCTGACAGTTGCCACAGGTCCGGGTACCAGGACCTCCTGGGCCAATCTGGAGCCACTAGAATGGCTACTCTGCATTCCGTCCTGATCTTCCACAGGACCCTGGGAATCAGAGCTAGAGGCGGAAACACATATGGCAGCTGGAAGCTGGACCAACTCAGGATCAGGGCATCCGCCCCCAGAGACTGAGGATCCCATGATCTCGCCACGTATTGGGGCACCTGATGATTCAGCCGTGAGGCCATCAGATCCACGTCCGGAGTGCCCCATCTGCCGCAGATGTCCCGGAAGACGTCTGGATGAAGGGACCACTCCCCGGCGTCCATCCCCTGTCGGCTCAGATAGTCGGCCTCCCAGTTCTCGACCCCTGGGATGTGAACTGCGGAGATCAGGCAGCCGTTTTCCTCCACCCAAGCTAGAATGCGGTGGACTTCGGTGAGGGCCTGAGCACTTCTGGTCCCTCCCTGATGATTTATGTAGGCGACGGCCGTCGCATTGTCGGACTGTACCCGAATGGGTTGTCCTGACAGGAATTTCTGAAACGCCAGGAGCGCCAGATAGACCGCCTTGATCTCCAGCACGTTGATCTGCAACGCCGACTCCGACTGAGTCCAGAGGCCTTGAGCCCTGTGGTGCAAGAACACCGCACCCCAGCCCTTCAGACTGGCGTCGGTGGTCACCACTAACCATAACGGTTTTAGGAAGGACCGTCCCCGTGACAGATGACGTGGCTGTAGCCACCACTGTAGGGAATCCCTGGTTGGTTGTGACAGCGTCACCAGCCGATTCAAAGAAATCGTCCTCTTGTCCCATCTGCGAAGAATCTCCAGCTGGAGAGGACGGAGGCGAAACTGTGCGAACGGCACCGCCTCTATCGCCGCTACCATGCGACCCACCAGTCTCATCAATACCCGTAGGGATGACTGTGGAGACAGGAGGACATTCTGTACTCCTGATTGGATCGCAAGCTGCTTGGCTTGAGGTAGGGACACCAGGGCCGAGTCCGTGTGGAAGTCCATGCCCAGATATGTCAATGACTGGGTCGGAACCAGGGTCGACTTTTGAATGTTGATAAGCCACCCGAACCGTTCCAGGGACTTCATGGTCACCTCCAGGCTCACCCGACAAAGGTCTTCCGATGGCGCCCTGACCAACAGGTCGTCCAAATAGGGTATGACGGCGTGTCCCTGCGCATGCAGGAGAGCCATCATGGAGGCCATCACCTTTGTGAACACCCGTGGTGCTGAGGCTAGCCCGAATGGCAGTGCCACAAATTGGAAGTGCTCTTCCCCCACTGCGAATCTCAACCAGCGCTGATGAGCTGGTGCAATGGGGACGTGAAGGTAAGCGTCCCTGATATCGATGGACGCTAGGAAGTCTCCCTGTGACACAGCCGCGATCACTGAGCGCAGGGATTCCATGCGGAACTTCCGAACCAACACGTGACGGTTGAACAACTTGAGGTCCAACACCGGGCGAAAAGAGCCGTCCTTCTTTGGGACAATAAAGAGGTTGGAGTAAAAACCCCTGAACCTCTCTTCCGTGGGCACAGGGACCACCACTCCGTCTCTGCGGAGTCCCTCCAACACCAGGTGAAAAGCCTGAGCCTTTTCTGGGGATGGAACCGACCGATGGAATCGGTGTATTGGTCGTGACGTCAGCTCTATCCTGTAACCTCTTGAGACTACGTCTCGAACCCACTGATCTTGAATGTGAAGAAGCCACTTGTCCTGAAAGCGGGACAGGCGGCCCCCCACCTGTGGGGAGGCAGGATGAGAGAGCGAGTCATGTCGAGGCGGGCTTGGGGGTGGCAGTCGCTGCCCCCGCCGGCTTCTTCTGACGACTCTTGGAACGCCACTGAGTAGCAGGCTTGCCCCCTCGGTCTGAGCGAGTGGACGCCGTTGATGACTGTGAACCGGAGCGAAAGGACCACTGCTTAGGGTTCCTTTTCACGGTGTACCGTGGCTTAGGCTTGTTCTGCGGTATCTTAGACTCAGCAGAATCCTTTATCAATTTGTCCAGTTCGGTGCCAAAAAGCCTGTCACCAGCGAACGGAAGATTTTGTAAAATCTTCTTAGATGTGGCATCTGAGTCCCAAAGACGCAGCCACAACAGCCTGCGGATCGCAATTGCATTGGCCGAGGCCACAGCAGAGCGAGTGGCAGTTTCCAAAGATGCCGTCCTGGCATAGTCCGCATAGGCCCTTGCTCTCTCAGTGAGAGCCAGGACCTCTGGACTGGACCTAGCTAGATCAGTGATCCCATCCAAACAGATAGTAATCGCTTGTAGGGTCCAGACCGCGGCAAAAACTAGGGGCAAACGAAGACCCCACAGCCTCATAGGAAGACTTGGCGAGTTGCTCGACCTGTCTATCAGTAGCATCCTTCAACGAGGAGCTATCAGAGGCAGAAAACAAGGAGCGCACAGCAATCCTAGTCATGGAAGCATCCACCTTGGGAGACTGCGACCATTCCTGGAGCGCCTCCTGGGGAAAGGGAAAGCGATTGTCCTTAGTTTTACGGACATAACGCCGCCCAGGATGCAACCTGGGAGCTTTAATCACCCTTCCGAAATTAGTGTGGTCCATGAAGGAGCCACTTGGTCTAGCCTCTGGCCGCAGCCATTGGTATATCTCCTTGGGGTGTACAGTCACCTCCTCAGGAGGAGTGACAAGACGCAATGTCTCATTGATGGAGGACACCAGATCCTCCACCCCATCTGGAGGTTCAGACATAGACCCAAGAGTAGAACCCCCATCATCTTCCTCACCATCAGAGGAACGCTCCTCCTCAGAGAGAGTCTGGAGCTCAGGAGAAGCCTCACGGGCTCGCTTAGGGGGTCTTACAGCAGAAGTAAGAGACACCCGGGGGTAACTAGGAGGAGTAGCTGGGTTCTCCAGTCTCCTATGCAGTGCCTCCAGGGTTTGCGACATGGAGGACATCTGGGACAGCAGAGATTCATTAATCTTATTCTGCGTTTCCCATGGCCCTGGGATCACCTGAACCTCAGGGTATAATCCCGGATTTGCAGACTCAGTAGTAGCAGACCGGGCCTCTGGGCGTCCGCAGTTATTGCAGGACCCCTCCACCAGTGTCCCGTTGCATGTAGCGCAGGTAACGGTGACCACTGCCGCCTTAGCAGCATGCTTCCCAACTGAGGACATCTCCACAGTGAGGGGAATATAAGCCAAAGTTCACAAACAAACCGGGAATCCCGGTGGCTTACCGACCGCAGTAAAGCGGTAGGAGGAAGCGGTGTGTGTGTGTGACCTCCGCGAGTTCCGGTCTCCCTTGCAAGTGCAGACACGCGCTGCAGCCAGATCCCAGCCGGGAAGTGAGGGAGAAGATGGCCGCCGACAGTGAAGATGTGGGCGGAGCCAGGAACACGCGGGAAGAACACACAACACGCCCAGCGGTGATGTCACCATAAGGGCTGCCTCCTCCTCCTCCAGACTGCCTCAGCAATGGAGGTGCCGGAGCCCGCAGCGCGGGAAAAGAGTGTGAATATCACCACATACACTCTCAGACTGCATGTACACATAAAAACACTCGCAGTCTACAGCCTCAGCCCCTGTGACACACAGGGCGGTCAGCCAGGGCGACCCCAGCACAGGGTCACCGCCAGAACCGCGGACCCGAGGGTAACCGCGCGGTCTGAGTGTCATGACACCACAGTGACAGACACTACCCCCAGGCACACAGGAGACACACCAGGTGCCTCAGTGCCGGTCCGGTCTGTAAGCACCTTTAGGGAGGCCTCGGACGGGGGTACAGCACCAGTCCGGAGTGTAAGCACCATTTAGGGAGGCCTCGGACGGAGCGGAGCTGTGCAAGGCTCCAGGCTCCCCCTTACCAGAGCCTCCATGGAGGGATGGAAAGGAAGGAGCGCGACAGCGTACCGGGGGAACACAGAAGTGTCCAGGCTAAAAGCCCTCCGGTACCTCCACCAGCGTGTTCCGCAGAGGGTGAGCGGGGAGGCTGTCGGGGATCCCGAGCGGGACCATTTTACCTTGTCTTCATACGCCATCACGTAAGCTGTGAGAATGCAGTGAAGTGCAAGCAAAGCGTGATCCTCCGAGCACACTAAGTTTAAAACTGAGGATGTCTCCTACGGTGGGGGTTTATAAGCGGAGGAGGCGGTGCTACAAACTTGTAGTACCTAGTGTGACCTCCGGAGGGCAGCGCCCTAAACCCCATTGTCTGGGTCTCCCATTATGATGATCAGAAAAGGATGTTACCATTGTTTGTATTACAATTTAGGAGAAGTTCACAGACATTTTGATAGGGAACAACTTACAAGATAAGAATGGGGAACGGGGTCAATTCTCGTGATGTGTTGGGTTGACGTGAACAGGACCTGACACACACTAGTAACGGGCATGTCCACCTCCTTATAAGACCCCCTCTGTTGTGTTCATTTGGACACCCTAATTCTGAGATAATAGAAACTGTAATACTATATCTTCTTTTTATTTACCAGATGCTCAACTGATGTCCTTTATATCCTATTCATATTAGAACAGGGGTGGGGAACCTTTTCCTGCCGAGGGAAATTTCTACCATCCTTTGGGGGCTGCACAGAATTATCAACTTGAAAATTACCCAGTTATATTTGGTTATACAATCAACTCCCCCCTACTGTGGTGGCTGGAATTTAAAGGATCCTTGGTTTTCAATGGTAAAAAGGTCAAATGACCCGTCTCTGGGACTTCTAGTGATAAAGGGCAGACAGTCCACAAAACGCATCTGCCAGCCTAAGCACTGCAGTCCCCAAGAATCTGCCCAGGGGCTGCAAACAAGGCCATCGAGATCTGGGGCCCGAGGTTACCCATCCCTGTGTAAGAGCATCGCTGTTTATTTACTTCCTTGATTTGCCTTTTATTTTAGTAAGTAAGGAATTTTGATATTTCTTAATGGACATGCATTTTGTTACACACTTTGTCTCAGGCCCATTACTACGTGTATAACATTGTATTAATCCTTTCATGTATTATCTTATCTACCTTATCTATGTATTGATAATTTAAGGATGTGTTCTATTTTAAGAGCTTTATATCAGTTGGGATGTATTTTCTCACTATGAGAACATATGGCCTTTTTTTAGTGCATTCTTTTAGTTGGGACCAGTATACATATTCTCCCCAAATATACTTTCCCTTCCAGTCTAATATAATTTTAGTGTTTCGTCGCTGAGATTATGCACTGGCTGATCATTTATAACATGATACAGGATATACATGTGGATTGAATACATAACAGTCTTTAATAGCCAGGACCTTTTATCACGTGACTTGCACTGTCTAGTAGTAAGATGATCACAAAGCCTTTGGATGCCATCGCTTAGCAGATGGGCGATGCTGACATAAAACAACCTCGGTCAGATGACTAAGGTTGTTGAGTTACGAGTAATGTCACTATTGTAATTGATCCAGATATCATTTGCATTAGCAGCGTCTGAATGCCGGAGCATGTGCAGGTGATTAAGTTAAAAGTACAACTTCACTTCACAGGTTTTTACCACATGATAATGTTGCATTTTGTAGTTGTACATATACATAAACATTTATATACAATCATGGCTAAAAGTGTTGACACCCTTGAACTTGTTCCACAAAATGAAGTATTTCTCACAGAAAATTATTGCATTTTCACATTTTATTATACACATGTTTAGTTCAATTGTGTGTCTAGGAACAGCAAAAATTAAACAGAGAAAAAAGGCAAACTGGATAATATTTCACACAAAGCCCCCAAATGACCTGGACAAATTGCTTTTTGCACCTCTAAACTGAAATCATGGATCACTCTTCTTTTGCAAACTGTTCCACTTCTCTCATATTTGATGAGTGCCTTCTCCCAACAACAATATTCAATGGGATTTAGATCCGGACTCACTGACACTTCAGAACTATAAAGCGCTTTGGTTCCATCCATTTCTGGGTGCTTCTTGAAGATATTTGGTGATTGTCCTGCTAGAAGACCCTTAACCTAGGACTCAAACCCATCTTTCTGGGCCCTACACTGCAGCCCAATATGCTTTGTTAATCTTCAGATTTCATGATGTCTTGCACACGGGCAAGGCACCCAGTGCCAGAGGCAGCAAAGCAATCCCAACACATCTCTAACTCTCCACCATATTTTAGTGTAGGTAACACGGTCTTCTCTTTGTAGGACTAATTCTGTTTTTGGTAACCTGCAGTTGAACCAGCTCATATTATTTTTCAATAAGTGGCAGGATTGCTTTCTAATTACAGATACAATTAAAGAGAACCAACCACCAGGATTTAAACACCAACAAATCAGTGCAAGAGGTGATCAACATGTGCAACACAACATCACTATTTTGTTTTGTGTTTTTATTCCTACTCTGTGGGCTTGTCTTTCTGCTGTAAGCCTACCCATCCAGACTCATCCGGGGGGGGGGGGGGGGTGTTCATCTTATAGAAGAAATACAAGCCCACAGGGGAGGAATAAGCAAAAAAACCAAACAGTGATGTTATGCTGCACCCGTCAATCACCTGCTGCACTGATTTACAGGTTGTTAAATCCTGGTGGTTACTTCCCTTTAAGCTGGTGTCATAATATTTCATAGTTTTTTGCATCTCTCTGCCTGTGTTCAGTAACTTTTCCCTGTCTGATATTTATTATTACACATAACTTAATTTATAGACATCTATGGTTTGATTTCTTTGCCCGTATGAATTGAATGTGTTGTTACAGTCATCTGGTAAGAAATTCATATCAACAGCACCTTTAGACATATATTTACTTAGAAAATTGGTGACATGTTGAATACTTATATCACCTGCTGTACAAGTGCACATTGGATTTTTGTGTGTATTATTTATTTTCTTCTCCTTTCTCATTTTAACGCATACCAATTAATACAATTATTTTACCTATATTTGAGGGATTAATTGCCTCGTTAGCTTCTCCACAGACACGTGTAGAAATAAACAGGAAAGACAGACTCTCAATAAAATATTAATTTATTTGTATTTGAAGGATTGTTTATAAGCTTTATAAAGGACCACGGTAAATAGATTTATAGTGCAAAAAAATGGAATAGTGCTCTTTTTTGGCATAGCTTGCAGATAAGCACATACTTTGATCTATCTACAGACTAAGCCATATTATAATTATCCATACATAGAATCCAGGATTGCATCATACATAATCCCAAATTTGCTAAATTCTAGGGATTTATGTTATTTGCCTAACAGTAATAACAAAAGTGCAGGTCACATACGATGTATTCCAACATGACAGCGGACTGAAAAGTCTACATTCAACTTTAGCCTAGATCCTCTGCTCACCTATTGTCCGCCATATTACATGTGCACATCCAAACTAAGGCTGGGTTCATATTTGCGTTTGGAACACAGTGTAACAGAATGCAGCCAAACGCATGCGCACTGCGTTCCTATGTTTAACATAGGAACACATAGTAGTTGCGTTTGGCTGCGCATAATTTATGTGCCCTTCTCTGTCTTCCGAACGCAACATGTTGCATTTTTTGTGAATTCACGGGCGCTTGTTTTATCAGCAAGTGCACAAACAATTCATGGATCTCAATGGATCCGCAGTGTCCTCTGCATGACAGTGCAGGAGAACGCTGCAGATCACATTGAAATCCCTCCCGGTGGCCAATCAGCGATCTCGGCGGTGGCCAGGAGGAGGAGATCTCTGCCGCTGATCTCCGCGTCCCGAGCGATGCCGAGATCGCTGATTGGCTGGCCGGGCACCATACTGATCTGAACGCATGTGGAGATTCTCCGCTGTATTCACATCAGTATGGCAGCATTTGCAATACGTTCGCGTCTGCATGCAGACACAAACGTAAATGTGAAGGCAGCCTAACATGGAAAGTACTAGACAAGGGTACATATCCCAGATTATTCGTCCCAATTCTATAACAATTGCTTTTCTTAATTTAATCATATTAAATTCGACCATAATAGGAGACATACAAATAATAACGTATATGTCATAAATAAACAGATGGTGAACAATTAATAAATACTTTATGACGACTACACATATGTAATATAACATCTCTATTTATATTGCCAGGGACACTATGGTAATACCATGCTGCACTGGGAGAAAATAATGGTGTGAAATGTTATCTACTCCATTAAAAGTGGTATCAAGCAATCATGAAACTAGTTTTTATCTCCTGAGAATCAGCAGGACGGCTTTGTTCACATTATGTGAAGGCTCCATATATACAGCTGTACAGTATAGCCATACAGTGCATGTGACACCCATTCTTTCACTTACAACACATACTGATTTTTCATGATGGTACCACTATATAAAGATCCATTTACACAGACGGACAGGTATCACTAAACAATTGCTGATTGATAAATCAATATTTATAAAAGATAACTGCTGATCAGCAGTTGTTTAATAGTTTGCTTACACAGGCAGGCAGCAGTAAATGATCTGTAATAGATCGCTCAGTGCACACAGGCTGCCATAGTTATCGGCGGTTCAAGCCTGTTTATACAGAAAAATACAATGTCGAGGGTGATGATCCTTTGCACTGTGCAAAAGATCATTTACCTTATGAACAAGCGTTTACAGTGTTATTTTATGAGATAATAACTCTAGAACGCTTCAACGGATCCCAGTGATTCCAAGATTGTTTTTTTATGACATATTGGACTTCATGTTAGTGGTAAATTTAGGATGATATTTTCTGCATTTCTTTGATGAAAGAGAGTGTTTACATGCAGTGACAGTTCAAAGCCATGACTGATATATCAGTCATTGGTCATTAAGGGGTTAAAGGGAATCTGTCAGGTCAAAAATCCATATGTAACTGATATAATTTTCTAATTCCTCTCTCTAAGCTCTCTCTAGTCATGTATTTATATTGTTTATACTAGTGCATCTCAATTAATTAAAATATCATCAAAAATCAATGTCATGTTTCAAGGCACTTCTGGGAGCCCTGAAACACGTTGACTAATAAATCAATATGATAGTCACACAATGTTATATTCACTGGAATACTGCAGTGCGGTTTTTAACCCTTCATCCTCCCTACTTTAATTGTCCAAAATAGTGACCTTTGGGTTTTCATTGCCTGTAAGTCATACTCATCAACATTAACAGAAATAAACACTTGAAATGGATCACTCTGTAATGACTCTATATAACATATACATTTCACTTTTTGTATTGAATTACTGAAATAAATTAACTTTTTGATGATATTCTAATTCTTGGTGATACAGTAGTACTTCCCTCCTATCCTGTGTAAACTTCAAAATAAAAGATTAATTCCATCTGTCAATTACAGTGAGTGATCACTTGGTTCCCTGATGCCTACTCCCTAAGAAATTAATATTCATGCATCACGGCATTTTCCTGCCTTCCTTTGGTCTGTATGCTTTGTGACTGTGGTTGGTTTTCTAGGCATAGGCACAGTGCAGAAAAAGGAGAAAGGAGGGGGTGGAAGTGTGTGCTCTTAGCAGATGCAGCTCTGAGATCTTCATTGTGTGTATCTGAGGCTTGTGTAGTGTGTGTTCTGAGATGTTTCTCTATATATATATACACTTCTGATCATTTGCTCAGCAGGTACACACATTACATGTACAGTATGCTCACAGGTAGCACAGTGATGTTACTACAAGAGTTGTAGCACAAAACATCTCCCCCCTCTCAAGCACCTTTCCAGAAGCCTTCAGAAGCCTGAGATTCAGTGTAACTTCAGCACAAAGGGAGGGACAGAATACCAGCTTGGATAGGCGTGGATGTTTAAATAATATTTACATACTGTAACTAAGAGGAGTCATGTCAATTACTTTTATATGTGCCTGCAGTATGTGAAGATGCTTATAGCAAGAGAACAACATAGAGTACATTAATGATTGTTACATATTCTGAAAGGTCTGCCCGAGCACTATTCAAGGGTACTATTAGTATCATAATGAAAAATGACCTGACAGAGTCCATTTAAAGACACTGGTGTCTGGCAGCAGCATAAGACCTGAGCATTCATGTATTTGGGGGATTATAAAGAGGCAGCTATCTAAGGAGTATGGCCATGCTATTAGCCTGTTAGGATAATGATGGCCTCAAGATAAGTATGTCTTTCCCGACTCATACGCCAAACGTACACAAGTGATGAACAATTTCTGGCAAGTTATGTATTCAAGTATTAGGCAAAGAGCTGATTTTTAGCAGCTTTTATGTAGAAACCAACATCTATGAGGTCATTTTCTTGAGGAGTGGATGGACATATTGGGACGGGCAGTTCTAACAGTGCAAACTGCAAGCACAGGCAGAATTGGAAGACATCTCACAATCTCCTGAATTCCAGCTACGACTTGAAAAATCGTACTTGACAGCAGGTAGAGAGGGAACAACATAATGTTGGAGCATTGCATAGTATTCCTTCTCTCACAGACTAGTGGATTTGATCTCCTGAGGTCCAAGCCAGCCATTTTCCTCTCTGCGTGGTTTAGATCTCCAAGTTGTAAATTCTTCAGTGATTTCTAAAACACTTTTTCCTTTGGTCTCCGGAAGGAAGAATCCAATATATAAAGTGGTGCAGACACAGACCACGAGAAATGGCATAAAGCAAAAATGACCAAGTCCTTGCTGAAACAGAAGAAAAACAAAGTTTGTGAATATAGTGTATCAGTATAACAATTTGCAGGCTAAACCTGAACTGAAAATGGAAAGCTAAGGTTATGGTAGAGCAGCCAGGATAAAATCAAAGGATTGTCAAATATGCTAGACAATATAGTAAAAAAAAGGAGGATAATGCGGTGTTATGGAGCGCTAGGGCAACAAGGATAGGAAGCTTAGGCTTGTATACCAACCTATTTTATTAATAAAATTGCAAATGCTCTCTGACGCCACTACGCGTTACGATAGCCCTTGCTATCTTCATCAGGTGGATAGAGAGCAAAATTAACAATGACCTTAAATAATCCCTTAACCCAACAGGATTAATGATGAAGATAGCGAGGGCTATTGTAACGCGTAGTGGCGTCAGAGAGCATTTGCAGTTTTATTAATAAAATAGGTTGGTATACAAGCCTAAGCTTCCTATCCTTGTTTTTTTTCAGTAAATATATTTATTGAAATTTTCAACAGTAAAGACAATAGAAAGAACCAGTACAATGTCCAGGACTTAATACAAAGATACATTACGTCCCGAAGAGAGCAACACAGGAGTAGTCCAATAAGAACACTAGCACCTAAAAGGTTCATGTTTCCCATCTTAAGAATCACCTCTGGACAAGGACCTTATATATAGAATACAGAACCTATGAAAAGGCAATTGTGGAAATAAGAGAAGAGGAGAGAGAGAAAGAGAGAAAAAAGGGGTAGGGGAGAAGGGGAGTAAGGAGGGAGAGGGGAGGCGGGGTAAGGGAGACCCAGCAATTTAAACGCCCACGAGTTGACAATTACGAATATGTACGCAGCCAAGTAAGGAACCCTGTGCTCTCCTTGAAGGACTGCCAGAGGAACCAGGTGCGACCCTGTTCGTATGCGGCATCACCATCACCCGCCACCAGTGACTCCAGACGATGTAATCTATCCATTTCAGCTATCCATTCCACTGTGGAGGGGACCTCAGTGGACCTCCAATGCCAGGGAATAACTGCTCTGGCAGCTATTAGGCAGAATCTCAGAATCCCCTTTTTGATGGAAACTATCGAACTGGGTATCAGGGACAGTAGGGCCATTTGGGGAGATGGTTCATGACGGACCCCAGTCATCAAGTGAAAGGCATCAAAAACTGAGTTCCAGGAGGGTTGCAGGGGACCGCAGGACCACCAAATATGAAGCATAGAGCCCGTGGCAGAGCCACATCTCCAGCAGGCGTCCGAGATCTCCGGGTTAATCCTGTGGAGAAGGGTGGGACACCTGTATCAGCGTGTCAGTAATTTATAGTTCCTCTCCTGCGCCTGACTGGACATTGTCATCTTATGTGCAAGAGTAAAGATTTTCAAACTATCCACCTCAGAAAAGGTGATCCCCAGGTCCCTCTCCCAAGTCTCCATAAATCCAAGCATGGAAGGGGGACGTGAATTCAAGACCAGGCTGTAGAGCACCGAAACCACGTGAGAGGGACCCTCGGCAGGGAGCATCAGGGACTCAACTTCCTATCCTTGTTGCCCTAGCGCTCCATAACACCGCATTAGCCTCCTTTTTCCCACATGACAATCTTTTCCCTTTGGGGAGAGTGGTGTGGTAGCTTTTTGGGCATGTAAGATCCACACTACCCCCTCTCCGCAAACTTGATCACCCTCGCCGAAACCTAAAACATCTTGATCTTCCTTTATTCTCTGAATCACTCCTCCCTCTCACCGACATACCCTGCACTGACGACATTGACATTGCCACCACCCTATACAACACCACCATAACGAACGCTCTCGAACTAGCCGCCCCCCTCACTCTCCATGCTCCATGCATTAACAGGCAACCCTGGCACACCACCCTCACTAAAAACCTGAGACGGGCGTCCAGAGTCGCCGAGAGGAGATGGAAAAAGTCTCACACCCCCGAGCAATTTGCTCTGTTCAAGCAATCCATCACTGACTTCAAGACGGCACTTGCTACCGCCAAGCAAGTGTTCTTCTCATCCCTTATAACCTCTCTGTCCCGCAACCCCAAACAGCTCTTCAAAACTTTCAACTCTTTACTTCGCCCGCCTGCTCCTCCCCTTTCTCCCCTCATCTCTGCTGAAGACTTTGCGACCTTCTTCAAGGAGAAGATCGACAAGATCAGAAGCAGCTTCGGTCCACTATCCCCACAACTCCCCTTCCCACCTACACTGCCCTCCATCTCCATCAGCCACATCCCCCTCATAACTGAAGACCAACTCTCCTCCCTCCTGTCAAAATCACACCTCACCACCAGCGCCCACGACCCACTCCCATCCCACCTCATTCCGAACTACACCTCCATTTTCATCCCAGCCCTCACCCACCTCTTTAACCTTTCACTTAGCACTTGTACCTTCCCCTCGGCCTTTAAACACGCCCTAATCACGCCCATCCTAAAAAAAACCTTACTTGACCCTACCTCTGTCTCTAACTATCGCCCCATATCTCTTCTCCCATTTGCCTCTAAGCTACTTGAACAGCACGTCCACTCCGAACTGTCCTCTCACCTCTCCTCGTGCTCCCACTTCGACCGCCTACAGTCCGGCTTCCGACCCCTCCATTCCACCGAAACAGCCCTGACCAAAGTCACCAACAACCTACTGACCGCCAAGAACAAACACCACTACTCCATCCTGCTACTCCTTGACCTGTCTGCCGCCTTCAACACGGTTGACCACTCCCTTCTTCTCCGGATCCTGGAATCCCTTGGCATCACCCACCTTGCCCTCTCCTGGATCTCCTCATACCTAGCGGACCAGACCTTCAGCGTCTCGCACTCCCACACCTCCTCCTCACCCTACCCCCTTTCTGTCGGAGTCCCCCAAGGTTTGGTCCTGGGACCCCTACTTTTCTCCATTTACACTCTCGGCCTAGGTCAACTCATTGAGTCCCATGGCCTCCAGTACCACCTCTACGCCGACGACACCCAAATCTACCTGTCCGGCCCTGACATCACCTCCCTACTCTCGAAAATCCCACAATGCCTTTCCGCCATCTCATCCTTCTTCTCTGCTCGCTTCCTTAAACTCAACATGGACAAAAGTGAATTCATAGTCTTCCCCCCAAGAAATTCCACCCCACCTCCCAACCTATCCATCTGCATCAACGACTGCGCCCTCTCCCCAGTCCCCCAAGCCAAGTGCTGAGGGGGAGTGCTGAGTGAGTGCAGGTTGAGGGGGGTGCTGAGTGCAGGCTGAGGGGGTGCTGAGTGAGTGCAGGCTAAGGGGGGTGCTGAATGCAGGTTGAGGGGGGGTGCTGAGTGTAGGTTGAGAGGGGGTGCTGAGTGTCGGCTGAGGGGAGTGCTGAGTGTAGGTTGAGGGGGAGTGCTGAGTGAGTGCAGGTTGAGGGGGGTGCTAAATGCTGGCTGAGGGGGCTGCTGAGTGAGTGCAGGTTGAGGGGGGTGCTGAGTGCAGGCTGAGGGGGGTACTGAGTGAGTGCAGGCTGGGGGGGTGCTGAGTGAGTGCAAGCTGAGGAGGGGTGCTGAGTGCAGGTTGAGGTGGGTGCCGAGTGCAGGTTGAGGGGGGTGCTGAGTGCAGGCTGGGGGATTCTGAGTGAGTGCACGCTGAGCAGGGAGAGTACCTGGCTGCTCTGTGCTGACAGGACCTGTGGTGATGTCAGAGTTATGTGATCAGTCACATTACTGTGACATCACTGCAGGCCCTGTCAGGTTGGTATTTGGTATCTGAGTGCAGATTGAGGGGGTGCTGAGTGCAGATTGAGGGGGTGCTGAGCGAGTGCAGGCTGAGCGTGGGTGCTGAGTGCAAGTTGAGGGGGGTTCTGAGTGAATGCAGGCAGAGGGGGTGCTAAGTGAGTGCAGGCTGAGGGGGGTACTTAGTGAGTGCAGGTTAAGGGGGGTGCTGAGTGCAGGCTGAGGGGTGTGCTGAGTGAGTGCAGGCTGAGTGAGTGGGGCTGAGGGGGTGAGTGCAGGCTGAGAGGGTGCTGAGTGCAGGCTGAGGGGGGGTGCTGAGTAAGTGCAGGCTGAGGGGGGGTGCTGAGTGAGTGCAGGCTGAGGAGAGGTGCTGAGTGCAGGCTGAGTGGGGTGCTAAGTGAATGCAGGCTGAGGGGGGTGCTGAGTGAATGCAGGCTGAGGAGGGGTGCTGAGTGCAGGTTGAGGGGGGTGCTGAGTGCAGGTTGAGGGGGTGCTAAATGCAGGCTGACGGGGTGTTGAGTGCAAGTTGAGAAGTTGAGGGGGGTGCTGAGTGAATGCAAGCTGAGGGGGGTGCTAAGTGCAGGCTGAGGGGGTGCTGAGTGTGTGCAGGCTGAGGGGTGCTGAGTGCAGGCTGAGGCAGGTGCTGAGTGAGTGCAGGTTAAGGAGGGTGCTGAGTGCAGGCTGAGGGGGTGTGCTGAGTGAGTGCAGGCTGAGGGGGGTGCTGAATGCAGGTTGAGGGGGTGCTGAGTGAGTGCAGATTGAGGGGGGTGCTGAGTGCAGGCTGAGGGGGGGTACTGAGTGAGTGCAGGCTGGGGGGGTGCTGAGTGAGTGCAGGCTGAGGAGGGGTGCTGAGTGCAGGTTGAGGTGGGTGCCGAGTGCAGGCTGAGGGGGAGTGCTGAGTGAGTGCAGGTTGAGGGGGGTGCTGAGAGTGCAGGCTAAGGGGGGTGCTGAATGCAGGTTGAGGGGGGGTGCTGAGTGTAGGTTGAGGGGGGGTGCTGAGTGTAGGTTGAGGGGAGTGCTGAGTGTAGGTTGAGGGGGAGTGCTGAGTGAGTGCAGGTTGAGGGGGGTGCTAAATGCTGGCTGAGGGGGCTGCTGAGTGAGTGCAGGTTGAGGGGGGTGCTGAGTGCAGGCTGAGGGGGGGTTCTGAGTGAGTGCAGGCTGGGGGGGTGCTGAGTGAGTGCAAGCTGAGGAGGGGTGCTGAGTGCAGGTTGAGGTAGGTGCCGAGTGCAGGTTGAGGGGGGTGCTGAGTGCAGGCTGGGGGATTCTGAGTGAGTGCACGCTGAGCAGGGAGAGTACCTGGCTGCTCTGTGCTGACAGGACCTGTGGTGATGTCAGAGTTATGTGATCAGTCACATTACTGTGACATCACTGCAGGCCCTGTCAGGTTGGTATTTGGTATCTGAGTGCAGATTGAGGGGGTGCTGAGTGCAGATTGAGGGGTGCTGAGCCAGTGCAGGCTGAGCGTGGATGCTGAGTGCAAGTTGAGGGGGGTTCTGAGTGAATGCAGGCAGAGGGGGTGCTAAGTGAGTGCAGGCTGAGGGGGGTACTTAGTGAGTGCAGGTTAAGGGGGGGTGCTGAGTGCAGGCTGAGGGGTGTGCTGAGTGAGTGCAGGCTGAGTGAGTGGGGCTGAGGGGGTGAGTGCAGGCTGAGAGGGTGCTGAGTGCAGGCTGAGGGGGGTGCTGAGTAAGTGCAGGCTGAGGGGGGGTGCTGAGTGAGTGCAGGCTGAGGAGAGGTGCTGAGTGCAGGCTGAGTGGGGTGCTAAGTGAATGCAGGCTGAGGGGGGGTGCTGAGTGAATGCAGGCTGAGGAGGGGTGCTGAGTGCAGGTTGAGGGGGGTGCTGAGTGCAGGTTGAGGGGGTGCTAAATGCAGGCTGACGGGGGTGTTGAGTGCAAGTTGAGAAGTTGAGGGGGGTGCTGAGTGAATGCAAGCTGAGGGGGGTGCTAAGTGCAGGCTGAGGGGGGTGCTGAGTGTGTGCAGGCTGAGGGGTGCTGAGTGCAGGCTGAGGCAGGTGCTGAGTGAGTGCAGGTTAAGGAGGGTGCTGAGTGCAGGCTGAGGGGGTGTGCTGAGTGAGTGCAGGCTGAGGGGGGTGCTGAATGCAGGTTGAGGGGGTGCTGAGTGAGTGCAGATTGAGGGGGGTGCTGAGTGCAGGCTGAGGGGGGGTACTGAGTGAGTGCAGGCTGGGGGGGTGCTGAGTGAGTGCAGGCTGAGGAGGGGTGCTGAGTGCAGGTTGAGGTGGGTGCCGAGTGCAGGCTGAGGGGGAGTGCTGAGTGAGTGCAGGTTGAGGGGGGTGCTGAGAGTGCAGGCTAAGGGGGGTGCTGAATGCAGGTTGAGGGGGGGTGCTGAGTGTAGGTTGAGGGGGGGTGCTGAGTGTAGGTTGAGGGGGAGTGCTGAGTGTAGGTTGAGGGGGAGTGCTGAGTGAGTGCAGGTTGAGGGGGGTGCTTAATGCTGGCTGAGGGGGCTGCTGAGTGAGTGCAGGTTGAGGGGGGTGCTGAGTGCAGGCTGAGGGGGGGTACTGAGTGAGTGCAGGCTGGGGGGGTGCTGAGTGAGTGCAGGCTGAGGAGGGGTGCTGAGTGCAGGTTGAGGTGGGTGCCGAGTGCAGGTTGAGCGGGGTGCTGAGTGAGTGCAGGCTGGGGGATTCTGAGTGAGTGCACGCTGAGCAGGGAGAGTACCTGGCTGCTCTGTGCTGACAGGACCTGTGGTGATGTCAGAGTTATGTGATCAGTCACATTACTGTGACATCACTGCAGGCCCTGTCAGGTTGGTATTTGCGGCAGGGGTGTCCGGGGACGGAGCGGGGGCATTGTATGCGGTGGGGGGAGAGGCGGCTTGCTGGTGGTGTTTGCGGGGTCTGCAGGTGGCATGTGCAGTGGCGGCTTTTCTAATCGGTGCCACTGCCAGACTGCACCATATTAGCACACCCATTACCTGGGTATGTTAAAATGGTGCGGCTTCCGGGCAGCGCAGTGCATTGTGGGATAGGTAGACATCTGGATGCAAGCGGGAACCACAAGGGGATTATGTAAATAGATTAATATTAGCTCATCAGCTGGCACGTGAAGCTAACTGCACCGAACGGGTCAGGGATCCAATCGGTGCTGTTAACTCTTTGAATGGTGCCGTCAATCGCTGACAGCGTGATCCGAAGCACTGGGTCGGGGATCACAACGTTCCCCACCGGCATCGGAGGTTCCGTGATGAGATGATGGGACCTCGATGAGTTGCCTTGACAGCCCAGGGTCCTAAGATGACCCCGGATGCTGTCATGAATCATTCCCTGTGGATGCCCAGTGATCCCCGACTTCCACAGAAAGTGATCATTTTTCCTGTACACAGACATGCAGCAGCAGGTCTGTGCACAAAACAATCAATTGGAGTGTGTAGTGCTAAGGCCCTCTATGGGGCAGTGTAAAATAAAGAAAAAAAGTTTTAAAAAATAGAAAAATAAAACATAAAAGTTCAAATCACCAATATTTTGGCCCACTGAAAAAAAACTATTAAAAATTGTAAAAAAAATACTCATATTTGGTATTGCTGCATTGAGAAATGCCTGATCTATCAAAGTATAAAATCAATTAATCAGATTGGTAAACTGCGTAACAGAAAAAAATTCTAAATGCCAAAATTAGTTTTTTTTTGGTCGCTGCAACATTGCAAAAGAATGCAACAACGGGCGATAAAAACAGCGCATCCACCCAAAAATGGTATCATTAGAAACTTCAGCTGAAGACGCAAAAAATAAGCCCCAGATCCCGAAAAATGAGAATTCTACAGGAAAATGGCACAAAAGTGGCAGGCGCAGTCCGGCCGCGAATCGGCACGAGATTTGAAGCACGCACGACACTGCTTCCGCCGGGAGATCAGCAGCGCTAGCTAGCTAGCCGCTGATCTCCCGACGGTAGCCGCGGGTCATCTCTTGCCGCACAGAGGTCAGCGGCAATGCAGCGGAAGTACTCCGACCGGCGCTTGCGATCTCGCTCAGTGGGACACGCAGCAGCGACTGGGCCCCCGCTGTTAGATTGCTGATCATGTAAGAATGGCCTGGACCATTTTTTGATCATTGGGACCCCGCTGTGCAGCATGCATTGGTGTGTTTGACGGGGACCACGACCAGCGACCTCAATACTAGGCCCTAGAGTGACAGGGTCCCAACAACCGCCATATCGTTGCTGCATTGCTGGTGAGATCTGACTGTTTGACATCTCACCAGCGATCCCTACCAGGTCGTATTGTTGTCAGGATCGCTGGAGGATCGCCAAGCGTGACAGTATCTTACTGATCGCTGGTGAGGTGTCACACGTTCAGCTATATTGAACAAAACCACCTCGCTGATTGGTCACGGCCGGCCTGGCGTGAGCAATCTGCGACAGGTGCAGTCCGGCCGTGAATTGCCTCGGAATTTGAACCACGCTTTGCTGATTGGTCGCGTCCGCTTTTCACACTAGGAGGTGCATGTGAAAGCCAGGTGGCAAAGTAATCACACGTGCTAATAAGTTGAGTTTGTGTTACGGTAGAAAAAGTAGCCAGAAATTGTCTGGGCAGGAAGACATATGCTGTAAAAATTCCTTCCAGGTTATCTCTACAAACATTTTGGGTACAGATGATTAGGTTTTAGAATGACATGATGGAGGCTGTGATTCCCCTGTGTTTGCTAGCACTGATCGACTTGTCGGACCTGTACCGTGGCCAACCAGACAAGTTTTATACCGTATGGAGGACATGGATACAGTCTCCTTACGCCGTACTATTTAGTGAATCCTAAACTATCCTTACTATGCCCTTTCCTGTTTCCTACTACCATGCTATATTACCTATATAACCCTCTCATGATTCCTGAGATTCACAGATGATGTGTGAATCATTGATGCACCACGCAGATTCTAGGAATATGTCTGCCAAATAAACTACCTGTATGCAGAGTTTAGACAATACTGATTGTCGTTTCCCATTTACAGGTATCGAGAATTAGAAATCATGTGCTGTACTGTATTTAGGTTAAAATACGCCTTTGTACTGAATGTAAACCCTTATATTCTCACAGTATTTCATAGCACAATGTCTAATTTCCCTTTTCCTTCTTTATAAGTAAAAGTCATTTGAATTAGAAGTCAACACTTTGCACTCACCACAATGAAAGGAAAGGCTAAGCCCACCACAAATAGTGTCATCCACATGATGGAGCCACAGATCATATATGCAGCAGGACGGGCCATCTGGTCAAAAATCTCAGCCGGCATTAAACCAGTAACTCCAGCTATTAGATTATTGAAAAACAGGAAAATTGTATCATCAATGTACCTCTAAATGAATATTCCATTAATAACATTAATTACATTCAAGTAAAGAGGATCTGTAGGTTCTATGCTTAAATATCCTCTAGGACATTCTTCTTCAATACTATGTAAGAACAGTATGTTAAGCTTACCTGGACCAATTCCAAAGCTTAGAATATAGGCAAAAATACAGACCATGCTAAGATACGGCATCCATATAATACGTTCCTAGTAAACAGGAAACATTTGTTTAGGCTAAGTGAGGTTTAATATTCAGTAAATGAATATAGGTTCAATGAACATCAATATAGTTGATCTTGTTATACAGGCCGACTTATGATGTGCACAGATCGATCACTCATACTGTAGATGGTTATATGTGCATAATACTGTCGTTGTTCTCGGTATTATATAGTAAAACATATTTTCCAATAACAAAGTCTAAAAGAAACTAAAATCCTAGTTTGTAATATGTTTCAGGCACGAGAATATTTGTGATTGGTTATCTTACACTTAAAGGCAAATACAGATATAATTTTAAAATAATTTCTTATTCTTATCTATGAGAATAATTGTAAAAAATTATTATATATGTAATATTGTTTTAAAACCTAGAGTTTACCCCAATTGTTAAAAAAAATTCAATATGCCTATACCTGCTGAGATAAGGCCACCATAAAGACTACTGCCCAAACAGACATCAAGCTGTACCCTCCCATCACCAGCACGCGGCGTCCAAGACGATCAATGACTAAAGTCTGAAAGATAAAATCATTGGGTTGTACATTGGTCCTTAGAAGACAATGCTGAGGCTGGTTTCACATCACGTTTTGATGCGATCCGGGGCTGTCCGTTGTGGACCGGACAGTCCCGGATCGGAACAGCACACAGAACTTCAGGTCCGGTGTGCAGCCGTACGCAGCTGAAGATTCAGGACCGCGGCTCGCGGGGAGCTAGCTGCGGTCCTGAAATAACAGTGGCGTTCGGCCGCAGGTGTCCGGTTCCCGGATCCTCCCCAGCTCCATAGGCTCCCATGTTATGGAGTGCCGGATTGCCCCGAATCTGGGAGGATCCGGTTTGGGGAGATTTTTCTCCTCGGACACAAAAATCTTGCATGCAGTATTTTTGTGTCCGGGTGAAAAATCTTAGTCCTCCTGGATTTACTTGGACACATGGAAACCGGATGGCAGATAGCTGCCATCCGACACCCTCCGGCCCCATAGGCAAACTATTGGGCTGAAATGTGATTCGGGCCTATCCGGTTCTCATCGGATCGGCCAGGATCACAAAAAACGTGATGTGAAACCAACCTTAGAGCTCATCTCAACCACAAAACCAGTTAAAGCATATGGATATGTATGGGATCGATTCTATTTTATGAATTGCAGGCTGCAGAATGAGTTAACGAGTTAACTAAGAATCCACTTGGATGCTCTTCTGACATTTCTGGTTTAGTACTTTTAATTTCCCAAATATAATGATTGTAGGACATTTATTTGCTAAATCTGCATTGTGCCTTCCACTTGTATTCTTTCTGAAAATATATAATTTAGGCTAGCACTACACAGCAGCTTTGGTGACATAAGGATGTAGCAATGTTGCACTGATACACTATGTCTAACAACTGACAATGTTGTCACCAAAAATCCAAACTTGCGGGATTTTTGGGTGACAAGACCATGCAGATTTTCATATAAATCTCATGTAGCTGTGACTTGGTTTCAACCTTTCTACAGTTTGGTTCTTTTCTTTTAAATTGAATCAGTCACCATTTTTTCGCTATCCATTCTGAAGGCAGCATGATGAAGGAGCAGAGAGCCTGAGACCAGTGATGTATCACTTACTCTGCTGATTGCGCCTGTTATAACCTTTTGTCTGCTGCAGACCTACCAGTTCTCTGAATGCTGAGCTCTGTATTACCTTGACTACACCACGCATTGTAAGCTTTATGTGTACACTGTGCATATACAGACAGCTGTCAATCAGTAGTAGAGTTGGGCTTATATAGAGCTCATGAAATAGAAAACTACATGGCAGCAGGTTTACTAATTCTCTAGTGATAATATCTTGCTAATAAAAAAAAAAAAAGTCAAAGAAATGTTTTTGGTTTTTTTTATCAATGCTACAGCACTCAGCCAAGTAAGTGACACATTGCTGGAATCAGTGTCTCTGCCTCTATATTATCCAGGTCTCAAATTAGGTGGCAACAACTTGGTGACAACTTTTCTTTAAAGCTTAATTGTGATTTTAAAATAGTTGGCAATAGAATTTGCACAATTTATCTGAGACTTGATATAACTTGGTAATTGTGCTACCCCAGTCTACAACAGGCTGGTACCAACGACCTTGTAGACAGGATGAGTTTCTGACATTGGCCAAGAATAAAAAAGGAATGGTAACAAAAGACTTGCAAAATGTCTATCTCTCCAATTAGACGTTCCAGCATTATTATTTCATGTGGAATAACTGGAGTGCTGTCCTCTTCAACACAACAGTAGTAGACCACTACTCACACAAGTGATGGAAGTGAGAAGCTCACAACTTCCTGTGCCAATCACAATATACTGAATCTTCTCCGAGGAAATCCCGGCTGCTTGGAATACATAGGAAGCATAGAAATACATCTAGGGAGACAAATAGGAGTGATGATAATGTGATCAAACTGAAGACTGAGAGGGTTGAATGAATACAGGTAGAAAAGGCAGTGATGCTGTGTCTCACCGAGTCATTGCCACAGAGTTGCATGGCACAGCTGAGAACCACTATAGTTAGAAGCTGCCGTCTCAGGGATGGCTCCTGTATTAGCTCACAGAGGCTCTTTGGTTTCTGTCCTTGGATAGCTGTCTGCTCCGCCATCATCTCTTCCACTTCACTACTAAAATCACAGTTCCCCCGCAGCCGACGTAAAGCTGGACATAACGATAAATTCAGCGATCAGGACAACAGATATAAGACATTACAAGTATGCAAATGCTACAATTGTAGAGATCTTCACTAGTAATTGAGAAGATTCTTACCAACCACACAGGAATCTTTGTCCTTCCGATCTATTAACAAATATCGAGGGCTTTCAGGCACGCAAGGAAGGACCATCAGCTGGACGATACCTGGAACCACATTGCTAGCAAGAAGCAGAGGCCATACCTCCTCGCTGCCCAATATTTCCCTACAATTAAATACAAGACTTATAGAAATATATACACATGTGGCTTCCTTGTAGCTTCCCGGCTCCAAGATTTCTCCCAAACTGCTCCAATGCCCTGGAATGCTCTACCCCAAGAAATTAGGACTATCCATAGCTTACATAGTTTTAGGCGCTGCCTAAAAACACATCTCTTTAAGGTGGCCTATCATGCTCCCTAATTAAAGTAATTTAGACATAGAGAGTTAGGTTAAGAGAAATAATGAATAGGCTGTCAAACTACATCAGACCCAAAAGCATCACAAAGAATGGCTGGTGATGACTCATGCAGCTCTTATCTATTACCGATTTCCTCAAGATGGCTGGACCATCATTATAAATAAGCACCTGTACTTTGTGTCACCCCCACCTCATTGTAGATTGTAAAGTCTTAAGAACAAGCCATCATTAATTTTGCTTTATTATATTTTTATTCTTTTTTTTATAACTGTTACCTATGATTGTTTGCATAACCTTTAAATTGTAAAGCGCTTTGGAATATGTTGGCGCTATATAAATAAAGGAATATTATGAAATAGCTGAGAGGGGAAGTTGAGGAGCTAGGCTCCAGAAGGGCACACTTGGAGCAAAAGCTTGAGGATGTTATTGATGCCCATGAGTCCCTAGTGCTGAAAATGTCCAAAATTTCTGATAAGACCCTGGACTTGGAGGACAGATCCAGGCAAAATAATATAAGGCTAAGAGATGTAGGTGAGTCCATTCCTGATCACAAGCTCCCACGGCTGCTTCAGACATACATTAAGGAAGTGCTCCCACAGGCTGATGACTAGGATGTAATAATAGACAGAACATAGAATCCCAAAACCTAAAGGCTGAATCCTGAAGTACCTAGGGACGTCATTGATCGTATCTATATTTACACCATTAAGGAAGCTTTTATGATGGCCCTATGGAAAAAACCTAGGCTGTTGGATGGCCTGTCACAATTGCTGGTTTTCCCTGACCTATCTGCTGACATGTAGGCTAAATGCCGGGAGTATAACCCTTATACCAGGCATTTGGGAGACTTGGGCATTAGATACCGCTGGGAGTTTCCAGCGAAGCTTAAAATCATCAAGGATGGCACAGTTTTTGTTTGCTCCTCCCTAGACAAGACAAAGGAGCTGCTTCTTCAATTAAACTTTCAGCTTATACACTCCCTGACAGAACTTATGT
Organism: Allobates femoralis; assembly: GCA_033576535.1. Lineage (NCBI taxonomy): Eukaryota > Metazoa > Chordata > Amphibia > Anura > Aromobatidae > Allobates > Allobates femoralis. The sequence goes on from JARQOC010000003.1 coordinate 646,742,652, forward strand.
CGCTTATCCATGTTATGTAAATAAAAGCGTATAACCTGACGTTAAATTCATCCATTGGTTGTATAAATTACTGTTTTGAAAGCTGAAACCCTCCGAAATTTGGTGTAGGTTATGAAAATAAATTGGCATCAATGCTGAAATTTTGATCATTTAATGAACACAGAATAGTCAGATTTTAGCAAGACAAAAGTTTTGTCGCCTGGTCATATAATGCCCCCAATCCTAGTTTACATCCTCACCTGTGCTCAGTAAATGATCGGTTAATTAGTGGGTGTGTCTAAAAAGAAACCCAGCACCCCAGACCTTCACTTGAACTGCAACTTGAGCTCTGACAACATGCCAAAAATCCTCCCTGTGACCAAAGCCTTGATTATCAAGAGGCTAAAGACCAGATCCACTGCAGAGGTGGCTGGCACCTTTAATGTGTCTCAATGTCAAGTACAAAGAATTAAAAAAAGATCTGAAGAGACTGGAGATGTGTTTGACAAGCCCAGGTCCGGCAGATCCCGCAAGACAACTGCTCAGGAAGAACGTTTGTTGGTTAGAAAATCCAAAGGAAGCCCTTCTTCCACTGCAGCAGAGCTCCAACAGGCCTGGTCACCTCAAGTCCCCGTGTCAACTAGAACAGTTTGTAGGATTCTGTCTTGAAATGGCCTCCATGGTCAAATCAGTGCCCAGAAGCCAGCAATAAACAAAAGGCAGATAAAAAACATTTGGCATTTGCAAAGTCCTACAGCCTGCTAAACAGATGGACGCTGGAAAAGTGGGAGAAGGTTGATTTCTCTCATGAATCTTCAGTAGAATTACACCACAGTTGCCACAAATACTGCAGGAGGCCTACTGGAGCCCCTATAGATCCAAATTTGGTGGTGGAAAGATCATGGTCTGGGGTTACATTCAGTATGGGGGTGTGCGAAACATTTGCAAGGTGGAAGGCAATATCAATAGCCTAAAATATCAAGAAGTATTAACAACCTCATATATTCCAAATCATAAAAGGGGTCAAATTCTGCAGCAGAATGGTGCTCAATCTCAGACATCCATCTCTACAACAAAGTTCCTCCAGACAAAAAGAGATCAAGGTGCTCAAGGACTGGCCAGCCCAGTCACCAGACATGAAAGTCTTTTAAAGAACACTGCACACTCCAGAAAAAAATTTTTCAAAGTGAAGTTGTGTATTTATTAGTGGTGCATATAGACATTTTATGCGCCACTAATAAATACACAACTTCACTTTGAAAAAAAATTTTCTGGAGTGTGCAGTGTTCTTTAAAAGACTTTGTTGATACCGGGACCCAAGGGCCCCCTACACTAGCACCTCTACTACATCCTACTGGTGTGCATGCCAATCACTATTACTACCAGTCACCAGACATGAACATCATTGAGCATGTTTGGGGTAGGATGAAAGAGGAAGCTTGGAAGACAAAACCAGAGAATCTATATGAACTCTGGGAGGCATGTAAGACTGCATTCTTTGCTATTCCTGATGACGTCATTAATAAATTGTATGGATGCAGTTCTTCAAGCTCATGGAAGTCACACAAAATATTAAATATGACTCTAATAGCACCACAACTTCATTCACCCATGTTATGCAACATATATTTGCATTTTAAGTTAATTTTTTGTTTGAAAATCACATTACTTTCTGTGGGCCACAAAACTTTTGTCTTGCCAAAATCTGACCATTCTGTGTTTATTAAATGATCAATATTTCAGCATTGATGCCAATTTATTTTCTTAACCTAAACCACATTTTGGAGGGCTTCAGCTTTCAAAAAAGAAATGTATAAAACCAATGGATGAAGTTAACGTCAGGTTATAAGCTTTTATTTCCATAACATGGATAAGCGACATAACTTCTGTCAGGGAGTGTATATACTGCCACCGCAGCCAACTCCACAGCTCAAAAGAAAAAGAAGCTGCCTCCAGACTGGTTTAAAAAATGACTATTCATGTGGAGAGTCACGGTTTCCTGTTTATGATTTTTGCTGCAGACTCTTGGAGAGTCATTTTTGCAGTATTTTGCCCCCAGGAGTATAATTTTCTATTTTTCATCTCACTCCTTGACTTACCGTAGTTTGTCTTATATAATGACAACTTGGCTTACTTTGAATTCATCGCTATTTCTCTCTCCTTGTCTGTCTTCCCCTGTTCATTTCCCCCTGACTGGTCTCTGCTCAGGTAACTCAGCTTGTTGAAAGTTCTTAATTTTTTCTGTAATTATGACTATTAAGATTTAATCTATTAACGCAAATGGTTTAAATTCACCTGTTAAACAATCTATATTCTGGAGAAACATTTGCAAAGAGAACTCAGATGTGTTCTGCGTTCAAGAAACGCACCTGGTTGTCGGAAGACAACTTTCGCTTGTTTAACAAACACTACCCTCATCATTTCTTTGCAAAATGTAAATCCAAAAAGGCCTGGATAGCATTTTTTGTTAAGCGATCTATAAGGTTTGAGTTACGTGACACTCTTGTTGACCCAGAAGGTCGCCATGTTTTCTTGAACTTTTCTTTGAATTCCGTTCTATATACTATAGCATCTTTATATGCCCCCAGTGCAGTTCAGATGACTTTTATTAAGAAGGCTCTCTCATAACTTAATACCTTTGCTACAGGATTGAAAGTAGTTTGCGAAGATTTAAATTTGCCCATGTCAGCTTCCTTAGACTGCTCTCAAAAAACATCAAGAAAAGAGATGGGTACGGTGGTGTCAGAGTTTTCCTTACATGGTATTTGGTGGTACCAACACAGCTCCGAGAGGGAATATACCTTTTTTTTGCCTTGGTTTAGCACCTACAGTAGGCTGGATGATGGTTTTGATAGACACTAGACTACTTAAAGCTTCCCAGAAATCGGAATTTGGAGTAATATCTTGGTCTGATCATGCCCTCGTATATATCTCGGAAGGAGACTCCTTTCTTTCTTCTGGGTTGATGGCGCTTAAATAAGTATTTACTGTCTAGAAGGAGTAATGTCAGCCTTCTGAAATCTAAAATGGAAGTTTTTTTAAATTATTGACAATAACTCCACCTCTAGTGAGGTAATGTGGATGGTCCACAAAGCTTTCATGGGAGGAACCCTAATTAAAATGGCATCTATGGAAAAAAGAAAAGGGAGAGGGAGGTATTGGATCTCACAACCCAACTCAATAGTTTGCAGCTAGTCAATAAAAGGTGCCTAGATCCCCAACTATCTGTCACAATCACAAAACGTAGAGGTGAACTTAGGTCACTATTCTTACTGCACTATGAGAAGGCCCTCAAGAAATCTAAAAAAAATGTTACTCTATGGGTGATAAGGCTGGAAAAATGTTAATTAGAAGAATCAGAAAAGAGGGGATTCTTAGGAGACATTAGGAGGGCAATTTTGTCATTATACTCCAACCCTAATGCCATGGTGAATGTTTCAGGCATGTACTTCGGACCTTTTTCCAATCACGAACGCTACCCGTCAAGGTTGCGGGTTGTCGCATATTATCTTTGCTCCTATGATAGAACCACTCACAGAAGCCCTTAGACTCAACCAGGGGATAAAGGGATCAAAGTGGGAGATCAGAGGCATGTAATAGGGTTATATGTAGATGACGTGATCATTTCATGTACTGATATTGAGTCCTCCTTAAGAGCAGCCTTAAACACGCTATCTGAATTCTCGATGATCTCGTACTATAAGTTGAACACCACAAAATCGATAGCTTTACCAGTTAATGTTCTGGGTGTGGAAAGGTCTTTCTTAATTAAAAAATTCCCTTTTACTTGGGAAACATCTCATTTCACTTATTTAGGTATTAAGCTTTCCAAGATGTCCGCCTTGGTAAAGTTTAATTGTGAATCCCTTATTTGTGAAAATTGTCAAAATTTAGACAGACAAATTCTTCTCCCTTTATCGTGGATTGGAAGGATTCAAGTCGTAAAAATGACTCTTTTTCCTAAAATAACATACTTTTTTCGTTGGCTCCCTCTAAAAATCCCTTCAGTGTGGATAACATGTCTACAATCTATTCTTGCAAATAAGTCTGTGGAGCCTCGGTTAGGAATCTATTCTTGGAAAATTTATTTGGAAAAACAGGAGACCTAGGGTTGCTATGAAAACGTTATATTTTCAATATACTAATGGCGGAATGGGGGTCCCAAATTTACTCTTATACCATAGAGCAGCAATACTGGAAGCTACAAAGGATTGGTGGGTTAATAACGGTAATCATAGATGGGTTCAAATGGAATCGAACTTTGCTCCTCAAAAGTCTACCAGAAGCCTACTGGAAATTACGGTAATCTTTTGAAACCTTCAAAGCAGTTGTTTCCTTTATAATCTATGCCATCCTTACTCTGGTACTGGAATAGGTTAGATAGGGACAACAATGTACAGTCCCCAGTCCCTTCCAGTTGTTGGGATAGTTAAAAAATACATCTTTATTTTGGCCACAGACCAAAAACATGCTCAAATACTGAAAAGCTGTCCTGTCCGTTTTGTGCCAGAAAAGCACAGACTTTAAGCTCAATTAATGCCCCTAGATTTTTCTGTACTTGCAACAATAAGCAAAGTTAGTACCTCGTTGGCACTAAAAGGTTTTTACAAATGTGGCTATAAGAGGTGCATAGCTTGTAATTGTGCACATAAAAGTAACACCTGTTATGATGGTAAAAGTTACCATATGAAATCCTTCATTAACTGTTGCAGCACTAACGTTGTCTATCTTATAGGATGCCCTACTTGTAGGATTCAATATGTGGGTTGCACTTCAGGAGAACTTAAAAGAAGGACACATCTCTGATGCCAACAGTGCCAATGCTGTTAACATCTCGGCAGTTTCCAGACACTTTGCCTCATAATATAGGGGTGATATTTCAGCCCTGCTTTTTAAGGGCATAGAGAAGGTGGTTAACCCTTTCAGGGCCGGGGACCTGAGACATAAATTCTTACATAGAGAATCTTATAGGATATTTTGTCCACAAGGTTTAAACGTTAGACATTATTCTACAATACTAATGCCTTATTTTTGCATGTTCTGTATTATTATTATGTGCACTTTGTTATTACCTGTTTTACTTTATTGTTTTATTTCCTCCTTGTTAATTGATATTCATACAGCTGTGCACTGACCTGAGGGTGGATATTTAAACCACACCTCCGGTCTTTTCTATAGAGCATTGACTTAGGGTGCTTTCACATCAGCGTTTTTTTTAAATCGCGGCAGTTGCGGTGAAAAAAACGCAACTGCCGCGATTACCGCTGCACTTGCGGCGCACTTGCGGCAAGCCCCATACAATGTATATGCGGGCTTGCGGCAGGTGCGGCAAGTGCGGTTTTGGCACTTGCGGCAGGTGCGGCCGCGAAAAAAAACACGGTCAGCTGCAGTTTTTTCGCGGCCGCACCTGCCGCAAGTTCCAAAACCGCACTTGCCGCACCTGCCGCAAGCCCGCATATACATTGTATGGGGCTTGCCGCAACCATGCCGCAAGTGCAGCCGGTATGCGGTAATCGTGGCAGATGCGGTTTTTTCACTGCATCTGCCACGATTTCAAAAAAATGCTAGTGTGAAAGTACCCTAAGACCTGAGCATTAAAACGCATTGGCCGTCTGTCCCCAGCACATTGCTTGCCTGCATTATTTGAAACTTTAATCCTCTGCAATAAACCGCATTTCATCAACAAAGTTCGACTCGCTGGATTTCTATCTCCTCATTTGTGCTTATAGCCCGGAATAAGAGCCAGTCCATGCAAGTCCGACCTGTTGGAGGCAGGGACCTTACTGCCGGTGAACTGTTTCCAATTTCCCCTTCCCTTCCTGTGATTCATATAGGTTAGATAGGGACCTCCTTTATTCTTTATATAGATATATTGTGATCACAGCTTTTGAAGTACACATTCAGGGGTTTGTCCCTTGAGAGATGGGTTACGGAGGGAATAGTGTCTTTGGATAGTCTGTTTGAGGGACACGTACTTTGTCCTTTACAGATCTATCCCAAAGATTTCAAATGCACAGATCCGGCTTCTTTCAGTACCTGCAAATCCGACATTTTATTCATTCCTGCACCCTTCCTGACTTCGGGACGTTGAGGTCGAACGATCCATTACAGATATAGTTTCAATTAGACTATCCTAATAACCATACTTTATCCCTGTTTTATAGAACTTTAAATTTGCCGGTACAGTTTATCAAGATATCTTATATGTTACGGTGGGAGAAGGCTCTGCCATTTTCATCCACTCCTGAGGTTTGGAGGCTGGCAGCTAGGGTCACCAAAAAATTCTCTTCTTGTATTAATCATTTAAAGCAGTTGAAAAAGATCCATATGCACTGGAATTTAATGCCGCTTAAACTCTAAATTTGTTAAGTTGTCTACACCGTTATGCTGGAAAGGTTGTGGTAACTAGGAGACATGGGTAATGTTTGGTGGGGGTGTACTATAGTCAGAACCTTTTGGTCTCAGGTTGAAGATCTAATTAAAAAAAAATCTGGAGTAAACTTCTATTTAGACGGCCCTCAATCAGTGTTGAGCATTGGTTTTGACTCTGTCCCTCTGGAGTTGTCTGCGGTCTTGTCTCATATACTGACTGCTGTGCGACAATGTCTGACTAAATGTTGGAGATGTGAGATTCTACCTACTCAAAAAGGAACTAATTGCCAGAATTCACTCACACTATCATCACAAATGGTATCTCTCGTCTTCTCTCAAACAACAAGAATGTATTGGCAACCTTTGGGACTTGAGGGCGTCGTCGGAATTGCAATACCAATATCATAATTTTTTTTGAGACCATTTAATTTGAAATGTATCTAATTTTGTCGTTAAAACCTGGGCTCTTTCCCCTCCCTTAATCTTACCCTTCTGTGTACGCCTCTCTCCCCTTCCTCTCTCGACCTGACCCAGCCACATTTCCCTTTCGTGTACTCCTACTGTTTCATAATACCCATTACTTGTTTATTTTAGCATTGTAGTTACTGCTACTTTACTGTTATTGCAATTGATCTTTCTCAATAAAGAAAATGTATGGTTTAAAAAAAAATAATATAACTTTCATTACAAAATCTTCAGTTTTTCTCAAATTAGTTAATCCAAAAATGAAACGGTGAAACATGGCGGTGGCAGTGTTCATATGCGGAGCTGCATGAGGGCTGCTGGTGTCAGAGAGCGACATTGCGATGATATCATGAATTCCCAGATGTTCTCCTCGATATTGACAGAAGATGCTCCCATCAATCCATGCCCTTGGTAGACATGCACTTTTTCAACATGACAATGATCCAGAACACACATCTGTTGCATTTCAGTAAAACATGGTGAAAGTGATTCAGTGGCCAAATACGTCTCCTGATCTGAATGTAATTGAACACCTATGGGGAATTCTGAAGAGACAAGTGGTCATCACTCTCCATCCAGCATACAGGAACTAAAAGAGGTTATTCCTGAAGAATGGAAAAAAGTAGATGTAGAAATGTGTCACCAACTTGTTCATTTCATGCCAGGAAGACTTGGTGCTGTTCTTCATGGAGAACATACAAAATACTAATCATCGTAGTCTTTGATGCAGGTCTATTCATTTTTGCATTAAGGAGTTAAGCTGGAGATATGGTAATAAAAGTTATATTATTAACCTTTCATGTAATGTGTTAAAACAGTATTTTATGAAACTCAATCAAAATCTTGGAAATTATTCTTGTGTTCATTGAGATATTTATTAATCTCATACTTTTCAAAGGTGGTGTACTCAGTGATGATGAGCACTGTACCTTGAGAAACCAACTTCTGGTTCACACATAATTTGAGCCAACAAGTCTGATTTCAGGTCACGTTTTCCAGAAATGGACTGGAGAATATGTTGATTGGTAAGAATTTTCATAGACTTTGATACCATCACATAGATAAGAGAGTGATTACAAAATACCATTTTGATGGGAAGTCTACTTTAAAGAAGCACTCCCATGAAGACTATTTTTTTACTTACCTAATCTGTGTATGGTGAGCATTGTTAGTGTATTAACATACTAACTTCCGTCCGTGTTTTTCAGCATCCAGGGCTGCTCTGGTCCTCTTTTCAGTGAGATCAAGCCTCTGTGGACGCCCGCTTCACAAAGTGGCTTTTATAATTTAACCTTCGTCAGGCTTATTCATTTTACATTGTTAACAGGCTGCAGAGGTACAATTGTACCTTCATATATTATTATTGAAATTTGGCCAATATATTCTGGACCAAAACTGCAGAGATGTCACGAAATTTCAGCCCTCTACGGCTTTTCGAAAAAAAGTTATTGCAATTTAAAAAAAGGAATAGTTACAATTGTACCTACTCAGCCGGACAAGGGTTAAGCCTCTAGAACAAGGGTCTCAAATTCCAGGCCTCAAGGGTCACCAACAGTGCAGGTTTTCAGGATTTTCTTAGTATTGCACAAGGGATAGTTGAATCACCTGAACAGGTGATGATTCCAACACCTCTGCAATGCTAAGCAAATCCTGAAAACGTGACCCGCTGACGGTCCTTGAGTTGCCAATCATAGCTCGCAGCATCCGAGACTGCTGGATCAGCTACCAACTACTTGGAGGGTGGAATGAAAGTGCATGCCTTCAGAAACAAAGGGTAAAGAAATGCCCAATTAGACTGCAAAGCAGATGGTACGCTCCAAAAGCAAAAAAAATGAAAATCTCTGCAATTGAGTGATGCAGTGTAAAAAGAGGGGCACATCCAGGGGCATTCTGGGATTTTTACAAAGTATTTTACTCAAGTTTATTCGAGCAAGTGATAGGTTCAATATGAAAAACACATTATTCATTTTCAATAATGTTCTTTACCTGATTCCCACCACCTGTCCCATAACTAGGCCAATAGCAGTACTGACTGCACACGACATAGCTCCTGTGCCACGTAGTTTTTTGGGGGCACTTTCTCCAAGATACATTGGTTGAATATTCATGCTGACCCCTTGAGAAAAGTAAAAGTGATTAATATATCTTCCAAAGAGGCATGCATTCTTGTTATAGTGTTCTTATATTTCCCATGATAAATAAATAGGTTTCACCTGAATTCACACCAGCTAAGATTCTCCCCAGTATGATCATTTCAAAGGACTTGGCATAACGGCTGAACCCACACAAGATTGCAGAGAGGATTATAAATACATTATTAAAGAGAAGAGACTTCTTCCTGCAAAAACAAGAAAATGACATAGACAATACTACTACTTCTAAAAATAGAAACAGATACACATATTGATTCACAATAAAAGTACAAATCAGAGGCATAAAAGCATATAATTTGCAAATCTTAAATTATTATGGCAAGCAAATAGTAGTTTAGCCCCTTAAAGGGGATGTCCCCTTTCAGACAATGTTGTGCACTGGCTGCGGTCACACTGTACTCACCCTCTCCGAGTCCACAGGCACGTCTCCGCTGCTGCTCTCGGGGATCTAACACTGGTCGAGGCGCTGTGGTCACATCAACAGAGCAGCAGCCAATGAGTCAGTTCAATGGATTTGAAAGGGCGTTCCCTGTATCCTCAAAGCTGCTGAGCTCTCTAGTTGGCTACCGCAGCACAGCCAATGCCAGACACTAGGAACAATGGCAGAGACTCTTTGGTGCATACGGGGAATGTGTAAGCACAGAGCATTTGTAAGTTTTGTTAATGAACCAAAGGTGAGGCAGAAAATTGTCTGAAACTAAACAACACATTTAATGATGTAAGAAATGTTCTGCTTTTGTGCTTTAGTTTTTTTTTATTCTTCAAGTGTGCAATACAAATTATTATAAGTGATATTTAAAGAGGACCTGTCACCCCCTGGTGCATGGCAAACTAAATGCAGTACTGAATGCAGCATGTCTGCTGCATTCAGGGAAGGGTCGGGTCACCCATGTCTCTAGCCCCCCTGTAAGCTTTAAAAAAAAATTAGAAAACTTACAGATAAGTAGTCTAATGGGTGGGATCTTAGAGGTTTTCACTGCTGGCAAAATCCTCCAGCCTCCTCCTTGTGTATTCCACCCCCTTCTATGTCACTGTGCCGCCTACTGTTCTGCTGGCTCTGCCCTCCTCCTCTCCTGCTCTCTGTCACTCAACCTGCGGCACAGAGCTTGTTCAGAGCAGCTGCAAAGCATTTGTCCTGACGTCAGCGCCAGATTCCCGTCCTGCTGTTTGAATAAAGCATAAACAGGGCGGGAATCTGCCGCTGACGTCAGACCAAATGCCATGCGGTCGTTCTGACCAAGCTCTGTGCAGCAAGTTGAGTGACAGAGAGCAGCAGGAGGAGGGCAGAGCCAGGAGAACAGTAGGCGGCACAGAGACATAGAAGGGGCGGAATACACAAGGAGGAGGCTGGAGGATTTTGCCAGCAGTGAAGACCTCTTAATAAGATCCCATCAAGGCGACCTCTTAACTGTAAGGTTTCTAAAGTCTTTTTTAAAGCTTACAGGGGGCTAAAGACATGGGGGACCCCTTCCCTGAATGCAGCAGACATGCTGCTTTCAGTGCTGCATTTAGTTTGCCATGCACCAGGGGGGTGACAGGTCCTCTTTAAAGGGAACCTGTCACCTTGTTTTACCCCTCTCTGCTACCACTACCTGTCCCTGCACCTTCCTAGCTGATCCCTAACCAAATCCCTAAGAAAATGAGTCATATACTTACATGTAGTCTGCTTCTGGAGACTGAAAAGGCAGGCTTCGGGACTCCATTCTCCCCTCCTTGCTTATTTTCTGCAGCACGCCCCGCTGGGCGACATCATTCGTTCTTTGTTCCTCCTCTTTTTTAAATTTACCACCTCATTTTCTACTATGAAGAGCGGGACCGGAACATCACATCCGGCCCGGTGCATTGTAGGCTTATGATGTCACTGGCTTGGCTTTAAGATATGCACTGCCAATTCGCCGGAGCCGAGGCGTACCATGTGATCAGCCCCACAATTCATCGGGCCGGATATGACGTTCCAGCCCCGCTCTTCACAGTAGAAAATGAGGCGACAAATTAAAAAAAAAAGAGGAACAAAGAACGAATGATGACACCATGCAGAAAGCAAGCGAGGAGGGGAGAATGGAGCCCCGGAGCCCGCCTTTTCAGTCTCCAGAAGCAGACTACATGTAAGCATATAATTAATTTTCTTAATCTTTACAGTGCAGGTTTAGGTGAGACAGGGATGGTTAGGGATCAGCTAGGAAGGTGCAGGGACAGGTAGTGGTAGCAGAGAGGGGTAAAACGAGGTTACAGGTTCCCTTTAAAGTAGTTATCCGGGATTTATCAAAAATAAAAAAAAAAACTACCAAAGCACTGACATGCAGGTAGCTGCCACCTGCCTGTTGTGCTTGGCACCGTTCACTACCGTCACTGAACGGTCTGAGCCCGCTCCTGTCAGCGATTTTGCTGCTTCTGTTGATGTCACGACTACAGAGGGGCAGCTTCTCTCCTGTCGACGTGTCATGCTCATTGACAGCAGGCTCCCCCAATTAGGTAGCAAGGAGCCGGCTGTCAGTCAGCAGGACATTGGCTGTCCTGCCCCTTTCACACTGCAGAGCGGAAAATCTGCCTCTGCTCTGTGTTTACTGGACTATGATGTCCCCAGCAGGAGCGGTCTGTGACCACTCTGTGCTTGGGGTGAACGGCGGTGACCGGTGCCGGACACAACAGACAGGTAGGTTATTTGATTTAGGCCCTACATCAATTTTTAGAGAAACAGGAGAGCCTAAGAAACTTATGTCAACTTTTAATGCTCTCAAAACATAAATTAATTTGTTATGCGGATTTATTTTATTCACTTATATAGCACTTTTAATTCCAAAGTGCCTTACAGATTTGATCATCACTGACCCTATTAGGGCTCGTAATCTAAATTCCCTATCAGTATGTCTTTGGAGTGTGGGAGAAAACCCAAACACAGGGAGAACATACAAACTCCTTGCAGATGTTGTCCTTCCTGGGATTTGAACCCAAAACCCCCCGGGCTGCAAGACTGCATTGCTAACCACTGAGCCACCGTGGATTAAGTAAAGCTATAAGAATGAAAATTCCACAAGGACATTTAGTTAAAAGCCATTTTAATATATGTTGTCAATACTGATATATGATCACATAAAGGGGTTCACTTTAGCACAAGAGTCCATATTAAATAGTTGTGTGTTTTTTTTGTTTATTTTTAAATATACGTATATAAAACTAATTATTATTATTATTTTTATAATTTATTTACCGTATATACTCGTGTATAAGCCGACCCGTGTATAAGCCGACCCCGCTACTTTTGCCCCCAAAAACTGGGAAAACTTATTGACTCGCGTATAAGCCGAGGGTGGACTCCAGCACAGGTATACAGGCCCCAGCAGTGGGGTATACAGCAGGCCCCAGCAGTGGGTTATACAGCAGGCCCCAGCAGTGGGGTATACAGCAGGCCCCAGCAGTGGGGTATACAGCAGGCCCCAGCAGTGGGGTATACAGCAGGCCCCAGCAGTGGGGTATACAGCAGGCCCCAGCAGTGGGGTATACAGCAGGCCCCAGCAGTGGGGTATACAGCAGGCCCCAGCAGTGGGGTATACAGCAGGCCCCAGCAGTGGGGTATACAGCAGGCCCCCAGGGGTGTAAGCAGGCCCCCAGGGGTATATACAGCAGGCCCCCAGGATACAGCAGGCCCCCGGGGGTATATACAGCAGGCCCCCAGTGTATACAGAAGCCCCAGTGGCACTCGCCCCCCCCCATATTGAGAAGAGCCCCCACACTTTGCAGAGCCCCCAGTGTATACAGAAGCCCCAGTGGCACTCGCCCCCCCCATATTGAGAAGAGCCCCCACACTTTGCAGAGCCCCCCGTGTATACAGAAGCCCCAGTGGCACTCACCCCCCCATATTGAGAAGAGCCCCCACACTTTGCAGAGCCCCCCCGTGTATACAGAAGCCCCAGTGGCACTCGCCCCCCATATTGAGAAGAGCCCCCACACTTTGCAGAGCCCCCCCGCTGCATAATCTTACCATCCAGGGTCTTCTTCACCGGAGGTCCTGCAGTCCATCCTCGCGCGCTGTGTTCCCGGTCTCTTGTGACCCGGCGGTCGCAGTCGAATGACGTAATCGCGCCGGGTCACGTGAGACCGGAACACAGCGCGATGATGACAGGACCCGCGGTGAAGACCCTGGATGGTAAGATTATGCAGCGGGGGGGCTCTGCAAAGTGTGGGGGTCTTCTAAATATGAAGGGGGGGCGAGTGCCACTGGGGGGGGCTTCTGTATACACTGGGGGGCTCTGCAAAGTGTGGGGGCTCTTCTCAATATGGGGGGAACGAGTGCCACTGGGGCTTCTGTATACACTGCGGGGCTCTGAAAAGTGTGGGGGCTCCTCTCAATATGGGGGGGGGGCGAGTGCCACTGGGGCTTCTGTATACACTGGGGGGTTGCTGTATACACTGGGAGCTGTATGCACGGCTCCCCCTGCCGCTGTGATGGGCGGGGGGAGCCGTGCATATCTAATGAGCGGCCCCACGAGATGGGCCGCTGTTAGCAGCCTCCCCCCCCCCGCCTCCTCCAGCCTCCCCAGCACCCGGACCCATAGGATTACCGTATTGACCCGTGTATAAGCTGAGGGGGTGACTTTTCAGCCCAATTTTTGGGCTGAAAAACTCGGCTTATACACGAGTATATACGGTATATAGCGCCATAATATTCCATGGCGCTTTACATGTTAAGAGGGCAGACTAGGACAAGTAACATAGTAACAATACAAGTAACAATGGCTGTGGACAATTCTAACGTACAGATACAATAGGGGAGAAGATCCTGTCCGCGAGGGCTCACAGTCTATGAGCATGTCTATGAGAACTAATGACCTTCAGGCATCTTTCAACCACCTAGCACTTGACATTTTTAAGTAATAGTTGTGCAAATATTGTGCCCGCTGGCGGTACTGGCCAATTGTGCAGTACCGCCAGCAGTGCTGCAACCGCCCGCAACCGACACCACCCAAAACTGAAAATGAAGCTGAGACTGCCGAGCACAACTGCTTCACTGCTGACACTAAAAAGCTCCACCTGAGTAAGTGCGCATGTGCATGTACTTAGGAGGCGGCCATCTTTGTATGCCAAAGTGTCCAAAGATAGTGGCCACATAAGTAAGTACGCATGCACACTTACTTGCGCGGCTGCCATTTTGAACACTTGGGTATACAAAGATGGGGGCGGCGTGACCTGCAATACATGCACACTTACACTGCCAGCATCTTTGGAAACCTGTGCTCAAAGGGGAGTGCACAGGGGGGAAAGAGACCGTATAGGGAAACACAAAGCCCAGTGGGGACAGAAAGCGCATAGGTGAGAGAGCGCATGGGGGAGAGACAAAGCACGGGGTGGAGAAACAGCACAAGGGAAGAGAGAGCTCATAAGGGAGACAAAGCCCAGGAGGACAAGTGCACAGGGGGAGAGCGCACAAGGGGTGACAGCGCACGCGTGAGAAACAAAACAAACCAGCGAGTGAGAGAGAGACAGCGCACAGGGGAAGCACACATGGGGGGAGACAGAGCACAGGAGGGTGAGTACATTTGGGGGGAGAGCGCATGCAAGGAGAGACAGCACAGGGGGGAGAATGGGCACGGGGGAGAGACAAAGCACAGGGGAAAGAGACACAGCACAGGGGGAGAGAGAGACAGCACACAGGAGGGACAGAGAGCACAAGGGGAAAGAGAACACATAAGGGAGAGAGCACACGGGGGAGAGACAAAGACAGAGGGGGCAAATACACAGGATAGCGTGCACAGGGGGAATGATAGCACAGGTGAGAGAAAGCACAAGGGGAGAAACAAAGCAAAGGGAGGCGAGCAAACGGGGGAGAGTGCACAGGGGAGAGACAAAGCACAGGGGGGAGAGCACACGGGGGAAAGAGCTCAAAGGAGAGAGCACACAATTGGAGAAGACAGCACAGTAGGAGAGAGAGCACATGGGGGAGAGACAGTGCACGGGGTTGAGAGAGTACACAGGGGAAGAGAGAGCGCACAGGGGGAAGAGAGAGTGCATATGGTGGAGTGAGAGTGCACGGGGGAGACAGCTCAAAGGAGAGTGCACACAAGGGGAGAAAACAGTACTGTGGGGGAGACAGACAGCACACAGAGAGTAGAGTGCACAGAGAGAAGACAGCTCAAAGGAGAGCACATGAGGGGAGAAGACAGCACACAGGGAGAGAAGACAGAACACAGGGGGGAGACAGGTCAAAGTAGAGAGCACAGAGGGGAGAAAACAGCACAGGGGGGAGAGAAAGAGCAGACAGAGGAAAGAGCATAAAGGGGAAGAGATGTCTGCAGCGCCACAGAGCCCGCCCCAATCGTGATGTCACCACTACCCATTTAATATCTTATAAAATGGCACAATATTGCGTATCTCACAGGCTTGGAACATTCACTGGTCATCACCTAATATAAAAGGTGAGTACAAAATAAATTTTAGTATATTACCTCCCTAGCCTGATGGCCATCGGACCTGCCAGCAGTGCTCCCATGAAACCACCAAGAGGGAACACAGAGACTATTATAGACCAGATGAGTGTGATTACCCAACTATCCAGCTCTGATCCATAGCGCTCTCTCCACGTCTCGTTCACAAATCTTTGGATATGCTGTAAAGGAAAATAAAAGTCAAATATCACTTTGTGAAGAAAGTTACTGTAAGCAATACAAAAGAATTCCATTGTCGGAAAATATTAATTATGGCGATTATGAAACAGATGTACTTTTCCCTATTAATTTCTTTACTTTTAACCCCCTCAAAATTGGGCAATTTTCATTTTTGTTTTTTCTTCCACTTTCTTCAACAGCTATCACTTTTTCATTTTTCCGTAGACATAGCAGTATGAGGGTTTATTTTCAGTGGGATGAGTTGTAGAGTTGAATAACTCTATTAATTTTACTATAAAATATACTGAAAAACAGTAAAAAAAAATCCTAGTGGGATGAAATGTTATAAAAAATAGTTTTCTGGTTTTGTTTTGACGGTGTTCATTATATAATAAAAATGGCCAGATACAATGATTCCCCAAGTCAATACAATTATGATGATAATAAGATGGCAAATTTTCTCTTTTTTATTTAAGGCAGGGGTGGGGAACCTCAGGCCCCAGGGCTGAATGCATTTTAAATGCCCTTTAAATCCAGCTCTCCAGTGATCTCTATGACCCAGCCTCATCCTCCCCAGTGATCTCTATGCTCCAGCCTCAGCCTCCCCAGTGATCTCTATCCCCCAGCCTCATCCTCCCCAGTGATCTCTATGCTCCAGCCTCAGCCTCCCAGTGATCTCTATGCCCCAGCCTCAGCCTCCCCAGTGATCTCTATGCTCCAGCCTCAGCTCCCCAGTGATCTCTATGCTCCAGCCTCAGCCTCCCCAGTGATCTCTATGCCCCAGCCTCAGCCTCCCCAGTGATCTCTATGCCCCAGCCACAGCGTCCCCAGTGATCTCTATGCCCCAGCCACAGCCTCCCCAGTGATCTCTATGCCCCAGCCTCAGCCTCCCCAGTGATCTCTATGCCCCAGCCTCCCCAGTGATCTCTATGCCCCAGCCTCAGCCTCCCCAGTGATCTCTATGCCCCAGCCTCAGCCTCCCCAGTGATCTCTATGCCCCAGCCTCCCCAGTGATGTCTATGCCCTAGCCTCAGCCTCCCCAGTGATGTCTATGCCCTAGCCTCAGCCTCCCCAGTGATCTCTATGCCCCAGCCTCAGCCTCCCCAGTGATCTCTATGCCCCAGCCTCAGCCTCCCCAGTGATCTCTATGCCCCAGCCACAGCCTCCCCAGTGATCTCTATGCCCCAGCCTCAGCCTCTCCAGTGATCTCTATCCCCCAGCCTCCACCTCCCCAGTGATGTATATGCTCCCAGCCTCTCCTGTGATATCTAGGGCTCTAACAAACCTGGAAAAGCAGTTGCGAAGCAACATGACCAATATCACCGACATCAAAGAGAAGCAGCTCCAGAAAATTTCCAGAAATGACCCTCGGCAGAAAAATGGTTCCCCACCCATGATTTAAGGTGTGAAATTTTATTAAAAAGTTTATAAAAAAAAAATAAATGGCTTTTGTTACCAGACATGTAATATTTTTACTTGTCTGAGGATGGAGGGTTTGTTTGTTTTGCTTGTTTTCATCAATACCATTTTGGGGTTCCATACGATGTTTTAATCGCTTTTTACTATATTTTTTTAGGGAGGTGTGAAGACTGAAAAAACTATTCTGACATTTTGAGGTTTTTGTCCTCTTTATCATGTTTTATAAAAAAAAGTTGCGTTCAATGTTTGAATGAGACAACAAGATATGAACCTGCAATTGTCCAAGTGAATATCTACCATACCAAAGTATGGAAGGATACAGTATAAATTATATGGTCTTGTGTGAAGCTCAGACTGTTACAGAATTTGAGAATGTTTAGCTTGTAAAAAGACTGAGAGGAGACTTAATACCTGTTTACAAATATCTGAAGGGCTGTCACACTGTAGAGGGATCACATTTATTCACATTTGAACAAAGAAACACTAGAAGCAATGGGATGAAACTGAATGGGATGAAACTAAATTTAGGAGACTCAGATTAAATATTAGAAAATTATTTTTGACAGTGAGGGTGATCAGCGAGTGGAACAGGCTGCCACCAGAGGTGGTGAGTTCCCCTTCAATGGAAGTCTTTACACAGAGGCTGGACAGACATCAGTCTGGGATGATTTAGTGAATCCTGCTTTTAGCAGGAGGTTGAACAAGATGACCCAGGACATGGGCGTACCCAGGATCAAAACTAGGGGGGGGCAAGCCATGGTTGTTACCGCCTCCTATGGTACTCTGTCACACCAGCCTGAACGTCATATCCGGCCCGGTGCATAGTGGGGGCTGATCACATGTTCGGCCGGGCTCCGGCGCATGCCCAGTGCACATATTGAAGCTGCCCGTACATGTCATAAACCCCCACCATGCACAGGACCGGATATGACATTCTGGCCGGCGTGTCAGAGTACCCCACAGGAGACGGGAGTTTCAAAAAGAGGTGGAAACAACAGAAGGAACGCTGATGCCCTTTAAAGGGAACCTCTACTGGACAACACGTGCTCATTACATACACATCATACATGTTTTTTACACAGAGACACAAGCCACACACATATACACAGACAAAAGCCAAACACACACACACAGACACAAGCCACATATACACACAGACAGACAAAATCCACACACAGGCAAGCCACAAGCTACACACATAAACACAAGCCGACACACAGACACAAGCCACACACAGACACAAGCCCACACACAGACACAAGCCCACACACAGACACAAGCCACACACAAGCCCACACACACAATCCACACATAAACCACGCACACACAGACACACAAGTAACATAGACAAATGCCACACACAGACAGATACACAGGCCACACACACCGAGACACAAGCCACAAACACAGACAAAAGCCACACACACAGACACAACCCACAGACACACAATCCACGCACACACACAACACACAAATAAATGCCATACACATGCACAGGCCACACACACAAGCCACAGACACAGAGACACATGCCACAGACACAGAGACACATGCCACAGACACAGAGACACATGCCACAGATAGAGACACATGTCACAGACACAGAGACACATGCCACACACACAGGCACAAGCCACACACACAGACACAAGCCACACACACAGACACAAGCCACACACAGACACATGCCACAGACACAGAGACACATGCCACAGACACAGAGACACATGCCACAGACACAGAGACACACGCCACAGACACAGAGACACACGTCACACACACACACAGACACAAGCCACACACACTGACACAAGCCACACACACTGACACAAGCCACAGACAGAGACACATGCCACAGACACAGAGACACAAGCCACAGAGACACATGCCACAGACACAAGCCACACACACAGACACAAGCCACACACACAGACATACATGCCACAGACACAGACACATGCCACACACACAGACACAAGCCACACACACAGACACAAGCCACACACACAGACACAAGCCACACACACAGACACAAGCCACACACAGACACAAGCCACAGACACAGAGATACATGCCACACACACAGACACAAGCCACACACAGACACAAGCACACACACAGACACAAGCCACACACACAGACACAAGCCCCACACACAGACACAAGCCACAGACACAGAGACACACGCCACAGATACAGAGACACAAGCCACACACACAGACACAAGCCACACACACAGACACAAGCCACACACACAGACACAAGCCACACACACAGATACATGCCACAGACACAGAGACACATGCCACAGACACAGAGACAATATGCCACAGACACAGAGATACATGCCACACACACAGACACAAGCCACAGACACACAATCCAAACACATACACAACACACAGATATATGCCAAACACATGCACAGACACATATACACACATATATACACACACATACACCCACACATGTATACACAGACACACATTTATATACACATATACACACACACCCGCACACACATATATACACAGACACACATATATACACAGACACACACACATATATACACACTGTACACACACACACACACACACACACATATACACACACAAACATTTATATAAACATATACATACTGTACACATGCACACATATATATACACACAAATACACACCCACACACATATATACATATATACACAGACACACATTTATATACACATATACATACTGTACACACCTATATATACACACATATACACAGAGGCACACATTTATATACACACTATACACCCCCCCCCACACATATATAAATACACACATATGCACACTGTACACATATATATATACACACATACACAATGTACACACACACACATATAAACAGACACAGACATATACAGTGGCGTAACTACCGGCATAGCAGACGTAGCGGTCGCTTTGGGGCCCGGCGTTTGTGGGGGGCCCGGACACAGCGCCGCTGCGCTGCTATACCGGCAGCTGCGATACCTGTTGTTGTGTGGCCGTCAGGTGTGGGGGTGGGGGCCCGGTGGGGGGGCGCCCGCGCCCGATGGGGCCCCCCTGCGAGGTGGATGCCGCAGCTACTTAAAGCGGCCGCAGGCGCCGCACACAGAGATCAAAGGGGCTGCCGCCGCCAGACTGTAGCCTGCTGCCTGCCTGACACTGTGTGTTCTCTGCGCAGTCTGCGGAGTTGGTCTCCGCCCCCTGGCCGGCCTGTGACCTCTGAGTGAGTCCTTACTAACTTACTGACCAGTCACAGCAGACAAGCAGGAAGGAGCTGCTGCTGCACTGAGCCCGGAGCGAGGGTGAGAGGCGCCGCTATTAACACTATTTATTGACAGTGAGCAGCAGCAGCATGGGGAGGCCTTACTGTGAGGGGGGGCCTGTATATCCTGTGTGTGCTGCTGGGACTCTGGGAGCTGTATACCCTGTGTGTGCTGGGACTCTGGGAGCTGTATACCCTGTGTGTGCTAGGACTCTGGGAGCTCAGCTGTATACCCTGTGTGTGCTGGGACTCTGGGAGATGTATACCCTGTGTTTGCTGGGACTCTGGGAGCTGTATACCCTGTGCTGGGAGCTGTATACCCTGTGCTGGGAGCTGTATACCCTGTGCTGGGAGCTGTATACCCTGTATACCACCACTGGGGCCTGTATATACCACCACTGGGGCCTGTATATAC
Organism: Allobates femoralis; assembly: GCA_033576535.1. Classification (NCBI taxonomy): domain Eukaryota; kingdom Metazoa; phylum Chordata; class Amphibia; order Anura; family Aromobatidae; genus Allobates; species Allobates femoralis. The sequence goes on from JARQOC010000003.1 coordinate 646,763,343, forward strand.
CACCACTGGGGCCTGTATATACCACCACTGGGGCCTGTATATACCACCACTGGGGTCTGTATATACCACCACTGGGGCCTGTATATACCACCACTGGGGCCTGTATATACCACCACTGGGGCCTGTATATACCACCACTGGGGCCTGGGGCCTGTGTATACCACCACTGGGGCCTGTGTATACCACCACTGGGGCCTGTGTATACCACCACTGGGGCCTGTATATACCACCACTGGAGCCTGTATATACCACTGGGGCTGCTGTATATACTGCTAGGGCCTGTATATACCACTGGGGAGGCTGCTGTATACCACTGGGGCTGCTGTATATACCACTGGGGAGGCTGCTGTAATACTACTGGGGCCTGTATATACCACTGGGGAGGCTGCCGTATACCACTGAGGCTGCTGTATATACTGCTGGGGCCTGTATATACCACTGGGGAGGCTGCTGTATACCACTGGGGCTGCTGTATATACCACTGGGGAGGCTGCTGTAATACTGCTGGGGCCTGTATATACCACTGGGGAGGCTGCTGTATACTACCACTGGGGAGGCCTGTATACCACTGGGGGGCCTGTATACCACACTGCTGGGGGCTGTATACCTGTGCTGGGGTCCACCCTCGGCTTATACACGAGTCAGTAGGTTTTCCCAGGTTTTGGGGGCAAAAGCAGGGGTCGGCTTATACACGGGTCGGCTTATACACGTGTATATACGGTAAACTGGGTGGCGTCAGACTGTTAACACCGATTTGGTAAGGGTGTGTGTCTTGAAGGGGGCGTGTCATTGGGGGCGTGTCTTGAAGGGGGCCCCGTTCAAAAGTTTGCTATGGGGCCCTGCCAGTTCTAGTTACGCCCCTGGACATATATATATAATACATATACACACTGCACACACACATATATACACACATAGATATATAAGCACAGACTTACACATATGCACACATACACACATATTAGCATTGTTTTGTTCTTTCCTTACCAGTGATGATCCTGTCTGAGCCTGGGTGGGAGGAAAGAGCAGGGCGGCTGTGTAACTTCACAGGAGACCCCGGAATTGTCTCCGGTGTGATGTGGCTGTGCACATGTAATGCCAGCCAGAGCAGCCCATCCCCCACCTCCCCCTGCACTCTAGCCCCCCCCTCCTCCTTTCAGCACAGAAAGGAGATAAGCGATGCTCAGCAGGCTGCCGTCTGTGTAAAGCATCTCATACTAATTAGCCATGTGGTGGCTTTCCTGCTCCCTTCTTGGGGAGGTCCCTACAACTCTACCATTCTAGGATTCAATACACTTGTAATGAGCAACGTCGTGCCCTGTCTAGCATATGTGGCTTTGCACCCCACCCACTATCTAACTTCTGGCCGACATAATGCATAATTGCGGCCACGTACCCGCTGTAGTCTGCAGTCACATATAGAGTGACTATACACTTTTCATTCTAGACCGGACAACCCTCTTAAGACTTTTTGTACAATTAGGTGACCTATGGATAAAATAATGATAAATAGGGAAATCCAATAGTTTAGTAAGCTAAAAAAAAAGTATGAAAAAGGTCCAAGTAGCTTACGTACAGTTGTGGGTGCATTCATGATAGTGAGGTTGTACCCATACTGGAAAGTGCCTCCAATACCTGCTGCACACATAGTAAGAAGCAGCACCCATCCCTGAAACACAAAAAAACAACATTAATGACAACAAATAACACAATAGGAATACAACTTACTATATTTGTAAGGCAAAACAATTTTATAAACCTGTCAGATATTACATCATTGCACCTTGTATAGGCTAAAAGCAGTAAATGCTTGATAATGGCCCGATCATGAAAGTCAGCAAATTATTATCCAGTGAGTGTAGAAACTTGGCACTCCGAGTTCTTCATAAAATCTCCAGATGATCACATTAGACATCATCTGTAGGAAAAGATGTGGGTTCAGCTTACAAGCCCACATCAAAGTGACGGAGACTACCTATGACATACAGTGCCCTGTGAAAGTATTCGGCCCCCTTGAACTTCTCAAACTTTTGACACATTTCAGGCTTCAAACAAAGATATAAATTCAAATTTTTTTTTGTGAAGAATCAACAAGTGGGACACAATCGTTAAGTGGAACAAAATGTATTGCATATTTTAAACTTTAACAAATAAAAAACTGAAAAGTGGGGCGTGCAATATTATTTGCCCCCCTTGAGTTAATACTTTGTAGCGCCACCTTTTGCTGCGATTACAGCTGTAAGTCGCTTGGGGTATGTCTCTATCAGTTTTCCACATCGAGAGACTGAAATTCTTGGCCATTCTTCCTTGCAAAACAGCTGGAGCTCAGTGAGGTTGGATGGAGAGCGTTTGTGAACAGCAGTTTTCAGCTCTTTCCACAGATTCTCGATTGGATTCAGGTCTGGACTGTGACTTGGCCATTCTAACACCTGGATACGTTTATTTTTGAACCATTCCATTGTAGATTTTGCTTTATGTTTGGCATCATTGTCTTACTGGAAGATAAATCTCCGTCCCAGTCTCAGGTGTTTTGCAGACTCCAACAGGTTTTCTTCCAGAATGGTCCTGTATTTGGCTCCGTCCATCTTCCCTGTCCCTGCTGAAGAAAAGCAGGCCCAAACCATGATGCTGCCACCACCATGTTTGACAGTGGGGATGGTGTTTTGAGGGTGATGAGCTGTGTTGCTTTTACGCCAAACATATCATTTTGCATTGTGACCAAACAGTTTGATTTCATCTGACCAGAACACCTTATTCCACATGTTTGGTGTGTCTCCTAGGTGGGTTGTGGCAAACTTCAAATGAGACTTTTTATGGATATCTTTGAGAAATGGCTTTCTTCTTGCCACTCTTCCATTAAGGCCAGATTTGTGATGTGTACAATTGATTGTTGTCCTATGAACAGACTCTCCCACCTCAGCAGTAGATCTCTGCAGTTCATCCAGAGTGATCATGGGCCTTTTGGCTGCATCTCTGATCAGTCTTCTCCTTGTTCGAGATGAAAGTTTAGAGGGACGACCAGGTCTTGGTAGATTTGCAGTGGTCTGATACTCCTTCCATTTCAATATGATCGCTTGCACAGTGCTCCTTGAGATGTTTAAAACTTGGGAAATCTTTTTGTATCCAAATCTGGCTTTAAACTTCACCACAACAGTATCCCAGACCTGCCTGGTGTGTTCCTTGGTCTTCATGATGCTCTCTATACTTGAAACAGAACCCTGATGGCCGCTTTACACGTCCCGATATTGGATACAACGGCACAGAAGCGCGCACATTTTTGGCAGTAATCCAAGATCGCATAGGAGCTGTCACACAGGGAGATATTGGCAGGCAACAAAACAGCGATATATACGCCCCCTTGTACGAGAGAACCAGGGAACGACCATTTAACATGGAAGTGAATAGGGGAAGTTGTGCTCCAAATCGTTGTTGGGCTGTCACACAGCACGATCCTACCAGATCGTCCATCCAATATCGGCCAGTTGGAGAGCCTGCTCATTTCTTCCCCGATATCGTTTTGGCATCGTTCTTGCATCGAATTGGTCATTTACACCACACAACGCACGAATGATATCGGCGCCAACGCACGAACCACGTGACTTTTTATCGGAGTTGGACAACGATATCGGGACGTGTAAAGCGGCCATGAGACTATCACAGAGCAGGTGCATTTATACGGAGACTTGATTACATACAGGTGGATTCTATTTATCATTACCAGTCATTTAGGACAACATTGGATCATTCAGAGATCCTCACTGAACTTCTGGAGTGAGTTTGCTGCACTGAAAGTAATGGGGCCGAATAATATTGCACGCCCCACTTTCCAGTTTTTAATTTGTTAAAAAGGTTTAAAATACCCAATAAATTTCGTTCCACCTCACGATTGTGTCCCACTTGTTGATTCTTCAGAAAAATATTAGAATTTATATCTTTATGTTTGAAGCCTGAAATGTGGCAAAAGGTTGAAAAGTTCAAGGGGGCCAAATACTTTCACAAGGCATTTTGACCGCAGCCAATCCCTGACTGCAGCCAATCCCTGACCGCAGACAATCCTTGACTGCAGCCAAACCCTGACCGCAGACAATCCCTGACCACAGACAATCCCTGACCGCAGACAATCGCTGACCGCAGACAATCCCTGACCGCAGACAATCCCTGACCGCAGACAATCCCTGACCGCAGATAATCGCTGACCGCAGCCCATCACTGACTGAAGCCCATCACTGACCGAAGCCCATCACTCACTGAAGCCAATCACTGACCGCAGACAATCCCTGACCGCAGACAATCGCTGACTGCAATCGCTGACCGCAGACAATCCCTAACTGCAGACAATTGCTGACCGCAGCCAATCACTGACCCCAGCCAATCACTGACCGCAATCGCTGACCGCAGCCAATCCCTGACCGCAGACAATCCCTGACCGCAGACAATCCCTGACCGCAGATAATCGCTGACCGCAGCCCTTCACTGACTGAAGCCCATCACTGACCGAAGCCCATCACTCACTGAAGCCAATCACTGACCGCAGACAATCCCTGACCGCAGACAATCGCTGACTGCAATCGCTGACCGCAGACAATCCCTAACTGCAGACAATTGCTGACCGCAGCCAATCACTGACCCCAGCCAATCACTGACCGCAATCACTGACTGCAGCCAATCCTTGACCGCAGACAATCGCTGACTGCAGCCAATCACTGACCGCAGACAATCCCCGACCGCACATAATCCCTGACTGCAGCCAATCACTGACCCCAGCCAATCACTGACCGCAATCACTGACTGCAGCCAATCCCTGACCGCAGACAATCGCTGACTGCAGCCAATCACTGACCGCAGACAATCCCCGACCGCAGCCAATCGCTGACTGCAGCCAATCCCTGACCGCAGATAATCCCTGCTCGCAGAAAATCCATGACCGCAGATAACCTCTGACCGCAGATAATCTCTGACTGCAGACAATCCCTGACCGCAGATAATCCCTGCTCGCAGAAAATCCATGACCGCAGATAACCTCTGACCGCAGATAATCTCTGACTGCAGACAATCCCTGACCGCTGCAGCCAATCACTAACTGCAGACAATCTGTGACCGTAGCCAATCCCTGCGCTCTGCAGACTGTCTGTAATCTGAGTGGCATTGCAGTAAATAATGGAGCAGCAGTGTGGAGGCGGCTAATGCCAAAAGAGAGGCAAAGACCTGGAATACCTCATCCTGCATGACTGCAGCCATAGAGCTGACAGATTAGGGACAGAGAGGGCTCCACACTGACTCTATATCAGCACTGCAAGGTGCAGAGGGTTAATGGAGGAGACATGGACACCACGAGCGTCCTGACCGGGAGGACACGGATGTCACCACGCACGACGTCCACACCGCCCCCCGGTTACCGGTGTCCGCGCATTGCCGGGAGACACAGTCTCCTCCTCGTCTTCCCCTTCTTCTTCCATGGGCGGGAGGGCTGATCCCGGAGCTCAGGGAGGCGCCGACAACCGGCGGGATTACCGTGCTGGGGACGAGTCACCGGCGTCTGGCACAGAACACAGAATGACTGGCGACACGGGAGGGCCTCGGCTGCCAATGATGGCGGAGGGTGATCACCACCACACAGCCACCGGGCAGGCGGGAGCTCCTCACAGGACCGCACTGTGTATGTGTGGAGACAGACAGCACTGTATATACACGTTATATGTACAGACATGATCATATCCACATGTGCTATATATATATGGAGACAGGACTGTATAGATGTGGAAACACTGTATATGTGTTATTTATGGAGACAGGACCATAAATATGGAGAATAGACTGTGTATGTAATATTTGTGTTATATAAGGAGACAGCACTGAATACATGTGTTATATATGAGAGGACCGTATATATCTAATAACTTATAAATGGAGACATCACTAAATATATGTGGAGATAGGACTATATATGTGTTATATGTGGAGATAGGACTGTATATATGTGTTATATAAGGAGACAGCACTGAATACAGTGTTATATATGAGAGGACCGTATATATGTAATAACTTATAAATGGAGACATCACTAAATATATGTGGAGATAGGACTGTATATATGTGTTATATGTGGAGATAGAACTGTATATATGTGTTATATGTGGAGATAGGACTGTATATATGTGTTATATGTGGAGATAGAACTGTATATATGTGTTATATGTGGAGATAGGACTGTATATATGTGTTATATGTGGAGACCTATCTGTATATATGTATATATATGTATATACTGTATATATGTGTTATATGTGGAGATAGGACTGTATATATGTGTTATATGTGGAGATAGGACTGTATATATGTGTTATATGTGAGATAGAACTGTATATATGTGTTATATGTGGAGATAGGACTGTATATATGTGTTATATGTGGAGATAGGACTGTATATATGTGTTATATGTGGAGATAGAACTGTATATATGTGTTATATGTGGAGATAGGACTGTATATATGTGTTATATGTGGAGATAGGACTGTATATATGTGTTATATGTGGAGATAGAACTGTATATATGTGTTATATGTGGAGATAGGACTGTATATATGTGTTATATGTGGAGATAGAACTGTATATATGTGTTATATGTGGAGATAGGACTGTATATATGTGTTATATGTGGAGATAGAACTGTATATATGTGTTATATGTGGAGATAGGACTGTATATATGTGTTATATGTGGAGATAGGACTGTATATATGTGTTATATGTGGAGATAGGACTGTATATATGTGTTATATGTGAAGATAGGACTGTATATATGTGTTATATGTGGAGATAGGACTGTATATATGTGTTATATGTGGAGATAGGACTGTATATATGTGTTATATGTGGGGATAGGACTGTATATATGTGTTATATGTGGGGATAGGACTGTATATATGTGTTATATGTGGGGATAGGACTGTATATATGTGTTATATGTGGGGATAGGACTGTATATATGTGTTATATGTGGAGATAGGACTGTATATATGTGTTATATGTGGAGATAGGACTGTATATATGTGTTATATGTGGAGATAGGACTGTATATATGTGTTATATGTGGAGATAGGACTGTATATATGTGTTATATGTGGAGATAGGACTGTATATATGTGTTATATGTGGAGATAGGACTGTATATATGTGTTATATGTGGAGATAGGACTGTATATATGTGTTATACCAAAAGTGTTACTATATGGAGGCCTGATACCTCTGCATAGGGAGAGCAGTGACGGGGCGGGCTCTGTAGCCATCTCCCATGTGCTGCGTCTGCCCGCTCTCTTCTTTGAGCTGTCTTCTTCCACCTTTGCACTCTCCCCTCGTGTGCTCTCTCCTTTGAGTTGTCTCCCTATGTGCCCTCTCCCCCTTGTCTGCTTCCTCTCTCCCCCCTGTGCTGTCTTCCCGCCTGTGATCCCTCCATTGAGCTGTTCCCCCTGTGCTTTCTCCTCTCTGATGTAATCTATGTAAAAAAAAAATGTATTTTTACTTAAAGGAACCTGTCACCTGGATCTAAGCCCCTACACTATCACTACCTGTCCCTGCACCTTCCTAGTTGCTCCCTATCTATCCCTCTCTGAGCTAAATCCGCCCTATAAAACTGCAGAAAAATAACTTATAACTTACAGAAGTCCCTGAGGCTGGGGACTGAGAAGGCGGCGCCAGGCTCCATTCAGCCCCTCCTCCACGTAGCAGCACACGCCCCACTGGGCGGCGTTATTCTTTCTTCATCGCCGCCTCCTCCATTTGGAATCTCCCACCTGCTTTACACCTATCATGTTGTGGTGATGCGACCTCGATGTGTCCCCTGACTGAGACACAGCATATGGGAGATTGTATCTTCTGCTCAGTAGCAGCACACACAGGGTGAGCTGCTACTGGAGCTAAGTGCTGATTGAAATCACTGAACCCCAGGTGTGCGGGTGAATAGGAGATGATATGTGCTGCCCTGGGCTGTGGGGAGGGGGTGGAGTGTGTTAGGACAGCAGCAGGAGCTGCTGGGATTGTATGAGGTTCTACTCGGCTGTGCCCCGGTGTAACAGGCCAGACTAACCCCCCCGACCAGAATATACTCGGGGTTAAAGTGGCCTAGGCCAGATTATACCCCTCCGTATACCACAGCAGCTGTAGATCAGGGCTCCAAGCATAACATGGGGGCCCGAGGCAGCACAAAGTGGCCCCAGGCAGCAGAAAGTGGCCCTACGCAACATACAGGGGCCCCAGGCAGTGCTAGGGCCCCAGGCAGTGCTAGGGGCCCCAGGCAGTGCATAGGGCCCCAGGCAGCACAAAGTGGCCCCAAGCAGCACACAGGGGCCCCAGGCAGTACTAGGGGCCACAAGCTACACACAGGATCCCAGGCTACACACAGGGGCCCCATGCAGCATACAAGGACCCCAGGCAGTGCACGGGGCCCCAGGGAGTGCACGGGGCCCCAGGCAGTGCACGGGGCCCCAGGCAGCACAAAGTGGCCCCAGGCAGCACAAAGTGGCCCCAGGCAACATACAGGGGCCCCAGGCTACACACAGGGTCCCAGGCTACATACAGGGGTCCCATGCAGCATACAAGGGCCCCAGGCAGTATAAAGGGGTCCCAGGCAGCGCATGGGGGCCAGAGGCAGCACACAGGGGCCCCAGGCAGCACAAAGTGGCCCCAGGTGGCCCACTGCCTGGGGCCCCTGTATATTGCCTGTGGTCACTTTGTGCTGCCTGGGGCCCCTGGTACTGCCTGGGGCCCCTGTATGTTGCCTGGGGCCACTTTGTGCTGCCTGGGGCCACTTTGTGCTGCCTGGGGCCTGTGCACTGCCTGGGGCCCCGTGCACTCCCTGGGGCCCCGTGCACTGCCTGGGGTCCTTGTATGCTGCATGGGGCCCCTGTGTGTAGCCTGGTATCCTGTGTGTAGCTTGTGGCCCCTAGTACTGCCTGGGGCCACTTTGTGCTGCCTGGGGCCTGTGCACTGCCTGGGGCCCCTAGCACTGCCTGGGGCCCTAACACTGCCTGGGGCCCCTGTATGTTGCGTAGGGCCACTTTCTGCTGCCTGGGGCCACTTTGTGCTGCCTCGGGCCCCCATGTGTTGCTTGGAGCCCTGATCTACAGCTGCTGTGGTATACGGAGGGGTATAATCTGGCCTAGGCCACTTTAACCCCGAGTATATTCTGGTCGGGGGGGTTAGTCTGGCCTGTTACACCGGGGCACAGCCGAGTAGAACCTCATACAATCCCAGCAGCTCCTGCTGCTGTCCTGACACACTCCACCCCCTCCCCACAGCCCAGGGCAGCACATATCATCTCCTATTCACCCGCACACCTGGGGTTCAGTGATTTCAATCAGCACTTAGCTCCAGTAGTAGCTCACCCTGTGTGTGCTGCTACCGAGCAGAAGATACAATCTCCCATATGCTGTGTCTCAGTCAGGGGACACATCGAGGTGGCATCACCACAACATGATAGGTGTAAAGCAGGTGGGAGATTCCAAATGGAGGAGGTGGCGATGAAGAATAACGCCGCCCAGTGGGGCGTGTGCTGCTGCATGGAGGAGGGGCAGAATGGAGCCTGGCGCCGCCTTCTCAGTCCCCAGCCTCAGGGACTTCTGTAAGTTATAAGTTATTTTTCTGCAGTTTTATAGGGCGGATTTAGCTCAGAGAGGGATAGATAGGGAGCAGCTAGGAAGGTGCAGGGACAGGTAGTGATAGTGTAGGGGCTTAGATCCAGGTGACAGGTTCCCTTTAAAAACCTATGTCTGTATTTATTTTTATTAATAAAGTGTTTTAATTTCCTGATAAAAAATGTGTAGGGCTTCACTGTATTTTCTATTAGTAGCACAGTTAAACCAAGCAGCTACTGGCTGCCAACCGCTGCTGCCTAGTGTTACCTTGGCTGCAATGGTGTGGGCTCTGCTGTTTTTCTATTGCCAGACAAAGTAACCTAGGTAGCTGGGGGTTGGAATTCTCAGAGTGGAGAGGCCCAAGCATTCTGGGCCCCCCATGCTGCAGCCAGCAGCCTCCACAGAATTGGCGCCTTTGTGTGAGACATCAAAACTAGTGGTTACCCTGCCCTTCCAGCTGCCATGGTGCCGGTGGCAGACTGGGCAATAAAGGGGTTAATGTCAGCTTTTTTTAGCAGCTAATGTTAATCGTCAGTATGACAGCGGCCATTAGCAATACTTTCAGTAAAGAAGAAAAACAGAAATCCTACCACTGGGGAGGCTGCTGTATAGTACCACTGGGGCTGCTGTATATACCTCTGTGGCTGCTGTATAACTAGGGGGAGGCTGCTGTATACTACCACAGGGGGAGGCTGCTGTATACTACCACAGGGGAGCTGCTGTATACTACCACAGGGGAGACTGCTGTATACTACCACAGGAGGAGACTGCTGTATACTACCACAGGGGAGACTGCTGTATACTACCACAGGGGGAGACTGCTGTATACTACCACAGGGGGAGACTGCTGTATACTACCACAGGGGAAGACTGCTGTATACTACCACTGGGGGAGACTGCTGTATACTACCACTGGGGAGGCTGCTGTATACTACCACTGGGGAGGCTGCTGTATACTACCACTGGGGCTGCTGTATATACCTCTATGGCTGCTGTATACTACCACTGGGGGGGACTGTATACCTGTGCTGGGGTCCACCCTCGGCTTATACACGAGTCAATAGGTTTTCCCAGGTTTTGGGGGCAAAAGTAGGGGGGTCGGCTTATACACAGGTCGGCTTATACACAAGTATATACGGTACTTCATTATCTACTTTATTAGCGCCCACCAAATTCACCTCCAATGTAATCCTGTACTTACTGTAATCTTGCAGTGGGGCAGTGTGATGTGTTATGCCGCCATCTTTGTATACCCAAGTGTCCAAAGATGGCAGCCGCTTGACTAAGTGCATTTACGTGTGTATATATGTGGACTCGCCGCGTCATGTGACCCGCCACGTGTGTATTGTGTGTGTCCCCGCCACGTTGTGACTCATCACGTGTGTATATGTTTGTACTCGCCACGCCATGTGACCCACCATGTGTATATATGCATGCATATATGTGTGTCACTGTGTCACATGACCTGCTGCATGTGTGTGTATATATGATGTGACCTGCCGTGTCACATGACCCCCTGTGTGTGTATGTATGATGTGACCTGTCCCATATGTGTATGTGTATATATGTGTGTGTGTGTGTGTGTTATATATATAATATATATATATATATATAATGTGTGTGTGTGTGTCCCCTCCATGTGAGGTGACCAGACGTGTGCATATGTCCCACCCCAGGGCCAGTGTACTCGGATTCCGGGCGTTAGTTATGGATGCTGTCAACGGTGGCCGATGCCCGGGCCCTTGGCCCTGGTGGACGCTCAAAAAGAGGTTTAATAAAAGAATTAAAAATAAAATTAAATGTTCGTGACGCTACCTACAGTTTCTGGTGAATGCACCAGCGCTGCTGCAGACCTCCGGGGGTGATGGATGAGCAGCCGGATGATGTCGCTCCCCGCAGGTGGAGCAGAGCCCCCAGGGCAGTCCTCTCAAATACTGGTTGTCGTAGTTGAAAGGAAACACAGGAGACCTTCTAGTTCTGCACGGGTATTTACTAGTGACTAAAGTGGTTTACAAGGTACACAGTTAGGGGTAGCTGGCCGGGTAGTCACCAAAGGATTCCAAGTCTCTCTGAGGCCCTCACGGTGTTGCTTCAGGTTTCAACTTCTGTCCTCACTCACTGCGCTCTCCTAACTTCTGTGCGTGGTCCTACACGGAGCCCTCTTACTACCAGGCCCACGGGTCTGTTAGAGGTTTCCCTTCTCTCTAAGGGGAAGGATACCCTTTTGAAGGGGCTCAAACCCTGAACGGAGATCATGGTGGGGACATGCTTTGGACTGGGTTGTGGCTATCTGAAGGCCCACGACCCTCCAGTTTGGCGGCTCAGGGATAGATACCTGCACCGCTCTCGGAGCCGGTCCTCCATTTTTGGACTGGGTTCCCTCCCGCACCGATTATCAGCATGGTCCGGCATTGGGCTTTCTCAAGCCAGGGACCCCCCTTCTTGTCTGGGTTGCCTTCTCTTACAGGCACCCTCCACTTCACTCTCCTTTCGACTCACTCTCTGCCACTCCTTCCTGCTCTTCTATTCCACCTCAGCTCCTCCCACAGGGACCGGTTACCCTGGTTACGGGTTCAGACAATCAGTCCCTTAGCTCTAAGTGTATGAATGCGTACACAAGGGCCTCAGATTATTACCATCCTCTCGTCACCGGGATAACACACACACTAATCTGGGTGTAGTACCACTTTAGTGGCGCACTGACCAGTGGAGTGCCACATTCCCCCTTGATGAAACACAGTTGTCCACATGTGTTTCTGCCCCTACCCGGTACAGATCTTTTTTATATGCTTTAACAACAACCGGAACATTTTTATATACACAAGGAGATGTATTTCTTTTCTTCCCTTTATGGGAGGCTCTTTTCTTAAATGTTGCAAAACTTGTCTTATCACACTAAAGCATTATCAAAAGAGTCTCTGGCTTAACGGGTTTCACTAACAAAGGCAAAGTCCTCATGAAAGTATGGGTTTCGCAAAAGAAATACAGTTTTCACACAACTATACACTATGTACATTACTGGGTTATTGCAGTTCAATTCTCACATTTGCGTACTCCCAGGGTGTACCATCCGCGAGGCCCTGCATGTCTCTCATAACTCATACAATCATTGCAATATAGGTCCCGGTCCAGTTGCCCTCTTGGGAGGTGGGACTCCACGTCTCCTCGTCTCACAAACACCTCATAGAGTCCCAGTTCCCGAACAAACCACCACCTGCTCTCCAAATTAAAGGTGGTCACAGTACCACTTTTCCGGTCCTCGGGTGGCACTGGTGGCTGGCGGCAGGCCTGGGCTCGGGCTTGCAGGTTCTCGAGCTCCCTGGCCCACCACTCCTCACGGCAACGCTGCTGCACCGAGTGGTCGGCCAGGTATTGCTCCTGCAGATAGTCTGGTTGCTCGTGAACGGAACTGGGAACCTGTTCTTGTACCCGTCCCTCCACAATGGCCCTGTTTCTTTCATCCCAGCGGGGCTGGATGTTATCCCACCAGGCTTCGTGGGGCCCGGATGCCCCGACTTCCTTGCCATTATCATCCCAGTCATCCTCCTCCTCAGAGCCTGGCTGGTTGGGCGTTTCCTCAAAGATGGCCTCCAACACCACATTCAGTTCTCTGGTGGACACCTCCAGGACCTCTGGCTCAGTGGCTGTCTCAGGCTCCAATCCAGTTTTGCTGCCGCTGTCATACAGTAGGGCCTCAGGGTCATCTGCCTCTTCACAGGACCCTGATGCCCCGACGCTGCTGATGATGGGCTGTGTCTCAGCTGGCGGGTCTTCACTGGCAACCGGATGCTCAACCGCAGACTGGTCTCTCGCTACCGGTTCCAGCTCCTGATCACTTGACTCCCTCTGTGTGGCCCTGTGGGACAGTTCCAGGGCAACATCAGCACTCCATCGCCTGATAGTCCCCTCTACGGCCTCGCTGAGCTGGACCCTCAGGTCTAGGAACGCGGTTGGTGAGGAGGGAGATCGCTCCTGGGTCCCCAGTTGCAGGACGGGCCTCCACCTTCGACAACAGTTCGCTCAATCGGGTAGCTGCCATCTTCCCATAACTTGTACCCGTGCTGAATGGCTGATTTGTTTGAGGCCGCACCCTTCTCCCTGCTTTTTAAAGTCTTTGGGCAGGTTGCTTTCATCTCTGGCCAGCTCCCTTGGTTTTCTAATAGCACTGGGGGCGGGCAAGTATTTTCGCGCCTCTGACATGGCCCTCCCACCATGAGGGGCCGAGGCACGCCCCTGGGCCAGCACATTGTTGCTTACATTTTTAGGCCCGCTATTTCAAAAGTCCAACAATCGAGTCTTCAGGACTTTTCAGATCAGGCCGCTGCGCTTCGTTAGTCCCCAGCAGAGCGAGGAGGAGGGGCTTATCTTCACGCTCTTTTTCAACCGTTACGCCCCCTTCCTTCCCGCTCTGTGACGCAGTTCAATTTCTGTAGCGCAGTAATGGCGGCACAGCTTAGCAGTTCACAAAACACAGTCAATACACGGCACAAAGTACCCGGTAACACCGGGCACGGGATCCTGTTCTTGATGCCAAAAGTTTGTCCCACCCCAGGGCCGTGGTACTCAGATCCCAGGCGTTAGTTGAGGATGCTATCAACAGTGGCCAATGACCAGGCCCGTGGCCCTGATGGAAGCTCTAAAAGGGGTTTAATAAAAGAATTAAAAATAAAAATAAAATGAAATGTTTGTGACGCCACCTACGGTTTCTGGTGAATGCACCATCGCTGCTGCAGACCTCCGGAGGTGATGGGTGGGCAGCTGGATGATGTCGCTCCCCCAGGGCAGTCCTCTCAAGTACAGGTTGTCGTAGTTGAAAGGAAACACAGGAGACCTAGCTCTGCACAGGTATTTACTGGTGACTTTCAAGCAGTTTACAAATTACACAGTTTTTCTTGCCACTCTTTCATAAAGGCCAGATTTGTGCAGTGTACAACTAATTGTTGTCCTATGGACAGACTCTCCCATCTTAGCTGCAGATCTCTGCAGTTCATCCAGAGTGATCATGGGCCTTTTGGCTGGATCTCTGATCAGTCTTCTCCTTGTTCGAGATGAAAGTTTAGAGGGACGGCCGAGTCTTGGTAGATTTGCAGTGGTCTGATACTCCTTCCATTTCAATATGATCACTTGCACAATGCTCCTTGAGATGTTTACAACTTGGGAAGTCTTTTTGTATCCAAATCCATCTTTAAACTTTGCCACAACAGTATCTCGGACCTGCCTGGTGTGTTCCTTGGTCTTCATGATGCTCTCTGCACTTGAAACACAACCCTGAGACTATCACAGAGTATGTGCATTTATACGGAGACCTGATTACACACAGGTGGATTCTATTTATCATTACCAGTCATTTAGGACAACATTGGATCATTCAGAGATCCTCACTGAACTTCTGGAGTGAGTTTGCTGCACTGAAAGTAAAGGGGCCGAATAATATTGCACACCATAATTTTCAGTTTTTTATTTGTTAAAAAAGTTTAAAATATTCAATGAATTTCGTTCCACTTCACGACTGGGTCCCACTTGTTGTTGATTCTTCACAAAAAAATTAGAATTTATATTTGAAGTCAGATATGTGGCAAAAGGTTGAAAAGTTCAAGGGGGCCAATTACTTTCACAAGTCACTGTATATGTATATATCATGTGACCTGCCACATCACGTGACCCACTGCGTGTGTATATATGTGTGCATATATATATGTGTATGTACGATGTGACCTGCCACGTCACGTGACCCACTGCGTGTGTATATACTGTATGTATGTGTATGTGTGTGTGTATTGTGAGGCACCGCCGGCATGGTCCCCATGGCCGGGGCGCATCACATGCAGGATCAGGGTGATCCTGTGCACACTGGCCGGTTTTACTGTGATGATGCTGTGTGAACCAACTTGGAACACAAGGTTTAATGTGACTAGTGAGTGGATCATGAGATCAAGGAAGCCCTGAGGAAAGGAATGTAATGAGTGATTGCTGACAGCCCAGGTGGGTGTGTCAGGTGGGTGTGTCCGGAGGAATAGCAGCCCAGCTGGATGAGTCAGTGTGGGTGTGGCAGGCACGATAAGAGCCTGCCAGCTGAGTGTCTGAGGACTCGTGCTGAGAGATTCATTCTGAGACCAGAACTCATGCTGAGAGGTTCATTACCAGCCAGAGAGCCGAGCAGAGCCAGTCTGTGTGAGGGACTGGGAATGAGAGTCCAGACCATCATAAGGAACGATGGTGAAGAGAGCATGCTAGCTCTACACCGGTAGCCAGGACCGGGGTCGTTATAGCACCTGGTGTGGGGAAGCCGTGGCTGACCTGGCGGACGCTGGACTGGCCGTGGGGTGAAACACGTCCAGGAAGGAGCCCGTGGGGGAGGCTTGGCCAACCCGTTACCCAGGTAGCAAGACGCGGATCCGTGCCCGGTAAGACAGCAGTTCCCGTGTAACGGAGTGAGCTGTGTGTGTGATTAATGCCGGGCGGGCATAACCGCCATTGGGTCCGACTGGGCAGTCGGTAAAGGACCCGTAGACGTACGTAAGGGCTTAGGTAACAGTGCCCTGAATGATAGACGATGGCCTATGCGTAACAGCCACGTATAATGTTGTGGGGGAGAGTGACCCAGCCAGTATGGATGGCGATCCGTCCCTGTGGGACGAGAGGGAGGCTTGCCCTGCTGCTTGCAGAGGGTACCCGTCCCTCAACCACGGCCTCTAATGGTGTGGGTGTGCCTGTGGTGCCAGACACAGGGGTAATAGGGCTCCTAGTAGGTAACGGATGAGTTTCCCGGGTACTAAGGTTTGCCAATCCCTGTAATGGACCCAGAAGAGCCACAGTCCATGGATGTTTATATGATGGGCTGTGAGTGTGTGGAAGGATGTGTGTGATCCATGGACGTTTGTATGATGGATCACATGTGGTATGTAAGGTCCCAGTCAGGCAGGAATCCTGACTATGGGTTAATGTTATGTCATGATGCTGGGTGACTAAAGCTGGGCGGCTGGTACCGCCATTGGGACCCACAAGGCCCGTTGAGGCGTATGTAACAAAGGTCAGAAGCAGGGGTTAAAAAGGGCTCCTAGAGTGGGGACACCATGGTTGAACCAGGTGGACTCTGACCGGGACGTGGGGTGAAACACGTCCAGGAAGGAGCCCCTTGGGGACACATGACATACCCGGTACTCAGGTTGCTCAATCCCTGTTCTGAACCCGGAGGGGTCATCGTTGTAATGTAACTTATGTATTTATGTGTAAAATGTGTAGATAGGCCGGAGGCCGTAGCTACCACGGGAGCAGGTGTTAGAGCTCCAATGGGGAGAGAGGTGGTTAACGGTCCCGGGTTATTATAATGGTATATGTGCAATGTGATATGTAATATTAATGTATTATGTGACGTGTATGTGTTAACTGTTAAATGTACTAACCCGGTTATTGATGCTGTTGAGAAATAAACGGGTAGTAACGTGAAACATTATACACATGTGTTGGCGTCATTACGCAGCAAGCGAGTCCCCCGGCTCGCTACCTTACAGTATGTATGTGACCTACTGCGTGTGTATATGTGTGCATGTGTGTATGTATGATGTGACCTGCTGTACCATGTGACCTGCTGCATGTGTGTGTATGTGTATATATATGTGGCACCCCAGGATTGCCACAGATACACCTGGGGCAGAGAAGGATCTCCACATCAGATAAGCCCGCAAACAACACCTTCCACTCCAGACCTGAAGAGGGAGCTCTACCAGCTGAGTTAAGGCAAGGTTCCCTATAAAATTCAGGCCTGTAGGCGGAGTCAGCAGTTCAGTTCCAGAGAGGAATGTGAAGACGTCCTGGTGAGGGAACTACGCTAAGCCCGTACCAGTGAGAGCCAGTAGCCAGAGTGAGGGACCCAAGAGCGAGGGTTGGAGGCAAAGAGTAGTTGCCAGGGGAGTGGAGCGATACTGGTTCGCCTCAGAGGAACAGCGCTAACTACCGGACACCGGCGTCCAAGACTGGAAGGGATCTAACCACTCATCAGTAAAGACCGGATGCCAGGGAGACTCCTGATCTCCTGGACACAGCAGCACCTGAAGGCAAAGCCGCTTCTCAGAGCCCAGGGACCACAGGGAGTACAGCGGTGCCGGGCAGAAGAGCTCCCACCGCCTGCCATACAGGTGAAGAGAGTAAGAGGGAGTCAGGGCCTAGCTCCAGGCAGCCTAGGACAAAAGACAGACAGTATAGCAGGGAGGCCTCATAACTCGCAGGGTGTGGAGATCCCAAACTGCTTCCAGACCACCCGGGCCTGTAACATCAGAGCCTGTACCCTGGACTATACCTGTAATATCAGTAAAGGTACGAAAACATCAACCCTCTGTGTGACTGTCCTTGCGGCCCCTGATCCTACTCCCTGGATAGACTGCCCTGCAACTTATAGCTTCAACAACTGCCCTGGGGATCCCGCTCCACCTACCGGGAGCATAACCATCTGGCTGCCCTACTATCACCCCAGAGGTCTGATCGTCAGCTCCGGAAACCATACCGGAACCATAGGTGGCGTCACTAACTACTTTTATCTTTATCGTTTTTATTGACTTTTAGCAACCATAAGGGCCACGGGACTGGGTACAGTCTCCCGTGACATCACCCATGAATCAATGCCCAGAACCGAGTACCCCATGGTCCTGGGGCGGGTCATATATGTGTGTCCCCGCCGCATCATGTGACACGCCATGTCATCCACCACGTGTGTGTATATGTGTATGTATATGTGTGAGTATATGTGTGTGTATATATTTGTATATGTGTCCACGCCATGTCACATGACCCGACACGTGTGTGTATATGAGTGTTTATATGTGTATGTATGAGGTGACCTGCTGCATCACATGACCCGCTGTGTGTATATATGTGTATGTGACTTGCCCCGTTGGGGCCGTAGGGGTACTCGCAGTTGGGTCTGTTGATGTTGTTGGGGATGTCACGGTGGTGTGACCCGATCCGTGGCCCCGAGCGGGCAATAAAAGGGGAAAGTAAGTTTTTGTAGCTTCAGGGAATTACTGGACATGGGACTCGGGGATAATTGTCCTCGTGACTCCGCCCTTGGGTGGTGGCTATTAATGGCTGCCACTGCAATACAGTTCTTCTGGGGTGGATGGCAATGCAGCTAAGTTGGAAAGCTCTCCACGGGTAGGGCTAAGCCCAGGGCAGCAGATGTTACTAAAGTGAGTTGGTACTGGTGTTGCAGCGCAGGGCTGATGGCGCAGCAATAAAATTCACAAACACAGCGGGGTGCAGTCTCAAGCTCTTTACTCACAGTTCCGTTGTTCCAGGTTTCAACAATCACCATTGCGACAACCCGCTGAGTTCTTGGAGGAGGCGATCCAGCTAACGTCCGGGTAGCTTGGTGGCATTTAACTGGGACACCCTTCCATTGTCCTCTCTTGGTCGTCTCTTTCTGCGCTGGCTTTGCCCTCGTGCCCTGTGCCTCACACACAAAGCCCTGAGCCAGTGGCTGCAGGCCTTGTCGAGCAACTTCTCTCTCATTCCCCTGGACCCTACGTGGTCACCTTTTCGGCGGATGCGCAGTTTCGGCTGCGGCACTTGAATATACCGCAGCCTCCAGGTTGCTAGCTGAGCCTGGTCATTCTCTACTAGTCTGAGGCCAGTCCACTACTGCAGCCTGGTCCCTCCACACGACTTCGGTCAATGTGGAAGCGGTCGCCCACGGGTGGACTGCTTGCTACCTGGGCCCCTGTAAATGATTCACCGAATTAAGGTCTCGGTCCTTCCTTTTTAGTGTTATATTAAATGAAAAATTGGAAGGATCAATTTTGCAGTTATCGCTTTTATTTTAGTATCTTAAAAATATCCAGTGTGGACTATGTGTTAATAGTGATTGTGAACTCAAAACAAAAATAACAACAAATACCCTCCCCCCAGAAAGTTAGAATAGACAAAGACAGATTCCACCTTTGGACTGATGGAGAAGGGTGTCACAAGCAGAGCCTATCGCTTTTTATGTGTTATTATTGGAGAAATTACCCCGGGTGTCCCTGGACACAATCTGTCTCCAGAAAACAACCTGGGTGATCTCCCTGGTGTTGGCTGTTTGCTTAAGATGCAGCGTCTAGTCCACCGTGGTCTGGTAGTCTGCTCCCACCCCCCTGTCACAAGTCCTAAGAGTGGTTTAACATGATATGCACGATATCTTGATCCACCAATGTGGTATAATCCCGCCCTACGCGTTTCGCCTCTATTATCTCATAGAAGGCTCATCAGGGGCACTTAGGGCCCCTGGGACCAAAATGTGGGACCTCTGGAGCATCCTCACTTTTTGGCTCCACCATGAGTTCTTTGTCCTTCTCAGGTCTTGGACAAACTCACACTGGCTCCAGTCCCCAGGACGTCTCATACTTGCTCTTGTCCTTCTCTGACAGACTCTCTGAACCTCACAGACTCCTGTAGTTCTTGCCAGCCACCCACGAACTTCCTTATAAAAGTTTCTACTGGTCCATTTAAACTGTCTGTCACGTGTCTTACGTCACTAACGTACTTCCTCCCTGACTTTACTACTTCCTGTGTGCTCCCCTAAACTCTGTTCTCCAGACATCCCTTCTACCTTGGTTGCTCCCCTCCAGACAGGATCAGGGACTGTGCTCTCTCTTAGGAGCAATCTTACCCTAGCCCTGACCTGGAGTGGTGTAGTGCAGGCTATGGGTGTTAGGATAACCGGTCAGTGTCCACTCCTTACCCAAGAATGGAGCACTACACTTCTGGCGAAGGTGCAGTACCTCTGTGGTGACTGGACTCATTGGGGCGCCACATATGTACGACGTGACCTGCCGTGTGTGTGTATGTGTGTGCATGTGTGTATGTATGATGTGACCTGCCGCATGTGTATATATATATATATATATATATATATATTAATATATATATATATGATCCAAAAGAGAAGAATACAATGTCCGCACTCACCGGGTATAATCTTGTCGGTTTTTATTCTCAGTCCAAATCCAAGAACATGTTAATCAGCCAGGGAGGGGGTGCAGGGGCGCAGGACGACGGCTCGCCGTTTCGCGGTGTTATGCCGCTTCGACGGGTCTTCATCTATGATGAAGAATACTGTTTCTCATTGTCACTCATTAAGTCCATGCCTCAGAGATTGCAAGCTGTTATTAAAGCCAGAGATGGTGCAACAAAATACTAGTGATGTATTGGAGTGTTCTTTTGTGTGTTTGTTTTTCATGATTCCATAATTTCTTCCTCAGAATTGAGTGATTCCATAATTTTTCCCTCTGCTTGGTCTGAAAAAAGGTACCCTTACTGACTACCACATTTTTTTATCTTGATTTCTTTTAGTGTTTCTTAAAGCCATAAAGTTGCCATTTCAAATTACTTTAGTTTTGTGCCATGCGTGTCATCTGCTTTTTTTCTATAACATTAAACAACTGAATGAACCTCCTCCGAGCCCGGTGATTACATCATTTTTGCCAAGGGTTGTATATATGTGTCTGTGTTTCCGCCACGTCACGTGACCTGCCATGTGTGTGTATATATGTGTGGATGTATGATGTGACCTGCTCAGATTGAATGGCCCTTTTGCTCCTGGGGTTGGTGGGACATCAACAGGTGAGTTTTGTCAAGGAGGTCATAGAAGGGGAACATTCATAGCTTCATGATGGTGATGGAAGCTGTGAGGCTAAAGGGGGAGAAACAAGGAGCACTCCGCCCATGGTCTTGCTAGATGCGGAAAAGCCTCTGTTAGTGTAAGCTGGCCGTGGCTATCTGTCCTGGATAGATTGGGTATGAAGGGTGCGTTTAGTACATTCTTAGACAGCCTGTATAAGAACCCAAAGGCAAGAGTACAGACACCAGGCTTCCTCTCGGATGTGATACAGCTGGGGAGGGGATAACACCAAGGATGCCCCCTGTCCCCTATATTATTTGACCTGGCGATTGAACCCCTATCGAGGTTCATAAACAAGGATCAGAATTTTCAGGGATTAGAGTAGGCAGTCAGGAAGTGAAATCCAGCTTTTTCGCGGATGACATTATATTGTACATGGCAAACCCATACAGAGATCTACCAGGTTTGTTAGCACAACTGGAGGCCTTTGGGGATTTTTCCGGATTTTGATTAAATAAGTCAAAATGCGAGATATTGATGCTTGCTAAAACGGAGACGGAGGGGGGACAATCAGGAGGCAATCAAAAGGAGCTATATAGCATAACCCTCACTACCCACACAATAAAATATTTAGGTATTTACCTGGGGAGAAGTACGACTGAAATCTACAGGTTGAACTATGGCCCATTAATTACTAAAATTGAGAAAAAATTGGATAGATGGAGGGAGCTGTCGTTGTCGCTGCTGGGGAGATGTCACCTTAACAAGATGACTAGTTTCTCGAGACTACTGTATCCTCTTCAGATCATTCCTCTCCCCCTAAGACATGTACTGTAGATGTCAACAGAATTAATAGACCATTTACAATGTTTCTGTGGAGGGGGAAAAGACCTAGGATCAAGGGACGTATACTAATGTTCGCACGAGACAAGGGTGGCCTGGGTCTGCCCAGCGTGAGAGGGTCTGCCCAGTTGTGCGAACGATACTTGCTCACTACATCGTTGGTGTGTCGTCCACGATATCTAGATGTGTGACATCTCACCAACGATGTCAAAACGATATCTTAATGACCGCGCGGCCCCGAGATCGTTAGAGATCGTTTCAACATTGTAGTGTGTAACGGTACCCTAAGGGTACCTATACATACCGCAACCGTGGCGAGAAATTTTGTCAGCGATATTGCGACCTGGAAATATCACCACATTTCCTCCCAATTGCCTCCTTATTGCGCCGTGTAAATCGGGAATTTGGCGGCGATAACACAAATGTCGCCTAGTTTCGATTTCAGAGCAGTGCTCTGAAATCGAAACCAGGCGACATTAGTTTTATCGCCGCCAAATTCCTGATTTACACACCACAATAAGGAGGCAATTTGGCGGCGATAATTCCAGCGAGAAATATCGCCGCCAAAAATGTCTCCTCTGGTTGTGGCGTGTAAAGGTACCCTTAGAAGACCATGACACCAGAGAATCCTAGGAATTGTATTTCCACCATTAAACCCTGGGCTGGGTAAGGGACTCATCTGAGTCCAAATTTGCTCCTATGGTGCAGCCATAACAACCTTGCTGTGGTAAAAGTAAGGGTACCGTTACACGACGCAATATTGCATGCAATTTCACTGGCAATTTGATTGTTGCAGTGAAATCATGGACACATTGTTCCATTTTGTACACGGCAACAAAATGTAACAATGTGTCCATGATTTCACTGCAACCAGCAAATTGCCAGTGAAATTGTATGCAATGTTGCGACGTGTAACGGTACCCTTACAGCCTGTGCGGTTGTATGAGCTGCCTAGCCAGTTATGTAATACTAGATGGTGGCCCGATTCTAACGCATCAGGTATTCTAGAATATGTATGTAGTTTACATACTGTGACTGACAGAACTTGTTCAGTCAACGTGAGTGAACTACATATATACATATATATATATATATATATATATATATATATATATATATGTGTAGCAGCGCTAACGTATATGCTGGTACATTACAGCACACGTATAGCAGCACTATAGTATATGGTGGTACATTACATTACATGTATAGCAGCGCTATGTTTTATGGCGGTGCATTACATTACATGCATAGCAGCGCTATGTTATATGGCGGTACATTACAGCACATGTATAGCAGCACTATAGTATATGGCGGTACATTACAGTATATGTATAGCAGCGCTATGGTATATGGCAGTACATTACAGTACATGTATAGCAGCACTATAGTATAGGGCGGTACATTACCGTACATGTATAGCAGCGCTATGGTTATATGGTGGTACATTACAGTACATGTATAGCAGCACTATAGTATATGGCCGTACATTACAGTACATGTATAGCAGCGCTATGGTACATGGCGGTACATTATAGTACATTTATAGCAGCACTATGGTATGGCGATACACCGCTCCCCGCGGCCCCCCGCTCCTCCTGGCCTCCAGTCCTCCACAGTAAAAGTAAAAAAATCCTCAGTGAGCATACTCACCTGTCCGCCGGCTCGCTCCACCTCCGTCTTCTAGGTCCTACAGGCCTTTAGGACCTGTCGTTGCCTGGGAAACCGATCAGCTGAGGAGGGTCAGGATTGTGTCGGGGGGCAGGATGGAGCGAGTGGGGCAGGATGGATGCGGGGGGGCAGGATGGAGCCGGCGGGGCAGGATGGAGCTGGCGAGGCAGTATGGAGTCGGCGGGGCAGGATGGTGGCGAGCGGGGCAGGATGGAGCGAGCGGGGCAGGATGGAGCCGGCGGGGCAGGATAGTGGCGGGGGGGATCAGGATGGTGGTGGGGGGGGCAGGATGGAGCCGGCGGGGCAGGATGGTGGGGGGGGGGCAGGATGGAGCTGGCGGGGCAGGATGGTGGCGGGGGGGGCAGGATGGGGCCGGCGGGGCAGGATGGTGGCAGGGGAGAACAGGATGGTGGTGGGGGTGCAGGAAGGAGCCGGTGGGGCAGGATGGAGTCAGCGGGGCAGGATGGTGGCGGGGGGGAAACAGGATGGAGCCAGCGGGGCAGGATGGTGGTGGGGGGGATCAGGATGGTGGTGGGGTCAGTATGGAGCCGGCGGGGCAGGATGGAGCCGGCGGGGCAGGGTGCTGGCGGGGGGGCAGGATGGATACGGGGGGCAGGATGGAGGTGCTCCTCCTGCCCCCCTCCGCAGCTCCTGCCCCTCCCTCTGCCCCTCCGCTCCCCGCGCCCCCTGCTCCCCCATGGTGATAATAAAAAAAAAACCTCAGTGAGGATACTTAGGCTGGTTTCACACTACGATTTTTTTAAATCCGATGCTGTCGGATATAAATCGGACAGTATCGGATCCAAACTGATCCCTGACATTTTGCAGGATCAGTTCGGCCGGCTCCTCCTGTCATCTGCTTTTCTCTGCCTCCTGTCACCTGTCAACTGTTCTCCCCTCTTCTCCCCTGTGTTAACCCCACTTCTCCCCTGTGTTAACCCCGCTTCTCCCCTGTGTTAACCCCGCTTCTCCCCTGTGTTAACCTCGCTTCTTCCCTGTGTTTACCCCGCTTCTCCCTCTTCTCCCCTGTGTTAACCCCTCTTCTCCCCTGTGTTAACCCCTCTTCTCCCCTGTGTTAACCCCTCTTCTCCCCTGTGTTAACCCCGCTTCTCCCGTGTTAACCCCTCTTCTCCCCTGCTCTCCCCGCTTCTCCCCTGTGTTAAGCCCTCTTCTCCCCTGCTCTCCCCTCTTCTCCCTGTGTTAACCCCTCTTGTCCCCTGCTCTCCCCGCTTCTCCCCTGTGTTAACCCCTCTTCTCCCCTGCTCTCCCCTCTTCTCCCCTGTGTTAACCCCTCTTCTCCCCTGCTCTCCTCTCTTCTCCCCTGCTCTCCCCTCTTCTCCCCTGTGTTAACCCCTCTTCTCTCCTGCTCTCCCCCGCTTCTCCCCTGTGTTAACCCCTCTTCTCCCCTGTGTTAACCCCTCTTCTCCCCTGCTCTCCCCTCTTCTCCCCTGTGTTAACCCCTCTTCTCCCCTGCTCTCCCCTCTTCTCCCACTGCTCTCTCCCCTCTTCTCCCCTGTGTTAACCCCTCTTCTCCCCTGCTCTCTCCTCTTCTCCCACTGCTCTCCCCTCTTCTCACCTGTGTTAACCCCTCTTCTCCCCTGCTCTCCCCTCTTCTCCCCTGTGTTAACCCCTCTTCTCCCCTGCTCTTCCTCTTCTCCCCTGGTGCTCTCTGCTTCTCCCCTCTCCTCCGGAATCTATTATATAATTGCGAATGGTTTTTTGCCCCTTCTGAGTCCACTCGCGCTGCGAGTCAGCGTGGTCATGTGGATACGCCCGAAGCATTGGCCGTGCAGCTCTAAGGCGACTCGCTATGCCCGCGCAGCGGGCATGGCGAGCCGCCTTAGCAGCGCGAAGCATTGGCCGCGAAGCGGCCATTGCGAGTCAGAGACTCGCTCTTCTAGAATCCCGATGCATGTGCATCGGGCACCCAGCTAGTAAAAAATAATAAACCATCTATTCTCACCTGTCCACGATTCCCCCGGCGTCTCCAGCTGTATCTTCTGATTCTAGGACCTAGCGTGATGTCACAGTGACATGACTGGTTACCGTGGTAACCGGTCATGTCACTGTGACATAACGGCAGGTCCTAGAGGCAGGGTGTGAAGCAAGCCGGCAGAGGGTAAGTATCCTTACTGAGGGTTTTTTTTTTTATTATCACCATGGGGAGCAGAGGGCCGCGGGCAGCGGATGGGCAGAGGGAGGGGGGCCGCGAGGAGCGAAGGAGTAGCGGAGGGGGGCAGGAGGAGCGGAGGGGGGCAGGAAAAGCGGGGGGGGCCGCGGGGAGCGGCAGGAGTAGCAGCGGGGGGCAGGAGGAGAGGAGGGGGGCAGGAAGAGCGGGGGGGCTGCGGGGAGCGGCAGGAGTAGCAGAGGGGGGCAGGAGTAGCGGAGGGGGCAGGAAGAGCTGGGGGGCCGCGGGGAGCGGCAGGAGTAGCGGAGGGGGCAGGAGGAGCGGAGGGGGGCAGGAAGAGTGTGTGTGGGGCCGCAGCTTGTACCGATGGCGTGATTGGAGCTTTGGAAGCCCCGCTCCCAGCAACGGGCGGCCATATTGGAACACCCAGAGTGGGTGTACAGACTACTTCAGCCAGGATGTGACGTAGCATACCGTTACATACTGACGGAAGTAGCCTTAAGGTACTTTTACACGCCGCCACTGTGCCTAGCAACAGGTATCCACCGTACGTGCAAGCGCACGTTTTTAACGGTGGATCCCGATCGCCGATGCCGCATATACACGCCATCATTTAATTGTCAACTGAAGGTATCGTGGTGCCCCGGAAGTTCCCACACATCCTGCGGCTAACTTCCTGTTGAATACCTTCCCCACTTCACACACTGCTATCCACAAAGGAATATGGGCGTACCTATGCAGCAGCTACAACACATAGGCGTGCCACACTACGTCACGCCGCGCCCAAACTACAACCATTGGCCAACACAATAGCGTCCTGATTGGTCAGGGTGCGAAGGGCGGATGGCGAATACGTGACGCAATTGTGTTTGGCTTGTCACACGGAATAGGCGCTGTGTGGCGGCCATGACTCTACTGCTATGTGCAGGGGAGGGCCAGGCACCTTGCAGGCAGAGTGAAAGTGAAAGAAGCGTCATGACGTCAGAACAGCCGCTTGTGGCGCTTAATCAAAATTCTAAACAAAGTCGCTGTACAAGCAGTGTGAGACGCCAAATAAACACTTCAGCGTCACCAATAATCACGCATTACAGGGCGTTATGTATGGCAGCCATGTTCGCTGTGTAGAGCAATTTATTCCCTGTCGTGTGTGGCACGAGAATGTGCACAGTATATCATCAGAACAAGCACAATACATTTGGAAGCGCAATTGAGTGGCCGCGTAATTGCGCTGATGTATTGGATTGTTCAGACGGGTCTAATGCGTCTAGTGCTGAAGTGACAGCTCATCCAACATGGCGGCCTGTGAAGGGACAGCCAATCGAAACACAGTAGCCCCCACCAATGATCGCTGATGGGGCGCGGTATCCATGAGGCTGTGCCACGCCCCTGGGAATTCACTAGGTGACGCAAAATCCATCCCTGTGCCCCGTTTAGACGCCACTACCATGGCAATTGTGCCTTTGTGTTGCCTTGGGTTTTTAAACACGGCTCAGAAACAGGTATCCGAGTCAACTGCAGGACACCGGAGGACTTTCCCTATTTACACGCCGCCATTTCGTAGCAGTTTCATTGCAACAGGCACAAATATCCCCATTGCCAGGCAGTTGCTACCTTGCAGTGGTAGCGTGTAAAGTGACCCTAAGGGTTCACTCACATCTGCATGTAAAACAATGGTCCCATTCTCATCCAGAAAAGTTGAATGAGTGAAATATGTTTAATATTCCATATGTCATGCGAGTGCTATGCAAGTGTGTGATTTTATTTCTCACCTAGCATCTGTATGACATGCATATGCCATCCATGTATGTGCAATGTGTTTTTTGTTAGCAACTATTATTCTACAGTCATTTACACTGTAGGACCATTTACAGGACCATTTACAGTGCTCTATGCTACAGAACAGTAATGTATCTGTAAAAAAAGGCATACAGCTTTCCCGTGTGCTTTGTTTTTTTTCTCGCACCCATAGACTTGTATTGGTGAGTCTCATCCGATATACTGTAAGCTCTATACGCAGCATGCTACGACTCTTTCTTCAGACCGAAAACAGCTGATGAAAAAAATTGCATATCATCACTGTCCTTATTGCTTTACATTGGTGCAAGTTTGGTGTCCCACCGGACAGGCCGCCTCCAGAGGTACTGCCCTCATTCTCCAGGAACTGGGACAGTGCAGTTGAGCTTCACACACACAACACTTAGGACCCTGGGACGATGGGTGGACCCAGAGGGAGGACCCAAGCGTAGCCAGGAGGGAAAGTGTAGAGTTAGAGAAGAAGAGAGAAAATCAGAGAGAAAGGAGTGGAGTGGAAGTTGGGAGTGTAGGGGCGGTGTGGTGCTGACTCCCGCAGGCTGGAGCATGACCACGCACGTGCCGGAAGGGTAAGACCGACAGGTGTAGAGGAGGAAAGGAGCCCTTGGGGTACGGAACGAGATGTAGATCCACGTACGCCCATATCTGCCGAGACAGAGGGGCTGGTGGACGACAAAGGGACCCGGCCCTGAACACGGCGCGGATGCTTCAAGCCCAAACCATTGAACTGGAGGCCTTAAGCTTCTAACGGGAGCTGTCGTCAAACACCCTACACAACTTGGAGAAGGCGGTCGAACCAGGGAGCAGTGCCTGGAAGGGGTACAGCTGAGCACCCGTGGCTGTCGGTACCTGAGCTGTGTGCTGCAGAGGCGCTGAGAGGAGTGGCGAGACTATCTTAAAGCGCTGAGGGACCACCAGAGATAGAAACACCTAGTAAGAGAGGAAGGAACACCAACCGGGGTTCAACTGCACTGACCCGGCTCTGGAGACAATGATGAACAGGAGGTTGGCCAGGGAAGCACCCGGCAGCCATGCTGAAACCACTGAGTAATAGTAACAGAACTCCAGCTGTGGTGTGTGAGACTTTCTTTAGCGGCGACCACCGGCCGCAGAGGCCGCATGAAACATCGGGGTACTGATGACTTAATGGACATCTGTCAAGGTATGAACTGACTCCTCCATCCTACTGCCCTGGGGACCACGCTTCACCTGTGGGAGGCGAAACCATCCAAGCTGCCAGTCACCGTCCCCAGAGCTTCTGAAGCAGCAGCGGCCATCCTGGCCGCATACCGCAGGTGACGTCACGAATACCCCTTTTCCCTGTCATCCTCCATCATCTACTCCCGTTTATTAAATGACACCCGCCAGGGTAATGGGACCAGGTCTCGGCCCCCGTCTGTCCCCGTAAAAAGAACTGAGAGTGAAGAACAGCTGCTGCCTGGTTTCCGAGTATCCCCAGCCCTGGAGTGGGCGTGTCAACCTGGCATCACGAACAGAATGCGAGCGGCCCAGTAACACCGGGTCTCGTGCATCTTAAAGAACTGTTAAGAGATTGTGTAAGAACTAGCTCGCAAAAATGGTGGTGAGAAAAGAACAAGTGCCACGTGTAAGTCTGGTGGCGTGTCTAGGCCCTTGTCGTTTGAAGGACCTTAGAAAAGACGCGAAATAGCAGGTCCGCCCCGAGTACTAAAGAAAAGCCAAGGGGGCCTGCTATCGAGTGTTGCTGACCTCGCCTAGTGGAGGGAGAAAGGGCCAGAAGGGTGAGGCCCAGAACCAGAACAAGAGAGAGTTATGTGGTGTGAGGAGTGAAGAGGCATCATGGTGAGCAGCGGTTTGGACACTCTGGCTGGCGGACAAGAGGGCGAGAGAGCTACCAATGCTACTGGGGAGGCTGTAGACTGGGTACAGATTACTGATTACTGACGACTTTAAGGAGGCGATGAAAGAACTGAGCCAATTTCTGAGCAGTGTGCAGTTGTGGGCCGTTAACGCCTGGAAGCGGTCCCATTTACAAAAAGCGGCACAACAAGTACAGGTGCTGGAGGCTCCCGAATGATCAGAAGCAGCACCAGTGGAAAAACCACCAAACAGAGCCGGCCAGTAAAACCAGAGCTGACAGAGGAGCCACCAGTTGCCACACACACCTGCCTGAAGCAGCACCACAGCCAGAGCCAAAGGGTGAAGCCGCTGAGCAGGAGAGCAGTGAAAGCTCGGCAGAGACCCCAGAGGTCGAGAGCGGGAGGGCGCATTATGTATCCTATGAAAGCCCTAATAGAAGGGTGTCCAATTGCGGCCCAGGCAGAGAGCAGGGTTGAGAGCAGGCACAATGGTGAATACTGGGTGCAAAGACAAGCCGCTGAGGAGGTGGAGCGACCACAGCGCCGAGATCACTGGCAGCAGCAGGAAGAGGCTAACTTGGAGGAGAAGGCCTACGTGAGAAAGACTTTGGTATACAACCCACGGAGTGGCGCCGCGGAGTAGTCGTGGACTTCCACCTTCAAGACGGCTGGGGTTTCATCAAGGAGTACTGCTTGGAGCAGGAGGTTTTCATCGGTTTGCGGGCAAACGGCCCTTACCCATAAGGTAAGACCCAGAAAGTCAGTGTAAATAGTAGTTAGAATGTTGAATCGTGAAAATATTGTATGCAACTAGTTAGCTAGGTACCGGGAATTGTAAAATGTAAATTGTAAAGTGTGTAAACAGTTAACCCGCCATGATCACCGTATAGTCGGGAGGAGGACTTTTGACTAAGAACTGTTTTTGAGCCCCAGTAGGGAATAATATTTATGAAACTGTGGGCATTGCATTTTGTTTTATGAGCACTTTTTCATTACTTTGTTTTACAATTTATTTTTGATTTTACCTCAAAGGACTGGACTGTGTTTTTGCAAAGTATAAGTGCCTCTTGAAAGGGAAGAAAAATGCTGAGCAATGTTACTGTTATTGTTATTTAAAAAAAAAAGAAGATTTTTGTGAGTGTCTGTGTACTGGCATGCACGGTGCTAACCTTTGCCATGGGGGAATGTTGCGCTCCACCGGGCAGGACGCCACCAGAGGTACTGCACTCTTCCATTAGAGGGAGAGTTGTGACTCTGGTTTCCAGGTACTGGGACGGTGCAGTTGAGCTTCACACTCAGACAACACTTAGGACCCCGGGACGGTGGGTGGACCCAGAGGGAGGACCCAAGCGTAGCCGGGAGGGAAAGTGTAGAGTTAGAGAAGGAGAGAGAACATCGGAGAGATAGGAGTGGAGTGGAAGTCGGGAGTGTAGGGACGGTGTGGTGCCTACTCCAGTGGGCTGAAGCACGACCACGTTCGCCCCGGGAGGGAAAGACCGACAGGTGTAGAGGAGGAAAGGAGCCCTTGGGGTACAGAACGAGACGTAGATCCCCATACGCCCGTATCTGGCGAGACAGAGGGACTGGTGGGCGACACAGGGACCCGGCCCTGAACGCGGATGCTTCAAGCCCAAACCATTGAACGGAGACCCCAATCTTCTAACAGGAGCTGTGGCAGAACATCTGACACAACATGGTGAAGGTGGCCAAACCAGGGAGCAGTGTCCGGAAGGGGTACAATTGAGCACCCGTGGCTGTCGGTTACTGAGCTCTGTGCTGCAGAGGCGTTTAGAGCAGTGGCGAGACTATCTTTTAGCGCTGAGGGACCACCAGAGACAGAAACACCTAGTAAGAGAGGAAGGAACACCAACCGAGGTTCAACTGCACTGACCTGGTTCTGAAGACAACACTGAACCGGAGGTTGGTAAGGGAAGTACCCGGCAGCCATGCTTTAACCACTGTGTAATAGTAACAGAACTCCAGCTGTGGTGTGTGAGACTTTCTTTAGCGGCGACCACCAGCCGCAGGGGCCACCTGAAAGATCGGGGTACTGATGACCTAACGAACATCTGTCAAGGTACGAACTGACTCCTCCAGCCTACTGCCCTGGGGAGCACACTCCACCTGCGGGGAGCGGCACCATCCAAGCTGCCAGTCACCGTCCCCAGAGGTCCTGAAGCAGCGGCAGCCATCCTGGCCGCATACTGCAGATGGCGTCAGGAATACCACTTTTCCCTGTTATCGCCCGTCATCTACCCCTGTTTATTAAATGATACCGCCAAGGTCAAGGAATCGGGTCTTGGCCCCCATCTGTCCCCGTGCAAAGAACCGAGTGAAGAACAACTGCTGCCCGCATCCCAAGTACCCTGGCCCTGGAGTGGACGTGTCACAAGTGCAATCCAATCTTTTTTATTGGATTGCATTCAGCACAATAATATGCAGATGTGAGTGAACCCTACGCCAGAGGCTACTGGCAAGAATAAAATTAATTTCCTCCCAGCAACCATGCACCAGAGCTTTAGAACTCCATTAACTTGGAGGTTAATAGAGTTGGATGACATGACAGGTTCCATTTAAAATACATTTTTAAAATATAGTAGAATTTTAACCCATACTGTAAGGCTATGTTCACACACTGTGTTTTTACTTTGGTTTTATGCTAATCTAAACCTGTATTTGTGATTCCCAGCAAAGACTATGTGACGGAGGAAAAAGTTTTGGAAAGAATGAACATGTCAATTCTTTTATGCGTTTTTGCAGTCTTCTATGGGAAAAACCGCTAAGAAAAGGCAGGCAACTAAAATGCAGCAAAAACGCTGAAAGTCTGCAGCAAAAAACAGGTTTTCTAATGCCAAGAAACCTGAAGTTACTAGAAATCCTAAGGCTACCTTCACATTTGCGGACCCCTGCGCAGCGTTCTGCAGAGGGGATCCACAATGTGACCGCAGCACCGCAAACCCCTATCTTTATAATGGGAGCGCACGGTGCTGCGCTTGACTGCGCATGACCGTGCGCACCCATTCACTGCCATATGTGATCTGTACGCAAACGGATGCCTGCGCACAAATCACACAGTCTCGTCCGCAGCAGAAATGCAACATGTCGCGTTCGTGGTGTGGACGAGACTGGGTGATTTGTGCGCAGGCATCCGCCTGCGTACAGATCACATATGGCAGTGAATGGGTGCGCACGGTCATGCGCAGTCAAGCGCAGCACCGTGCGCTCCCATTATAAAGATAGGGGCTTGTGGTGCTGCGGTCACATTGCGGATCTCCTCTGCAGAACGCTGCGGAGGGGTCCACAAATGTGAAGGCAGCTTAAGGTTTTGCTGTGTTTTTGTTGCAATAAAACATTACAGGTGTGAACATAGCCTAAATCTCCTTTAGAAAAAAAATAATAAAGCCAAAATAGTTTTTTTTCTGTAGAAAATGCACCTTCTCAAAAAATGGAAAAAGGAATCAATAGTGATAAGTAACTGAAAGTTGTCCCAATAAAAACTTGCGCAAGCCGCACAAAAGAGAAGTCTTCCGTCAACAAATAAAAAAAATGATGAAAGTTAGAAAATGATGCAAACCAAATTTGTTTTAAACTTTTTTCAAATCAATAAAACCTTTATATAAAAGTAAACACCTTTGCTATCATATTCTTACTGACCTAGAGAATGTTTTTTTTTTTTACTAACCAGGTAATCTTTACTGCCCAACAAATGCTGTAAAAACAAAGCTAAAGAAAAGCAGAATTTTTTTTCATCTCTCTAAAGGCCCTGTCACACCTGGCGATGGGGCTGGAGATGTCGGCGGCGACTGGCGGGTGTGCGCATGTTTTTTGTGCCCCGCCAGTGTCGCCGTCCCCCATTTATATGGAGCGACATCTTCAGCCCCGCGCCAGCGAGCTGACAGGCGGCATCGCCGCCGGGGTGTCTGAAAACCCCAGCAGTGATGCAGGACAATGGGAGCCTATGGTTGTTTTTTATTAACAAAATTATCCAAGATGGTATTTACTCTCGTAGCGAGCCTATGGTTCCCATCGCCTGACAGGTCGCCGGCGCCCGGTTACATGGGGCGATGTGTATACACCGACCCAGATTTGTTGCCTGGTTTCAGAGCACTGCTCTGAAACCAGGCGACCTCCCGGCGGCGCCGACATTGCCCCTTTACATGAGGGGACGTAGGGGCGATGTCGCCGCCGATAGGCCACGCCCCTACGTCGCCTATGTAATTGGCGGCGGTGTGTCGCCCCGTGTGGCGGGGCCTTTAGAATTTTTTTCCTGTTTTTCTTTACACTATATGGTAAAGTGAGTGGAATAAATCAAAAGTATGGTTTGCCCCTCCCAAACAAACTGTGGACCTGGGGAAGGGGTGGAGAACAAACCAAAAGTGCAAAATTTTAAAAAATATGATATTATCTCTCTGCAAAGATGGAATTGTTCAAAAAACAAAATTTTCCTCTGATTTTAATTTCCATCTTGCTTTTCTACTCTTTTGGTCACTAGATTTTCTTCTATATTTTATAGTCCTTTAACCCCACTTCTACTGACCTGAACCTCCAGCAACATTTGGGTCTATGGTACTGTATTTGGTAGCAGGAGAGCTATGGACATCTCTAGGTTTTACAGTGGGAATACAGACAATTAAACACAGATATACCATAATATATATATTCGGTTGAGGTGAAACAATAGAAGAGTGGTGATAAAATGTAATGTATTAAACAGTTGCTCAGGTATAGACTTGTGGTCTATTGGTGTAATCAGGATAAAGGCCCTGTCACACACTACGATATCGTTAACGATATCGTCGCAACGTCACCAGTTTGGTGACGTTGAAGCGACGTCAAAACGGCATCATTGTGCGTGACATGTACCAACAGCCAACAATAAGTTCGTTCATCATTAGTCGTTAGTAAATAACCTGGACCATTTTTTTATCGTTGGTCTCCCGCTGGCTTGCCAGCATCTGCGTGTGTGACAGCGGAAGACCAACAATCAATGAGCTCCCAGCACCGCACAGAACACGCTGGGAGCTGGTAACCAGGGTAAACAAGCGCAGCGCTCTGCATCATTACCCACTGTTTACCCTGGATACCAGCGTTCTTGTTGGTCCTGATCGCTGGTGAGTCTGCCTGTTTGACAGCTCACCAGCGATCAAATAACGATGTCCCAGCGACCCCCATTGTTGGTCGGATCGCTGGGACATCATACTGTGTAACGGGGCCTTAACTCAAGTCAAGTGCAGTGCACACAGCAACTACTAGCTGGTGTGGAAACCGAAAACAGTACAGGGGGCACAAACAAATTGGTGAATTCAAACCTGCCAAGTACAGCGAGGAGATCATCAATAAAATGAGGTATAAAAGCAAACACAAACTAAAAAAAAAGCCTAACTATGCATGTCAAATATCAAGTAAATGGTGAACACCAAGGTTGGTGTAAACCACTACAACTGGTCAGAACAACCGCTCAGATTATCACACAGCTATATACTACTGCATCTCAATGAATTAGAATATCATCAACAAGTTAATTTTTTTCACTAATGCAATACAAAAAGTGAAATGCATATATTATATAGAGTCATTACAGAGTGATCTATTTTTACAGTCAATGAAAACCCAAAGATCATTATCTCAGAAAATTAAAGTAGGGAGGATAAAGGGTTAAAAACCGCCCTGCTGTAGTTCACGAGACTTTCAAAGGGTGAATATAATATTGATTTAATAGTCAACATGTTTCCGGGCTACCAGAAACGACCAGTAACATGGCAATTGATTTTTGATGATATTCTAATTAATTGAGATGGACTAGTACATATGCCTTTATCAAGCCTATATGCACCCATGACAAAACAGTGCAATGGCCGCCAACACCTGGGCTTGCTGCTACGTGACAAGGTAAGTTTATCTATAAAAATAATCAGTAGAGGCATTACATGACATTTGTATTTTTTACTCTATACTGTATTTGAAGTATCTCAAGAAGAGGCAGATGTCATAATCCACCAATATGAGATTCCAATCAGTGTATAGTTAGGTAATTCACATATGCCAGGTACATATTCCCCTCAGGAACTTACCAATCTCTGCTTCTCTTCCATTTTCGCTAATAAGATATTGATTCCAGTCTTTTTCTTTGTTAAATATTAAGAAAAAAAGCATTTCTAGACCTCTCCCTTACAGGAATGTCAGTTTAGTTATCCATTATGGGTTGATGCAAACCAGTCAGATCCAAGAATATCAAGGAATCCTGCAACTTACTCCAGGAGCTAGATAATGAAAATATGTCTGATTCTACCAGCCATACTGATTCTTTTGTATTCGAGGAATTTTGACTTTTGTGGAAAAATATTAGAATCTGAGAGTCCTCAGTGGTTGATACTTTTTAATGGGTAACTGAAAAGATGGTAAACATAGCAAGCTTTCGGGACACTGTGGCCCCTGTGATGAAATGGACCCCTTTAATGGATAACATATGATATCCAATATTGTATTTTGTTTGTAAACTTGTAATATGCGACTCATGGGTTACACAAGATTTCTAGGAGCCTGCTAGTATTTAAAGTGGGTAATGTAATTATCTTGCCTCTTTGTATTGTATTTTATTTCCTACTTTGTGATGGCCCACTCATTGTTCCTACAAGTCTTGTAGATGGCTGGTAGTGTTTAACATGTGTAATGTAATTATCTCATTTCTTTGTCATAGAAGGCTCAGAGAACTTAATCTTACTAACATTAGATTGTATTACTACGTGTATTGCTGATTCTATGTAAACTACTTCAGCCACCATTGTTTGTGGTCAGGATGTTATACTAAATGTCAGAATGTCTATACTTAACCCTCATTGACCCCTCTCTGGCAAACATTATTTAAATTAACACTGTCCAGACAGCTTGAGATCGAGTCAATGAAAACACAGTTTTATTCCACCAATTGTGACGTCCCCAATATCCTGCATTGAGTTGCTGGGGTATTTAAGCAGAAGCTGTTGATTATCCAGAGAGATTCTGTCAAGTGACCTCAGTCTAGAAATTTCGGTCCTGAATAGCGTTGCACGGGATTTGATACAGGCAGCTAACCTAGGATCTTCGGGTCCGATTAGCAGGCCATAACCCCAGGCCTAGGCATTTTGGTGCCGACTGAGGGGATGAGAACCTGGATTATAAGACTACAAGGACTTCAGCATCGAATGAGCAGATTCGGCTGGGATAACAAAGACTGCATAAGGAAGCAACCCAGGTTGGGATGATCCAGTCACCTGGCTACAGACTTTGCTGTGCTACATGCTAAACCCTCGTGAGCCAGCGGAAGCATGAGACTCTGTTGCCTGTTACATTTTGTGCTTTACTGGTTATGTGTTATATGCTGTTAACTGTTTGGGGATCCAATAAAACCTTAATATTAAGGTTCCATCACCCTGTGTTGTCTGAGTAGTGTTCCACCCACGGGTAAGGAGCTCGGGCGTTCAGTTTGTGGATGAGCCATGGTCCAGGCTGTCTTGTTAAAGGCGGCTGGGCCAGCAGAGGAAAGCACCCACTGACCCCCGTGTCTCCACAATTGGTGGCAGCAGTGGGATACTACTCAGCCTGGTTTATCCAGGGGAGCTGCAAGGGCTCAACAATCAGGAGGCATATAAGCATACCCAGCAGGCCATAGGTGAGGCATTCAGGTTTCGGACACTGCCATGTCCAACCCCACCAGCTCAGCCATGGGATGAGGGACCGAGTGGATATACCACTGTCAGAAGAAACAGCTACTACAGGGGCTGTGTAGGTTTCATCAGATCGAATTCAGGGGCACCAACACCAAGTCGGAGTTGATCTGGAAATTGGGCCATCAGAAAGCCCAGAATGATGCGGAGGATGATGAGGACCCTACCAATATTGAACCAGAGGATTTAAATTATGTGTCACATTATGTACCCAGTGACAATCGTGAATCAACCTTGTCTCTAGCAGCCCAAGCCGAGAAGTGGTTGGATGCATTGGGCCCAACTCCTCAAGGGAAGAGAGGGCTGCTGTGATACGATATGTTTATGGAGTTCCATCTGCCTGACTGCTAGCACCAACCAATCGAGAAGGATGGTTCCGCTACCCAGTAGAAACCCCACCAGGACAAAGGTACACAGACAGGATCAGTGACTTGCCCAATCCACGGCACTGTTATACGTGTGGATGTCTTGGACATATCAGAAGTCAACTATTTCCCTTTGCTTTCCTGCAACATGAAATATAAGATCTGCTAACAATATTTTACAGCTCTGTCAGTAGAGGGGAAATTCACAAAGGGAAAGGTTAAAGTACGGCATTGAGTGTTCCTAAGAACAACATAGGTCTAAATGTATAAACAATATATTAATGACAAGTCCTAAAAATTAGGCGAGGAGATGGGGAATGATACGAAATGAAAACTGTTCGGCCAAAATGCTGGAATTTTCCTGCAGCTTTTAGCCTTCACGTTAACTTCTTTGAGAAACAATTGTCCAAAGTTGGCTGTTAGAGGCAGAAAATACCAGTATACATAGCACCTGGTTCACATACCAAATCTTGGGGCAACTATTTTTGCTGCAGGGATGGAGTTTCAGGAAATGTTCCTAGGATGGTTTGTATGGAGGAGCAAGTATTTTACACTAAATGTATGGTGTTCAGTGTTGCTAGGAAAAAAAAATGTTTACATTTACACAAAACACAATATTAGGCTTTGTACACATAGTGCCTTTTTTATGTGTTTTTTTTGTGTGTGATTTTGCCACAATTCTGCATGCCTATCCTGAAGCCAGCAAAGTCAGTGAGACTTTAGAAGTGTTGTGCACGTCATTTAATTTTTTGTTGAGTGCGTTTTCTTTTGCCAGGAGATGAAGATTTGATGGAGAAAATTTACACACCAAATGCTTAGTACATAGCATTATTGTATTCACAGTTATGTATAATCTAGAAAATTGGACTTTTTCAGGCTCCAAATATGAAACTCAGGAGACCACCTGACGGCAGTAGTGAGTATGTTGGGAGTGCCATTTTTCAGTATATTGGGAGTGCCATTCTTCCAATGGTATCACCATGGGGGAATTACCAATATACTGGTCCCCCAAAAGCCATGTCAAAACTGAATAGCTTAATAATAATAAAAAAAAAAAAAAAAGAGAAGTTGCTGCTCCTTTTTTAAAACTTCTAAAAACCAAACAAAATATAAGAACAGTTCACAAACAGAGATGAGGGAAATGTTTTGTTTTTTATATTGTGGCTATTTAGATTAAAGAGTTAATGCAAAAATACATTTTAAAGATTGTACTGTCCCCTTAATATGTAACTTGTGAAGAGATAGTGGGAGGACATAGTAAATTATGTAAGTCTTAGCCCCACCATTGAATGTACATGATACAGTTTTAATTTTTCCTGGTTCACCTATTAATTTGTTGGTGACAGAAGATGGGGTCCTTCATAGAATTCACTCCAAATAGCCCCAGTATGCACACCCCTTTAAATAAGGGTATCTGTGTAGTCTCCTGTCCCCAGAGCTACAAGCAAGCTGAGGGTGCAAAGCAAAATTAATGTGGTAAAACCCTTTTACCTTGTATTGCCACAAACAGGCTGGTGTACAGCGCCCTCTATGGCATTACTCTGTGACCCTGGTTCTTATCATGGAGCCCCTGCCTATGTGGGAGCTGTTTGTGTGGGAAAGGGTAAGGGAAGGTGCTCACCAAGTTCTCTTTATGGCCGGTGGTGCCTGAAAGGACGTACTGCAAGTCCACGATAATTGATGACAGAAATCCAGCACCAGACGTATGTCCTTATTTTCAAGCCTTTATTCCAAGTTTTAGGTGAGAATAAAATCAAACATATGAAATGGGAACGCAGTCCCCGCTGTGTGCTGATTACGAAAATGACCTCCATTTTTTCCATCACGTAAGGATTTTTTGTAAAACCAAGATTGATATTTTTGCTAAAATCCTATTTAAAAAGGAATTCTGTCGAACAATTGTACATGTAATATCTGGCAACAGTGGTTTTTATCCATTTAAATTTATGTAGAAGTATACAGAGGCCCCCCCCTGCTGGCACAGGGCCCCCCATCGGTATACAGAGGCCCCCCTGCTTGCACACGGCCCCCCCTTCGGTATACAGGACCCCTTGAGTCTCACTCCAAATTTGCTCTCCCAAGAAAGGGGTTTCCACAACGCTATTAACTCCCAGCCACCTTTAAAGCTGGAAATAAATGATCTGTGTGGGTGGAGTGGTGAGGAGTTGGTGTTGGACATTCACCAATCCAGTATTGATGACCTATGACAAGGCTTGGGCTTCAAAACCTATGTCCTGGAAAACCCCTTTAAAGCACCACTCCAGCATATGTTTTTATTTACCCTCTGCAGTGGTGCTTTAAATGTAAGACCCCTTCGTCCTGTCTCACACTCACCTTCTGGCATCTTCATCCGTTTCCAGCGTTGATTTGGTCAGTCTCCGGTGATTTGTCACCTGGCGGCAGCTCCAGTTTCAAGGAGCGCATCGGAGGTCATAACTCAGTGGACATCTGTGAGGGCCTCATTCTGGTTCTGGAGTTGTATTGAGAGCTTGTGATGTAACTTTTGACTTACAATCAGAATTTATGGACACAAATTGGCACCATGGGACTGGAGCAGTGGCAAAAAACTATGAAGTCGCCGTAAGGTGATTATATGACATGGGGCAGGGAGCTTACATTTAGAGTGCCACTCCAGTGCTGAAAAAACAGTGCAGTGGTGCTTTAAGAAGAAAATATGCTGATGTACTGTATTTTACTTGAAACACTTTTGGTATATCTCCAGCAGTTTACAAAATAAGGCTACAACTCGATTATGTGGAACAATATGTGAAACTAATGATGGTGGCCTGATTATAACGCATCGGGTATTCTAGAATATGTGGGTGTGTGGCAGAGCGGGTGTACAGCGGTGCCGTTGTGCGAGTGTGCAGTGGTGTCCCCCTCAGTTCTCACCCACTCCAGGCTTCTGTCCAGCCACCTCTCACCCTAGCATGTCTTCTACTTCTTCCTCCAGCATAGACATCAACACCTCCAAGGCCTCAGGGGGTGGAGTTAACAGGGGGCATCATAGTAGGCATGTCCAAGCACATAGCCCTGATGTGGTGGGTATCCCTTGTTCACGACAATTACAATGCCCCCCTTTGGTAGCTCCACCCCCACCGTCTTTGAATTGCTGGAGTCTATGCCACGAAAAGAAGAAGAAGAATGGCGGGGTGAGTGGCGGGCAGATGGAGCATGGAGCGGTGGCCGGGAGGGAGCGTGGAGCGGGTGAGCAGCGGGCAGAAGACCGAGCGGAGGGGGGCCGGGAGACCGGGCGGACTGTGCCTGTTTCGCTGTAACGGAAATCCCGCGTCGCTGATTGATCACACCCAGCCTGTCACGAACAATCAGCGACGCAGGTTTTGCGTTAGAGATAGTGTGATGTGAGTGCAAGGTGAGTGCAGGGCTAAGTGTGAGGTGAGTGCAAGGTGAGTGTAGGGCTAAGTGTGAGGTGAGTGCAAGGTGAGTGTAGGGCTAAGTGTGAGGTGAGTGCAAGGTGAGTGTGACGTGAGTGCAGGGCTAAGTGTGACATGAGTGCAAGACAGAGTGTGACGTGAGTGCAGGACAGAGTGTGACGTGAGTGCAGGGCAGAGTGTGACGTGAGTGCAGGGCAGAGTGTGATGTGAGTGCAGGGCAGAGCGTGACGTGAGTGCAGGGCAGAGTGTGACGTGAGTGCAGGGCAGAGTGTGACGTGAGTGCAGGACAGAGTGTGACGTGAGTGCAGGACAGAGTGTGACGTGAGTGCAGGGTAAGTGTGAGTGGTGGGTGAGTGTGAGTACAGGGTGAGTGTAGGGTGTGTGGGTGTAAGTGGTCTGCAGTACCTGGCTCCTGGTGCTGTGTGCGTTTAGCTT
Organism: Allobates femoralis; assembly: GCA_033576535.1. Lineage (NCBI taxonomy): Eukaryota > Metazoa > Chordata > Amphibia > Anura > Aromobatidae > Allobates > Allobates femoralis. The sequence continues at coordinate 646,804,749 of JARQOC010000003.1, forward strand.
AAGGACCTCTGGTGATGTCACATCCATGTGATCTTGCTCCGGCCATGATTGTGACATCATCAGAGGTCCTGTAAGTATAGAGCCCCCATCACGCATAACGACGCACCAGCGATATCAATAACGATACGACCTCCGGCGGCCACCAATGAGCGGCCTCTGTCTGGCGCGCGATTTCGGCTTCAGACAGACGCCTTAGACAATTATATAGTAGATAATAATATTGATAGCAACATTTCTGGAAAACACAAGGACCATTGTTTAATCAAAGTAGATTGATGACATATTATGCTTTTTCATTATTATGTTTTTTAAATCCTAAAACAGTTGTTAAACGAACAGAGAAAATCAGGGACATGTCAGGTAGAATTATCATCAGGATATAATACAGAGAAACAAGCAGTCCATGAAATCGGATCAGGAAGGACAGAGCACCCTTGTACTAGATAAAACAACATAACAGCCTGTAAATAAGAGAATGAGGGAGTGAAGTAATAACGCAGAGAAGATAGGAGGAATGAGAAATGGATAGCCTGGGGGACTACAAGTCATTTTAGAAGAAACAGTGATGTAAATAAATAGCACAAATATTATTTTCCCTTGGAGTATTGCCTGTAAGTCGTCATAACCGAAGTCAATAGTGGAAAAGTTACTCACCAGCAGTGCTTGGTCCTTTAAGGCCGCTTTACATGTCACGATATCGCAACGCAACTACGATAAAAAGTCACGTGGTAGGGGCATTGCAGTTATTATCGTTCGTGCGTTGTGTCGTGTAAATGGGCAACACAACTCAAAAACAATGCAACTACGATATCGTTTTTGAATTGTGCAGGCTCTTCAACCATGCAATATTGGCTTGACGATCTGGCAGGATCGTGCTGTGTGACAGCGCAACTACGATTTGGAGCACAACTTCCCCTATTCACTCCAATGTTAATCGGTCGTTTCCGGAGTTGCTCAGACGCAGTGTGCAAGAGGGGCGTACGACATCGTAGTTGTGTTGCCTGCAGATATCTCCCTGTGTAACATCTCCTATGCGATTTTGGAAAAGTGCCAAAAACGTGCGCTCCCGTGAAGTTGTATGCAATATCGGAACGATATTGCGATGTGTAAAGCGGCCTTTACATCAGGGGCAGGGAACTCCAGCCCTCAATGCCCGCCAACTGTTCATGTTTTCAGGATTCCCTTAGCATTGCACAGGTTATAATATAATCACCTGCACTGGTGATGATTCCAACCCCTGTGCAATGCCAAGGAAATCCTGAAAACATGACCAGTTGGCGGACATTGAGACCTGGAGTTCCCTTCCCGTACTTCACACCATTGCATCTTATTGTGTACAATATATCCATGGATCATATACATTTTCAGGGTTATTAGTGAAGATAATAGTGGTGCTCAACAATAATTAAAGCATAGATTAAAGGAGTAAAAAGAAAACTTGTGTTATCATATACTAATTCAATGAGCTTTATTCCATAACACTGCAGGAATACATGATAAGCTGCATTTCCTGAGGTCAACACACTTCAAGTCATGATGTACCATCTGGATAGATCTCATCAGTGAGACCCAGTACTCCTTCCCTAAGGCTGGCTTCACATCACGGTAGAATCAGGTTCGGGGCTGTCCGGTGTAAACCAGACAGCCCTGGACCAAATTTTGCTGT